>CM077796.1:3460324-4060324 GCA_039737535.1 Lagodon rhomboides
TTGCTCACTGTTCTTGTGATCATTTTGACCCCACGGGGTGAGATCCTGTGTGGAGCCCCAGATCGAGGGAGATTATCCGTGGTCTTGTATGTCTTCCATTTTCTAATAATTGCTCCCACAGTTGATTTCTTCACACCAAGCTGCTTACCTATTGCAGATTCAGTCTTCTCAGCTCAGCCTGGTGCAGATCTACAATTTTGTTTCTGGTGTCCTTTGACAGCTCTTTGGTCTTGGCCATAGTGGAGTGTGACTGTTTGAGGTTGTGGACAGGTGTCTTTTATACTGATAACGAGTTCAAACAGCTGCCATTAAAACAGATAATGAGTGGAGGACAGAGGAGAAGAAGTTACAGGTCTGTGAAAGCCAGAAATCTTGCTTGTTTGTAGGTGACCAAATACTTATTTTACCGAGGAATTTACTAATTAATTCATTAAAAATCCTACAATGTGATTTCCTTGATTCTTTCCCCCCCATGCTGTCTCTTATAGTTGAAGTGTACCTATGATGAAAATTACAGGCCTCTCTCATCTGTTTAAGTGGGAGAACTTGCACAATTGGTGGCTGACTAAATACTTTTTTGCCCCACTGTATACACACACGTTTGATTCACTATATATACATACATACACACACACACACACACACACACACACACGTTTGATTCACAACAACACTTTGAAGCTGTGAGCTAGGAGGGCAGGCAGACTCATGGATGGAGAGAAATGACGGCAACAAGGAGAGGTTCCAAAGAGAGACACTGGGGAATCTGCACACAAATAGGGAAATACACAAAGCAAGAGACGATGCCAAAGCTGGCAAAACAGTAGCAAAAAAGGCACAAGCAGGAAGTCACTTGAAACTCTGAGAAAACACTTAAAGGGACATGGGGCAGGATCAAGATATAAGACTCAATAGTGACAGGACGACCGTTAGGGTAACTGCAGCCATCAGCCAAGCTGGAGCGGGAGCACACATGAACTCTTCACAGCAGAGCAGCTGATGCTGTGACGCTGTTATTTCTTTACTTGCTGTTCACGTGACTGTTTACTGCAAGACCTCCGCGCCTGCCTCCGCGGAATGACGTTGGTAGCCTACAACTGCTAACTGTGCTGTGTGTGAGCGATAGCCTTATCCCCTACACACATGAAGCAGCCGGGAAGCCTGCTCCAAAGGGTGTAGCGACACACAAGCGGCAAGTCTAAAAGGCACAGGCGAAAGCAAAGACGGCATATTGGGGGACAAAAATATCATCTCTGATACAGGACTGCTGTGTGTTAGCGGCTAATGTCACTACACAGACACAAACAAACCGTTGCTGCTAACGTCACCTCCCAGATAACAGGTTGGGCTTTCGGTCCCATATATAAAGGGACATATTTCTAACTATTTGGTTTCAGACTAAAGGACCGTGGAAAATGCGCAGTTTCCACGGTGAGCAGCAACGGTTTGTTTGTGTCTGTGTAGTAACATTAGCCGCAGATGTTAGCAGCTAACGCTACTCTGCACGCTAGGTCATTCCGAGTCCTCTGTGATCTCATATGATTTTCAAATCAAGCTCTAAACATGACCTGTAATGTTTTCTTACCTGGTCACTAGGAAATGAACCATGTCAGCATCTGTTTTCAGTCCCAGTTCAAGTTGAAGCTGCCTCCATGAGTCGAACGCGTATCCGATGTACATTCGGGTGCCGGCCCGGCTTTGGTCGTAATTTCGTTTCGACTCATGACATGCTGCTGATAAAACCCTCGTTTTCTTCTTAGTATGACTTTTTAGTGGACTTAGTGTGGTGGTGGGTCGTTTTCTGGCCGTAGCAGAATCCATTACTACCAGGCCTAGATCAAGAGGGCCCCTGGGCACAAATTCTTGGATGGCCCCCCGAATACAAACACGCACACACACGGACCTCCATCATCCATCTCTCTCCTCATCAGCTCTGTCTCTCCTCCTCAGCTCTTTCTCTGTTTCTCTCCTCATCAGCTCTGTCTCTCTCCTCCTCAGCTCCATCTCTCCTCCTCAGCTCCATATCTCCTCCTCATTTCCATCTCTCCTTTCCTCCTCAGCTCTGTCTCTTCTCCTCAGCTCCATATCTCTCCTCCTCAGCTCCATCTCTCCTCCTCACCTCCATCTGTCCTCCTCAGCTCTGTCTCTCCTCCTCATCTCCATCTCTCCCCCTCAGCTCTGTCTCTCCTCCTCATCTCCATCTCTCCTCCTCAGCTCCATATCTGTCCTCCTCATCTCCATCTCTCCCCCTCAGCTCTGTCTCTCCTCCTCTCTCCTCTGTAGTTCATCACGGTACGACTGGCGCACACCTCTTTGCAGCTCTTTCGAAATGGTCAAACAAATGGTTTCAAAACTGTATTGCAGAATTATATCTGCAATATACCGGAATTTGATGACAGAGAATTGTAACACAAAATATTTAAAAGAAAAATGGGAATCAGAATTTAACATAAAAATCCCAGATGAAGATATGGCAAAATAGGCAAAATATGTGGAAAACACATCAAACATCCACCAACTCACGGACGTGGAGGGAATTCTCATGGAAAAACCGGATTCATTTTTTTTTATCACACCCAAGGTCAAGAGTAAATGTATGAATAAAAATCTATACCATGCTGGAGAGAATGTGGAGTTTCCAGGGCGGATCACTCTCATATATTCTGGAACTGCCAAAAAATTTTAATATTCTGGAAAACGGTACATAGATTGTTACAGGGGATACTAGGATATGATTTTCCTATGAATTACATGGCACTGTACTTGTGTAACTTTTCTGAAGAAAACATACAAAGTAGAGACAGATATCTTGTCAAAATTATGTTAATTACCTGTAAAAAAGCCATCACAAGACAATGGGGGGAAACAGAGCCTCCTAACATGGAACAGTGGACAAAGATCATGGAGGAAATTTATATAATAGAAAAAATAACGCATCACCTGAGATTACAAGAAGCACAACATGAAGAAAAATAGTTGAAATGGACAACATACAAGACCCAAAATAGAAAACAGTGACTTAAAAACACATGGACTGAATTAACAGATAAAACTGAAAGAATTGAAGGACTATAAACTAAGCTCCCAAATTTTTTTTGTTTGTTTTTTTGTTTGTTTGTTTTTTGTCTGTCCAAGCATTATCCAAATTATTAAAAAAAAGACATTGTCCCAAAACTGTGCCATAAATGACATATCAAGACTGCCCAATTTTGAGCACAGTGCTGCTGCCTCATTGCGTGTTTCACGTTTTTCTCCCATATCAGAAGAAATGCTCTGAAGTACATCCCTTATTTGTGCCCTAGATGCATCACGGCAACTCCAACGTGTTGATGATAGTGATTTCAATGTCTGCATTATTGAAGATTCTGTTCCATCTTTGAGTGGAACCTGCACAAAAGGCATATGGGGCTGCATGAGGTCAAAAAAATGACTTGCATCTTAAAAACTGCCTTCAATACTGTTGACACCCACCAAATTTAGAGAATGTGCTGCGCAGGGTATATAATGGATTAAGGGGTTCTTGTTCTTCAAGTGAGCCTGCAGCCCATTATAACGTCCAGACATGTTACTTGCATTATCATATGCCTGACCTCTGCAGTTTGCAAGATCTAGGCCTAAACTGTCAAGCATAGCCATTTCAGTATTGGCCAAGCTCTCCCCTGTGTGATTCTCAATTGGCTCAAAGCCAACAAATCGCTCTATTATTTTTCCTTCTTCATTCACAAATCGAAAATTGAGTGTCAGTTGGTCAATATGTGACAGATCAGGAGTGGAGTCCATAATCACAGAAAAGTACTTGGCATGCTCTATCTCTGCAGCTATGGTAGCTTTCACTTTGTCGCCCATTTGCTTTATCAACTCCTCATATATCATGGATGAAACATAGGATGTGCTTCCCCTTCCCTTTTGACCATACTTATTCATGTGTTCAGCCAGGAAAGGATCAAACTGGGAAATGACCTCCAGAATGCCAAGAAAGTTCCCATTGTGTGGTGATCCAATAAGTTCATCATCACCACTAAAAGGCAACCCCCTTTCACTTAAAAGCTGAATGACAGCCACGACACGTTTCAACACCTGGCGCCAGTAGCGCTTCTCTCCCTCCAGTTGTTACACTACTTGAGCGTTCACAGTCCCACTCCCGCTGACAGATGAGCGCTGAAGCAATGCTAGCATACAACTACAGTGCTCTGTGCTTTTCTTATGATCCCGCAAACGTTCAGGGTGTTTCCAGTCAGAGAAGCCACGAACAAATTGATGTTTCTTTGTTGAAAAGAGCATGCAGGCGAAGCAATAAATGTTACCTGTAGATGGTGAATATGTCATCCAGTCATGGGAAACTCTTTCCCCATTTGGTAAACGGCAGTAGATCAGATCGTTGGTGAAGGAGTGCACTTTACCGCCCAAACCGCCATCTCGAGTTGAGGCCGGGTATTTGCTCGTTCTGTTATGAAACGTAGCAGGTCCACGATTGATTAGGACAGCGCGAACATTTTCATTAATTTCGGCCCACAATGCCGGATCCGACACCTGGTACATCCACTCATGCGAACTGCCGGTGTACGTACTGGATGTGCTCGGGCTGCCAGATCGGCTCACACCGATGCTGTGACTGCAGCTAGCAACAGGCTGACACTTGCTTCCTCCGGCATTGTCCTCTAGCTCCGGGTTAGCTTGCAGGCAGTCCTCCTCCTCCACAATGTCATCTTCATCCAGATGTTCCTGACTCCGTTTGATAAAAGTTTGGATGGATGGCACACTTCTCAAAAACGTTGCCTCCCTCTCCTCCTTTTCTCTTTTACATTTTCGCTTACTGCAACCGCTTCTTTCACTAATTTTTTTTTTTCTCCAACTACTTCCCCATGATCCGATCTGTTCAGCGCTGTCATTTATGGACAGTGGCGTGGGGGCGGAGCTGGCTGTTCCCATGGTTTCCACACTTGCACTTGAGCAATTAAATCATTGTCTTTAGTTAAAAAAAGAGGGTGTTTTTTATTGGTTATACATGGTGTCAGTATCAATAAATAGAAGAGAAACGCACATTTCTATAGTTTTCCGTAAGTCTGGTTGGGCCCCAGGTGCACGTGGGCCCCTGGGCCTGTGCCCATAAAGCCCATTGGATAATCCGGCCTTGATTACTACCCACTAGTTTGGGTCCACTGTGCTTGTCTTCTTCCTGTATCCAAGCCGTCTAGGACGCGCATTCAGTGTCACTTGATGTCACGTCCGCAGGACTACGCGGGAAATTCGGACCATGAATTGCAGTACATTATGCAGCACACAGGCTGTTCAAGGCAACAGAGAGATACATGGGTGGGCTCATTCTTTTTGGTTTTGAACGCTTCATCGCCCATTAGCATTAAAAAATGTATAATGCATGTTTATTTTTTCACAAATCCTGCCTCATGTCCATTTAAAGCCAAAGAGAGTGCTGGAATAGTCACAAAACATGGCAGAACGATCTGGCACTGGATTGGTCGACAGATCAGGGTAATGTAGCAGAGGGTGATGAACTGATGACTGTCAGGTGCATCTCTCTGCTGCAGCAGGAACTAGCAAGTCACACCCATGAAAACACACACACACACACACACACACACACACACACAAGAGACAAAGACAAGAAACACATATAACACAAACCCCTGACTGCCATGGTCCTAAACCACGACACAAATTGAATGACTGATTGTGGTGATGTAGGAAGTTGTCTCATAGAATTTTGCTTTGTAGCATGGCCTTTTAACTTATTCTGAGTGATTATGACTGATAACAATCAGTGACTCTTCTGCCCATTTTAATAGGGCTTGTTTGATACATCGATTAGACTCAGCTACAATGGGAAAGTCTAAGGAGCTCAGCATTGATCTGAAAAAGTGCATTATTGATTTTAACAACTCAGGAAAGTCCAAAAGTATAAAGGGCAGCTATCACCTGCTGATGATAGAAAACTGGTCAGGATGGTCAAGAGTCAACCAAAAACCACCAAAAAGCAAGTGTGTGATGAATTGTGGCCACAGTCAAGCTTGTCTTGCATTGCCATTGGCTGACAGGCTGCTATGTAAGAAAGAAACCATTGCTGTAGACTGATCACCCCCTTCTGGAGGAAAATTCTGTGGTCAGAAGAAAGAAAAATTGAGAACACCATACCTACTGTCAAGCATGGTGGTGGTATGCTGTAGGGCTGTTTTCAGAATCAGAATCAGAATCAGAATCACAATCAGAATTCCTTTATTGTCCTGCAAACGGGGAATTTTCTTTGCCACAGCAACCAAAGGATAATAATATTACGAAAAACAATAATAATAGTAAAAAATAAACAATATAATAAAAAGGTATGAAATAGAATAGACTTATATATACATATAAACTAGGGGTAAAACGGTTCACAAAATCCACGGTTTGGTTCATATCACGGTTTTGGGGTCATGGTTTTCGGTTCGGTTCAGTTGTTTTTTTCTATTTTTTTTTACACTCTAAAAAAAGTATCAGATCTATAGCCTAACAATTAGATTATTAATATATTTTATAATTATATATATTTTTTAATCAAATATTCTTAAGGACATGTCATAAAATCATGCAAAAACTGAAATAATGAGGCAGCTTGATTTGGGATTAAGCACATCACTGTAACAATCTTAAATTAAAGTGAAGTGGGATTTTGAAACAGCAAGAGGAAAGACATTGCATCATTTACACGTTTATATATTTATTTGGCAAAAAGATTAACAATTGTTTGCCTTCTTCTGCAATGAAAATGCACTAAATCACTAAAATACAACAGCAACCACTGAACTGACTGAAATAGGATCCATTTATCTCTGACAAACATTGTATCCTAGAAAGTAAAAAGAGGAAAATGGCTGTTAAAGCTCTGACTCTTGAAAAATCATTTAACTTTCTTATTTTTATGGCCACATTACAGGCACAGGGCATCAACATCAACACGTACCTCATGACGTAATGTTGATGTGAAGTTGTGATAGGCTACATGAACTGTATTGTGTTTTATTTTGAAAGGGGGCGGAAGTGTATTACGTTGATTCTGTGTCAGATTTCCTGTCTGGTGCAGTCTGCTCTGTTGAGCTTCACGCGGTTTAGCAACGCCTACAGATTGATCGCGCTGCAGAGCGGAGAGCCTCCTGAGACGTCACGCGGCGCCCGGTGGGGATGGTCTCATTGATTAGAGTGGCAGCGATCAGCCCGGTGACCGCGGCGCAGCCGTTACGTCCCCAGTGGAAATTACGCACGCTGCGCGTCATAAACCCAACGGTACACACGCGCCCCGAACCGTGACAAGCGTACCGAACGGGACGGATTTTTTGGATGAACCGTTCCACCCCTAATATAAACACAATATTGTACAAAATTAACATGTAATTATAAACAGTGTGGCAGTGTACTGTTTACAAATAATAAATATGGGTATTAAATGACCAGATAGTGCAAACCAAAAAATGAGAAATGAGTTGTGTAGTTTGTATTGCACAGTGCACAGTCTACTGGGAGCTGTGATACCTCTCCTTCACACACTTGAACCTGTGGTACCTCTCCTTCACACACTTGGACCTGTGATACCTCTCCTTCACACACTTGGACCTGCGGTACCTCTCCTTCACACACTTGGACCTGCGGTACCTCTCTTTCACACACTTGGACCTGCGGTACCTCTCCTTCACACACTTGGACCTGTGGTACCTCTCCTTCACACACCTGGACCTGTGGTACCTCTCCTTCACACACTTGGACCTGTGATACCTCTCCTTCACACACTTGGACCTGTGGTACCTCTCCTTCACACACTTGGACCTGTGGTACCTCTCCTTCACACACTTGGGGTGTATCAGTCTCACTGAAGGAGCTGCCCAGTGCTGTGAAAGTGACCTGCAGGGGTTGGGACTCCTGCACCAGCAGCGATGTCAGCTTGTCCATCATCCTGCTCTCTCCCACCACCTGCACTGGGTCAAGAGGCCATCCCAGGATGGAGCTGGCCTTCTTGGTTAGTTTATCAAGTCTCCTCCTGTCTGCCTGCGAGATGCTGTTGCTCCAGCAGACTACTCCATAGAAAAGGGCTGATGCCACCACAGAGTCATAGAAAGAAGTCAGGAGTGCCCCCTGCACTCCAAAGGACCTGAGCTTCCTCAGCAGATGCAGTCTGCTCTGACCTTTCTTGTATGTCGCTGCAGTGTGATCAGTCCAGTCCAGTTTATTGTTCAGGTGAACTCCCAGGTACTTGTAAGATGTCACCATCTCAATGTCCGTTCCCTGGATGTTCACCTGTGTGCAGGGTTGTCTGTGCCTGCGGAAATCCACCACCAGCTCTTTGGTCTTCCCGGCGATGAGCTGGAGGTGGTTCTGCTGGCACCAGTCCACAAAGTCCTTAATAAGTTCACTGTAGGCTCTGCTGCTAGTGGATCTGGTACTCTCAAGAATGTAAATGGAATAATGATGAAGGACAGTTGGTTGAACCTGCAGGACAATGATCCCAAACACACATCAAAGGAAGGAAGCTAAATCAGGCCAGAATTAAAGTTTTGGAATGACCTTTACAAAGTCCTGACTTGAACCCCATAGAGAACATGTGGACTGTGCTGAAGAAACAAGTCTGTGCCAGGAAGCCAACAAATTTAGTTGAACTTTGCTGAATCTGTCAAGAGGAGTGGTCTAAAATCCAGCCAGAGGCCTGCCAGAAACCTATGGATTGGCTATCAATAGAGTGTAATTATAGTGAAAATGGCCAAGGGACATTTAACCTTATATTAGGTTTACTGTATGTACTGAATCGCTTTGGCCCAGCAGATTTGGTCACATTTTCAGAAGACCAATAATAACTTTCATTCATATTTGAACCAAACTTCATGAATGTTTTTTGTGACAAAGTAGCCACAGTGTTCCACTGATTCCATCACAGAAAAAGTAGATTTCAACAGAATTGTAGAAATCATTGGAACTCAAGACTGACATTGTGTATATTCTGTACAAGTGTATGTATGATTTTGACCACTCTGTATAACGAGGCTGTTCTAGCTACTGTAAAAACTTCAATCACCAAATGTGAGACTGTTTGTTTTCCCTCTTCAGTTTCTGCTAATTTGTGCGTTTCTCACCACTCCTTTTTTTAAACCATCATCCCCACTGCATTTTTCTATCTATGCTAAGTCTAACTTTCTATCCTTCTGACTTTCTATCTTCATAAGGAGAAATGGTGTATTTTTTTTTACAACATTCACATGCTCATACATTCATTGGAAGACCCTCAACTTAAAGAAAAAATTCACCCAAAAATGGAAATTCAGTCATTATCTACTCACCCCCATGCTGATGGAAAGTCAGGTGTCAAGTTTCATAGGCCACAGAACATTTCTGGAGCATCACAGTGTGTTGCAGAATTCTCCTAAACAACTGCTGTAGATGGAGACTTGTTTTAAAGCATAAACAAGAAACAAAAGCAAGAAAAAACAAACAAACAAACAAAAACATACAGCTCACCCCGTCCGAAGTGAGTGCACAAGCGTTACTGCACTTTAAGGGTGTAAACATCTTTTAAAATCAATTGGGAATCTTGGGGCTTCTATTATTATTATTATTATTATTATTATTATTATTATTATTATTATTATCTATTTAGTATAATGAATATTCGTGTCTCAGTTAGGAAAGCAATTACAGCTACAGCTTCTTTGTTTTTTCTCCCCCCTGTTGCCGCCACCTCAGCAATAGGGGGGAGAAAGAAAAGGTACTAAAAAAAAGTTGAAAATCATAATAGATCTGCTCATATTGACAACTGCAGTTATGTGAAACGGTAGCTCGTCATTTTTGTGATCTGCTAATATACAGGACCAGCTCTACAATGTTTTATTTAAGGGTTTTGGTGACCGTTCAACAAGATGACATCACTAACTCGACGTTGGATGTGTAGTCTTTATAATTACGTATTTTTTCAGTCTAATATTTCATTCATTTTACGACAGACTGCGAGGTTATTGACTTTGAAAATGATCTTTGAAATTAACAAACATCATATGTGTAGTTTATGGCATAATTCTAAAGAGATTGAAAAATGATTTGTCTTCTCCATTCACCACCATACAAAGATTTTCTGAAATAGGTCCCATGAGGGAAACTGAAAGGGGCGTGACTTTAGCACTCTATTATGAAACGTCATCCAAGTTTCCATCAACATGGGGGGTGGAAGGTAAATTCATTTTCATTTTTAGGTGAACTTATCCTTTAATGGAAGTGCAAAACTAAATGACTGGAATACACTTTAAGAGTACTGTAATAATGTCTTTTTGCACGTGTACAAAATTGCATTTTTTTTAATAATGTTTTCTATCATTAAGAATTTTCCCCCTCTGTGGGATACTATAGTAGCCTAGTACAAACCTATGAATCCCATTAATTTTTTCCAATTGTTTGTTTGTTTTTTCTCCTATATTTTTCAGTGTCAGTTCATGGGCTTCTGTCAATATGTCATCAATTGCCCTCGTGAAATGTCATGAATAAATGTGTATCATATTAATGATACGATGCATACGACCAAACAACTTCACTGTCAGTTTGCACTAAATCTAATTTTGCTTCTTGAATGTGTTCCGTTAGACAGCTTTTTTTTTCACCTAGGATCTTTGGCCCAGACCACTTTAACCGTTATAAGTGGCCTCTGGGATTGTAGTTCCAGAGAAATGTAGAGTGCTGTTAGTAAATGAACAGAAGTACTTCAACCTCCATAAAGCAAAGCGCGTGGAGAGCTTGTAGCCTGTGTTCTTGCTCGCGACCGTTCATGGCGATTGCCCAAAAGCGGTAATATGACAACCAAGTGGATGTAGTGTTAGTCGCTCTCCGCGAGTTTTTAGATTCGTGTTTTTTTATCCAGGTCACCCCTGTAGCACCGTGCTGACACTCCCCAACGAGCACTGCTCCCAATGTTTACCTCTCCGGCATGTCTTCTCCAGCCACAGAAAAAGTAATGTTTGGATCTATGAGGATAATTTAATGATAAGTGGATTGGAAAGCCACCATGTTTGTACGGCATGTATTCAATATGCTGTGCGGATAACGCACTTAGCTTAGCTAACCGCAGTTACAGCAGTCGGACCGCTTCCTCTCTCGGTCAACGAGCTGTTGTCGACAGATTGTCTCCAGATCGTCTCCGGCTCCATGATGGCGATGTTTCGGAGCTTTGTCTCAGCGAGCACCCAGCTCCGCCAGCAGCAGCAGCCCAACAGCGGCTCAGGCTCGCTGGTAGCCCCGGCTGAGGGCATCGAGAGCCAGTTCTCTTGTCCCATCTGCCTGGAGGTTTACCACAAACCCGTCAGCATCGCCAGCTGTGCTCACACGTAAAGTAGCTACTTCTTGTTTGATATTTAGAGCAGGTGTCATGTCCGAGTTCACTTGGCTTACTGTTTGTTTTTCAGCATTTTAACATTTGTTAGCAGCCTCACCAGGCGACGGTACTGTTCCACCTTCGACCGATGTTCAGTCCATCACTACTGTTTTGATACTCAGGTTATGAGAACGGCTAGTAAAGAGACATTAGGATATTATTATATAAGGTTTATTTGGTACAAATCTTCGAACAATTAATTTGTATGTTTCCACTACAGTTGGACAATATAGTGATGCCGATATTATATCTTTTTTTTTTTTTTATCAAGATAATACTATAAATTGTCTTTGTTTTTAAGACATCATGATATTGTGAGATGTTGTAAGTGTTGCAACAGCGATATAATTTTCTGAACTTACCAGACTGTTCTACTTGTTCTAATACTTGTCTTTATTCACTTCGTTATTTTATTCCCATTACTGATGATTATTCACTAAAAAATTTAGTTAAATTACCAATAGTCATCCCTATAATATTGTCGCAATATCAATATCAAGGTATTTCAAAAATATTGTAATGTGATTTTGTCGTTCAGTCTTAGCGTTAATAAAGTGCTTTTGAGGAGATTAAAAAATATCAAGATATGAATTGTATATCATGACACAGCCTAAAAATACTGCAGAGTTGTTTAAAGGCCATATTGCCCAGCCCTCGTTTACACAGTGATATGTTCTGTTTGGTACATTGATTGGTCCCATTTCTACATTAAGCAAATTAAATGTATTATAACAACAAGATTTTTATTCATGCTATGTGTTTGTGTAAAAATGAATATAATTGGCTGATATATCATGATCACAGTTTAGACATTTTAATTTATGTTGACCCCAAAAGTCCTGTTTTGGTTGGGCTATTCGTACAGTACAAATGTTTTTAGTTTTACACATCATCCAACATCATCAATTAATTTATATTTATGCTGCCCAGTATCAAAAATCATTATTTGTCTCAAGGGGCTTTACACTCTGTACAGCATAAAACACCTTCTGTCCTTACATTCTTGATTGGAAAAAAGGAAAAACTTTCCCCCGAAAACACTAAGAGGGTAAAAATGTAAGAAAACTTAGGAGGAGCCACAAAGTCCCTCCTCTGGCTCTTGGCCAGTTCATGGCGCTTGCCCAAAAGCAGTAATATGATAACCAAGTGGATGTAGTGTTAGTCGCTGCTCTCCACAAGTTTTTAGATTCATGTTTTTTATCCAGGTCACCCCTGTAGCAGCGTGCTGACACTCCCCAACGAGCACTGCTCCCAGTGTTTACTTCTCCGGCTCTTGGCCAGGGCAGGCAGACATGCAGTCGACGTCACGTGTAAAGAATAGATTCACAATACAAAATCATTATCTGCATGTGTGGAGTCACAATTACTTGTGGAGTCCTCTAGAAAATATCTTTCAGCACTGTTTCTCAGCCAGGGGTGGAACAAAATATCAGAATGGCAGTATATTGTATTGTTTCCTTTTGTGACACAGTGATACATTGGCACCAAATACTGTACAGAATATTCTCCAGATTAACCTCTGAGGTACAAATCCTCAAAAAATATGCTGAGAGATGGTCATATTGAGCTGAATATATCATTCCTTATTAATACTAACACAATGTCGTGTTTAACTTTATACTTGTAAAGGTTAACCAAACCACGTTAATTGGCCTTACAAGCTGTGGCCACCCATTTAGCTATCGCTGTTGAAAGTTTGTCCAGGCGTCTCCATTGAAAACTATCCAGCATTTTCTACCTTTGGCGAGAGGGAATGGGGCTCTCTGCATCAGCTGTGTGCTTGGCCAGCAAGTGGCATTTGAGACTCGGCGTACTCCGGTAGTAACTCAATTCACATCGACAGTAAATGCAGTAAATACGATCTGACAGGGTTTGAAACTGAACTTGCCTTTCAAAAGACCCTTTTCTTTATCCATTTCTGCTCAATTTCATTCACAATGTGACTGCTGCATCGCTTCCTGAGCGTGCAGAGGGCCATAACGTGTATAAGTTAATTACGCAAACAAAAACTGAACAGAGTTAAAAACGCTTTATTATTGTGTTAACTTTGACAGCCCTAGTTTTTATTAAAACATGCAGGTGCTTTAAACGGATTCCCCTGACAATTTGACTTGCCAGAATCACTACTTCATGACTTTGCGGAGTACTTTGTGTTAACAGATTGAATAGAATTTTGTGAGCCATAGTTGTATCCTTCCTTTAAACATTCAACCCTTTCTAAGAGTTTGGGTTGTCACCAGTTTATGGCTGTTTTACATCAAAATGTGTGTGTGAAAAAGAGGCACTAAGCTTAGCGTCTAAAACTGTCCACTTGGTTGTCAGACTTTTTATACATTGTTTCATCTCAGTTCATGTCCAATAACACCACAGTGCAAAGAATAAATACTTATGCCCTGCACTTTGCCTATTTAGGGATTTGTATTCTTCAGTTTGACAGATATCGTGACGTATTGTTCGGTGATTCTCTTGTATTGTATAGATTAATGCAGAATTGCTGTATTGTAATTCTGTTGTTATCGTGGGCAACATATTGTGAGAGAGACTGTGATTCCCACCCCTAGATATGAAACACTTGTGTGCCATTTATTACCAAGCTATTTAATAAATCAACAGAAAAATGTAGATAAGCCAATATACCAGTTTAGTATTTTATTACAATCAACTCAAAATAGACAGATCTCAAATCACTGTGTCATGAACTGGGTATGAGACAGACAACTCAAGTGAATGTGCTTTTGACACCTTTGGTCAAACACAGATATAGTAGGCTGCCACTCAGCTCTGCAGAGACTTGGGCTTGATTGCCAGTAGTGTTATATCTGGCTTAATAATGTGTCTATTGAACACTAGTGGGAAGCTCCTCACTGATAGGTGACATCACATGACATGGAGGTAGCATCTGCTGCCTGCAGCCCCACACAGGTCTCCTCAGTTGTCTGTTGTGTACAGGGAAAGAACCAGCGTAACATGCAGCAGACATGATTAGAATAGAATTAAAAAAAGAAAAAGCTGTCAGTCATGACACAAATTGAATTGCAAGAAAAATAAGGGTTTAATGTCAGGATCAGGCTACAATAGCAACAACATCCACTTTGTATTATTTCAGGTTTTCTAACTAGCTCATATGATAATATGTGCCTTAATGAATGGTTGCTGTGGGGAAAACAGGCACCTTTAGACCAAGGTGATTTAAAAAGAATTTGCAGTGGTGACATGTGGAATGTTTAACTGATGGGATTATGACATTATCAGCTCTTACCATCACATGCTTCTTACCTCATATCAAATTAAAATGTAGGCGTTAGTCAGAGGGATGCATTTCTAATCTGTCTCAGTCTAGAGCTGAAAGGAACAACAAAGAGAAGAGCAGACCTCAGGTAGCCTCAGTTCTATTTCTAGTTAAAGGAAAAGTGCAGCTATTTTTACTCCTCTACTGTTGATAGGGATGGATAAATCTTCAGGGAACACTGACGCTAATGCTTGCTTTTGACTGGCCCAAGTACGCACAACTATACAGGGAAACAGTTGGCCATTGACAGCCTCACCCCACTACAGTGTATGTATGTCAGACTTCCTGTGTCTCCAATTAACGGGAAACTCTACCATCATGAAAGTGTGATTGCAGGTCTTTGGAATACTACTGCAATGTGAAAAATGTAGTATGGAGTCTTTTGTGGCTGCAGAGGAAGATGCATGTAATATAACAATTGTCTCCAGTGATGTCACTCATCGGCTAAGTTGCATAGTGGATAATGTAGGCAGCAGGTTTCAGAGAGCAATCTACTGGTCAAGCGTTGCAGTCCTGTAACACTCTTGGACTCATTATGGTCAATTTAAAAACAGATGATCAAAATCATCATTACCCACAACCCATATTACATGCAGCTCCCTCTGGATCACCAAAGGCTTTATACTACATATTAGACACTGTTCCCATGTGTCCTGGAAAACCTGGAAAACAGTTGACTAATTTTCCAGTCCTGGAAAACACTTGAAAAATGAGAAAAATACTGGAAAATATTGTGTTGTTCTGGAAATGTTTTTTTTTTTTTTTTTTTAATTCTGTTTTCTCCCAAGAGCTCCCCAAAACAGATGACATTGTCATCTGAAAGGGCGAAGTTAAGGATCATAAAAACTTTGGAATGGTAATGTTTATGGACAAGGGTATTATGAATAGGCTGCATGCTGTTATTGGGTACAAGGAAGGGCAGGTTTGGTTATTAGCAATTAATAATAACCAATAGTAATTTAATAAATACTAATGGTAATTATTCAAATGATTAATACAAAATATTATTAATTAATGATACAGAGCACCACCCCGGAATCAGGGACCGATAACCAGACCAGAAAACAGTCTTAAGAGAAGGATGTTCACTTTAAACATAAATATTCATAAAATATTTAAAATTAAAGGACAAGTGAGGGAAATGAATCCGATGCACCAATAACTATGGAAAACTGCCCAGTATTATAGAATTGTATTTATCAAAAATTGCTAAATAATCAATAATACTTCAATCAATAAAGATCAAAAACAGCAACTAAACTAAACACTTCGACAACTCAAGCAACAAACAGTCTCAGGAGAATGTGGGGTGAGTGTGTGTTTGTGTGATGGCGTACCTGATCTCGGTGGAGATGACGTCATGAGAGTGTTCAAGATGGAGGATGCAGGAAAGTCATGCCACAGTGACTGCACTGGCGGCAGTTAGCATTTGTCCTTCCACCTTGTTGATCCAGCACGTTCCTCCGTATGGATGTAGGCCGCTGCTACATCCTGCTAGCAGGCTGATGTTGGCTGTTCACGGCATTGTAGCAGAGGAAACGGCAGGGTAGATATAAGCAAAGTAAAAAGGGCTCAACAGCGGTCCACTTCTCTGAGGGAAGCCTTACTTCTGCAGGGATGGGAGGCTGTATTGCGCAGTGTCTCCTCCAGATCCAGGAAGTGTTTAGTAAACATGCAGCAGTGTGTGGCTCGTCTAGCGAGGTTGAACACTGTGGCCTAGGCAAAGGTAAAATCCAAAGGTTTGGTTGCTCCCTTCTTGTAACAGCTGTGCAGGCCAAAGCTACTTTTTCCAGCAACGCATTATGATGAGACTATGGTTAGTTTAGTTAGTACTGTCATCACCACTAACAAAGTGGCCCTGCTAATTGAGTTACAAACCCGTTTTATTTTCCTCACAATAAAAGCCCCCCGTTATTTAAATTATTTTATTATGAAGCAGCATCACAGGAAGCGTTGTGTTTTCAACAGCAGTAACTAAACATGAGTGATATGTCTAAACATGATATGTCTTAGTTATATACATATGTCTTAGTTATATACTTTAACTTCATGTTTTAGCTAGATTTGATCTACTCTGTTCATTTTATACCCTTTTATCTGATTTTTACTGTTTTAGTTTTAGTTTTTAGCTCCAGTGTTTCCTCATGGTGGTCTACCATGCCGGGAGCTGCTTTTGGCCTACTGGCGGGGAGCTGTCCTGTGGACTGCTCTGGCCTGGTAGGCTGGAGAGCTCTGCACCTTGGTGTGGAGCCTCTTGTCTGCCCGGGCCGGGGCTGTCTTTGTGGCGGGGCTCCCTGTAGCTGTGGGCCGGGCCCTCTCGACGTGGTAGGCCCCCCAAAGGTGGCTTTTCCTTGCGGTAGGTCTCGGTGCCTTGCCATGTCTCTGTCTAGTGTGTGCAACGGGTCTGAGCTTGTGTGAGTGTGTGTGAGTGTGTGTGTGTGTGTCGGTGGGTGTCGGTGTTTGTGTGTGTGTGTGTGTGTGTGTGTGCGTGCGTGTGTGTGTTTCTGTATGTCTATGTGTCTCTGGGTATTTTTCTTTATTTCCTTGTTATTGTTGTTTTTAGCCTCTGTGAGGCACTTTGTGTTGCTTTTAAGTATGAAAAGTGCCATATAAATAAAATTTGATTTGATTTGATTTGATGATGAGTCCTGAAACAGCTGAAAGCGAACAAGATGAAACAGTAAACACAGCAGAAGTTTTGAAAGTAGAAACGGGACGAGAGATTCAGTTAGGAGCTACGAAAGTATTGAGAACTGAACACAGACGTTTAAAAACATCTTTCTCCCAGGTTTCCTGCACAAACATGAGTTGAGTATCAATTTTAGGGGGAGACGGGTGCTTGTGACTGGTTGGTCACAGACATGAGTCGTCACTGCGGCCCGCTTAGTGGCAGCGAGGGCCTGGCTTGGTTAACGGTGATACAGCAGGAACAAAGTTTTTAATCGTGACATTACCTTTAAATCATTTTGATTGTTGGTCATACTTGAGAAATCATTCATCAATTCAGTAAAAGTAAATATATAGTGAATATATAGAATTGTAGCAGTCCAATTGTTTGAGACTTGCTATTTTTCTTTGTTTTGGGCTGATTTTCCAAAATGACTAATTGCAGGGGATTCAGATCACCTGTGCGCAGGGTGGGGAGACTGACTCCTGATTGAGGAGTGGAAGCAGCTTGGGGCATTTCCCTCCCAGCCAATCATGGTGTGATGACACTCTTTTTGTGAAGGCTTAAAAGAGGTGGCGAATGGCTCTCATCCTCATTCTGAACCAGAACCTGTCCCTGACCCATTGAGAACGTAATTTCACTTAGATTGCCAGCCAGAATCTCTGGTCTGTTCAGGCCTCTTGGCTGCCCACATCATTTGAGTGAGTGAGGAAACTGTGTCTATGTGGGAACCCCTTAAAATCCAAGCCCCTATACACCTTCAGTTTTGCATATATATATATATATATATATATATATATATATATATATATATATATATATATTTTAGTATCAGAAGTACAAGTAATTTATGCATATATTCACATCAATCCATATACTGTATACTATAGGTCAACCAAATATTGGCTTGGCTTATGATCAGATCAAATATTAAGCATTTTTTAAATAATCAGAACCATTTTTTTTTTATTTATTGGTGATGAAAAATGCTCTACTTTGGCACTGATGCAGCATGCAAATCTGCAAAGTAACAAATGGCTAAAGTTATCAATAAATGTAGTAGACTAAAAGTACAACATTTGCCTCCAAAAAGTAGTTAATTATATTCATTCATTGTCAACCGCTGATGGTTGCGGTAGCCGCTTTATCCCGTTTTTTCAAGGGGTCATGGGGAGGTTTCTGGAGCCAATCCCAGTTATCTAAGGGCGAAGGCAGGGTACACCCCAGACGAGTCGCCAGCTCATCGTAGGACCCTTACTGATGGCAGAGGCCGCCCTGCAAGGTGCCAGTTGCACCTCAGGAGCAATTTTTGGGTTCAGTATCTTGCTCAAGGACACTTCGACATGTAGCTCAGCTCCGCCCCGGGGAGCAGGGATTAGAACCAACGACCTCCCGAACACTGGTCGATCTGCTCTACCCGCTGAGCTACAGCCACCCCCGATTTTTATAAGTAATTATAAGTAACAGATAATGGAAATGCAAGTACAAGAACAATACTTAAGTAAATGTACTTTGTTTACATTCCATCAGTGCTGGTTACTTTGTGATGTAAACTTGTTATTATGTTTGACAGTTAATAGATTTATGTGAAATAATAATAAAAAGATTAAATGAGCTGTTCTGTAACCTTATCTTAAAAGTCAAAGAGGAACTCCCTGGACCAGCACGATGAAGCTTGAATGGAAAGAGATTGCTTGCCCTTTCCTCATTACATCATTGTGGTTCCTTTGAATCAGAACTTAACCGTTTTCTGCCCTGCTTTTTGTCGTCTGCTGTTCCAGGTTCTGCGGGGAGTGTCTGCAGCCATGTCTTCAGGTGACCTCCCCACTTTGCCCTCTCTGTCGTGTACCCTTTGACCCCAAGAAAGTGGAGCGTTCCTCTAGTGTGGAGAAGCAGCTGGCCTCATACAAAGCACCTTGCAGGGGCTGCAGCAAGAAGGTAGATACTGACCATCCATAACCCATGTTAGAAAATCAACATGCCATCATAGGTCTGTGTTTATTATTTTGCACAGAAGTCAATAATCTTATTATGGCTAGGGTTGCAACAGTATTTGGTTTTAACGGTGCGATAACCATCTCAGAAAATATCACTTTTTCATAGTATCATGGTATACAGTATTACACAATTATTATTATAAGTTGACCCTTAAAGGAATAAAAACAGAGAGGTTTTTTGGGTTGAACAATTGCTTTTTTTATGATTTCAGAAAATATTTTGTCCTGACAGACATGAAACATGAAATATATAGATTCAACAACACTAATACAATATAATTCAACACCTGATAAATTAAGACATATTGACACAATTCATTCTGAAGTGTCATGTCTTCCTATTCAGATGTTGCTTTGTAAAAATGATTAATTCATCAGAAGTGTTAACACTCGAACATTGTTAACTGTTGTGTGTGAGATGTGTTTGAGACATATTAGGTCATAAAAATGCCATTGTAATAATCGTGTTGATGAAGGTACTCAGTCATCCAGGCCTTGTTAATTTTAAGTGCTGTATTGGAGGCAACTGGAAGTGTTTCAGTTTTTTTGAAGACGTTTCACCTCTCATCCAAGAGGCTTCTTCAGTTCTAACTAACTGGAGGGGAGTTGCAGAGAATTGTAATAATAAGGCACCTCCTTCCTAAAGATATTATGTTACGTTGTTACGTTGATTATCATTTTCAATAAATGTTGTTTGTTCTATTTATTCAGCTGTTGTCATTGCTTATAGGATGTGCAATGTTGATAATGCACGGCGCAAAGAGCACAAATTTCAATGGCATTTAATACATGAAAAAACTGAAAAATGTGATGCTTAATGATTTCAAATAGCCCCTGTATGTAATATTTTCCCATCACTGTTTAAGTTAAAAGATTACATAATGCTCAAATTCGTATGTTTTTTTTCAGTTTCTAGTTGACTACCATAGGTGTAAACATTTCTCTAAATGTCAGGGAAATTAGTCATTACCAGTTAAGTCACGACTGCTATGAAGATGGCTTCAAGTAACACTAACAATGCCGATGTAACAAAATGAGCTCACACCTCAGATGTGAAGCTGTTGTATGATCGTTACTGATGTACAGTCTTCACTGTGCGTGTGTGTCTGTTCTCAGGTGGCTCTGGTAAAGATGAGATCACACATTGCTTCCTGTTCTAAAGTACAGGAGCAGATAGCCAACTGTCCCAAGTTTGTCCCTGTGGTACCCACCTCTCAACCTATACCAAGGTACACACACTCTGTCAATGCTGAGCTGACTGAATCTAAAAAGGCATTTTAGACGTGAAAACGTGTGCTCATATTAACATTTTCACACCATCGTTTCAGTAAGTCTCAGCTGTAAGGCACAACCAAAGCTTCATTGGAGCTATAAGTTGTTGTACTGTACCAAACAAAATTGCCAATGTTTATTCCTAGTTAAAATGATGAGGTGCTCACATTTCCATGCCCAGTGAAGGAAAAGATTCTCATTCAGCTCATGTGGTCAGAAACCCCCAGTCAAATGTTCCGGTGTAAAGCAACTACAAGGAACTATTATTTTGTCTTTATTTGGAACCCCCTGGAGACAAAAGTGGAGGGCTTTGCAGTGGTGGTAACCACAATAAAGACTGCTTTTTCCATCAGTACCACTGCCTCGTTTCGCAAAGATCTTGATCCAGCATGTGAAAGAAAGCAAATACAAAGTAAAATGTTTTTAATACTGTTTTTCTTTTTTAAACACACCCGTTTGCATGACGCATAGTGATGTGGTAATGTATCTGCTAATGGCTATGTAAGAATAATAACTGTAATATGATGATTTATTTTAGTGCCGCTCATACCTAGATTAGCCAACAGCTAACAGAATTTGGTGGCTCGTTAATAGTAATTTGAATTTATCTAGAGCTAAAGTTTGCAACATTTCACAGTAATGTTATGTCTTCATAATAAAGAGTCAGCAGCAAAGTGTATCTCAGTAACAATGCCAACATAAAATGTTACATTACAAACCAGTTTTATTATAGTTATGTCCACTGTGACCTTAATTCCCATCCTGTAATACATTTCATAAAAAAAGTAGACATTACATACCTGTCTCTGAGGAAGAAGGCAAATTCATGATTGGCTTTGAATCTTTTCAAATCTGCAGTTCCCTTCATCTGTTGAATGATCAACCAAGGTTTACCTTGGTCAGCTGATGTACTAATCACTGTAAAGCATACCTGGGGAACGTTTAAACATGGGCTTCTATGGACTGTGTGTCGTAAATCGTTTCATCTGATTTTGCAGGGAATCGGACCAGGTGACAGGCATTAAATGCAACTATATAGAAATAGCCAGTCTTCTTGTTGATGTTCTCATTTTCTTTGGAATTACACGGAGACTGTTTCATAACCAGTTAGAAATTACTCGTAGCTGCTTTAAAGAAACTCTCCATGAGAAATCACAGAAGCAAGTCATTTTAGAAGCAGGCTGTATATATAAACGGTCTGTATATATTCCATTCCATCTACATTCTGACTACCTTTAGTAGAGCTACTACAAGCCTGTGACAATTTATGCATTGTTTGTGTATGTGTGTCTATATGTGCGTGTGTGTGTTCTCCCATATGTAGCAATATTCCGAACCGGTCAACATTTGTGTGTCCATTCTGTGGGGCCAGAAACTTGGACCAGCAAGAACTGGTGAAGCACTGTATGGACAACCACCGTAATGACCCTAATAAAGTGGTAAGACTGAACTCTGATATACAGTAGGTTGTGTAGTAGGTCTAGACTGACTACGGTTAGTCTAGAAACAGCACAGTTAACTGTGTAAAGTTGATGAACGTTCTCAGTCATCCTGTGTGTGTGTGTGTGTGGGGGGGGACACTAACCCCTTTCACACAGGAGAAGACACATTATCTCCGCAGCGGCGGTTTGGCAATTCTCCGCCAATAGCGATTCACACAGAGCGAAGCAGCTCCGCATTAAAGACGAACCGAACAGAAATCCGGCTCTGCGGCTCCTAAAGGGGCGTGACGGTACACGTCATGATGATGACGTCGGTGTGTTTTCAAGGTGTTTCCCCGGTGTCCCCCCTGTCAATCTAAACCCGCGGATAGTTTATAATCATATGGATGCTGTTATGATGTGTCGTGATTGAGATCCTGACCCACCAAACATCCTGGAAAGTGACAAAGTTACGTTTTTCGCGCTAAATTAGGCTACATAATTACATAATCACCATCAGTAAACTGGACGCTGTCTGACTCGCGGGGAGGGAGGCTGTCTTCCGGGGGAAAGTTCACTGAAGTCTCGGTCTGGAGGGCTGACCGTCGTGGTGATTTATTTTCATCACAAACACTCGGTGAGTTTAAGTTTTTTTGCCGGTGACAGACGCTGTTTTTCTGACATGAATGTGTCGGTCAGACAGACGCTTCTCCGCGTATATCTGCGGTATTTTTTTTCCTCATATAAGTTGTCAAAGACAGTTACAGTTACTACGTTACTGTTGTTTGGTCATGTAACGTTGCTTTGTGGGACATTTCTCTGTATTAAGTTGAGTGAAGGACCTGTGTTAGTGTAGGTAACCGACGGTCCAATCGACACGCCTTCGATACGCGCAGCCGGCTGATCCGTTCACACTGGTTCGGCTCGCCAATAATGCGGCCCTGATACTACCTCCAGAGACGTATCAGCGCCGGAGCGAAATTTCACCCCTCGCCGCATCCAAGAAATTCACACTGGGTCGGATGCGGAGAATTGGCGTTCTGAAGCCGCACCCAAACGCCAGTGTGAATGGGGCTACTGTGTTTGCTACTGTTTTCCACATAGCAAACCACATAAGGCCCACAGAGTTAACACAAGTGTAGCGGTGGCATTTCTTGGACCTCAGAAGTCCTCAAAACCCTGCTGTTATGTTCAATTCACAGTTTGATACACATGCATGCGAACGTCAAACTAAGCTGTGTGTTTGTATCACCAGGTGTGTCCGGTGTGTTCAGCCATGCCATGGGGTGACCCCAGCTATAAGAGCTCCAACTTCCTCCAGCATCTCCTCCACAGACATAAGTTCTCTTATGACACCTTTGTTGTAAGTCATGTTGTTGTTGTTGTCATGATTCTTTGTCTTTTTAAAGTGAATATAAGGAACGTTCATCTTTTCTTGATTCTGGTGGCCCCTGTGGACAAAAGACGACAATGGTGAAGCAAAGTAAACTTTGTTTCAGTGTTGTTCTGCCAGACTACAGAGCAGCTTCTGTCCTCAGACTCCTCAGTTCATCTTCAGCATTTTACCATGAAAAATAGTTTATTTAATTTAATAGTTAATAGTTTTATGACTTAGCCAACCCTGATAAGTCTGAATCCAACCTGCCGACAGGCATTAATAATATCTATAATAACTATATAGAAACAGCCATTCTTCTCATTGATGGTTTCACTTGTTCAAGGAGAAGGATCAGTAGTAAACTGAGACTGTCTCATAACCAGTTAAAGGTTCCTTGTGGTAAGTTTTAATGTTAGTGTAGCTTTAGTTGCAAGGTAGTCAAAATTTACAACACTAAAAGAATCTTAAATCAAATCTTAGAGTTATTTAGATTAATCTAAATGTAAGGTTTGTGTAATGTTACTTTTTCATGTTCAGACCTGGTTTTATCATCCGTCCTCAGTGATCCAGTCACTTAGACAGCTCTAAGTACAGGCTCGAATGCCCCCAGGGTGCATTGAGGACACATTTGAGATCTGATCAGTCAGACCACATAAGTGATCAGGTGGTCTGGGCAACATGTGACCAAATTCTTTTAGCAGTGTATATGCACATGTGTCCTGGGACACATTGGAGGACCGCCTACTCAACTGACTGTGAAACAAGAAGAAGAAGAAGCCACAACAACAGGCAGAAAGGATTACACACTGTCTGATTGTCCATTTGTTCACTGTATTGTAAAGTACCTGTTTGGGCTCTCTTAAACTGCCAATGTTAGCATCAGATGTTTGTCTGGTGTCTGATTTCAACAAATCTAACCATTGAGCTAGTAACCAGAGTATCCCCAGAATCCCTTTAAAAAATTCTTGCTATTTTGAGAGTTGTTGAGAGAGAATAATCTTAAAGAACTTTGTGTAGCAGAAATGTAAATTCAGTATTAAATATGATACATTATATTGTTTCTTTCCATGTAAAAAGAGTCAGTTTGTCGCAGCATTGCTGTACCAGCCTTTCTGCTGCCGTGTCATAGTGTATATCTCCCAATGTTTCAACTGGTCTGATTTCACCATTTACACTAAATTTATGAAAAATGACAAGATTTTATTGATGGTGAACATGTCAAACTTTACAAATACAGTAACAATATAGGCAATGTCTCGGTCACGAGATGTCTCGAGATCTCAGAGCTGTCCATTTGTGTTCGGATAACTCTGGACAGATAGTTATATCAGGTCTGAAAGGGGCCATGGTCCAATAAAATTACATTTATTTTGCACAAATAAATCCAAAGTTTGGGAGTTTTTATTAGATTAGGTTTTTGTTGTGTATTTACAGTGACTAGCCACTGTGGTTTTATGTCTTTTCTCAGGACTACAGTATTGATGAAGAGGCAGCACTGCAGGCAGCTCTGGCACTGTCACTGGCTGAGAACTGACAACAGTCACACCACATCATACTCTCAACTTTGGCACCAACTCCACCTTTACTGCACTGCTGCTGTTCCTCCACGATGGTATCATCTAGCCAACAGACACACCTGACCCAGATTCACACGGTCTCTTACTTCCTTTTTACACCGAGGATGTTTTTCCTGGTGCAGCGGTACAGTCAGTTTACTACGCTACCAAACAAATGCACATTGGAGAAACTACATTAAAACCTATCACACATTAAAATATCCCAACCTAAAGCATCAAAGCAGTCGGTTCCCTCACATCTTCAATTCACCTGACTGCTGCTCTCCAGGTCACGGAACAGCATGCAGGGCTACCTCCATGGAATAATATATTTTCTGTGAGTTTGAAAAATCCTGAAGCTCACTGACTCTAAAACCCCTCATCTGTGGTTCAGATCTCTGAGCACCAGTCACTGGCACTCACTGTGAGTAACTTGTCAATGCTCAGTCTGAGTAAAAGTGGGCACCGACACATGTTCCAGTTTCTTCTACAGAGTGGTCTGCGTTGTAATGAAGTTTGAAAAAATGATTTTTTTTGATGAGTTAATATACAGTAGCTAGCCCACAAGGTGTAGTTAGGAAATGTTTTGCAAAGGTAAGCAGACACAATTAAAATATGAATATAAATACGCAACGCAAGCAACGAATCAACAGCTCCTCTGTTCATAAGTCTGTATGTGGTACTTACCAGAGAAAACAAAGTAATAAATTAGTCATAAACTCGACTGGCATGCTAGTGAAGACCAAGTAAATCACAAAAAACATCAGCATAATATTTCATAATCAATTAGGGGAGACTTAAGACTAATTTATTCTTTCTGCATCCATGTGAAGAAGTTTAATTTAGGGACCCATAATATGGATTTTTTTCAGCCGATACCTGAGTTACCAGCTTCTCATGGCCAGTAACAATAAGATAACAGATCATTTCACTTTTTTTTTCTATTTTAAAAAGAAGTTCAGAACATGTAGAGTATTCACAAACATCTACACTGGAGACGACATGTTTGGCTGTGATAACACTGTAATATAAAGAAAACCGTACCCACTGTCTACCTTTTGGACTCTGTCTGGCCCTCGAGCTTGCCCTAACCTCTTACTACTGCTCTCTGTTACCCTCCGTATAGAGTGTAAGTGGACCCTTCACCTGAGAAATGATTAGTGTTGATATCAGAGGCTAATGGTAGGTTGTCAGACTTGGCAATATATAATAATCCTCCAGAGGGAACAGCATAGTCAGAAAAATCAGGTTTTCCATGACTGCTTTGAAAGCTTGAATTCAACATTAAATACACTTCAGTGTCTTTGTAAGTTGAATACAGAACTTGGCGTCAGTGGTGAAAATATGTCAGGGTTCGTTTACTGGATTTCAGACCAGCTGGACTCACTGGTAGAGTGACCCCAAGGGCCTAAGGTGGAAGTGTTCAAAGAGCTGTCAGAGATGGTATTGAACTATTTTTTAAATGTTTACATAATAAATTGGTATTTTAGTCATAATTCCACCATGGAAACACCAAATGGAAGGTTCAAATCTGGTGCAAGTACTGGAAGCTGAGCAGTAACTTGTCCATTACTGTCCAACCCAGCTTCACAGAGGACAACGGGAGACCTAAAGAGTTGACAGACTTCAAAGCTTCATCTGCAGCTTGAACTGATGTAAGTGCACCCATGAAGAAAGGATGATTTGTCATAACAGCTCAGAAGGCCAATAATACCATCATGAACTCCATACTATGTTACCAATTACAGTAATCAACATTAGCACCCTGTTCACCATCACCCCTAAAAGGAAAGTTCATGTTCATTTTTTTATTAATGTGAGTATTTGCAATTATCTTTTTTTTTTCTACAAGATTGATCTGTTGATGTTTGTTGGAAAAGCATCAGACAGGATGGAAGTGCTGGATTGAGGTCTTAACTCCATTTTACTGTTATCTTCTTCTTCAGCTCTTGCCACAAGGAATATTTTTGTGATCCATCTGCCAAGATAGACGAGTATAAAAAGATATATTTTTGGATAATATCATTTCAAACCACTGGACTAACATCAGACATGGGTCAGCTATGTGTCTGCAAACTGTTGGGGACAATACATTTGTAGAACTTGATTTTCTGTTAAAGCACATGTACACACACATACATAGAACTTGTACAGGAGAATTGGACCGATTTAAAAAAGATGTTTTCTATAGTTTAAACAATAGATGGCAGTCCTTCTCCAGCCATGCAGAACATGCAGAACCATACTGAAACCAACACACATGGAAGTCATGCTTTCTGTGGAGGCAAGTTGTGGAGAAAATGGAGACATGCATTCATCATTTGCACTTTAATTCACTCAGTTTTTTAATAAAAGTTGGATTTCTATTTGTATAATCTTAACAACTGTTAAATGATTTTGCTATAAAATGTAATTGTGTTTTGTTGTTTTTGTTAACTTATAAAAGGTGTCAGGGTTAGAAGTTATTTGATAGAAATGTACCATTAGTTCTGTTTGTGTGAAAACATGAAATCTTTGTTGACTGATTACTTAATTTAAATGGGCAGCATTTTTCTTTTCTCAATTTGAATTGACACCAGAGCTTACATGCACCCACAGTAAAAACAGATCACATATGTAGGACAAATTCTACAGAGGACAATTAAGGCCATGTGAAGAAAAAGAAATGATCCTTTGTTGACATCATTGTGTGGTTAATATTAAAGGGGAAATCCCTATATTTATGACTTCACATCAGCTGATGATTCAATGCGGCTGCATGATTGCAGAATTGGTCATCTGACGATTAAAATTGCATTGCATTGACAACAGATTTACATTCTTTCAAATTGGATTTAATTATCTTGAACAATGGACTTTGGCGTGCTTGGTTTTCTGATGCATGAATATTTTTGTCAGTGCCATGTCAGTTAAATCAAAACTTTCAGAAAAAGGAATTTTTCATTAGTAATAACAATGTGAACAATACATCTGAAGCTGGTTATTATGGTATCCCAAAATTGTGTTGAAATTCAAAGATGACAAAAATGACATTACAATGTAAAGCTGATTTTTTTTCGTATTATTGCCTCAAATTGGAGTGCTGGAGTGTTTTTGCATTACTTTATGTTGCCCCAGCTAGCTGATAATTGTGCAGACGTTAGCTGTAGGTAGCTAGCAAAGTATGCATCCCAGCGTGCCTGTGCTGTGACGAAATATCTTTGGTCTGATGTCAAAATTCACTAGGATTCAAGTCTTTCTGTTATTTTCCACTCGACTCCTTTTTTCATTTCTTTTATTTCTGTAAAACCTTGAGATAAAACTCAAACATTTTGCTCATGTTCTTTCTTCTTCCATTTCCAAAAACATGCAATGTTTGCACTGACTTGATCAGATACACCACCTCTGAAATTAGGTTCAGTCTGAACTAGGGGTGTCACGATTCTCCAAATCCTCGATTCGATTACATTTTTGATTCTAAGGTCACGGTTCGATTTGATTCTCGATTTTTACATGTATTTTTTTTTAAAGCACAGGTTGCTATGCCATTTTTAGACTAGACTTTTATGCAATATAATATCTGAATTTGTTTGCAATGAAACACACTACATTGTCAAATTCAAAACATTTATTAATAACATAATATAACAATAACTTAAAACTTCAGTCAATTGAAACTTAAACAAAATAATCTGCCATCTTTTTTCCCCCCGAACATTATCCTTATTGAGTTTTCAAAATGTTTCCAAAATACATAAATATACAGAAATAAGAGTGCTCTCACATCAGAGGAGACGTCAGGGGCAACTAAATTATTGTCCAGCATTCAGTTTGTCCTTCCTTGCAAGTCAGGTATTTATGAGATAAGATAGAGCAACACTTAGGTGAAAGTACAAATATAAAAAAATAAAACAAAAAAAGCAACAACCAGAACATTAAGAGTTTCTCCATCTTATCAAGAGTTAGCCCAAGTTATTTCACTATTGTGCACGGTTTAAAAATACAAATTCAGATGTACAATTCACACAGAATAAAGAAATCAAATATCAAAAGAAAATAAATTATTTTAGATCACTGCAAAGGACTACCCATAACTACGTCTCGTCGGCTTCATTCCCCACATTACTTAAATCTGCACTCTCCATATATTCAATAAAAGAATCCCAAATGTTTTGAAATAGTGATAGTTTTCCTTTTATAATGTATGTTATCTTCTCCATAGGTAAAGTTGTGGATATTTCCTTAACCCATTTGATGAGTTTTGGTTTACTGGTACTCCTCCATGAGAGTGCTATGACTCTTTTTGCAAGCAGTAAACATAAATCCAGGGCAGTGATTATTTTTCTAGACATGTGATGTCTATCAGGATATAAACCTAGAATAAATAGTTTAGGGTCAAGAACTAATTTTATACCTAGTATAGTCTCTAAAGCTTGTTTAACTCTAACATCAATCAGACAGTACAATTCATTTACCCAAGTACATATACTACAACACAGCCAGAGATCACATTTCAAACAGTCCAATGAAGAGACGTGAGCTTACCGGTAGCCCTTTTGATTCGAGTCCTTTCCTCATGCGTTTTGAATTTGTGAAGTGCTTCTTTAGCTTTGTTTCTGCCGTCCTCCGCTGCCTTTCACCCTGCCAAACGACTAGTGCATTTGTGGCATGTGCCGCTGATAAGTTAATTGTGCTCACCTGGGGCCTCATTTATAAAGGTCTCTGCGTACGAAAATCTTGCGGAAACAGGGATGAAATGCGCGTACGCATCTTTCACCACCAACGTCGTGATTTATAAAAAAAAAAACCTTGCAGAAAAGAGTGCACAGTTCTACGCATCCTTTCACCCTGGAGTAAAGCTCCCGCAAAGTTTTGCTAACAGTGAACTCCGGAGACGACCACAGGAAGAAGGTGGCGGTAATGCACTATATGTGTTTGCAAACTGCCAATAACGCCAAAAGAAGAAGAAGATGCTACCCCCGGAGCTCATTGCGCACCACATATGACTTCGGAGTTATTTATTCATTTATGTAGGCTATTTATTTTATGAAAAGCACCCATTATGAAATATGAATTAAAGCAAAATTATGTTCAACACACTACAGCCCTTTCAAATCGCAATCCTCGGCCAGACCAACTGTATCACTTAAACACTTAATTAATTAGCTTGATAAATAAGCCTAGATTCAATAAACCTGTGGGCATTTGAAATGAATACCCCTATTGGCCTATCGCTAATGCAAGGCCTATAAATAATGCCCTGATTGCCTCTGTGTTCTAATGAGCGAAAATATGGCAGCCTTGGCATTGCTCGAGGATTTGGTGAGAGGCATGCGACGTTTCAGGCTTCCTAGAGCTATTCTCCTGCAGATCTGTGCTGAATTGGCACCAGCCTTAGAACGACTTACTCGCAGGAATAGGTCCATACCTGTGCAGGTACAAGTCTTGACCACTCTGGGATTTTTGGCTACCGGGACGTTCCAGCGCGAGCTTGCCGATAGGTCCGGGATTTCTCAACCATCACTAAGCGTGATTATGCCAGCTGTGTGGAGAGGTTTGATTGCATTGACCCCTCGCTACAATAAGTTTCCATACACTGCTGTTGAACAGGCCAACATTAAAACGCAATTTGTTGCAATGTCCGGTTTCCCTAATGTAATCGGAGCTATTGACGGCACACATGTTGCGATAAAAGCACCGACGACTGATGAGTATGCTTACGTCAACCGTAAGCAATACCACTCAGTCAATGTGCAAATCATCTGTGATGCAGAAATTACATTTTTAAATGTCATGGCTCGCTGGCCAGGCTCAACCCAAGACTCTTTTATGTTGAGACAAAGTAGTGTAGGAAGAAGGCTCCAGGCTGGCGCTGTGCAGGATGGTTGGCTTCTGGGTATGTATGTGCCCTTTTGGTGTCATAAAATGTCGAGTGCTTTTCCAACAATATTTTACAACCTACAATTCTCATGCAGGAGACAGTGGGTATCCCCTGGCGAGCTGGGTCCTGACTTCCTTCCCCAACCCACAAAACCAAGCTCTGCAAACGTACAATGATGTGCATGCGTGCGCTCGGGTGGTGGTGGAGTGCTCCATTGGCCTTCTCAAGTCTCATTGGAGGTGCCTGGATAAGTCCAGAGGGGTCCTTCAATATACACCCAAGAAGGTTTGCAAGATCATCAGGGCATGTGCAGTTTTGCACAACATGGCCCAGAGGCACAGAATTCCTGCACCTGCTCCCATATTGCCCGACAACAGGGGTGTGCACGCAGAGATTGAGGACCACGCTCCTAGAGCAGTTGAATTGCGCAAACGCGTGATGCAGCATTAATGGACAGGAAAGACACAAAATATACCTTTTAAGCTCTTTTATTGCGGAACAAATGTCAGCCAACACACCAGTCACATTACGCACTTCAGCAGTTAAATTGCCAATGGCTTCAATTATGTCTCTCTGTGACTGCAGCACGGCATCAGTGAGCACCCGGGCCGTGGGTACGGGGCCACGAACGGAGCCTGGCAGTGTGGAGCGGTCGCTGGAGGCTGGTGCAAGAGGGTCCGACGCAGGGGCACTGGAGCCTGGGTCGCTAAGGCCGCTGGTGCATGAAGTACTGCTGGCATCAGGCGCACTCTCCATCTGGGACCGCTCACCTGCATGTGGCAAAGAAATAAAGCACACTGAAATGTAATTTTGGTCTCATGTTATTTGTTTGAGTGTATGTTTATAATGAAGGGTATAATTTTAATGTAATGTTTCAATCTCACTTACCTGCGTCTGTGTCCCCCTCATCCTCGGGCACAATGCCAGGCAGTATTTTTTCCCCAATGATGCCAGCAACCCTGGCGTCCAGGGGTGATGGTGGGGGCTTCCCCGACCCACTTCCAGTTAAATGCACACTTTGTCGGTACTCAGCAATCCTTTTCCTTGCATCCACGTTCATGTCCGACCACTTCTTTTTTACTTCCGTAAAAAAGTTCTGGGGGGTCGAACTCACCTCGTTCACTGCAGCTGCCACGAATTGCCAATGCAATTGTTTGTCTTTGTTCGTTACCCCTGAACCAATGGAACCGAACAACATAGACTTGCGTTAGTCTACTTCATTTAGAAGCACTTCGATCGCCGAGTCTGAAAAACGCGCTTTCTTCTTTAAAGGTGCATCCATTCTTCCGTCTAAAGACTGGTAAGAAAAGGTGCTTTATATACTTATAAATATTAAGTGATTAATTAGCATTGACCTTTTAAGGACTATTATGGGTTGGACTTGGGAGGAGCAGAGCGCTTGTGCACTCACGCCAAATTAGACGCACGTTGGTATTTATAACGAGAAGAGTGCGTACAGGTGTGCGCAGCAAGGTTTTATAAATCGGAATGTTTTTGTGCGTACGCACATTCTGAGATTTGGGTGTACGCAATGTTCTAAGGAGGGTTTCACACAGAGTTTTATAAATGAGGCCCCTGGTGAGGTGCGCCGCAGAGCAGCGCGCCCTCTGTTACGTGCACGCAGCAGCGCGGTCACCGTCACGCGCACACAGCAGCACGCACACGGCCGCACCTCTAGGCAGATCGTCGCAACGACAAAAACTCTCGACAAAATAGAGAAAGGGCTGCTTCAACCAGTCAGGAGTAAACTGGCTGTGGTGGTTGGTCTTGGAAACATGACGAAGAGTCTTTATATGGATCATATAGCCCATCAAGTGGAGCTATATAGGAAGAAGGAAAAGGTCAGAAAGAGCAAGATCAAGAGATCCTAAGAAAACTCAATCAAGTACAACTGGTGGATAACAAGAGGAAGGAGAAGAAGCAGGCTATAGTAATACAGAGTCAGTCTCCGTTGAATCAATCATTACCACAATGGCAGCCTGATCAAGTGTAGTTCCAATCAGCCCAGCCATCATCAGTGGTTCCAGTCGTTTCCTACCCACAGCCTGCCTTTGGTCAAGTACAGACCTGGAGAGGAAGAGGTCGAGGAAATTTCGGACGAGGAAGAGGAGGAAGATTTGAACCATATTTTCAACAATCTTCGGAAGCATGTTATAATTGTGGACAGTGTGGCCATTTTGCCCATGAGTGCAATAAGACAGGAGGAAAATTCAGAGGAAATTTTAGAGGAAACTTTAGAGGAAACTTCAGAGGAGGATTCAGGGGCAACCAAGGCCATCCGGGGAACAGGTGAACCCTTACAGGGGTCCGGAACCAGGACTCTAGAGGTGCCCAGAAGACTCAAAAGGCGGGTGTCAGCTGGTAGTATCAGGGCCGGAGAGAGATCTAACAATAGAGGTGAAAGTAAATAATCGACCATTGGAAGCAATGGCTGATAGCGGAGCCGCTTTCACCTGTATTCGGCCTGAAGATGCTAAACATCTCCCCATTGGGTTAATTGATTCGGACAATCAGGTTTGAGGGAGTTAAACAGCTGGTTCCTCTCACGAAACCAATTGAGCTCTGCTACAAACATTTGAAGACTACAATACCTATATTGGTATAAGAACATACACCTATGGCGCTTTTGGGAAGAGAGGCTTTGTGTAGATTGAACTGTACAATAAAATGTTCACCAGACGGCGTTCTGGTGGAAGTGCCAAATGATGTTGTTGACCAATTTTTGATGATGACAGAAACTGAAGCTTCTTCAGTATTTTGGATTGGAAATGTGAGTGCAGAACTTTTGAAGCCAGCAAATTTGTGAGAGAAGTTCATTGTAGCAAATATGCCTAATGCAAAGCTTCCAGAATATCCATTTCACTGCACGCTCAAGTATTTTAAGAATGCTGCTCAATCAAACTCAGAGGAATGGGTGAGCTCTCAGCCAAATCAAGTCCAACTCAGTTCAGGCATAATTCTGGGACCACAAGGAGCAGCCATGAAGATAGACAGAGATGATTATTTGAATGGAGAATTTGATATAGAGAAGAGTGTGCCACATGTGACTCTGTTGGTGTCAGAGGAATGTGAGCAGAAGCACATAGGAGAAATGATGGCAGAAGCAGAGGAATTTGTGTTTGTACCGCTGAAAGAAAACCTTGCCATTTGGAGGAGTGAAGATCAATGATTTCTTAAAATTATGATTTCTGCTCAAGGATGGGGACAGCCACAAGCTGTGCGGATGACAAACGAGTCAATTTGCAGTGCTAAAATTGATTCACACTCTATGAAAGAGGAGATGCTGCAACAAGTTACAGAATGCTTGTGGGCTCAGCATAGTGCCAACATTGGACTAGTGAGGTCAGCCCAACCAGTGAAAGTTGAACTCCGACTAGGAGTTAAATCTCCTTGGAGGAACCCGTATCCATTGAAAGAAGAAGCGGTTCAAGGGATTCAGTCACAAATTGAAGGACTTTTGAAAGCTGATGTTTTGAAGATAACACAGAATCCTCAGAGTAACACGCCTTTGTTACCTCTGAAGAAGCTGGATGATTCTTACCGCATGGTAAATGATTTGAGAGCAGTGAACGAATAGGTGGCTGATTTTCCAGCAGAAGTGCCGGATCCCCATACTTTGTTAGCTCAAATTTAGCCAGATGTGACTCATTTCACGGTGTTAGACTTACGTGGTGCATTTTTTAGTGTTCCACTTAGTATTGAAAGACAGGGTTTGGTTGGGTTCACATACAAGGGACAGTTTTATGAGTACAAGAGATTGCCACAAGGGTTCAAACATAGTCCTCACATTTTTAGTATTTTTAAGTATTGAAGGACGATTTGACGGAGATAGATCAGGTGTTAAAAAGCACTGTTGTTCAATATGTTGATGATATCATTATTTGTTCACCAAATGAGAACACATGTCACAAGGACCCAATTAAACTGTTGCAAATACTGGCAGAAAAGGGGCATAAGGCCTCTCAGAAGAAGCTACCGTATTGTCAGGAGAAGGTGGTTTAATTGGGTCAGATAATAAAGCAGGGCCACAGAAGAATTTCTGGAGGTCAGTTAGAAGCGATTTGTAAAGCTCCAAAGCCCAGAACTGTCAGAGAGATGTTGACGTTTCTTGGTATTGCTGGTTACTCCTCAGCATGGATAGAGGATTATGCTAGTTTAACAGGACCTTTGAGAGCTATGATTAAAGATACGGGGAATGCTCAGCTTCATTGCAATCTTTCCTGGACACAGGATGGCCTTTAGGCATTTGAAATGATCAAACAGAGATTACAAGAGGCCCCAGCGTTAGCACTTCCTGATTACTTTAAGAATTTCTTGTTGTATGTGTCCACTTCAACTGGGGGTAAATATGCATGTGTGGTTCTTTGTCAGCCAACAGGTACGGGAACGAGTCCTCAACCTATTTGTTACTATTCTACTGCATATTCGGAAGTAAAATTGGGGTTACCACTGTGCTATAGAGCAATGTTGGGAGTATTTTTGATGTATGATAAGGCATCATCGGTCACTATGGGTTATCCAGTGACAATTCTTACCCATCATAGTCTCAGAAATCTCTTGAACTATGGTAAATACACATTGACCATGCCTAGGCTTAGGGACTATCATAGGCTCTTAGAGCAGGAAGATGTCACCCTAGTGAGGTGTGCCACGGTGAATCCAGCTGAGAATTTGCCAACTCCGGAGGATGGTGAGTCACATGATTGTGTACAGGAAGCAGAAAGATATTCAAGGCTTAGATCGGATTTGCAGGCCCTCCCATTGCGTGAGGCGGACCTGGAGTATTGGACTGATGGTTCCTGTTATTGTGTGGGTGATAAATTGAGTGCTGGTTATGCTTTGGTAAGAGCTCAAGGAACTGGATTTGTTGTTGAAAAGGCTGAAATAGTACCCCAGCCTGCGTCTGAACTTGTGGGATTAACTGAAGCGTGTTTGTTGGCAGAAGGTAAGTGAGTGATGATATATACCAATTGTGCATATGCCCATAATGTGTGTCATTTGTTTGGTTCAGTGTGGAAGAACCGAGGGTTTAAGAAAATGGATGGTTCTCCAATACAGCATCACACTCAAATAATGAAATTGTTGCATGCTATGATGAAGCCTAAGGAAATAGCGATAGCAAAATGTGCAGCACATAAAATGGATGTGTCAAGAGTTACACGGGGGAATAATGTGGCTGATGAAGCTGCAAAAGCAGTCACGGGTGCAGACAAAGTGGGTAAAGTTCTTCTGGTTACTCATGAAGTGAGTTTGGAAGACACAATTGCACCCAGGGATATGATTTTGATGCAGGAAGCTGCATCTGCAGTGGATAAACAGTTGTGGCAAGATCGAGGTGCCACACAGCATTCTACTGGTCTTTGGAGAAATCACGAGGGGCTGATGATAGCGCCCCCAGACCTGCTGAGTATGATGATTCAGGAAGCACATGGGTTAGCTCATGTTGCAAGGGGGGAAGTTAGAAGAAAGATCACAAAGGAGTATGGATTTTGGGCACCTTGTTTGCTTGAACAGATTAACTATGTCATAGGCAGATGCACTATCTGTCTGAAAAACAATGTTCGGAGAGGTGTGATGATGCCTCCTGGTTATATTCCAACTCCGAGAGGTCCTATGCATGAGTTAGTTGTGGACTTTGTTGATATGATAAAACCAGTTGAAGGTTGTCCAACTAAGGAGAACGATGCTCAGTCGGTTGCCAAGTTTTTGTGTAGAGAGGTCATAAGCAGGTGGGGACTTTTCGGATCAGACCTCAGACAATGGGAAAGAGTTTGTGGATAAGACTTTGAGATTGATTTTGCAAAAACTGGGAATTAAACAACGCCTTGGTGCTGTTTATCATCCGCAAAGTCAAGGAATTTGTGAGAAAATGAATGGTGCTTTGGAAAATTGCATTGTGAAAATTTGCCAACACACAGGTCTAAACAGATTAATAGCACAGACGATGATGAGTAGGTGATGATGGAAGGAGAGTTGGTGGAGAAATATCCATATTGAACATTTAATCTTAGTACAGTCTTAACATTTCTTTCTAGTATTATGTTGATATTTAGTAGTTATACTAGAAAGTAATATGGTTATAGGGGGAAATGGAAAATGTGAATTATAATTTGAAATAATATGATGTTGTGAAATTTCACATTTACTAATTTGCATTTGATGTTTAATTAGCATTTGTTGTTTTTGCAAAGATACTGGTTGTTATTTCTTTCCCTTCAGAACAACAGTGGGGGAAAAGTCAGTGAAGGGATTCAGACACAAAATGGACAATCATAATGGACTGAAGGACTCTGAACAAGGACACTGTGACAAAATGTTCAGATCCAATACATTGTCGACATGACGTTGACAGTCGAGGAGGAGCTGCAGTGTGATATGTTCTGATGTTTCTTTTATATGTTATTGCATGAATGATACTTAATCTTTACAATATTATCTTTATATCCATTGTATGATGTTTTTGATACTGAGTGAGTATATTGGGACCTCAGATGTTTTCTTTTTTTCTTAACGCTTAGGGAAATTGGGACTAGGCAGGGAAAGGGCCATTGGAAGGTGCGATGGGTTGAACGCCAGAATTTTGACATTTTTTGATTTTATTTTCTGAGGTTTCCTTATGTATTTGCTTAAGTTAGAAACTACACAAATCTTTACAAACTATTAAAGGTCCTCCCTTTAATTGGTCTGGAGTACTATGTGAGGTCGCCTAAGGCAGAGGGGCCGTGAGAGAATTTTTCTGTCTAGATTGTTTGATGGATATTTCAGGAACGATGGCTGCCAGTTTTTCACTCTCACACTCCATAAAGTTGCTGTATGGTTAAAGTTATGCTTTAGAAAGCATGTGTAAGAGGAATTGCTATTTTTATTATAATTGAATTTATGCATGTTTTATTCTTTTGTTCTTCGAGACTCTGCATAGTCTCAAAGGGGGGAAATATGTGGTGTATTTTCTGATATGTGAGATTTGTTTTTGGAAGGCCTATAGTAAGGGACCTCAGGTCAAAAAAAGCAGGTCCCCTAGGGGGATGGGCCCCCTCAGGCTTGTTTTTTATAATTCCACAACAATGAATCATGTTTAACAAAAAACATATGTTTTACCCTGGCATAGGTAAGATGACCAATTTGGTTATACAGTAGGGTTGGCTCTGTGCCTTACTAACTAATCAGAAACTGGCTATACCATGAATATGCATTAAGGTGTTAACAGGCTTTACAAAAGTGTGGTCTGTTTGGAAATCGGGGGAGATTCACATTGGCTTCGGATCTCCTCACAGACAATTTTTGGTGCTTGTTCAGATGCTGTACTTTTTGTAATAAACCTTTTTCTGTACAAGTAAGTCAGTGTCAGCGGAGATTCCTTCATCATCTTCACACCATTACTACTGAATAAACAACATACACACACACATATATACACATGCACGCATATTACACATTCTTATTATATTTTATATGAACTTCTGTGTCATTGTCTTCTAATGGTTTATAAGTGGCCAGTGAACCCTTAAAGTTCGGACTTGTAATTCTCAATTGATACCAATAACCGCTATAAAGGTTTGGATATTGAGACATTTAAATCAGTTAAAAATACTGTATTTTGTACAGGTAAAATCCCAGAACATTGAACATAAAGACACAAATGCCAAACAGTCCTTGCATAGCCATATTTTCGTTATTTTAATTCTATTCTTACATTCATGTCACTATGACAAATAAAAGAAAACACAACCTTTCATGTTCCTTCTGCTTCCCCTCATCTGACTTCGCCACAGCATCTGACCTTCTCTATCCTTCAGCCCTAATTAGCAAGCAGTACACACGCGCACACACACACACACACACACACACACACAGACCCACACACACACGTACACACCCTATTCCACGCATCAGAGGCCTGTCGTGAGGGACTACATAGAAACACTCATACACTCACTGTGGAAAATACAACTTAATCTGATTGCTATTGTGTGTATTACTTCCCCCACCATACACACACACACGCATGCACGCAGACGCACACACACACACGTTTTTACTGCATTAGCTAATATTGCAGACTAATAATAGGCCTCATGTCTTGACAGCAGCTAAATCTGGCAGTGCTGTCTTGTATTACTGACACAGTGTGAGATGGAGAGCTGCTCTCATGCCTAATATAACAGCTTTCCATATATTTATAGGCCTGCAGGGAGTCAGAATAGCATCTGTGTGTTCTGAAAATGAACCTGGCTGACTTGCTGGGACTATTTAGACTTGTTCCACAGACGGTTCCTATTCATAGCATTCCATTACATCACAACAGAGCCATTCTACATTCTATTCTGTTGGGCAAACAACAGGTGCTCAGACTTGTACTACAGCTACAGGTGTAGCGCAGGGCAAGCGTTTGCAGCATTGTAACACCATTCAAGTTTATTTGCTTCTGCTGGAAAAACTGGATCATCTTTTTATTAAACCACACATTGTTGCCCTAGACACTATATATGTCTTTACTCTACTGACTAATAATAAAGTGATCATTTAAATACAGATGTTGGAATTCCTTAAGACAGCATCCTGGGTCCACTCTTTTTCTGCTTGTACATGTTATTTTTAAGCATTCTCATAGAGGACCCAAGTCATGTCCACACAAGTATGTGTTGCACATCTTCTGTAGCTCAGTGCAATCTCTCCTTCAGCATTTCTTCCATGTTCTTTGAGTCTATGTTCCATATTCTCAGACCAGGTTAATGAAGTTAAACCTTCCGTGATTTCAACAAAGTCAACAATTATTTTGTCAGTGCAGAAAAACTACAGCTCCCCTGAAAATGTATACTTGCACACTCTTAGTTTGTTCAATATCTGTAAGAAGGGCTGGGCGATTTGCCCTAATATTACATTGCAATGTTTTCATACTATATTGTGATACATGGTACACTTCACAAATGTGAGGAATGGCCGACAAAATCCAATATCCCACTATCTTTGACCAAGAAAACCTCGATATCGTTATTGCGACAATATTGTAAGGATGACTCTACTTTCACAAAATATTAACGCAATTTAATCTTTGATCAGTAATAACTAATATTAAGAATATAATGACTATGTGGGTAAAGGCAAGCATTGGAACAATCTGGTAAGTTTAGAAAATGACATCACTTTATTGTAATGCAGCCTTTTGAACCAGGAAAAGACAACACTTATGACGTATCACCATGTAACCATATCAAAATTCTAAGACCATATATAAAGTTTCACATCACGATTATAATATAATATGCATATAATGCCAAACATTATCTATAAGTTACCAACACTTTTCGAACGTTTTTTTTTTTTTTTTTTGGTTGCTGTGGAAAGGAAAATGTTTGATTGTTTCTAATGCACTACAGGCTAATACATGCACACCAAGAGCAAGCAAAAAGGTTCTGCAAATGTTTTATATAAAATGAGACACAAATGAATTGAAAATGAATGTGAAAATAAATTTGTTCACAGTGAAATTAAGTTTGGAGGGCTCAGGCTGTCACACTCTTACATAAAAGTACAAGAACATAAAAAGCTCAGGGTGTTTTTTTATCAAGTCAGCAAGCATTTAATACAAAAATATACATTACAATGCAGTGTTAAAGGGACACTGTGGAATTATTTCTCCCATCTAGTGGTTAAATTTTATTTTGCATTCGAACGAATACTGCTCTCTAGCGCCTCACGTTTTAAAATGTGCGTTGCAACCTGTTGGAACTACGGCAGACGGGATGTGTCAAGATTCAAGAAGCTATGACAACAACATGGCTGTATTCAAAACCGCATACTATACTACTAGTAGTACTGATTTGCCCAAAATGTAGTATGTAGTATGCAGTATGCAAACAAAAGCAAAATCTGCAGTATGCGAAAAATTCCCGGATGCCGTTCTGTTTCGGAAAAAATCTCCAATATGTATCTGACCAGTCTACATTGCGTACTGTTTCCCACAATGCAAGGTGCTGGAGCAGGAGAGAGTGCATTTCAATAAAATGTAACAAAATGAAAAAATATAATCTGCTCATGTGCTTTATGTACTAAAAATGTATTTATTAAAATGTGGTGATTTCTGTACATACAGGGCTCCTGGGGCAGCGCTGCTCTTTTGTCCACAACAAACATGAAGCTTCACTTTTAATTCAAACAAACTAACGTAGGTGCCACATCGTTAGATTTCATCTATGATACCAATATTTATCTTACAAAAATAATTTAACCAGCCAGCGGTTAATGTTCAAAGAGTTGCGGTTAAGATGACTGGCTCGCTGTCACACCTGGGATGACGACGAAGGTTGACCGGCCCATCACATCAGGAGACGGGCTGCTGTCTCTGAGACCTCCCGGAGCGCTGGTCCCACAGGTGGCTCTTCACATCTCCGAAAACGTCGGAACAAATTTACAAACAGGCGTCATTTGGATAAACTAATCGCATATTAAAGATCTAAATAGGTACTTTCTTGCATAAAAAAATATTAAAACTAAAGCGCTAAAGCGAGAATTAAAACAGCTTTTAGCAGCCGGTTGCCGCAAAATGCATTCTGGGAAACTTGCATACTATATACATTGTCTTCAAACACCAGTTCATCAAGTTTTGTTTCGGGTGATGAGGTACGTTATTTCAAACAAACTTCAAACTGCAGCTGACGAGCGCGTCTGGCTAAGCTCCTTCTCCGTTCCACAGTCACGCTGGCTCTGAGTGAAAACGCCTTTAGCCTTATCTGTACCACGTAGAGCTTTTTGTCCCTCTCACCAGTTCATCGTTTTTTATAGAGCGGAAGGACATGGAAGCCTCCGTAGAGCTTGCCCGTCCTATGGAAATACAGAGAAGTGATTCTTCCCTCATTGTTGGCAGAGATAATTTTACACCAATTAGGACTTATTTATGAATGAAGACGTTGATTTGAGGTAATAAATTACTTAAAACACTACACAGTGGACCTTTAAACAGAGCATACAAGTTTTTTTGTTTTTTTTACAGTAGTAAAAGTAAAAAGTAGTAAAATTTTGGTCTCTAAAACAGCTTGAGATTATTTAAAACAAAATGCTGTTTTATACAGAACCAAGACAACTGATATAAATCATTATCTTGATTCACCTAACCTAATGTAACTTGTGTAATACTCACTCTGCTACTTGCTGACAAAGAAGCCTGACCCTTGAAACACCACTTGAGCTTGGTGTTCTGTTTTCTCTGAAACACAGTGCATTTTTGGATTGCTTCCCATTTGACTTTGACTATCAAGTCTTATTATGTTTGCCTGAAGAAGGAATATCATTAATGCAATCTTAATATTCATTCAGCTGTTTGTTCAGGTGACTTTAAGGTGTAGCACAAAAATAATACACATCTGAATTCAATAATCCCTCTGACTACACTGTAAATGTCTATTTTTCACTTTTTTACTCATTGTTCCAGGAGTGACTGTTGTCCAGACAGAAACAACCTTACCATATGGATCCTTGATCTTAATGGTAGTATTATTATTGTGGTGATGATAGCAAAATTTGAAATCTGACAAATAACTATAAATCATAACCTATAGTGAATACATTTATTTACAATTCCAAACTTGGTTTAAAAATATTCAAGTTCAGCATCAAAGCACCCAGAACTGTCAGATGCACTGCTGTAACCACAGGGGAGACTGGTATAAGAGACCTGTTATTGGCACATTACTCCCATCATCTTTCTTTAGAAGGCAAGAAGTATGAGCTGAAAGAGAATGTCCTACCCAATAGAAGAAAAGGTCACAATGAGATGATGTAATTAGAAAGAGCGCAAGTCAAATTTCAGACAGAGGAATATGTGATGGAAATATGGCATTTAATGTTTTTCACAAAATGGTGAATCTCGCCCCATCCTTGGTTGTGAATCACTGAGACTTGAGGATGTCCCTTTCATATCCAATTATGATACTTTCAGCTGATACCAATGAATCTGTTTACCTATGTTCCAAATAGGTGTTTTTGGAGCATTTCACTGCTCCTGTCCCAAATGTTTGAAATGTGTTGCTGGAATCAAATTCAGAATAAGCATGTATATTCCAAAGTCAATAAAGATGATGAGGTCAAATATTAAATGTATTGTCTGTATACTGTTCTCAATTGAGTATATGTCAAAAAAGATTAGCAAATTAGCATCCCAACTTTTTTGGAACCGATGTTCGTAAACAAGCTTTTTTCTACTGTTGAGAAAAAGAGAAAAGCAAACACCAATCAGTCAGTATCAGACTTATCTGCAGTTCTGGAGCTATAAACAATCACATTGAATAAAAAAGCAAAAGCACAATCAAATCTGTGCAAAAATATTTTTAATATTATTATTGTACAAAAGAACAACAAATATTCTATATTCTATTATACAAAAAATTACACAGCTTTAAGAGTATGGGTGCTTTTTTCATTTAGTTTCAGGCTTGCTGTGAAAAATCACTGTTTTGAAAAAAGTGTCAGAACATGACACATTATATGTCCACTGTTCAGGCATGGGGCATTGTGATCCACACACTAAGTTTTGCAAAGATCCTAGTGGGTCTTCTTTGTCTGACTACAGAATCTACAGTATTTTAGAGCAGGTTGATGGTTACAGGCTGTCAGGACAGCAGGCAGCCTGTCTCCTGGTGCTTGGCTAACAGTGAGATCCTGGAGAAAGTCTTGAAGCAGCTTGCACACTGGTACTTTTTCACTTCAGAGTGGGTTTGGAGGTGAGCTCGCAGGTTGGATCGGTCAGCAAAGGCTCGGCTGCAGTGAAAGCAAATGAATGGTTTTTCTCCTGCAGAAGGAACACAGGCATTCATGTAAGTCATAATAACTGGGGGTTGTCATTTCCTGTTACTGGAAATCCACGAAGCTTCTGATCAATCACAACCACATTCCTCACAATGCCCCATTCAGACCCCGCAATGGGGGTCTATTTGAATGGGTCAACACGTGTCAGCTGGCCCTATTTCCCATAGTTCCACTAGACCATGACACTATATAAATTGGAGGTTGCCCAGCTATGGTGAACTGGGATTGCTACCAGGAAAGGAAATTAAATAAATGATACAGATGTTCAAACATCTTATAACCTACTTGCTGTAAGAGACAGAGTAAGAGAAAGAGTGAGTTGGCAATCAAGAGTTGGTGTGTGCATTTGGACAGGTGAAGTTGGTGTAAGACTTGATCCTTAGAAGACAAGCCAGAAGTAAGATGTTTCTTTTGAACACACAGTATCCTGACTTAAGGCTACAGACATTTTTGTAATTCTCTGAAACAAACAGTCAGGGGACTCAAATGTCATAAATCAAAGCAGCAAACATATCTAGTATGTATTAAGTATGGTTGAAAATCAAAAACACTGGATCCCACATTTCCAATAACGCAACCAATAGCATATACTACTTAGATCTCTTGCTCGTAAATGCACACTCCTTTCAGCATCATGTCTGCAGTTTTCTAACACAACTTTCTATATGAATTTGGTGTCTAAGCCAAGATGACATCACTATGACTTCAGGAGGGTTATTTCCTCAGATTCGATGCAGCACCTCAAAACACACAGAAGGCGTTCGCAGAGTGCTCACCTAAGTAAACTGACCTTCATGTATAAACCTTCAGGTTCTACTTTGATAAAGGTTTTTATGAGGGCTGTTAATCGATTACAATCGTAATTAAATGTACCTTAAAATGTACCTTAAATGGATATTTTTCTTTTTTTTTTATACTCTTATCAACATGGGAGTGGACAAATATGCATGCTTTATGCAAATGTGTGTTTATATAACTGCAAAAATCCAAAACAAGGACGAATACTGTCCAGAATATTCTCCAGAATAGGACCTCAAGGTACCTGAAAGATAATGCATGCTCAGAAAATATGCTGAAAGCATAACATGGCATGGCAAACTCAAGCCCAGCAAGCAACAACAGATGGGCATACTGACCTGAATGTAACATTCCTTAGTAATACTAACACAATGAAATGTACAACTTTACACTTGTAAAGGTTAACTTAACCATGTTAATCAACCTGCAAGCTGTGGCCACCCATTTAACTATCACTGTTTAAAATTTGTTCTTGAGAACCATCTGGCAGGGTTTGAAGCTGAACTTGCCATTCAAAAGACCCTTTTCTTCATCCATTTCTTCTCAAGGAGGTTTGTTTTTGCTGCCATCCACAACGTTACTGCTGCATTGCTTCCTGATTTCTCATACTACAGAAACATAGCATGTGTGCATAATTCACACGTCAAAAATGTGTGTTAACGCATTAACATTGTGTTAACTTTGACAGCCCTTGAGTTTATAAACTGTTCTAATGCACTTAAGACACTAGAGCCTGACTGATATATTGGTTCATCAATACTATCAGCTGACATTGGCTTATCACAAATATAATTACATTGGTATGCGCCAATATTAAACCTTTTTTTAGAGATTATAATGCAGAAAAAGGTGGTCAGGATAGTTTAGGATTATTAGATTCCCAGTGAAGTTTACTATTTCAGCACACTGATGTCAGTTTAGACAAAGTTTATAGGTTTCCTGGTTATCCAGCCTCCATTACATATCTTTGTCACAAGTGTTTGCTAATCCAATTTAAGGGGTCAAAACTGTCTATATAGGTCTATTCAATCAAAATCTGATTTTTTTCCTTCCTAATATCGGTATCGCCATCAGTCCCCAAAATCAAGTATTGTTTGAGCACTAGAAAACACCCTAAAACGTGGGAATGAGGGAGTTTTACCGACCTGTGTGTGTTCGTATATGTCCCTGAAGCAGCCAGGGTCTGGAGAATGCCTTGCCACAGAGTTTACACACACAGGGCAGTGTGTGTGTTCTGATGTGCATCTTGAGCGCTCCTAGGCTGACGTACTCCTTCTCACAGTACTTACAGCTGAAGTACTTCTTGCTGCTCCACTCACACTGGAGGTGCTTGTGTTTGGCCAGGCCTGAGAAGCTCAAGTGCTCTTTATGACAGTCCAAACACTCAAAGCTCTCCTGGCTGCTGCCGCCAGGAGGGATGGCTGGAAAGAGGGCCAGGAGAGAGAGGGATGCAGGAAGGAAGCTCTCACTCCTCCTGTGTTCTTCTGTAACACACTGGTTTTCCAGGTTTACTTTGGTAAATGATTCAGCTGGTCTATAGGTGTCTGTAGAGCTTCCACTGAAAGCATCCGAACAGTGACCTAAATAGGAGAGAGGGAAGGTGTTTGAAGAAGATGAAAGATGCAGTCGATCTGCTCTGAGGGAGGAAGAGGAGGAGAGAGACTGCCGGTGCCGTGGACTCGGGGCTGAACAATGATGGTGAGGGGTGATGTCACTGTGCGGCAGTAAATCTTCGTGGGTGCAGCAGTGGGCCTCTGTGGAATATACACATACACACGGTAAATTTAGTTGTAAGATCCACCGATTAATGTGCTCAGTGCAGGTTATAGGTTGTTGTGATCATTCTTCCTCTCCATACTGGATATATAAAGCTACTACACTTCAACCTACAATAATTTTTTTTTCAGTTGAAACAAGCAGAGAAAACAATAAGTAGAGAATTAACATTGACCATTGATATGAAGAACTCATAAATTTGTAGTTGTGTTTGTGTCCACGTGATGAATATATCCAATATTGTGTTTGGTCTCCTTCAACTCCTGAGGGAAATATCTGTTTCTTATATGTTGTCCTATGTTGATAAGGGTTTATAATTGGGTACTTTACACTTTGGTATACCATAGAAATGCCCCCTCAAGGAGCAATCATTTCTCTTATTCCTAAGATAAATTCCTTTACGGCAAAAAGAGACAAGAATGTTCATTTGAAACCTATAAATGTTCTATATTATACAACAAGTAGTTCCGACCGAGCAATCTGATTGGTCAACAACACATTTTGACCGTGCTCAAATCAGCATTACAGCACGCCTGAATCATTACTCAAAGTATTACTCCGCCAAGTCTGTGACAACATTGTATCTCCATGGCAACATAGTAACTGTCAGAGCTGGAGCAGGGAACGGAGGAAAAATAAGCTACAAAATGGATCGGTTTGTTGTTAATTTTGATTTATTTGGCGGTCTCACTTTGGATGAATGGATGGAGGAAGATGAGAAGAACCAAATGACAAAAAAGGAAAGATTTGTGGTAAATAAAGTGATACATTTCTAACTTCTCTGTTCTTTATTATTAGATAATAATAAGATAAAGATGAAACAAGTCCGAGCTGAGTATTTTATTATTATTATTATTATTATTATTATTATTATTATTATCATTATTTAGAAACGTTATTTATTAATCATGAAAATAAATCACAAATCACCTGTCAGCTGCCAAAGTCACATTCATGGAGTAAAGTGTCCCGTTTTACCAAGCGAGCCGAGCCTATTCCCTTCGGTGTGAGAGACACTGTTGCTTTATAAAAAATATAAAAGAAAAAAAATCAACATCTTTGTTATAACTTGGGCGATAAAAATAAGAATTTATTTCTGTTTATCTGTGCAGTAGCCTATTGATTTAGGTCGGGAAAAATCGTGTATTATAATCAGTTGAAATTAGGAGCTATATGAGCTACATTTAGAGCTTTAAAAACTAGTTCATACTTATTTTTCTATCGATAACTTTAAATGTTCTTTCAGTTTAAGATTAAAAAAAAATGTGTATTGCACATACTGATAGATATCATGGCTCAAATGAGTGTACTCACCGCTGCCCTCTTTCATCATTGATTAAACAATCAACTGATTAAACCACACCCTCACAGAACTGATGAAATATTAGCTGAGCCTGTGAGTTTAAAACGCTTTATAAACGCTTTATAAATATTAACCAAGTATTAACCTAAGATGTTGTCATACCACAAAATGTAAATCACTTAACAAGTAATCACAACCACAATCACAAACATCAACATGGATACTTTTTTAAAATCAATGCTAATGAACTATTATGTACACAAAGTTTCATTGATGAAGTGAATTCATTATTAATAGGCTAAGTCTGAAGAAACATTAGGCATTAAAAAAAATCAGTTAATTCCTTAATCACATTCACGTCAAAACGCAAATATTTTAATGGGAATGCTAACAAATATTAATTGATTCTCTAACTGAAGTAATCACTGCATGCATAAGCACAGCATGACAATATATGTGGTGCTTTCGATTCGCTTTTCAATTTGATATTAAATGGAAAACTTCAAATTTGTTTTCAGGATCTTAAATTCGAATCCTAATCTTCACTCAAGAACACAATTACAATACAATTACTCAGCTAAATTGCCAGAATAAAATGTTATTATTGTACTTTTCTGCAAACCACCAATGTTCAAATGTTGTACATGTCATACATACCATATCAACATTTCTACAATATATGTCACATCACATACACATTACATATTTATGAGTTGACTTTTATGTCAGGAGATATAGAGGGTGGTGAGATGTCTGGAGCTTTTCTAGTCGTGTATGTAACAACAGAACCAGATAAACTGGTGCTCTTTTGCTTTTTTCCTGACTTTTTGGGATAAATTACTGTGATACAATCTTTAAAAGTGTGCAGGAGAATAACATATGTAGTCCATTTAAGCCAAATTAAACCAGGTTGACCAAGTTTGTACAGCTCACATGCATGTATATTTTCCGTTAAATGGATTATTATTTCTGTCTTATTCCCAACTCTTGTTTCTTGGCTCTATTCTGATGGTAATGGAGGTTCATCAATACAGTGTGATGGGGAGGGGGAGGCTGAAGCTCACTTTAAGGGCCGTATTGAAACAAATACAAAGGTTGAAGGAGGGATTTATCAGGAGGAGCTTGGAAGGTCACTACATAGGGTCCTAAGGCTGCTTAATGAGGCGCCTCTGGTCTCTCAAGGACCTAAGGACAATGCAATAACTCTTTGGGGACAGAATTTGCACCTGCTAAACACAAAACTACGTTTGGTTTGTGGCCACACAACTCTCTTGTTTCTCTTTCTGCAGCATAACTTTCCTGTAACCTGCTAAAGACAAAAAATATATGTATAAAACTCTGAAAAGCTGTGCTGATTTAAAACATTTACCATAATAGAAAAATGTAATACTTAAATACTTTTGGCAAAAGAAATAAAAGGGAGTTTTTCTCATCTCTGTGAATCAATCTTCCCTAATGAGTGTGTGACTTTAAACATGACATTTAAGGACTTAGCCTGTTAAGTAAAAGTCATGCATTCACAGTTTAAGCAGTAAAATGTGCTTAGGAAATGAAATAAATCATTGCGAAAATATTGATATATTAGCATATGTAAAGAGTCTTTTTATGTAGCCCACTGCTGTATACAACAGCAGTGTATCACTTTCTATGCAGTTTCTGTTCCTAGGTAGGTCTAACTCGAGGCTATTTGCCTTAAAATCTTAATCTACCAAACAGTTATTTCCCTCGAAAAAAATGAAATGAACTCGCCACAGGCAACATAAATATAACATAAATATAATACAGTGTCCGTGTCTCAAAATTGCACTGCTGGACTACTTTACTACCACTAATAAAACGAGCCATGCGAATGAGACTGCCGAAGAGTACAGAGTCTTACCTTCAGTCTTTGAGATCAGTCTTGTATACTTCGGTTTCTTGCTGCTCTGGTGTTTCTTTACAAGAAAAGATCGCGGCATGTTGTCGGCCTATTCACAGGAGATCTGGAGCTGTTGTGGAGTGACGGTGGTCTACAGCGGCCGGTTAACGGAAGCAGCTGTCTCTGGTGGTGTGAGAGGGACCGTGCTGGGTTTACAGTACGCCTGTGGCCTCGTGCATTCTCCTGCTGACTGGCGACTATAAGGTGTGAGCCAAGGGTCGCGCGGGGGAATTTCCATACACCAGTGTCGAACCAATTACAATAAACGGACAAGTGCAGGGGGCGGGCTATGCGTGTCAATCAGCGTACCCCAACAAAACAGGTGTATGAATGGTGATAGTCCTCACTGTAGAGGCACAGAAGCACTTCAAACTGCTTTGCACTGCTGGAGCTGGGGAGCTTTCTGCACTGGGATCCCCCCACCACTCCCCTCCACCAACTGAAAGAGCAGAAAGACACCCCTTGTCTCTACATTTTATAGCCTATTTATCCCGAGTCATAACAGTCTCAACATGAAACACAACAGCACAGACAAGCCAATATATCAGACAAACTCAGAGTAAACATGAAGGACTCAGGAGACTGACGCACACAAGGTTTGCCGTTTTCTGGTTATATTTTTCAAGACTTAATGTGAAATCAACAGCAAAACGTGATGTGAGATATAGTGTGGGCTACACAAAAAGTAGTGTGGCTCATGTATTAAGATTAGCATCAGACAGTAGATGAAGCCTCTATTAACTACACAAAGTAGACTTTCATAGACTGGAAATGGACTCTCCAACTATTGTTGTAAAAAGTCTACAAAAGTCATACTTATGTAAAAGTAAAGATTTTGTGTTAAAATATTACTAACGTGACACTCAGACATACGAATAGGCTAGTACGAATAGGAAAAGTCGTCAAGTATCTGAAAAATGAAATGTGTTAAAAAAAAGCAAGAGGATGACTTTACATTGTAAAGTGGAGAGTATTTAAGGGCTTAGATAAGAGAACATTTTTTGAAGTGGTTTGATCATATGCAAATTTAGGCAATGTAATGTGGGGATCATTAGATTTCAGAGTAGGTATGGTGGGAAAACAATTGCATAATGGCAGTTGTTGTTTTTTCTTGTTGCAAGTTATTTTTAACAAAGTATGATTGTAAAAAAATGACGGATAGATGGAAAAGTGCTGTCCACAATGTGAATGACACCAATGGGTCAACCAATTATTAACTTGACTGACTAAGGATCCAATATTCAGCATTTTTCTGATTACTGGAATCAGTATTATTTAAAAAAAAAAAAAAAATCAATTGCAGATAAAATAAATTGATTTAGAAATGCACTACTTTTGCTCTGATTTGGCATATAATCTGCAAAGTAACTAGTATCTTACCTACTAGTAAGTTAAAATAAATGTAGTGGAGTAAAATGGGCAGTATTTGCCAATAAAAATGTGCTAGAGTGGAAGTATAATTGTTGTATAAAAACTGCACTTCAATTACTCCATCATTTTTAGACATTAAAGTGTGTTCACAGGTTTTGGGGAGTACTACTGCATATGAGAAAAAGTAGTATAAAGCCTTTTGTGGCTCCAGAGGAAGGTTTTTAAAAGGAAGGAGGTGATATCTCTGGTTCTGCTGTATTCATTTTGATCATATTGTTTAATGGTAAATGAACTATATAGCACTTTATCCCATCTACTGACCACTCAAAGTGCTTTACAATATTTGTCACATTCACACACTGATGTGAGGTGACCTTCCGATTACTGGATGACCCTCTCTATCTCCTGAGCAACTGTACAGCCGCTGTCCATAATAACTCCAACAATGTTATAGCAGTGCAATGCCAGACCAGTGGATTGCGTGAGTATCACATGATTCTGTTGTTGTACTGATGGAATTACTGCTGTGGACATTATAATGACTGTGCCACATGAGCTATTATACAGTGGTGGAATGTAACAAAGTACATTTTCTTATATACTGTGTAATACAACATTGAGGTACTTGCGCTGTAAAAAAAAATCTGTAATTTAACATTTTCCCTGTTTATTTTACAGATCTTTCTCTGTTTTTTTAAAATACACAAAAATGTTGATAAAGTTACAAAAATAAACATGTGATTTTACATGTCTAATGTAAAATAACATGAAAAACATGTACCTGTGAAAAAAACATAAATTCCATTTATTTAAAGAAAATTAAAATTTTCCACATAAAAACACTGTTCATTTACATGTCTAATGTAAAATAATATGATAAACATGTAATTGTGAAAAAAACATAAAATTCCATTTATTTAAAGAAAATTGCTTTTTTTTCCCACATAAAAAGACTGTTAAAATACATTCACAATATTTTTACAAATATTTAGTTTTTATTTAATAGATGAAACTGTTAAATTCAAGTTTAATACTGTAAAAACATTTCTAAACTTTGATAGAATTAGTGATAATTAACAGTAAAAAAAGTGTTGGTTATATAATTAAAAATACAAATATTTAATGTCATTTTACAGATACTTTTCTTATTAAGTTATGCAACCCTTAAAATACCGATTTACACTGTGCATAACCGATTAAAAGTTGTTAAATTAAATCATTGTACAAATTTTAAAAAATACATTTTCTGTTATTTTACATAAGTTTACTGTTCATAATCAAGTAGCCTGTATAATAATACTTTACACAAAAAAAACCTCAAAGAGGTGGATGAACTCAAAGAAACCACTTAGCTTTTTAAGGTAGCTCAAATGGTGAGCATACATAAGGCCAAACAAAATCAACAGTACATCTGTTCAAGATCTTTGAGACATTGAAACTCACCACTTGTCAATCAAACTCAACCATCAAGTTTTAAAGGGCATTCCTGCAGTTACTTGCTTCTCAGTGACCACTGCTACCAAAGCTGCTGGACCTTCCTGGCATGCCTCCAAATCATCCTGAGACGGTAATACATATTCAGTGTGTTGGTGTAATTGTACAAAACATCAAGCTATTAGAAGCTAATGATGAAACCCATGCTCACACACACACAGACACACAACAACTTTGCTTCCAAAAGGTATAAATTGTGACGTCAACCAAAGTCAATCCTGTGGTCAGTAGGTTTCCCTAAATAATGGTATGGTGACCAAATTCTGGAGATAAGTTAGTCCAGGCCCTCTCGACAGAGTAGTCCTCTCAGCCATCTGACTGGACAGAATCAAGCTTTTGTGGCAGGTGACCCCAAACTTGAGCGGTATTGTATATAACAGTGACATAAACTCTTCAAATGTGCTGTGCAGACTTGGCTGTGACCAGTTGAGGGCAGAATCATGGTTGTGGATGGTACCACTACCATGAGTCTCAACAACTGGGTACCGGTCTATATGGCGTTGGCTAACTGGCTGCAGAGATGTTATCTGACAAGAACAGACATCACATATCCACTCCCACTCCACCACCACCTCGTGCAAGTAGAATGTTCTTCACTTGCTTACCGGTTCCTTAGATCCAAAAAGGCTGAGAGCACTCTACAATATAACTGCCATTAATAAATAGACACTGCCTTTTCAAGAGTGGCTAGCATTAACGCTTTCAACTCGATGGGACTTACCACAACTAAAAACTACAAGTGATTAGTGATATTCCAGTATCTCTGTAATCTGATGTAGTTTTTTTACTTTTGTCACAAATGGAGAGAAAATAAAACACAAATTTGATACATTAAAGCATCCTTACCTGTTCTTCATCTGCCATCAAAACCTCCAGCCTCCTTCTCTTTGTATATTTAGTGGCTGGGTTGTATTTTTGATGGGTGAAGCAAAGGAGGACATTTGGAAATTTTAATTGGTGATCTGATGTAATTCACTGAAGAGCTGTGATTATTAAAACTTAAACCTGCATTAACTTGTTACTTTTTGCTATCTACACTGTAGATCATTAAAACTTAAACCTGCATTAACTCCTTTACTGACTTGACATCTCTGTGTCACTGTGAATGATAAGTAAGGTAACTCCCACTTTGCCTTATTAAACCAATATTTATCATAAAAGTATACAGCAGTTTACTTAAAACAGTAAATACTGAATAGACAAAGCAGAGAGATTATTTACATTTTCACAATTTGAAAATAAATACAATCTAAATTTAGTCTTCGAGATCAATATGTAGCTAGTTACCGCCAGGGGCCAGTACTAACGTAGTTAGTTAGCTAACTATTTGTGAACTTTTGTTAGCTTTAGACAGCACCAGTTAGCTAACTGGCTAACTGATGCTGTCTAAAGATAACAAAAGTTCACAAATTAACACATGGCATCTCATCTATTTGGTGTAAAAACAACAATTCATGGATTTACAGGGGGTCCTGTGCTAGTTTATTTGTTTTCACGGTACAGTGACTTTTTGGGAGTCTTGTCATCACGTAACTTACCGTCATCGTGACTCCTAACTATCACCAGAAGAACCAGCAGTCAGGACCTTTTAAACTATTTAACTTAAGTTGCATAACTGATGCACAGTTTGAAGCTAATACTATAAATATAACGTGACAATCAATCTCACAAATGAAACTTAACGTCTAAACCATAGACATATAAAGAGTAGATGCCACATCAACCGCTACTGCCTACTGGCGCTGACGAGCCATGGGGGGTGTAATCTGTTTGGCAGGCGCAATGAAGTGTCAGCGCATTTAATCAATACACAATGGGGAGGGGAATGTAGTGGAAATGCCTTTACACGCTCTCATCTTGCTTTTCAGACTTGTATAACAAAGCAGAGAGAGAATAAAATGTAATGTAAATGTAAATTCTCAAGTTAACGCAACATGACACATCCCTGCCCCAAACCATATTTACACATGTACAAAGTTGCTCATGAGAGTTTTACATGAGCTATTCAGCTGCAAGGATATTTGTTAGCCTGCTGTGTCTGTAATAGCAATGTTTGCACTTGAGCAAAAAGGAGACATTTCAAACTTTTCCTTTTTTTCTCCAAGGTTCATTTAATATTCCAAACGTTTGTCTTGCACTTCATGTTCTCCCTACAGAAACTGCAGAGTACTAAGGGACTTTGTTATGTACATGAACAAAAATGTGTTGCAAAAGAAACCATGCCTTAATAATAAAGTTTTGGTAAACAATGTTCTCATAGTTTGTAATTAATTCACAATAAAAACAAACTCATGCAAATCAATTCACACTGTTTATGTACAAGTACTGAACTAGAGTTCTTTTAATATTTGACAAATTTCATCAATCAAAAAAACAAAGTAAATCCACTGTATTTTTTTAGACAAGTATCACCTAAGGGTTGACATGAATTATCATGACCTCTGTCCTGGCCTTACAGCCTTGAAAAATAGTGACACAGGGCATTTCTGATCTCTTGTGCCCTCTGGTCTCGCACCTGTTCAGGATTCTGTTCCTCATCCACTGCATTCCATTCATCTTCATCCTCAAGCTCTCCCTCCTCATATTGCTCCTCCTGGTATTCACCGAAGTTATGTAATACACAACATGCTGAGATCACCTGACTGATCAGAGAAATGTGTGAATCATTTTGCTTAAGGAGGCATCGCCATCGACCTTTCAGGCGGCCAAAGGCCCTCTCAACAGTCATTCTTGTCTGACTCAGGCGGTGGTTGAAGTTGATCTGATCAGCAGTCACCCCTCTTCCCTCTCTGAATGGTTTCATAAGCCAGGTGAGTAAAGGGTAAGCACCATCTCCTAAAATCACGAGTGGCACATCTGTACCTTTAAACATTTCAGTCGAGTGTGGCAGTAGTGCACTCCTCTGACCTCTTCTCAAAAAGAGAAGACAGGGCAAAGACCCGGGCATCATGTACTCGTCCTGGCTGTCCAATATTAACATCCCAGAATCTCATTTTGTGGTCAACGACAGCCTGTAGAATCACTGAATACTGGTCTTTCCTATTATAGTAATCAGCCAGAGTGTCTGATGGCGCTTTAATACAAATGTGCGTGCCATTTATGGCTCCGGCAACTTGGGGGAACCTCCATTTGTCTCTGAAGCCCTGGACAATGACTCTGAACTCTTCAGCTGTGGGTGTTTTGAGATACAGTGCTTTAAGAGTAGTGTTTATGGCGGTGATAACCTCTTGAGTGACACAACAGCACGTCAATATCCCAATGCCGAAGAGGTGGGAAATCGACCTATACTCAAGGTTAGTTGCTAGCCTCCACAGGCACACTGCAACTCGTACCTCGACTGACAGAGGCCTCCTGTACGTTGTGTGCTGGCGTGTCAAAAATGGTCGGAGGATGTCACAGAGATGACTGAACGAATGTCTTTCTCATTCTGAAGTTCAGCAACCACTCCCTATCGGTCCAGTACCTGTTGATCAGTTGCCACCAATCCTGGGAGCGTTGACTGACCCAAATTCTCCTGAAGAGAGAAGGTAGAAAAATAATTTGTTAAGTTAAATGAATATGTGAGAAATCTGTAGAGAATCTGTGGTGCTGTGGGATTTACATAGGCCTAATTATTATTGCCTATTGTAGGCCTGAACTCTCACACACATCTTCATCAGCTGCCTCCTGCTGCTAGACCTCCTCTGGCCAGATGTTCAGAGGCCTGAGGCCTCAATGTCAGAGGAGGAGGAGGGAGAGGAAGAGGAGAGAGGAAGAGGAGGAGGAAGAGGGAGGAAGGAGAGAGAAGAAGAGGAGAAGGAGGGAGAGGGAGAGGAGTAGGAGGAGGGAGAGGAGGAAGGAGGGAGAAGAAGAGGAGGAGGAGGGAGAGGAGTAGGAGAAGGGAGAGGAGGAAGGAGGAAGAGGAGGAGGAGGAAGAGGAAGAGGAGAGAGGGAGAGGAGGAGGAAGAGGGAGGAAGGAGGGAGAAGAAGAAGAGGGGAGGGAGAGGAGGAGGAAGAGGGAGGAAGGAGGGAGAAGAAGAGGAGGAGGAGGGAGAGGGAGAGGAGTAGGAGGAGGGAGAGGAGGAAGGAGGGAGAAGGAGAGGAGGAAGGAGGAAGAGGAGGAGGGAGAGGGAGAGGAGGAGGAAGAGGGAGGAAGGAGGAGGAAGGAGGGAGAAGAAGAGGAGGGAGAGGGAGAGGAGGAAGGAGGAGGAGGGAGAGGAAGAGGAGAGAGGGATACGAGGAGGAAGAGGGAGGAGGAAGGAGGGAGAAGAAGATGAGGAGGAGGAAGAGGAGGAGGAGGAGGGAGATGAGGGAGGAGGAGGAGGGAGAGGGAGAGGAGGAAGAGGGAGAAGAGGAGGAGGAAGGTGAACTTGGTGGAGACATGTTGGTGACATGAGCTACACAGGTGATTTTACTGCAGGTGTCTGTGTGTGTGTGTATTTGTTTTAAGATGAAAAAGTTAAATGTAGGCTATTTGTAGGCCTATTGTTGTATTGTGTCCTCTCTTCTCACTTCTCATCCTCTATCATTGTTGTAAAGCAGTTGCTTATATATGTCAGTAGGTAGCGCTGTTTTATTATTTTTGCCCTCGGGCTATATGGGGTACCGGTAGTATGTGTTGGGGGGGTGCCACGTTGCCTACCTGATTCGTTCTCTCCCAACGTATCCTGGGGTTGTCAGCATGTAGAAGGCATTGATAAATGCTCTTTGACGTCGCCGCCTTGTGTGCCTCTGTCCCCGATGATGCAAAATGAGGATGTTGCGCAAATTGCGTACACGTACACAACGTTCATATTCTATGAACATCTGCCAAAATTGCGCTTGGAAAAGAAAGAGTAAAAAGACAGCGAGAAAAAAGTGGATGACCTCCATTGTGGACTCCCTTTTTATTTTTATTTTATATCAGATCCCGCCAATATTTCTTATCCTACGATTGAGCGGCTATGGGACACATGTGCTTTTGTTTACAGTGTTGGTCCGCTTGTCAAAAAATGCAATGTGAATACAAACCGAACCAAGTTTTTTTTTAAAAGGTCCGGATCAAAGCAAGTGGACTATCCTTCCTGGTGTGAATACGCCCTAAAAGTTACTAATCCCCTCTCTTGTGTATATGTACAACAGGAAGTTCTCCTTTGGCAGCAGAGCACTTCATGTTATCTGTGGACCAGACCATTGTGAACAGCTACATCACTGGCTTCAGTGATGCTGGTGTGTTACTGTTTGCCTCCTACTACTGCCTGAACATCTCTTACCCAGCAGCCTAAGGAGCAACATTGGAGTTCTTGCAAAGGTAAGAAAGCATTAGTCAATTTTCCACATCAAAACAGATATAGAATGACCAGAAAAATAATAACCCATCTATAATCTAATGTAATCCAATACAACAGCCTTGCAATAAACCCTACCTACCTATCAGACTATGTCAGAGAGATGTTAAAATATGCTAATTTGAAAACTGCAGTTTGTATTGGTGTTGTATTGGATTGCATTATATTCAAAGGTATTTCTAATGTTGTCCACCTACATTTTAATATGACTGAAAGACTGGAGATTTACATGGAAGTTACATGTTCTTGCTGTGTTCACAAAGGCTTCCTCCAGGTGCTCGGGTTGGAGTCCTGCACAGGTCCAGTTTTAAAAACCTGTTCCCGCCCCAAACCTGCTCATTCTCAAATTCAAATTCCCACTATTCTGCTACTTTTATTGCCAATATATGAAAAGAGTATATTAAAGTAGAGTACACGTTTAATTAATGAAGTTGTTTGTTGTATTTCATTCGACAGATGCCTCTTCAAGATAAATCCAGACAAGGGATCGAAAGTGGAGAAGAATACTTCCAGAAAGCAGCTGGCGGTCAGTCCAAAGGTTCTTTCCCTAACAACAAAAATTGCGGACTACGAATGGAGGGAGTAAAAAGAACAGTTATCAGAAGAGAAAAACAATGGAGTCCAGTCTCCCTCCTTTCAGATGCACTGTAATTCATGTCAGTCTCACATAGACTTATCCTAAACAGTACTCTTGCCCACTGTGTTCTTGAGTTTGAGTTAAGTGTTAAGTGTTGTCAGATAGTACCACTGTGACCCAGATGCATACTATATACACATACTATATACTATTTTCTACGGAGCCACCAAAGTGACATGAGAGAAAGGAAAAAAAACAGGGGGAAAAAAAAAAAGTGACATGAGAAAAAAAAAAAGCATTGCCAGATCTTGGCTTTGAAACTCGAGATCTCGACTTTCATTTGCGAGCTCTCGCAAATCCAACAATGCATTTGAGAACCACTAGAGCCTCTTGGAGAGCTTATAGCCACTGAAATTAGGTTGCAGTTTGTGATTTTGCCAGCATGAGGTGAACAAGTGAGTCAGTTTCCATGGCAATCCGGATGCGAGAGGACGCTGGCGTGAATATCGCTGCTTCTCAATCCGTAGCAAAACTGCTTTTTTCTGTTGAATAAAGAAAGCCAAGGTGTCCCTACAAGTTCTGGGGCTGTGCTACTAACTTTGAAGGCTGCACACCTGAACAATTGGCTCCATGGACTCGCCTTTCTCCACTGATCAGCTCATGGATTAAGGTTCTCCATCGCTACGACGGATTTCCGTCATTTGGAGTTCACAGAGGCCACTTATGAGATCAATGTAGATCCAAGTAGAAAAAAAAATGTGGGGGGGGGTGGGGGGGGGGGTGATGATGATATGATATTGTGTATGTAGTGACTTGTTCTTCCTGAATCAAATAAAACAACAAAACGAACCTAAGCCACTTGAGGGGCTGCTGTAGGCTACTGGTAGTAGTAGTTGACGCGTCGTCTTCCGGGTCCAATGAATGAAACATATGCGCGTTGTATGCAATAAACAATATTTATTTGCGATCTTGCGCACTTAACGCATAAGCGACCTCCGCCGAATTATACATACACTTATTTTACCTTTACTTGCATGTAAAGTCAAACAAAGGGGGCTTACATGTTTTGCCACAACGCAATAAACGAACATACAACGACGGCTTCGGCAACGACGGCCAAAAACTGTGTGCTTCCCCAGTCAGCAGCACACCTGCCGAGTAATCACCTGTTGCTCCATTTAACACCTTCCTACACAGTACACAGCGCCACCTACTGTGGTCTTCAGGTAACATAATAATTAATAAACATTAATGCACACATAAACAAATGGCTCTAACAGTGTACAATGTGTGTGCATGTGCGCATGACCCACACCAGAGCGGAATGAAACACTGAGCATCGGCGCGAAAGTTTAGCTAGCATGGATTCCCTCATAATGATTGACGGCTCCGATGTATCCGATTTCGAAAGAACACAAAAAAAAAAATGGAGATGGGCATGGCTGACAGAAACGGGGAACAATGGCAAGCCTTACGGTTAGTGGTGCAAAAAGATTAAACAACCAGGTGCGTGTTTTTGTGTGGTATGCCACGAAAAAATTCTGTATGGCAGTAATGGCAAAAAAGTGCTGGCTCACCATCAGACTGACGCTTCTCACAAGGCTGCCCTTCGCGCTCTCCAAAACACGTCCTCACTGTCCGGTGCCACAACAACAACAATCCATGGCCGACCGTGCATGCAACCAAAAAGTATGCAAATGTTCGTTTATTGCGGAACATGATCTGTCACTGACCATCGCCCAACCACTGGTCGACCTCATAAAGTCGTGTGCAGAAGACTGGCGTGCACTGTCGAAACTGTCAATGTCCAACTCCCATGCGTCCAATCTGAGCACACACGATATTGCCGCTCACCAGAAAGCGAAAATAGCACTTAAACTGAATGGCAACAAATGGCAACATAGACAGGGTATTAAATGTTCTTGTTCGCTACTTTGATGAGGACATGGGGAAGGTTTTAACTCAGCACCTGGTCTAAAGAAAAATCAACATTGCAGATGCCTCAACCCTCACACAAGAACTAACTAACAGATATTCTTCATTCCTACAGCCTGAACAGGAATCAGGTTGTTGGTCTGTTATTGGACAACTGCAGTGTTATGAGGAGGGAAAAGTCTGGTGTAGAGACACAAGCCAGAAGAGAAAACCCATCACTCCTAGACATCAGCGGAGATACCGTTCACCGTCTCAAATGCAGCCAAGGCTCTTTTGGATCCTTTCCAAGGATTTGTGGAGGAATTTTGCTCTGATGTCTACTATGACATCCAAAAATTCCCCAAACAGAAGGAAATTTTTTCAGAGTTTCAGTCCTTATTGCATTTGGAAAACAAGAGCCTGGTACGTCCTATCAGCAACAGGTTCCTGCAAATGCTGGAAGTGTGCAACAGAGTGTGGGAAATTATGGACCCATTGATTGTGCATTTCTATGGTGTCCTGTCCCCTCACGAGCAACTCAAACACAGTTGAGATTCATTCTTTTTTATATTAGGGATGCCAATCAGAATCATCTTGCCATGTAAATTTAAACATATAATTAATTTTACTCCGGTTTAGCGGCTCCGTGTATTCACAAATAATTCAGGAATACGCTCAAGAAATGACTAGATACAGGTGAAACTGTTAATGTGAACTGTAAATGGTATAAACTGTGCAATGAAGCAGGCACGGCAGCTACGACCTAGCAATGGAGACATTTTCTAGTCCCATCAAAGCTTATGGAGATGGTGTAGTTTTCCAAACTGAATAACTATCCTACAAGCACTAAACTGCTTTGTCAATTCAGTCTTGTAGTGACTAAGATATCTGCTGAAAAATATATTTTTTCATGGAAAGATTCGCCTCCTAATTTCACATTTATTTTGAAGCTATAGCGCCATATCAGCAACTCACCAGCACAACTGATGGAGGATGATCCAAACATTTCCAGTAACTCCACAGAGTTGAAAAGTTCAAAAGTCAAAATGTATTGAACAAAGATCGATGGAATCATTTCCAAAATGAACAACATGTTTTTATCTAATGAAATATTCCTCCTCAGTCCATAATAGTCCACCTTTAGACCTTTAAAAATATTTTCTCTGTGCACTGAACTGCTTGATCTCTGACGTGCTGCGCACATACGAGGTACACACCTGTATTAACGAGGTACACATCTGTATTAACGAGGTGGTCTAACAGCTCCGTAATAAACAGAATATTCATTAAAGAAAGCTGAAATTGTAAATTCAGATGTATTACTTAATTAAAGTACTTCCAGTGGACATATTTGTATTTGTTTACATGTTATATATTTCAGGATGTAACAATGTGGACAAAGAGACGTTACGTATAAATTATATACAGCCTCTTCAGTATTGAGAGAAATGGATTCAACATTTTGCATTTTAAACGATATAATTATTAGGCATGGCACGGTTTTGGTGAACGAAGCGAACCGTACGGTTTGCTTCTCACGGCGCGGGGCATGTGCAATCCGTACGGGGTCCACGGTTTAATTTTTTTTTTGTGTCCAGACGTTCGACGTTCGCATTGTAGCCCGTATGTTACCACGTGGTTCTCATTCGCGTCAAAGAAGCGAAAGCAAAGAGGAGTGGCGGCGTGTACAAACATGGCAAGTGGAAGTGGGGAAGGCGGGCCGCCTAGGCCGGACATAGAGGATGCACCGGCGTTGTTTAAGTCAGGTGTGTGGGATCACTTTGGATTCCCCATCACTTACGATGATGCTGACAACAAAAGCGTGGATCGAACGATCACGATATGCAAGCATTGCAGAACCCGTGTTGTGTACGCTAGTGGAAACACTTAAAATATGTCCGGCCAATTGCGCAGACATCACCCAAGTGTGTCAGTGGAGTATCCCCATGTAGCAAAGTTGGCACAACGTGACCTGGCTGTCCCAGGCACATCTGTGCCAAGTGAGCGGGTTTTTTCAACAGCAGGGGACATTGTCACGGCAAGTAGGTCTCGTCTCTTGCCAGAAAATGTTGACCAACTGATTTTCTTGCATAAAAATATGAGAATTAAGTGAAAGGGGGAGGGCTGTTTTAAGCAGTGCAGTGTTTGGGTTTATTGCAATATTTTATACCGATTGTGTCTTTGTGTATTTTGTTTTTAATTGTTTTAATATAAGAGTGGCACTTTAAGTTTAGATTTAAAAAAAAACAAAAACCCAGCCATATGTTTCAAAGCACTGCACTTTAATTTCAAGTGAAACAATATATATCTTCACTCTCAGGGATTAGAAGAGTTGTTGATTTTGTTTTCTGTTGAGCTGGTTGGATGGTGGGCTCATTATGTTTACGGCCTCATGTTCTCAGGCAATTGTGTTCGTCTGTTCAAAAGACTTTTTTTCCCATTTCTATTGTGGTATTGAAAAATGTTCCTGTAGATGCCACCAGATGGCAGCAAACATTCCTGACACTTTTTTGAGTAATAAATGTAAAACATGTTGAAATCATCCATGTCTTCCCTCTTGCTCTATCAAAATACTACCTTTCTGAGATTGTTAAAACAGTGTGCTTAGAGTCAATTGAACCTCAAAATTGTGCATTATTATTACATTATAACTATAATTTTATACCCTTTTAAATGCTGTATCCTAAACTATGGTTAGTTAAGGTAAATGGCATATGTCTAATTATATTTTCAGAGTACTTAACTTGAGACATGACTCCTGTTATAAATTGGCTGTTACCAGAATGGCAAGGACCAAGTCGCAATGTATTACTAAAGGCATAAGTCTGCCCTAATCTAATGTGTATAATGCCTTTTATGATGCAGATGGCTCCTGAACCAGGCTCTTGACAAGCATCAAGTGACACCTGATGAGAAGGCCAGGATCATTCTTCTCCGATAGCAAATGGCAAAATCTGATTGGCACAGTGTTCAACCAAAACCGGAAGAGATGCATCTGTGTGCAGCTCTTCTCAGAGTTCGACAAGCTCACAGTCTTGATAGATCTTTACAGAGGTATGTTGAGTCACTTTTCTTTTTTGAGTGTTCTGGTCAAAGTCCTGTTCCTAGATGAAATTATGTAGTAGCTCATTCAACTTTGTCTTATACCACATATACAACCCTAAATAGCTTAGAACGTTTAAGTCATCAAAACAGGAAAAGGGTAAAATACTTGTGATCCTGTGATCATTCACCCACTTTTCTTATCAGGTTCTAATCTGATTTTCAGGTGTGCTTCCAACATTCCAGGTGTTCCTGAAGAAGTTGCAGCATGAGAAACCCATGCTCCGTGTGTTGCATGCTGAGATGGTGTTGCTGGTCATGGAACTCCTCTCCAAATTCATGAAGTCTGAAGCCATCTCCATGAGGGTGAATGGTTTGATGTCCAGTACAGAGAGCTGCAATACCCTGACAAAAAGTTGTCTGTGGGGAGATACAGCTTATTTGCCTTGAACATGGCTAGAGTGGAGAAGCTCTGGGTTCAGAACATCTACAGCTCTCTCAGAGTAGGGTACATTAAGGCAGCAGCATTCCTCCTGAAAAACCTTCCACTGAGGAATCACACCATCACCTCTTTGTCTGCGCTGGCACCATCAATGATTCACGAGGAATCTGTCCAAGGAGCATTCAACACCCTAGCCAAAGCTTTGCCAAATGTTGTTAAATCAGAGGAGCTTGGTCAACTGGATGACGAGATGCGAGCCTACCAGATTGACTCACATCTTGGGGCACAGGCCAAGTGCTATGAAGAGAATACTGCACGAATTGATGTTGACTGGTGGAGTAAAATACATGCAAGCAAGACACCAGAAGGTGGGATGAGATTCCCTATCTTGGGGAAGTTGGTAAAGGCTGTTCTGTAATTGTTCACTGGCCCTCTTATTGAAGGATCGTTCAACATCATGGATGACATCATTGAGAATGATAGGGTGAGGTTGAACATTGAGACATATGAAGGCTTAGCCATCATCAAGTCCCACATGAAGGCAACAGGGGCAACAGCATCCAAAATGGAAATTAGCCCTGCACTGAGGAGTTCTTGCCTGTCCTCTTATGAGCGATACCAGAACCATTTGCAGAAGAAGAAGGAGATCATTAACAAATAAAAGGAAAGTAAACTGAGAGAAGCTGTGAAGGTCCTCTCAGCAGTTAGAATAAGAGAAGTAAAGAAAGGTTCCACCTCTTCTGCTGCTGCTAGAGCCTCCTCCTCCACTCCTGGACCCATAGCAACTGCAGCCACAGCCTCCTCCTCCTCCTTCACCACTTCTGGACCTAGAGCCACTGCAGCCACAGCCTCCTCCTCCTCATCATCCTCCTCCTCCTTCAGCACTTCTGGACCTAGAGTCACTGCAGCCATAGCCTCCTCCTCCTCCTTCAGCACTTCTGGAATCAGAGCCACTGCAGTCACAGCCTCCTCCTCCTCCTCCTTAACCACTTCTGGACCCAGAGCCACCTCAGCCACAGTCTCCTCCTCCTCCTTCACCACTTCTGGACCCAGAGCCACTGCAGCCACAGGAGCCAGAGCCACGGCCTCCTCCTCATGCTCCTCTCCTAGAACCAGAGCCAGTGCAGCCACAGCCTCCTCCTCATGCTCCTCTCCTAGAGCCAGAGCCAGTCCAGCCACAGCCCCCTCCTTTTATTACTACTCTCCTGGAGCCAGAGCCAAAGCAGCTACAGGAGCCAAAGACACTGCAACCACAGCCTCCTCCTCCTCCTCCTCCTACTCTCCTAGAGCAAGAGCCACTGCAGCTACAGGAGCCAAAGCCACTGCAGCCACAACTTCCTCCTCCTCCTCCTTCACCATTCCTGGACCCAGAGCCACTACAGCCACAGCCTCCTCCTCCTTCACCACTCCTGGACCCAGAGCCACTGCAGCCACAGCCTCCCCCTCCTCCTTCACCACTCCTGGACCAAGAGCCATTGCAGCCACAGCCTCCTCCTCCTCCTCCTTCACCACTCCTGGAACCAGAGCCACTGCACTACTACCACTAAAACATGCATCCAGTGTAACCGAGCTTCAGACATATGATTTTGTTGCCAAAAAGCAAAAAAAATGAGCCTTTTTTTAAAGTTGCACTTGTTATGGGCGGGACCGGGGCCTCTGAGGAATTATAGTTTGTTTCTATGTTTCTTTCCTTCCTCATGTTTCCACTGTCCCCTGTCTGTCTCTCTACCATTTGTTTTTGTGGATGTCCTGGTGTGGGCGTGGCTCTCCCTCCTGGCTCAGCTGAACTGCCTGCAATTGGTTCCTCACTCCACTCAGTCTACACACCTGCCTCTCATCAGCTCATCTACCTGCAGTACTTCTACCCCCGGCTTTCCAACCACTCATCGCCAGATTGTTGTTTCACCACTGTGGTAAAACCTTACGGCTCCTACAAGCGTTTGTTTCCTCGTGCCCTTCTAGTGCTAATTGCTGTGTTTTCTACCTCAGGATCATCACCTTCTCACCGGTCTGCCAGCCAACCTGCCATTCCCCGTATGCCACGCTGCCTCGTCAAATCCACTCCCGCCGGCCTCACCTTCCTGCCTTCATTCACCATTGAGCTCCGCCAAAGCAATAAAACACCTTCTGCTTTAAATCTACTCAGTGTCCTGCGCTTGGGTCTCCATTCTAGTTCACAACAGCACTGTTGAGTCGAATCACTCTGGCTTTGAGTCGTTACCTTCACAGAAAAGTTCTTGTGAGAAAGTGAAAGAAAATTTAGAAAAACACTCAACTGCAATCTGTGGGTCCCTTAACGAAGAGCTTGTTGAGGGGCATTTGGACCCCTAGCCAACCAGCCAACCCTTGTTGAGTCCATGCAAGGAAGAGCAAAAACCAGACTGTTCAAGATCAAACTGTGCAGCAACGCTCTAGCCCACATCAGCCGGGTTCGTTTCACCCTGACTCAAGCCTCAACCCTCTAGTCCACATCAATCAGCAGGCCCCCCATCAGAGTTATCAAGAACAGCCACGGACAACCTCTGCACAACACTCACAGTATGTACCCGCATCATTTCATGAGCCTCATCCAGCTTCTATGGGTGTCTCAGCGAAATTACTAGCGGTTCAAGACGTAAAGGGTACCACATCAGATCTGGCGAAGTATTTGGTCAGGAGCCAGCTGATTTCAGGTGGATTAACAAGATTTGATGACCAACCGGGAAATTATCTAGGGTGGAGGTCAACATTCAACAGCATAGTCTTGGATCTTTCAGCCCATGAGCAGATAGATCTTCTCATCAAGTGGTTGGGTCTGGAGTCAAGCCAACATGCATGCGGAGTCAAGGCGGTTAACATTAAACACCCATTGGTTGTCCTTAAACTGATTTGGACTCGGCTAGAGGAGTGCTATGGCTCACCAGAGGCCATCGAAAGATCTTTGTTCTCAAAGGTGGAGGGTTACAGTTACATTTCCAGTATTCTCTCAGTTTGTAAGAAGAGAAGCAAAGGCGAGGAATGATCCAAGCTTCAGCTTGTCCAGCTCCATAACACCAAGCATGAAAAAGGAAAGGTTTGGAAACCAAACTCCTAAAACATTGCATCCATTCATAAAACAGATACCAACTACCAATACAGCAAACGGAATTGAAGATCTGAACAAAATTTTTCCATTACACAAGAAGCCTCATGCTTTTCGGAAACGTAAAGTCTTTCAAGGAATGCTCCTTGATGACAGGAAGAAGTTTCTTAGAGACAATGGTATTTGTTTTCGCTGTTGTGCCTCAGTAGTTAATCAAGCCAAGAAATGCAGTACACCAATAAAATGTATGGAGTGTAACAGTGAGAAACTTGTGGCTGCACTCGAACCTGGCCCTGCCCCAAAGGAAACCAGACGGAGAGAGACTTCCAAGGATCATGGTGGGGTGCCCAGTGATGCTCCAGAAAATTGGTGGAATCAAAGGGAAGTCATGTGCAAAGATGTGTCTTGTCTATGTGTACCCTCAAGGTCATCATCCAGACAAAAAAGGAAAATGTATGTCATTTTGGATGAGCAAAGTAATGTGTCACTGACAAAAACTGCATTCTTTGATGTCTTCGAGATTTAAGGAGCAGCAGAGCCATATGTGTTGAAGACGTGTGTCGGAGTTGTGACTACCAGGGGAAGAAGAGCTCATGGTTATGTCGTTGAATCACTAGATGGGAACGTGAGTCTTCAACTTCCAACCTTGATTGAATGTAATCATATGCCAGACAATAGAGAGGAGATTCCAACTCCTGAAGCAGCATACCATCATGACCACTTGAGAGCTATAGCTTCAGAGATACCGGCTCTTGATTCTTCAGCAGATATCCTGCTTCTTTTGGGACGGGACATCCTCAGAGTCCACAAGGTGCGCCAGCAGCACAACGGGCCTCATGACGCACCATTTGCGCAGAAACTTGGCTTGGGCTGGGTTATTGTTGGTGATGTGTGTCTCGGCAGAGCACACACGGCCAAGGCCATCAGTTCATTCAAGACATGCTTTCTGGATAATGGTCGTCCTAGTCACCTCCTACCGTGTGGTAACGTTGTCAATGTTAAGGAAGATTTCAGTGGGGCATTAAAAGCAAATGGTCTTTTAGCAAGTGAGGATGTACTGGACTCTTATACTGAAAAAGACCACCAACTTGCACCTTCAGTTGAAGACCAGGTGTTTATGCAACCGATGGACAGGGGATTCCATAAAGAAGAAATGCGTCACTGGGTTGCTCCCCTGCCTTTTTGCCTGCCAAGAAAATACCTCCCAAATAATTGTCAATATGCCTTCCAACGGCTAATGTCCCTGCAGCGTAACTTTGAAAAGAAGCCCTCCATGAAAAATGACTTTGTGGAGTTTATGCAAGGGCTTTTAGACAACCATCATGCAGAGGTTGCACCACCTCTTGAAGAAGGGAAGGAAGTGTGGTATCTCCCTCTTTTTGGTGGGTACCACCCACAAAAGCCGGTAAGATCCGTGTGGTGTCCGATTCCAGTGCTCGGTTTGGAGGTGTGTCCTTGAATGATGTGCTGCTGTCTGGGCCAAATCTCAACAACAGTCTCTTAGCCATCCTGATCAGGTTCAGGAAGGAACCTGTCGCTGTGACAGCTGATATTCAGCAGATATTCAGCAGATGTTTTATTGTTTTCTTGTGAATGAGGAAAACCGAGATGTACTGCGTTTCCTGTGGTGCGAAGACAACAGTTTGAATGTTCCACGTTGTTACGCCTCCTTTTCTCTCTCAAAGGCCACAAGAGTGGAACTGTGTGTGTTTTCACATTCATCATCCGAGCAATCGCAGCTGCAGCATACCTTAAAGTCAGCCAGGGGGATGGCCTCATTGAAGTCAGTTTTGTACTTGGCAAAGCCAAACTGGCACCTTCAGCTGGTCTCACTGTGCCCAGATTGGAGCTCTGTACTGCGACGTTAGCTACAGAAATAGCCGAGGTGGTCCAGGAGAGCATGCTGCACAAACTTGACAGGACAACATTTTTTACTGACAGCAAAGTTGTACTTGGATACATACATAATGAGTCGCAAAGGTTTTACGTGTACAGTATGTACACAACCGTGTACAACATATCAGGCAGTCTACCCACCCAGATCAGTGGAGATACATTCCCACTGAAAACAATCCAACAGATCACGCTACGAGACCTGTATCGGTAGGGCAGCTGCAGAGCATCGACTGGTTGACTGGACCGAGTTTCTTGCATAAGCCTGAGAGTTCAGTATCAAATGAAAATCACTTCGAGCTGGTTAATGCAACCACAGATGTGCCTCCATCCAGAAGCCACAGCTCTGGTCACTAGAGTCTCGGACAAGCGACTCAACACCAATCGTTTTGAACTTTTCTCTTCTTGGCATGAGTTGACTAAGGCTATAGCCTTGTTGCGTCATATTGCCCAAGCTTTCAACAAGACACTACAGGACCCAAAATGTCATGTTTGGCATTCCTGCAAAAGAGGTCTTACCTGTACTGATCACAGGGGAGCCGAGCTCACCGTCATCAAGAAAGTGCAGGAAGAGGTGTATGTAGATGAGCTTGACTGCATTCAAAAAGGTCAGGATTTGCCCAGTAACAGCCATCTGAAAATGCTCAAGCCCTTTATTGATAGTGAGGGTCTTCTTCGGGTAGGTGGAAGAATCAAGCATTCAAATCTGGAAACAGATGAGATTCACCCTATTCTCATCCCTGGGAAGCATCGTGTTGCGACCCTACTTATTTGCCATCACCATGAGCGGATTAAGCACCAAGGAAGACACATCACGGAGGGTGCGATCCGTGCAAGTGGGTTGTGGATAGTGATTGCAAAGAGAACTATCACTGGATTTATCTACAAGTGTGTCACACACAAAACTACGAGGAGGGGTGGAGCAACAACAGATGTCCAACTTACCCTCAGAGCGTCTACAACAAGAACCACCCTTGTGTCAGATGTGTTTGGGGCTCAGGAAGTCAGTACCCGCCGGACCAGAGGTGGCAGTGCCAACAGTAAGAGGTGGGCAATAATGTTCACGTGCATGTCCACAAGGGCTGTCCACATTGAGCTCATTGAAGCGATGAGTGCTTCAAGTTGTGTTAATGCACTGCACATATTTTTTGCTATCAGGGCATCAGCTAAACAGCTACGGTCAGACCGTGGCACCAATTTCATTGGTGCGTCCAAGGATCTGAAGCTTGCAGCAGAAGGTGATGCCACTGTGGAAAATTACCTTCTCACCCAGGGATGTACTTGGGTTTTTAACCCTCCTCACGCTTCCAACATGGGAGGCAGTTGGGAGTGTATGGTGGTGACTGCGAGGCGTATTCTGGACTCCATGTTACTACAAGCTGGAAGGATAACGCTCACTCATGAGATTCTGAGTACACTGATGGCTGAGGTCACAGACATAATGAACTTTAGACCACTGATTCCAGTGTCCTCAGATCCTGAGGCCCCTTTGATCCTCACACCGTCTATGCTTCTTACGCAGAAGGTTGGTGTAAATCCAATCTCTCTTTAGGATTCAATCGATGCTAACCTGCTAAAATATCAGTTGAAAAGAGTACAGGCTCTTGCCAACATATTCTGGACCCGGTGGCGTAGAGAATACTTGAGTACTCTTCAGTGGAGACGCAAGTGGCATTCGACATGACGAAACCTTAAAGAAGGTGAAATGGTGTTGTTAAAGGATAAACAAGCAAGACGAAATGAGTGGCCTATGGGTCGGGTACTGAAGACATACCCCAGCAAGGATGGTTTGGTGAGGAAGGTGGAAGTGAAGGTGACGTCTCATCACCCCTCAAGAGTTAATCTTACTTTTGGAGTTGGATGCTGTGTAGATGAAGAGAAAGATGGCGTCCAAGGGACGCCAGGCGGGGAGTGTGGTGTAACATCAGAAATGTGGATTGTTTTATTTTGAAATGTAAGCTTTTATTTTGGTAGCGGAGAAGGAATTGATGTTAAATATATACTAGACCTGAGTTTGCCAGTTTTTTCGGTGTGCATAGTAAAAAGAGAGCAATCCCTCTACATCCAGTATCACTTCTCTTCGCGTGGCATTGGCAGTAAGTACATTTGTTTATAGTCGTAATATTTATTTTGTTACATAAATATTGAAGGAATTTGATTTGTGGTAACGCTATTACATAGTATTTTACGTAACATATACAGTTGTTAGAATAAGTTATCATTACTATCATGCAGTGTTTCCCCTACCATTGTATAGGCCTGGCGGGCCGCCAGGCCAAAGAGACCCCCCGCCAGGCCAAAAAAATCGGAAAAAAAAATCGTCATCAGCAATTTTGCAGGAGTTTACTACAAAAACACAATCAATCAATCAGGAGCGTTTCTGTGCAGCGACAAGTGCACGTGAGTCAACCTATGGTCAACCTGCTTCGTTGCCTAGTAACGATGCAAGCACCGTTGCTGAGAGCGCGAGCATAGCTGGCCAACTATGGCGCCGCCGAAAAAAAGAAAAAATACCGCGGGCGACAGACAAATTAATACAGATGCAGGTGAGACGGAAGAAAGGGGGGCAGATTGCAGTGGAGAGGGGGGATGCGTGAGTACCGTTACTGTCGCTGATACCGGTCCGACTGACGACCCTCGTCCAACGGGTGACCCCAGTCTGACTGCAGACGCCGTTCCGACCGGTGACCCCGGGTCCGGTCCGACTGGTAGCCCAGTAAAAAAAAATGCAGCTAAACACAGGACATCTGGCTGGGATCCCGAATGGCTTAGTAACCATAAATACAGCCCTTGGTTGTACCACACTCCCCATGGTAAGTTTAAAATTTGTTATTCAGCTTATATTTTTGTTCTGATTGAGCTCCTATTTTTTTGTAAACAATAATGATAAAAATAACACAGACAATAGTTTTCCACTAGAACCGCTGGGGTCATTTTCCCCCAAGCATTATCAAATGTATGCAACTCTGTTATAAAAAAAACAAATAACTGAAATGTTTAATGTTTGTTCAGTGTTTAAATTATTTATAACTGATATACTCTCAATTATGTGTAGGGATGTTTTGTCGCATATGCCGTCAGCATAAGCTGCCCGTTAAAAGAGGACCATCCCGGAGGGTTTTCATTGAGATCCCCTCTGAAATGTACAGAAAAGATGTGCTTGATGCTCATATGGGGTCAGACCACCATGCTGCAGCCTTTCAGGCCCATGCAACCTTGATTAAAGGTTAGAATAAGTGTCTATTTGTATTCAATAAATGCACTTTATTAAGTCATCCTCTCCTTGTGATCTTGAATACAATCTGGGTGAACAAAAATTTGAATGCAAATATAATAATTGCAGAATTGCCGACTGCTTGCTGCGCCACCTGACTTAATCCAACTGCGGCAATACGGCATCCCACGCGTCTCGTCTGTTTAGGGTTTTTTCGATGGGTGCCACCGGGCCTGAAAAAAATTCTAGGGGAAACACTGGAACAAACACGTGCGTGACACAAGTCAGCAGAATCAGCTCACGACAAACCAACGAACAGGTCCAGACCGATCTAAAGACCTCTCGTCGTCCTCATATCGCTCACGGTGCCAGCTGGAATCTTCTGCCACTCATTATGCCTGACACACAGTCACAACCAACACTCATTCACCACACAGGTTCCACATTTCAAATTGCTTCACTTTTCAGATTATCTACCTCTATTTGGCTGAGATGGCCTAAAATCAGTCCTCATGAAGTATCCACAGGAGAAGCACTTTATAGATTCAAACTTGTATTTGGTTTCAGTTGTGGATCATATTTATATCATTTGATCACAACAACATCAAATGTCACGATGCTGAGGATTTATTATTGATATCACCCTGATTATTATCATCTTGTTTAATATCGATATGATTATTAGTCAGCTCTGTTCTGATTGGTGGAGCGGGCTACAGTCTAAAGCACAGTCATTCATTCACGAGGCGTCTGTCTGTTTTATGTGCACACATACAAACAAAGAGAAGGCAGCGAGCAAAGGCCTGCAGAGTTACACCTGTTAGACTCTGGTGGCTGCATCAAGAAGACACTGTAGATGCTCTGACTGCACCTGATCACAACACCTGCTCATCAGTCAATCATTAATCATCACAACACCATCAATCAGAGTTCACATAAAACACAGAAAAACAAGAACTTGACTCTTTTCACTAAATAGTGTGAACATCGTTCAGCCAATAAGCAGTTCTGACATCCATCTGATGCTAAATCAGGTTTTCCTCAGTTGCTTTTTGCGTTAACGCTCTGACACTCGTCAGGTCAGCAGTAGGAGAAACTGTCTCATCATGGTCCACGCCCACTTTCTGACTTTACCCTTTAGCCTCATACTTTGCTTTGTACTTATTAGATCCATCAACATTGTTCTTAATGACATACACCCATCTACCCCTCACTGTGTTCTTACCCTCAGGAAAGTTGATTACAGTAAATTACCATTTTCTCTTTGCGACTGCATCTCTTCATCCATCGCATTAAGTCAGGTGAGGTTACATCATCTGTGAATGTCAGAGCTGAGTTACACATTACTCTGTAACAGTAATCAATGTTAGTGAGTACCTGATCATCACTCTCATCACCTGACACAAATTCACTCCAATAACCTGGCTCTTTCCTCACTCTAGAGGGGCATCGCTTACGCTCACGGTCCGTCTCATCTGGTCCTGTTCTGTTGTTCACTTCAGACAGAGTTGCTGGCGACTGGCTCCAAGTCTGCCCTGGACTCACATGAGTATTTTGCCTGGCGTTGGAAAAATCATCATGACTGATAACACCAACCTGTACCCATCTCTGGACTCTGGGTCAGTTGGTCCTGATATATCTACCTGTACTAGCTCCAAAGCTGCTTTGGCTCTTACATCAGGGCTCCTGTTTCTGGTCCGAACCAACTTTCCCTGAGGGCACACTTCACACTGTTTTATCTGTTTTACCCTTAGTGGTCCTACCATCAACAACATCATCATAATTACAGTGCCCCAGGACCTCAAGACATTTCTGGATGTCAGAACAACTTTTACATTTCTCATCACAGTCATTACTTTCTGTTTGCAAGTAGTAAAGGCCGTTATACACATGAATGTAGAGGTCCGTACCGTCTCCGTGTATCAGAACGTCTCGGCCTTGTTTGAGGATCACTGTTGCTCCACTGGCAGCAGCTGCTGTCACAGAAAACATGTCCTGTGAGTATGATGGATAATGCCTTTCTCAGCCTCGTCCTCTGCTGTCAATCAAGCAAACTTCTGCTTCTCCTTTGCATCTTGTGCCATCAGCCAACTCCACGCAGTGTGTCTGGGGCTGGAGATCATCCCCATGGTGTTTGAACTTTGATATATCGGTGACGATATGCGAAGCTGCTGAGTCCACCATCAGGCCCTTTCGATGATACCTCTGCCTGGCTGGATCCTCGTGTCTCTGTCGCTCCCTCCTCGCTGCTCGCCTCCTCACACACCAATTCACGTCGTCTCGCTGTTCCCGCCTCCACGTTGCATCTTTACATTGACTTCACCGCTGCTTGCGTTCACCTGCTCGGGCTTTCTGTCCCTTTCAGCCACACCTGGAGCTCACTATGTTGGCGCCGTCAGCCACACGGTCACGTGCAGTCGTTGAAGCGCGTCTCACACTTGGCTGCACCTTCGTGCCGTTGTCTTCAGATGCTGCCGCGCGCATTTTCTCAGTAGCCCTTTTCACACCGACATCTTGTTTCCGTCTCCCACAGTTCACAAGTCTTTTCATCTCCATCAAAAAACGAGCCGAGACCAACGGCTACTGGACTCGGCCGCGCGCCTCCTCACGGTGCTAGCATAGTATAGCATAGCATGCTAATCCTCAGCGGACCCGCTGTACGTCTGGACTTCTGTCTCGGCGGTAAATCGCTGCTTAACTCCGGGTGAGACTGGGCCCAGAACCTGTCAGCACAGTCGGATAGCTCAGTAGTTCTGCGTGAACACCCAGTGCTAGAGCGCAAACATGATGAAGGAGGAATAAACTCTGTGAGGCTTCAGTCTCCACCGCGACTGGAAACAACTGGACTGGAAAACTGCTCTCACACACGTCACGTGCCACTTGCAGCGTCTTTGATTGGCTGTCGTTACTGTCCATCACATTACCCGCTTCAACTGAAAGTTCTGCCTAGCAACACAAACTAAGGCTCGTTCTCACAGCCAAGAGCTCATTTTACATCCGGCTCAACAATTTTTTTTTAAATTATTATTATCATATTATTTATTATATTATACTTATTTGTATTTAATAGATGATACATTACAGAATGACATTACATAAAAAACAAAGAATACACAATATCTTAAAGAAATATGACGCCAGGGGTAAAACAGATACAGAATGGGGATCAAATAAGGATGATGCAAAACATAAAAAAAAGGAATAAAAATAAATAAATAATATAAAAAAAATAAAAATAGCTGCAGTACTGTACATTAGCGTGAAAGGAAGACATTGAATTTGGAGCATACATTCATCGTCTTTATAGCTTTGGAGTTGCAAGAGGTAGTTATTGATTTAATGTATGATTCGATCTCTTTTTTAAAGGCACAGAAAGAGGGTTTCATTTTTAGTACTTTACATTTGTGAATATAGAATTTGGCGAGTAATATGATAAGATTGGACAGAAAAAATTTGTTTTCTTCGTTCCGGCTCAACACAGATGTCAGTTACAAACCCTGCCCAGTGACGTCACTGAGAGAGTTTATGGCAGAAAGACAGTTGTATTAATCTTAAATTTACTGTCGGCTAACAGCTAAAACTGAGACAGACACAAGAAGTGGAGCAGTGGAGTTCAGAATAAGGCCTTTAAACGTTTCTCATTATGAGGATATGAGGATCAACTAGCTGCTATCTAACTAGCTGAGAGCTGTTTGCCGCTAATGACACGACGGGTTTAATTCTTATGTTAATTATTATATTTATATGTTTTTGTATTTGCAGCAGATTCTGAAGTTGATCACATCTGAAAGGAGCAAATTAAAAAGGTGCTTTGACGGAAATCAATGATCATTTCATTGAAGCACAACAAAGATCAAGTTGTTTGGAAATTGTGAATCAAATAATCAAGTAGAGGTGAAGATGGATGGAGTGAATGTTGAAAGAGTGTACATAAATACATTTCTGGGTGTAATAATTGATCACAACATCTGCTGGAAACCTGAATAAAACCTGTTGAATGTAAAGTGTCAGGAAGCATCTCAGTCCTGAGAGACAAAGCTCGTCCTGGATCACAAACCACTGCACATTCTCTCCTGTTCACTGGTCTGACCATGTTTCAATGACTGTGTGGAGGTCTGAGGGGAAACACCTGCACAACATCACTGCAACACTGTTCACACCTCAATAAAGAGCCATGAGAACAGTTCATAAAGTCAGATATTATCATCACAGCAGCTGAGTGTTTCTAAATTCACCTGTGATAAAGTTCATCCACCTGGCTGAAGATCAAACGGCACAAATAACGTATGAAGCCAGAAACAAACTAGGACCAGGTCATATTCACACCCTGTTTCTTTGAGGGTCATATTCTGAGGGAGAAGTTGAATTTCAAGCTGCGAGCTGTTCAGACGACTATAAACAGTAAGTGCATTTCAGTCTGCGGTGAGAAACTGTGGGACGATACGAGCACGGAGCTAAAGCGACGTCCAACAATGATCCAGGTCCAAACAAGGTACAAGGAGCTGGTTTTCAAAAGGTCCAGGGACGAGAGAGGACTTTAAAAATCACTGGTGTGTTCGTGCATGTGATGAATGCATGTGTTTGTGTGCAGAACATGATAATATACAAGAAAAGAAAGTGAATTGTGGAGAAGAGCTGAGATTAAATCAGTGTTGACTTCTTCCTGCTGCTGTTCAGGCGTATCAGTGCTTGTTGATGGAAAACACTTTGTAACATGCTTTTACTTTTATTATGTTCATTAGTTTGTTCTGTTTTCACACATCACAATTAAAAAAAAAAATGTATTTTGATGTTTTAAACTTGTATTTGGTTTCAGTTGTGGATCTTATTTATATCATTTGGTCACAACAACATCAAATGTCACGATGCTGAGGATTTATTATTGATATCATCGTGATTATTATCATCTTGTTTAATATCATACGATTATCAGTCAGCTCTGTTCTGATTGGTGGAGCGGGCTACAGTCTAAAGCACAGTCATTCAGTCAGAGCACGAGGCGTCTGTCTGTTTCATGTGCGCACAAACAAACAAAGTGACGGCAGCGAGCAAAGGCCTGCAGAGTTACACCTGTTAGACTCTGGTGCCCCCTGGTGGCTGCATCAAGAAGACACTGTAGATGCTCTGACTGCACCTGATCACAGCACATGCTCATCATCCAATCAATCACTCAATCAATCAATCAATGCATCGTGATCATGTGACACGCTGGTCTGGTGTCAGGCGAACAATAACTCTCATGTTGCTGCTCTGGAAAAATTTGTGTCATAACTGTTTGCAAATAAATCTTTGAGCAGGTTAAATGAATCTGGATACTGAAAAACTTTTTGTTAGTTTCATTTTACAGTGACAAAGTGATGATAAATCATTATGATTGGGTTTAATGTAAAAATAAAGAAATGTAATGCCATTATCACATGTATTCTGTTATTATGACACAGAATTAATATGATGTAATACTGTTTGTCTGTACAGGACAACAACACAATTTAAAGGAGCACTGAGTAGTTTTATAGAAGATTTTTAGAAGATAGATTATTTACAACATGAATGAGGCCATAATACAAACTTTTGGTCTTCAGAGGAAAATAAGGTCCCAGAGAAAACAGAGACGAGCACAGACTTTACACTAGTTCACACTAGTTTAACCTGTGGACACTTTAAATGACTGTAGATTTACACAATGGATAAACAATATTGGATTTTTGCCTTTTAGGCGACGCTGATATCTGCACATATGTTTCCCACCTAACTGCAGAGAACATCAAGTCTCTCTTAACGAGTACTTAACTCATTATTTTGTCTGCTCCTAACGTGACGGCTCCTTGGCAAATGCAGCAGAGCAGTCCAGATACACTGATGACACTCTGTCACATCCAGAGGAACACAGGGAGGATGCTGGACTGGACAGCGGAGCTGATCTCAGAGCAGTTCACACTGCAGCACTGACAGTCATCTCCACGTGTTGTGATTGGTCTGTCAGTCACTGCTGGATGAAGCTCTCCTCTCCACCCAGTCAGAGCCTCTCCACCCACCAGCTGATGGTGCTGCTTCAACCTCTCTGGATCATCAAGACACAGCTGATCCTCTCAACACCTCCACCTTTCTCATCACTCTGACAGAGATCACCAGTCCCTCCACCTGATGAGAGAAGCAGAGAGACAGCAGCAGTGATCCATGAGTGTTTACAGAGACTCCCTCCATCAGCTGTCAGTCAGTGATATAAAGACCAGCAGGACTTCAGTCCTGTTCAGACCACAAGTGGAGCGGCTGTGTAGCGTAGCCAGCTTCCTTTCAGCTTCATGTTAACGTGTTGGAGTGAAACTCACAGACCTGCAGACACATCAAGTGTGTTTACTCTGCAGGTTTCACTGAAGTACACAGTGAAATAAACTGCTCAGAGTCCCTGAACGCATCATGACTGCAGAAACACTTTAATGATGAGTCACTGCTGTTAAAAACCAGAGTCTCAGTCACACCTGAATATTTCATCTGCTTTGAAATATTACTAATATGTAAATATGGAGTCTGTTCTAAAAATATCTGGATAAAACAAAAGACAGATGGACAGATAAATATTTGATGTACAGTCAACATCAGCTGTGGTTACTGGACTTCAGCAGAGGTTCTGGTCTGTGAGAAGACCACATAGTTACTCAATGTAACCACGGTTCTCTGAAATAAGAGCCAGTGATTTGCAGGCTTCGGTCAGACTGATCTGTACGGTGGCCCTGAAGGTCCAAACATAACCACACTTCAGATGATGGAAAAGGTGGGACGGCGGTCTTGTTTGTTATTGGACAAAACCCGAGTCTCTGGTGACGGTTTGATGTTTTGTGGAATGTTGTTGTGTTTGACCTTCAGGGCCACCGTAGACCTGAGAGCTGTGACAAAGAAGGACTGATCAGTTGTTTAGGGTTGAAATGAGAGAACAAAGATTTGATGCTACAACAGTTTGATGGATGAGGACCGCTGTCTCTACACATCCTGTGATGCTGTCAGCTGTGATCCAGCTTTACTTCCTGTAGACATGAACACAACAACAACAGTCGTCTTCACTTCAACTCAAACACACGATCACAACAAGCTTCTGGCTCGTCTGATTGGCTGACTGTTCCCCCTCTATCTCTTTCTGTCCAATCCTGAAGCCTGTCACCGTTCTCCTCTCACAGCTTCACTGAGGAAAGCAGGAAATGCTGGATCTTTACTTTGATACTGACTGTGTTTATTACAATACTGCTGAAACCAGCACGGACTGACTGCAACTCTCTACTGACCTCAGAGTCTCCAGTCTACAGTTTGGACTCTCCACAAGTTCAGACAGCAGCTTCACGTCTGAATCCTCCAGGTAGTTGTGATTCAGGTGCAGCTCTCTCAGATGGGAGGGGTTGGACTTCAGAGCTGAGGCCAGAGAAGCACAGCTGATCTCTGACAAACTGCAGTCCATCAATCTGAATAAAGAATAAATGATGTAACTTCACAATTTAAATATTCAGTCAGTATAAACGTCACAAAGCTTCATCAAAATGTTGTAAAAAGACAATTCTGAATATATTTGTCATTGACTGATAGTTAAAATAAAGATTATTTAACTTTTCTTTGTAGAATGTATTTTTCTCGTCTCTTTAAAAAATCATTTTAATTAAAAACATGATTTAGAATCTAAGATGAAAATCAATAGTTGAGGATGTTCAGAGTGAATTATTCATATTGTTATATGAAGGTTTTAAATGTGCAGCTCAACATTGCTCTGCCAAAGTCAATGGACTAAACCACAGAAGAAGAAAACAGACTTTAGCATGAAGATGCTCAGTGTGGATCAGTATAATATCAGCCTGATGTCTGCAGTTTAGTGTCAACACAACTTTCACATCATATTAATCTGAGCACAGAAGGAAAAAATGGTGTCTGACCCCAGAGTCTCCAGTCGACAGTTTGGACTCTCCAGTCCAGCACAGAGAAGCTTCACTCCTGAATCCTGCAGCTCGTTCTCACTCAGGTCCAGCTTTCTCAGATGGGAGGAGTTGGACTTCAGAGCTGAGGCCAGAGAAGCACAGCTGATCTCTGACAAACTGCAGTCCTCCAATCTGAATAAAGAATAAATGATGTAAGTTTAAGAGACAATGTTCCTGCTTGAAATCATTCAGTGTTCAATGATATGTTCAACGTCTGTCAGTGAACTGGCTTCCCCCGCCTCGGCTTCAGATTCATCAGCAGCCAGCGTTACTGCCCCCAAGAGTGGTGAGCAAAGTATTGAGAGTTTTTTCCACGCCCCGCTGGCTAACAGCTCCACTCGTTCAACGACAGTAACTGAGGCTACAGCGTTCTTTATTTGTAAAGATATCCAGCCTTACATAGTTCTTACTGTCCTGACTGTTATTGTGACAGTGAGGCTGATGTTTGTTTACAGCAGCATGTGAGCGCTAATACTAGTTTATTTTCTATGTGTGAGCAGTTACAGAAGACCCCTTTGTGAAAGGTTCATTTATTGTTATTGATCATAATATAAAAATTGGTTTGTGCTACTCACTGGTGAGTTAGCCTACAGGTTGCTGTGTTACGTTTTAAGCAGAGTTTTTCATATTGCACTTAACTGGTCTTGATGATCTTGAGATCCTTAATCACAGAATTAATCCTTAATTCAGTGAGCCAGGTAAATTCAAAGTGCGCTGTACTGTAAACTTGAAAGAGAGATCACTTTACAGGATTTGTGAAAGATCTTAATTTTAGTCCATTAATAAATAATCAAACTCATTGAATTGTGTAGCATCATTCGTTTGCATTGTCCAATCCCATCGTGTCACACAATTCACTGTGTTGAATCACATTGTGTTGAATCACATTGTGTCGAATCACACTGCTTCGTCACTGAGGTGTGAATCGTATCGTATCACATTGGTAGTTCTGCATCTGTATCTGTAACGCATTGGATCGTTGACAGTGTATCCAGATGTGTCGACCTCACACCAGAGATGCACAACTGTATTTCTCGAGTAAAGCTAGTTTCCTTGTTGTGATGAACAACCACACGTGTGTGCTGTGTGTAGAGAATGTGTGGTCGAGCAAAAGAGAGAAAGAGCAAAAACTGTAAATTAATTACATTTTATAGATTCACAGAAACACATGAACTGACCTCAGAGTCTCCAGTCGACAGTTTGGACTCTCCAGTCCAGCACAGAGAAGCTTCATTCCTGAATCCTGCAGCTCGTTCCAACTCAGCTCCAGCTCTCTCAGATGGGAGGAGTTGGACTTCAGAGCTGAGGCCAGAGAAGCACAGCTGATCTCTGACAAACTGCAGCTCAACAATCGTTTAAAAGACAATGTTCCTGCTTGAAATCATTCAGTGTTTAATGATCTGTTCAACGTCTGTCAGTGAACTGGCTTCCCCCGCCTCGGCTTCAGATTCATCAGCAGCCAGCGTTACTGCCCCCAAGAGTGGTGAGCAAAGTATTGAGAGTTTTTTCCACTCCCCGCTGGCTAACAGCTCCACTCGTTCAACGACAGTAACTGAGGCTACAGCGTTCTTTATTTGTAAAGATATCCAGCCTTACATAGTTCTTACTGTCCTGACTGTTATTGTGACAGTGAGGCTGATGTTTGTTTACAGCAGCATGTGAGCGCTAATACTAGTTTATTTTCTATGTGTGAGCAGTTACAGAAGACCCCTTTGTGAAAGGTTCATTTATTGTTATTGATCATAATATAAAAATTGGTTTGTGCTACTCACTGGTGAGTTAGCCTACAGGTTGCTGTGTTAAGTTTTAAGCATAGTTTTTCATATTGCACTTAACTGGTCTTGATGATCTTGAGATTCTTAATCACAGAATTAATCCTTAATTCAGTGAGCCAGGTAAATTCAAAGTGCGCTGTACTATAAACTTGAAACAGAGATCACTTTACAGGATTTGTGAAAGATCTTAATTTTAGTCCATTAATAAAATAATCAAACTCATTGAATTGTGTAGCATCATTCGTTTGCATTGTCCAATTCCATCGTGTCACATCAACTCACTGTGTGTTGAATCACACTGCATCGTCACTGAGGTGTGAATCGTATCGTATCACATTGGTAGTTCTGCATCTGTATCTGTAACGCATCGGATCGTTGACAGTGTATCCAGATGTGTCGACCTCACACCAGATATGCACAACTGTATTTCTCAAGTAAAGCTAGTTTCCTTGTTGTGATGAACAACCACACGTGTGTGCTGTGTGTAGAGAATGTGTGGTCGAGCAAAAGAGAGAGAGAGAGAAAACTGTAAATTAATTACATTTTATAGATTCACAGAAACACATGGACTGACCTCAGAGTCTTCAGTCGACAGTTTGGACTCTCCAGTTCAGCAGAGAGAAGCTTCACTCCTGAATCCTGCAGCTCGTTGTTACTCAGCTCCAGCTCTCTCAGATGGGAGGAGTTGGACTTCAGAGCTGAGGCCAGAGAAGCACAGCTGATCTCTGACAAACTGCACTGCTCCAATCTGAATAAAGAATAAATGATGTAAGTTTAAAAGACAATGTTACTGCTTGAAATCATTCAGTGTTTAATCATCTGTTCAGAGCTGAAGAAGGTTTAGAAAATGAAGCTCCAAACACCTGAACCCAACAGGATGCAGGTTCAACACTGTCAGATACACAAAGTGAAACAGAGCTCTCATTAATATTAATGACAACGTGCTGCTGCTTCAATAAAGACGTAGTGATGTCACCTCTTAAACTCTGTATAGATGGAGCCTCTGGTGGAGCTACAAACTCATGTTGTGCAGCCAAATAAAACCCCACAGAAACTGATTCAACATGTGATTCTACTATTTAAAGCTCCTGTTATTAACACAGTAAAGAAAACATAGAACAGCTTGACTTTCCTTCACTTTTGATTGTACATTCAGGCTTTGTTCATCACAGGGCAGTGCTGCCTTGCTAATGGATACAAACCTCTGTTTGAGAGTCTGTAGGGTCACACAGTGTTCTCATCTTATTATTTGGTTTTCATGTACATTGTAGGAACTTTTTCTAACTTCTGGGTATCTTCTTTCATCTCGCCTGTAGCAGCCCACGCATTCAGCACGCAGCATCATCAGGCCACAACTGCTGCACACCGCAACAGCAGCACTCGCCGACACGTGTGGACTGCGAGGGCTGCAGCTTTAATTTCTGTTTGTGTTCCCTGGTTGCCAGCTTGTTTGGGTGTGTGTGTGGGCCCACAAAGTAATGAAGCATCACTGAAAGCTTCTGTAAGAGTTCTTTTGCTGTGTTTAATATTAATGAAGGTCTTTTGTGGTAAAATTCATCAGCAGTGATCAATAGCAGAGCAAGGTTAAAAGAACATGTTTGTGTTTGAACAAAAGTAAACTGACAGTGAATAGTAACAAAACAAGGTTAAAGGAACATTGTACTGAATTCATTGGTTTGACTTGTTGAAGTTTCATTTTGAACAAGGTCAGTAGAAAACCACATTTTGGGTTCACTGTGATTTACTGTGGATGGCTACATTTATTTTTTCTGGCTATAATAATCTGAAGTTAATTTATTGGGACATAGTTGTCATGTGAATCATTTTAAGTGCACTTAACTACAGTAAGAACACATTAACAAGGTTCGTAATAATCCTTTAACACTGAAATAAAAACAGACTGTTTTCCAATGAAGAGCAAATAAACACATGAAAGGAGGTGTGTCTTTAGTCCAACGTGACTTAAACATCATCCAAACTCCTTTTTTAAAGAGTCAACACTTTCTGTTCACAGATTTAAATCTCTGTGTGTGTGTGTTGTACGTCAGGCAGTAATATACAATAATGTAGTGTCACCTGTGTGTGTGTGTGTGTATGTGTGTGTGTGTGTGTGTGTGTGTGTGTGTGTGTGTGTGATATAAATATATAATTAGGAGTCAAACTGTTCAGACTGTCAAACTTTAAACTGAGTTGTGATTTGAGCTCAGACAAACCCAGAAAACAAGAGAACTGAAGGAAACTTGAAACTTCTCTTCTGGATTTAAATTTTATAGATCGACACAGAAACACATGAACTGACCTCAGAGTCTCCAGTCGACAGTTTGGACTCTCCAGTCCAGCACAGAGAAGCTTCACTCCTGAATCCTGCAGCTCGTTGTTACTCAGCTCCAGCTCTCTCAGATGGGAGGAGTTGGACTTCAGAGCTGAGGCCAGAGAAGCACAGCTGATCTCTGACAAACTGCAGAGACTCAATCTGAATAAAGAATAAACGATGTAAGTTTAAGAGACAATGTTCCTGCTTGAAATCATTCAGTGTTTAATAATCTGTTCAGAGCTGAAGAAGGTTTAGAAAATGAAGCTCGAAACACCTGAACCCAACAGGAAGCAGGTTCAACACTGTCAGATACACAAAGTGAAACAGAGCTCTCATTAATGTTAATGACAATGTGCTGCTGCTTCAATAAAGACGTAGTGATGTCACCTCTTAAACTCTGCAGCTCCACCAGAGGCTCCATCTATACAAACTCATGTTGTGCAGCCAAATAAAACCCCACAGAAACTGATTCAACATGTGATTCTACTATTTAAAGCTCCTGTTGTTAACACAGTAAAGAAAACATAGAAAAGCTTGACTTTCCTTCACTTTTGATTGTACATTCAGGCTTTGTTCATCACAGGGCAGTGCTGCCTTGCTAATGATACAAACCTCTGTTTGAGAGTCTGTAGGGTCACACAGTGTTCTCATCTTATTATTTGGTTTTCATGTACATTGTAGGAACTTTTTCTAACTTCTGGGTATCTTCTTTCATCTCGCCTGTAGCAGCCCACGCATTCAGCACGCAGCATCATCAGGCCACAACTGCTGCACACCGCAACAGCAGCACTCGCCGACACGTGTGGACTGCGAGGGCTGCAGCTTTAATTTCTGTTTGTGTTCCCTGGTTGTCAGCTTGTTTGGGTGTGTGTGTGGACCCACAAAGTAATGAAGCATCACTGAAAGCTTCTGTAAGAGTTCTTCTGCTGTGTTTAATATTAATGAATGTCTTTTGTGGTAAAATTCATCAGCAGTGATCAATAGCAGAGCAAGGTTAAAAGAACATGTTTGTGTTTGAACAAAAGTAAACTGACAGTGAATAGTAACAAAACAAGGTTAAAGGAACATTGCACTGAATTCATTGGTTTGACTTGTTGAAGTTTCATTTTGAACAAGGTCAGTAGAAAACCACATTTTGGGTTCACTGTGATTTACTGTGGATGGTTACATTTATTTTTTCTGGCTATAATTATTTGAAGTTAATTTATTGGGACATAGTTGTCATGAGACTCATTTTAAGTGCACTTAACTACAGTAAGAACACATTAACAAGGTACGTAATAATCCTTTAACACTGAAATAAAAACAGACTGTTATCCAATGAAGAGCAAATAAACACATGAAAGGAGGTGTGTCTTTAGTCCAGCGTGACTTAAACATCATCTAAACTCCTTTTTTAAAGAGTCAACACTTTCTATTCAGAGATTTAAATCTCTGTGTATCTGTGTGTGTTGTACGTCAGGCAGTAATATACAATAATGTAGTGTCACCTGTGTGTGTGTGTGTGTGTGTGTGTGTGCGTGTGTGTGTGTGTGTGTGTGTGTGTGTGTGTGATATAAATATATAATTAGGAGTCAAACTGTTCAGACTGTCAAACTTTAAACTGAGTTGTTGTGATTTGAGCTCAGACAAACCCAGAAAACAAGAGAAGTGAAGGAAACTTAAAACTTCTGTTCTGGATTTAAATTTTATAGATCAACACAGAAACACATGAACTGACCTCAGAGTCTCCAGTCGACAGTTTGGACTCTCCAGTTCAGCACAGAGAAGCTTCACTCCTGAATCCTGCAGCTCGTTGTGACTCAGGTCCAGCTCTGTCAGGGGTTGGACTTCAGAACTGAGGCCACGACTTCACAGTGACTCTCTGAGAGTCCACATCGAATAAATCTGTGATGACAGATAATCGAACATTAAAACAATAAAATGTGACACTTTATTGTGAAAACAGATTCATACATGTTGCATCACAAAGCTCAGGTGGTCAGTCGGTCAGCCTGAGCTGGTCAGTCATTGATCCACGCCGAAGCCCTCAAACAACACATTTCCACCTACCGTGATGCTCTCCATGCTGCCAAATCCGCCCACTTCTCATCCCTCGTCAACAGCACCAACCGGAACCCCCGCATCCTGTTCTCCACCGTCAACAAACTGCTCCAACCACCGGCCATCAACCCACCCTCCTCCCCTGACCTTTGTAACTCTTTTCTCCAAGCCTTCAACAACAAAATCTCCCTAATCAACAGCTCTCTGACTGCCAATATCAGTAACTCCCCCTCCACCACCTCTCCTCCCTCACCACCCCCCCTCACTGCTTTCTTCCCTGTCGACTCCACCTACATCCTGGACATCATAACCACATCTCAGACAACCACCTGCTCCCTCAACCCCCTCCCAACGACCCTAACCAAGGCCTGCCTCCCTGTCCTCCTCCCTCACCTCACCACCCTCTTCAACCAGTCTTTGTCACAGCACTGAAACCGGCCTGGTCAAAGTCATCAACGATCTCCTCACCTCTGCAGACTCCGGTGCCCTCAACATCCTGTTACTTCTAGACCTTAGCGCAGCCTTTGACACTGTGAACCACTCCATCCTCCTTCAAAGGCTGCGCCATCAGGGTGTTGAGGGCACTGCACTTGACTGGCTCACTTCGCACCTCACCAACAGGCAACAGTTCGTCTCCCTCTCCAGCCACACCTCCTCCCTCTCTCCAGTCAAGCAGGGGGTCCCTCAAGGCTCAGTCCTCGGACCCCTCCTCTTCATCTGCTACCTCTTCCCCCTTGGTCACATCATCCGCCAACTCAACCTGGACTTCCACTGTTACGCCGATGACACTCAGATCTACATCAGCACCAAACCCACCCAAAACCCTCCCCTCACCCACATTGAAACCTGCATCTCTACAATAAAATCATGGCTGACACACAACTTCCTCAAACTCAACAGTGATAAAACAGAGCTCCTCCTCATTGGCACCAAATCCACCCTCAACAATACCGGACCCATCTAACTCACCATCGACTCCTCGACCATCACTCCCTCCCCCCTGGCACGCAATCTTGGTGTTATCCTGGACCCCACCCTCTCCTTTGATCCTCACGTCAGCTCCGTCGTCAAGACCTCCTACTTCCACCTCCGCCGCATCGCAAAAATTAGACACTGCCTCTCTCCCCCTGCTGCCGAATCCCTCATCCACGCCTTCATCTCCTCCCGTCTCGACTACTGCAACTCCCTCCTCACTGGCATCACTTCCCGTTCCCTCCACAGACTCCAACTGGTCCAAAACTCTGCTGCCCGCCTCCTTACCCACACCCGGTCCCGCGAACATATCACTCCCGTTCTCCACTCTCTCCACTGGCTCCCCATTAAACAGCGCATCAGCTTCAAAATACTCCTCCTCACCTTCAAAGCCCTCCACCACCTGGCTCCCCCTTACCTGTCTGACCTCCTAATCCCCCACCGCCCCACCCGTGCCCTCCGATCCTCTTCCACTCTCTCACTGTCAACACTCACTGTCAACACCCACATCCAAACTCAAGTCCCATCTCAAAACATATCTCTTCTGCCAAGCCTACGACCTCCCCTACCCATAACCGGCGTCCTGTCCTTTTCCGTTAGTACCTCCCCCCTGTATTGCACTCCATCACTCCGCTCGTTTTTTGTTGTCCTTTCCTCGTCCCCCCTGTATGTCTCCTCCCCCCCCCCCCATTTCTCTGTAAGCGTCTTTGGGTCATTGAAAAGCGCTATAAAAATACAATGTATTATTATTATTATTATTATTATTATTATTATTATTATTATTAATATTATTATTATTATCATTATTATTGTAGTTTGAACCTTGAGCTCCTTCTGTCCACGAGGCCCCAGACTTTCCCTGCCTGAGGAGATCAGAGGGGCTGAACCGGGGCCCATTTTATATCACCCCCCCAAAACACACCTGAATAAAGCTGCTGTTAACTCCTGATGTGGATGTTTTTATCTTCATGTTGGATTTTGGTTTGTTTGATTCATTCTGATGTCTTTATATTTATATTTGTGACTGTCGGGGTGAAACTTGCTTTTTCTTGAGACTCTTTCATTGTTTTGCTGTTTAATGTGTGTACAGCACTTTGTAACTGCTTTTAAAAGTCTTATAGCAAGAAAATCAATAAATAAATGAACCTGCCCGGGGTCCCTTGAGCAACATGAACCAAACATTGATGTTCAGGACCAAAGTGTCCAGATGACTGTAATGTAAACGTGTCAGATGTGAGTTGATTTATATTCATGAATCTTTATGTAAATTCACTGCAGGTTGTAACTGCACTTGTATGTGTTTACCTCAGTTATGTGTTTGTGTGCATTTTGTTCTTTGATGCATTTTATTCTGTCACTCCGTCTGCTTTTCACCTCCCATTCAATTAACTCAACGTCTTCTACTGCATCAATAGTATAATTAGTACTAAAGATGAGTTATTATCATGTGATGGGTCATAATCTGTCTCAGGTGGAGTTCACCTGGCTGCAGTAAATGTTCTGGAAAGTAGACGACTACATGTCATTTCATCTCTGAGCTCGGTGATGAGAATTGATCCAATAAGCAGGTTTCATACTTGTTCAGGAAAACATGTCTCGTGTTGAGGTTTTATATAATGCATGTGTGTAAAGTGTTTGTCTTTAATACTGAAGGCTTCAGCTTTACCATGATGTTTAATGTGAATCATATCTGGACTTACCGAGCCTTTCTACAGTTCCTCACAGCTGGAATCAGTCTCTGTTTTCCCACATATGATGTGTTGTACTCCTGCAGGTCGAACTCATCCAGAACCTCCTCTGACATCTGCAGCATGTAGGCCAGAGCTGAGCAGTGGATCTCAGAGAGTCTCTTCTCTGATTTGTTCTCTGACTTCAGGAACTCTTGGATCTCCTGATGGACTGAGTGGTCGTTCATCTCCGTCAGACAGTGGAAGATGTTGATGCTTCTGTCAGGAGAGATCTCATCACTGTTCATCTCCTTCAGGTTGTTGATGGCTCTCTGGATGATTTCTGGACTGTTGTCTGTCTGACCCAGCAGACCTGCTAACAGTCTCTGGTTGGACGTCAGAGAGAGGCCATGAAGGAAGCGAACAACAGGTCCAGGTGGCCATTTTTACTTTTGAGGGATTTCTCCATGGCGCTCCTCAGGAAGTCATCCAGGGTTGAATCAACATATTTGTCCCCAAAGAAGTCCTCCAGCACCTTTGTGTTCCTGTTGGTGTGACAGTGGAACATGTAGACTGCAGCCAGAAACTCCTGAACGCTCAGATGAACAAAGCAGTAGACTGTTTTCTGGAAGATCACACTCTCTCTTCTGAAGATCTCTGTACAAACTCCTGAGTACACCGAGGCCTCTGTGACATTAAGACCACACTGCTCCAGGTCTTCTTGGTAGAACATGATGTTTCCTGTCTTCAGATGTTCAAACGCTAGCCTCCCTAGCTTCAGAAGAACTTCCCTGTCAGCCTCCGTCAGCTTCTGTGGACTCGTCTCACGTCCGTCATCGTACTTCTGCGTCTTCCTCTTTGTCTGAACCAGCAGGAAGTGTGAGTACATGTCAGTCAGGGTCTTGGGCAGCTCTCCTCTCTGGTCTGTAGTCAACATGTGGTCCAGAACTGTAGCAGTGATCCAGCAGAAGACTGGGATCAGACACATGATGTGGAGGCTCCTGGAGGTCTTGATGTGTGAGATGATTCTGCTGGACAGATCTTCATCACTGAACCTCCTCCTGAAGTACTCCTCCTTCTGGGCGTCAGTGAAGCCTCGTACTTCTGTTACCCTGTCGACACATGAAGGAGGGATCTGATTGGCCGCTGCAGGTCGGGAAGTTATCCAGACGAGAGCCGAGGGAAGCAGCTTCCCCTCGATGAGGTTTGTCAGCAGCACGCTGACTGATGACTTCTGTGTGACATCAGACACGACCTCATGGTTATTGAAATCCAGTGAAAGTCTGCTTTCATCCAGGCCGTCAAAGATGAACAGAAGTTTACAGACAGCGAGCTTCTCTGCTGTCACCTTCTGTAATGTTGGATGGAAAACATGGAGCAGCCTGAGAAGACTGTACTGCTCATCTCTGATCAGGTTCAGCTCCCTGAATGACAGCAGAACCACCAGACTGACATCTTGGTTTTCGGAGCCCTCGGCCCAGTCCAGAGTGAACTTCAGCACCGAGAAGGTTTTTCCAACTCCAGCGACGCCGTTGGTCAGAACGACTCTGATGCGTCTCTGTTGGTCAGGTGAGGCTTTAAAGATGTCGCAGCACCTGATTGGAGTTTCACTGAAGGTCTTCTTCTTGGAAACTGTCTCAACCTGCCTCCCCTCATGTTGGGTATTAACCTCTTCACTCTGTCCCTCTGTGATGTAGAGCTCAGTGGCGATCCTGTTGAGGAGGGTTCCACTTCCTGTTTCATCACTTCCTTCAGTCACATGTTCGCATCTCCTCCTCAGACTGATCTTATGTTCATGGAAAACCTCCTGAAGACTAATATTCACTGAAAGAAGAGAAAAAATTGGGAGACAAAAAACACAATTTGACAATCAGCAGTCAGTGGTCTTTTCATTACAGATTAAAAACCATCAGTATCAGAATATGTTTGTTGTTTTCTTTTCTTTCTTTCCACCTTCACGTCGTGGAGAGGTTTGTGTGTCCCTGTGATCCTCGGAGCTCTGTTGTTGGGGCATTAGCTCCTGGCAGGGTCCACAAAGCTAAGTAGCCCCAGAGGAGGGGCCAGACTGAGAGGGATTCAAAGAGCCTCTATGAATCAGCCACAAAGGTGCTGCAGCACCTGAACCAGGAAAGAGAAATCAGGGCACCTTTCTGGAGCTAAACCTGGGAGTGGAGGTCTCTGAATATCTGGTTGCTGGTCTTTGACTACATGGAGACGCCACCCTGTGGGCTAACTACCAGCAGGGACAGGCGTTGGGTCGGGTCAGTGCCAGTTTCATGCAACAGAAGGAAGGTGAACTGATTCCTGGCATCAGACTGGTCCTCAGGACAGGGAATGTCTCCTCTCATGAGGGAAGGAACAGGTGCTGGTGCTGGAGGAGGGGCAGTACCAACTAGATTTAGTTGGGCTCACCTCTATGCACAGCACTGTTTCTTGAACTGAACTGGTTTGCTTGAGGGACAACATCTCAGGTTGGCCCCTGTAAATGACCAGCAGCTGCACCTCAGCCCGTCCACCACACTCTGCTGCTGCTAACTGCTTGTTATTCCCTCACTACAAGGGAGGACCAGCTGCTGCTCGACTAAATCCAGACTGGCTGATGTCCTGGATCCACAATAGTGACACAAACCCCCAGTGACATCAGAACAGAAGAAAGTGGACACAACCTCAGACTGAAAACTCTCCCGTTCGGACTGAAAACTCTCCTGTTCACACCGAAAACTCTCCCGTTTGGACTGAAAACTCTCCTGTTCACACTGAAAACTCTCCTGTCAGACTGAAAACTCTCCCGTTCAGACTGAAAACTCTCCCGTTCAGACGGCACCTTGGTCCATAAAAACAATCTCTCTCTGGATCTCTTATTGCTTCTGATTGTAGCACTTGAACCATTTTAGCATAATTGATACATTTGATCAGCTCGTGTTGTATCCACATGGTTCAATCAGTTATTTTCAGTCACTCTGGATACAAACGTCAGCTAAATGAACGTATTGTAATGAAGCAGGCTCCATTTTTAAGCTGTTTAATGTGCTGAAACTGAGCAGCTAATTAGCTATCTGCTGTAGCCTGAAAATAGATGTTAGCAGTGCACTTTTCCTCACTGGATGTTTGTTCGGTCTCTTGTTCAACAAGTCGATCTGCAGGACGAGGTGTGTGTTTGTAAGTTAGAGGAGGAGCAGATGTTAGCAGGAAAGCTAATGTGGACTGTTGTTTAAAGTGCTGTTTTGTCTCAAGCTGCTGTCTGACTCTTCTCCATCTCCATCTGTGCATACAGAGAACAAACTGCTTTCTGATTGGTTCATGTGTGACATAACAAATGTATTAAAACAACAAGTAGTGTGTTCAGACATGAAGACATCAGCAGACAGATATATAGTCTTACTTTGTACAGAGCTGCTCAGACTGGCTGTCTGCAGTCCAGCTCTGGTTCTGGATCTTACCTTCACACTGGGGACAGGAGGAGAGTCCTGGTGAAGCAGACTGGTCCCAGTATGATGTGATGCACCGTCTGCAGAACCAGTGTCCACAGTTGGTAGAGACCGGATCCTTCAGGACGTCCTGACAGGAAACACAGCAGGACGGCTGCTCCTCCACAGAAACATGCCTCCTCTTCTCTCTGTGAAGACATTTCTTTAGAACTAAAACCATTTGTTGACTGTTTCTAAAAATATCCAGATTTGGTCGACTCTGTTGAGAAACTCAGATCAGCTGACAGAGGACAGTAAAACTGTCTTTACTTTTCTGACTGAGTTCAGCATTCAGTCTGGAATAAAAATGGCTGTTTGTGTTATTTCAACTCTTCTGTTTAGTCGGTTTGAACCTGGAGTTAAAAGTGTTCTCAAAAACTGTGGTCGACCACTATGACATCACTATTCAACTATGACATCACTTTTAACTGTAACATCACTTTTTAACTATGACATCATTATTAAACTATGACATCACTTTTAACTATTAAATGAAGACATACATGTATTTCAAAACTTCCCCAAAGAAAAGCAAACAAACTCTTCTGAGGTTCGTCTTGTTTTGGAATTTCTGGATTCAATTGTTTTCTTCATAAATATAGACAATCAATAAAGTCGATCTACAAACCAGCTCATCAATAAGCACAACAGGTGCACATGATGAAGTTTCCCGTACGTTCATGTATTTGTGGCGGAGCGACACGATATCAAAAGGCTGCCACCCTCTCACTCACGGACACATGACAGTGTTTCTCACACACAGACTTTACTTGAGCGGCCAACAAGGTTTATTAACGACCACTAAAGTTTATCTGATGACCCATTTTAGCATTTTGTAAGTGAGAGAGAACAGCAGAGTTCGTAATGGTTCAACAAGTGGACTCTCTCCCTCCTGTAGCTCGACCTGCTCTGCACAGAACAGAGAGAGAGACGTTCTCCAGAAACACCGTCAGCAGTTTGAGGCAATTAAACCAGATCAAGATCATCTCAGTTTGAAACAGGATCTGCAGGAATAGTTCTTTAAGAGGACATGTTGTCTTCATCCTCAAAGCATCATCTTCATCAGGTCAGTTTACAGTAAGAACAGTCTCTTACTTTGAGTCTGATGGTCCAGGTTCAGTACTGAAGCTTAGAGGAGGATCTTTGGACCAGTCACTCTTCATAGACAGACAGCTGGATCCTGGAGACTCTGCTCTCTGTCTGCTGGACTGAACTCTGCAAACACCAACATGTTTGTATTTATATCACATGAATCTTTGAGAAATTCTCTGAAGACAAAGTAATTTAAGAAGCTCTAAACACACAAACTCCTGCTACTGTTGATAAAAAGGAGCTTTAAAGTTTCTCTTTGTCCTCTTAGATCAGATTACAGCTTTTTAGGAGACTGACAGCTGCCACAGATAGTAAGAGGAACAAGAGCTGAGAAAAGTCTGGTAGATTTAGAAAGAAAATACAGTTGAGATGAATTCTGAATATAAAAATACAGAATCAACAAAACAAAGCATGGCAGTGAGAGAGGGAACAGAAAACATGAATGAGTTAGTGTCAGTTGTCTCACTTTGAGTCTGATGGTCCAGGTTCATTACTGAAGTCTGGAGGATGATCATTGGACCGATCACTCTTCATAGACAGACAGCTGGATCCTGGAGACTCTGCTCTGTCCTCCTCCTCCTTCACACAAACACTCATCTTCTGCTCTGAAGTCAGTCTGAGAAGTTAAACATTAACAAGAATCAGGAAACAAGTTTGTTCAAGGGTCACACCAGACAGAGAGAGCAGGAAGTAACACACACTCTCTCTCCCCTTCACACACACATTATACAGGATAATAAAAGCAGCCAGAAGTCCACCTGCTCAGTTTTCTTCACACCTGTGCTTGTTTTCTTGGGTTACTGTAGGTTTAAAGAGTATTATTCAGCCAATCAGGACTTTGTGTCCACAGATGAATCAAACTGTTGACTTCACTCCAACATTTCTTTCCTCCACAGTCCACAGGGAGAAAACTGACTCACAGTCAGTAAAGTCACAGTAAATAATCAGAATCTGTTTTTAACACTCACCTGCCTCAGACTTCAGCTGTTCTCCTTCTGCTCCATCCTCTTAACATGGAGTCTGACTGAACCTGTTCTCATGTACCTGTCATTTGCTCCTCCCCTCTCCTTAAAAAGTAGTCAGGTGAGTTTATCTATTTGTGTGTGTGTGTGTGTGTGTGTGTGTGTGTGTGTGTGTGTGATGACTTCCTTGGCTCCTCCCTGTTCTCATGTGCTTCTTCTGATTTCATGGCGGGTAGCAACCATGACTTTTAAGGTGCATACCGCCACCTATTGTACCAGAGTATGTAGCATGGAGATGGATGAAAACACTTTACATCATGGAGGAAACAAAGTAAATAAAATGAACACACAAACAAAAGATTCCCTAAATTCTATGAAATATCTCTTTCTCTATCATCATGTTACACTCCCTCTCCTCTGAAGTGCAGGTCCATCAAGGACTTCATGTTAAAACCTGGAAACAGTTTTGGAGGTGGAGCCTCGTTAATTCTAATGAAAAGCTGAAACATGTTTCCACCATTTTACAGCTGCTTCTTTCACAATGTGATCTTATGGAAGAAGTCTTTTAGGGCTGCGGTGCATCACATGACGTGGTAACTACAGTTTGGACCCTACAGAAGAGATGTTTGACCCGCTTGGGTTGTACCATGAACTACACATATGATGTCTGTTGATTTAAAAGATGATTTTTCAGCTTGAGAAAGTCTCAAACTGTCATCAAACTAATGAAACATCAGACTGTGAAAATATGTCATTATCTCCTCGGTGTCTCAAACGGGCCTAACCTACATGAGGAAGTAGCAAACGACGAAACACGGACTCAATGACGTCACTATTAAAGAACACAGTCTAACGACGTTATGTCTACCTGCCACATTTATAAGCTACTTGCCTGCAGGCTCTAATTTCAGGGGCGGAAGATCTTGCGTCGCCTTCTCCCTCCAGATGCATCATTTTTTCTAACGTCCCAAAAAAGTCACTCGTCCCTCTGAACCGTTCACACATGAAGCGAAGACTTGTGCTTCTTTTCACCCCAAGAAATTAATGGTTTAGTTTTATTTCAGGGTCAGGATGTGGGAGAAAGCAACAAAAGTCAACAGAACACAGTGTTTCCCCTACCACTGTAAAAAAATCGAAAAAAAAAATCGTCATCAGCAATTTTGCAGGAGTTTACTACAAAAACACAATCAATCAATCAGGAGCATTTCTGTGCAGCGACACGTGCACGTGAGTCAACCTATGGTCAACCTGCTTCGTTGCCTAGTAACGATGCAAGCACCGTTGCTGAGAGCGCGAGCATAGCTGGCCAACTATGGCGCCGCCGAAAAAAAAATAAAAATACCGCGGGCGACAGACAAATTAATATAACTAAATTCTTCTGCCAGACTCCGGAGCCAATGAAAATTGATGAGGCAACTCTAAAAAAAAATACAGATGCAGGTGAGACGGAAGAAAGGGGGGCAGATTGCAGTGGAGAGGGGGGATGCGTGAGTACCGTTACTGTCGCTGATACCGGTCCGACTGACGACCCTCGTCCAACGGGTGACCCCAGTCCGACTGCAGACGCCGTTCCGACCGGTGACCCCGGGTCCGGTCCGACTGGTAACCCAGTCAAAAAAAATGCAGCTAAACACAGGACATCTGGCTGGGATCCCGAATGGCTTAGTAACCATATACAGCCCTTGGTGGTAGCCTACCACACTCCCCATGGTAAGTTTAAAATGTGTTATTCAGCTTATATTTTTGTTCTGATTGAGCTCCTATTTTTTTGTAAGCAATAATGATAAAAATAACACAGACAGTTTTCCACTAGAACCGCTGGGGTCATTTTCCCCCAAGCATTATCAAATGTATGCAACTCTGTTATAATAAAACAAATAACTGAAATGTTTAATGTTTGTTCAGTGTTTAAATTATTTATAACTGATATACTCTCAATTATGTGTAGGGATGTTTTGTCGCATATGCCGTCAGCATAAGCTGCCCGTTAAAAGAGGACCATCCCGGAGGGTTTTCATTGAGATCCCCTCTGAAATGTACAGAAAAGATGTGCTTGATGCTCATATGGGGTCAGACCACTATGCTGCAGCCTTTCAGGCCCATGCAACCTTGATTAAAGGTTAGAATAAGTGTCTATTTGTATTCAATAAATGCACTTTATTAAGTCATCCTCTCTTTGTGATCTTGAATACAATCTGGGTGAACAAAAATTTGAATGCAAATATAATAATTGCAGAATTGCCGACTGCTTGCTGTGCCACCTGACTTAATCCAACTGCGGCAATACGGCATCCCACGCGTCTCGTCTGTTTAGGGTTTTTTCATGGGTGCCACCGGGCCTGAAAAAAATTCTAAGGGAAACACTGTCATGTATAGAGGTCTGTAAAGGAACATTATAACTGAATTTGTGTATCCTTTATTTGTTTCAGTTTTCACCTTTTCTTCATTAAAATCCTGCCAATCATAACATACGACTGTTCCTTGGAGGTATAGTGCGGAAAGGTTTAACTTGCTGTTAAATTTGACAGCATCAAAGGAGAACAGTATACTGATTCACTTGTTCGCCTCATGCTGGTAAAATCACGAACTGAAACCTAATTTCAGTGGCTGTAAGCTCTCCAAGAGGCTCTAGTGGTTGCATTGTCAGATTTGCGAGAGCTTGCAAAAGAAAGTTGAGATCTCAAGTTTCAAAGTCTAGATCTCGAGTTTCAAAGCCAAGATCTGGCAATGCCTCAGTAAGTTAAGTTAATGCTCCTGGTATTGACTGATAGTGTTATGAATGTATGGACAGTAGCTCAGGCTACAGATCCTGTGGACAGAGATATAACTGCTCCTGGATTGACACATAATTCATTTTTTTGAGTTGTCTGCAGAACTAATTGGACTTTTTAGTTTTATTGCTTGTTTTTTGACAGTGAAATAGAAACAGTTGCCCATCTTGAAAAAACTAAATCAAAAATCAAGCAATAAAACTAAAAAGTCCACCTGGTGCTGCAGACAACTAAAAAAACTGACCGCTTATGGTCAGATAAATTATGTGTCAATTAAGGAGCAGTTAAATGCTTGCTTCCATTGTTGCTGCAGTTAGGATTCACAGTGACATGAGAACCATGAGTCAAAATAAAGCTTTTTCAGCAGTAAAATAATTGGCTACAGTTACCTGTGATTTAGTTTTTTAGGTATATTTGAACTTAACTTCTCAATAGTGTTAAAGATGTATGGACACTAGCTCAGGTTACAGATCCTGTGGTCATCGCAGTGAGCTAGCAGCTTGCCAGACAGAAATGAATAGTTCAAATAGTTTATTCTCCACTGACACCTGAGGTGTTTTTTGTTTTTCAAGATGGGCATCTGTTTCTATTTCACTGTGAACCATAGTGGCACTTGCTGTAAACTGAACCTGGTTTGAAACACAATTTATCTCTTCACATGCAGCCAATTCTTGGAGGTGGCCACGTGTTCAATGTGATTTAGGGTACCCTTTGTTTAATTTCCAGATGTTTTTTTTGTTTCTCTTGTTTTTTTTTGTATGACTCCTTAAAAGCGATTTGACGCAAAGTATTTTCATTTGTACAACAAATTGTGAGAAATAGCAAACAATTTAAAGTTTTGTAAGCATGAATGTTGCAAGAGGGGCAACGTTTTTCTGTTCTGGTCTGTTGGTCAACAGAATTGAATAAATGTTGAGAATGTGAAGTAAGTGTGTCCTGATTGTTTAAGACCTGTTATTGTAAGCTAAATCTCATCATTGTATAATTTGTCAAAAAACCACAACATCGGATTGGAGGCCAAATATTTTCTCTAGTTTTAAATAAGTGACATTTTCAAATGGTGTGTGTGTGTGTGTGTGTGTGTGTGTGTGTGTGTGTGTGAGGTCTTACATTAACAGTAGGTTTTTTTTTTTTAAATCATAAACCTAATTATCTGGTACGAAAGTATATGAAAGAAGGTTCAATGTTATTGGTCAGTATATCCTTTTTGAGATTACATATCCATTACATTTGCAAGATTTTATGTAAAATTACATACAAACCCCACATAATAATGGGCCTCATTCATGAAACGTGAGCAGAATGAATTTGTGTGTAAACTGTTCGCAGACAGAAATTTACGTGCATCTCCGCATTCATCAATATTTTAGTAGCTCCGATCTTTTCGTAGCTACTAACAAAATCTACACATGCTGCTGACCACACGTAGTGCTTGTGTAAATTTAAGAACGCATATAAATAATGCTTGTCACTATTGGAAATTACAATTTTAATTCATATTGCGCTCTGTTATGTACACAATACTCAGATGCCTTTGAAACACGTGATATAAACATGACAAACGATTAAAAATATAACATATTTAGTTAAATTAGTTGGCAATTGGTAGGATTAAGATTCAGATTAAGCTCATAATTGTGAATTATCTACAGTCTCTGACAAAAGTCTTGTCGCTTATCCAAGTTGTAGGAACAACAAATATTAACTTGATTTGTAGTTGATCAATTGGAATCAGAAATGGCTTATATGAAAGGCAAAGGCCTCTAGATTATGCTTATTATACCAAAATAAAGTTGTGTATCATTCATTGAGTTTTATCATTTAATTAGGAAAGAAAGGTCAGATTTTGCTTGGACAAAAGTCTTGTCGCACACAAAAATAATGTATGGTAGAAATTATATTTTATTTTGAATACACAAACATGCAACAATAACATCTGAACATAAAGTCATGGTGCCTTGGGAAAAATAATTAATATCGTGTATGACTCCCATGAGCTTGGAGGACTGCATCCATACGTCTCGGCAATGACTCAAATAAGTTATGGATGAAGTCATCTGGAATGGCAAAGAAAGTAGTCTTGCAGGACTCCCAGAGTTCATCAAGATTCTTTGGTTTCAACTTCCAAGCCTCCTCCTTCATCTTACCCCAGACGTGCTCAATAATGTTCATGTCTGGTGACTGGGCTGGCCAATCCTGGAGCACCTTGACCTTCTTTGCTTTCAAAGAAGGTCAACTTTTGATGTGGAGGCTGAAGTATGAGAAGGAGCGCCATCCTGTTGAAGAATTTGCCCTCTCTTGTGGTTTGGAATGTAATTGGTAGCAAGAATCTCTTGATACTTCAGGCTGTTGATGTTGCCATCCACTCTGCAGATCTCTCGCACACCCCCATACTGGATGTAACACCAAACCATGATTTTTCCTCCACCAAACTTGACTGTTTTCTGGGTGAATCTTGGGTCCATGCGAGTTCCAACAGGTCTTCTGCAGTATTTGCAGCGATTGGGATGCAGTTCAATGGATGATTCATCAGAAAAATCCACCTTCTGCCACTTTTCCACTGTCCATCCTTTCCACAAGCTGTGGGCCTTGGCAAATGCAACACAATTCTTTTGTTGTCTTCTGTTTAATGCTGGTTTGTGAGCAGTAATTCGGCCATGGAGACCACTGCGTGAGAGAATTCGACAAACTGTTCTTGTAGATACAGGGGTTTCTGGTGACCAGTTCCCATGTAGCTCTGCTGCAGTTGAAAAAGGGCTGGCCCTGGACTGCCGAAGCAACAAACGGTCTTCTCGAACAGTTGTCTTGCAGGGTCTGCCTGACCTTGGCTTGTCATGAATGTCACCAGTTTCTTCAAATCTTTTTTTTATCCTCTCTACTTGACGTTTGGATACATTAAAGATGTCTGCCACCTCAGCAACAGACTTGGTTTTCAGGTTCTTGATGATCAGCACTTTGGTCTGTGGTTGAATCTTTGGCATGTTGTCACAGGTCAGGTTGCACTTCACATGAAGGTCTGGTGTGCTGGGGTTCTTTTTATACACACCTGGGAATGTGTTAATTACAGTATTTGTCACAGGTGGAGCTCTAATCTGTGACTGGTTGACTCGTTTAAAGACACGACAAGACTTTTGTCCAAGCAAAATGAGACCTTTCTGTCCTAATTAAATGATAAAACTCAATGAATGATGCAAAACTTTATTTTGGTATAATAAGCATAATCTAGAGGCCTTTGCCTTTCATATAAGCCATTTCTGATTCCAATTGATCAACTACAAGTCAAGTTATTATTTGTTGTTCCTATAACTTGGATAAGCGACAAGACTTTTGTCAGGGACTGTATGTCAATCGACTCAATCTGTGCTTGGTTTCCTAGCCACAGGGACTTTCCAACGGGAGATAGATGACAGGTCCGGCATTTCGCAACCGTCTATGAGCCGCATCCTGCCTGCAGTTCTTAACGGTATTATTAAACTAATGCCAGAGTATATTAAATGTCTCTATGGCGCACAACGGCAGGTAGAAGTACTGCAGGGATTCAGTGCGATCGCAATCATGCCAGGTCATGGACTTACCCTTCTATATCCATAGGGGATAGGGATTACTCCACTTCTCCTGAAATGATTTCAATCTCCGCTTCGGAATAATTCTTTTTTCTTTCTCTTTCTTTATTTTTCTTTCTTTGCGCCATGACTGACAGGTCGACAGGATGCCTCTACACCTCCTTATATGGTGGTCATTGGCTATTCATGGGCGGGGTTTTATGCTACTGTAATAGCTGATTACCGGGAGCGCGCTGTCACTTTACGATGGATTGGCATTCATGATCATACACACGTGTTTACGATCAGATCTGAGTTTCCCGCGGCGTTCATGAATCCGGAGTAGGTTTTTAGTAGCGTAGGCTTTTATGTGCAAATCTACACACAAATTTACTAACGTTTCATGAATGAGGCCCATTTATAGGGGAGACTGGGGATGGTTGTAACACTTTTTGTCTCAGCTCCTATAACTTGCAGAGTGTTCATGGTTGGGCTCTCAAATTTTGACACAAAGTACTCTCATTTGTCCTCTACAAATAGAAATGCCTCCAAAAAAAATTTTGAAAAAATATTCAATAATACATATGAATGGACTACTCATGAGAACAGAAAACTGCAGTGGGAGGTCAGAAACAGCTCCCAATTCACAAAAATAATTCAAGGAAAATGTTTGCCACTTCAAGAAACAACAACCATGCACACAAATGATAAAACGTGGATGTAAGTGTGTTTATCTGTATGTACTTTGAGTACATGTGCAGACACACCCCTATTCATGTTACGCACCCAGTGTCTTGGCATACTTAAAAGAGGGAATAGGATAGAGAAAATATATGAGATGCCCTTATGGGGATGGTTGTAACATTTTTTTGGAAGGTGTTACAACCCTCCCCACCCCTGTCAGCCATTGTTTAGCTAGCTGTACTAGCACGATAGCTTAAAATTAGTGTTGATGAAATGACTCATATTTTAGCTTAGAACCTACTCTTCAATCCAATATAAGTTTCATAATTCAAACTTCAACAGTGTCAGTACTAACCAAAATATAAACTTGGTACAAAATATTAGTTTCTTACCTGATTTTTTCTTTTTTGGCTTTAAAGCCCACACACTTCTTTCTACAGACATGCAAATCCACATGCAAGGTCAGGGAGGGAGTGGTAACACATGAAATTGATTACATGACTGTAATGACATCCCTTATAGGTGAAAGTGATGCCATTACAACCATCCCCTTGTTACAACCATCCCCGGTCTCCCCTACACATGGTCTCAAATTAACAGCAGAATATTGTAAATATAAATTTGGTAATCTGTATTACAGCAGTATTATGACATTTTTTAAAGTTAATTCATTGTTTTTTTTTATATATATACATGATTTTTATGTAATTTTACATGTAAAAACTCATATTATACAGGATACGATCTCAAATTAACAGAATATTGTTGAAATTATAACCCGATTACAAGTTTTACAACAATATTTTGACATTTAAAAAAAAAATGTAAATCAAATGTTTTATGAGTGGTATATCGTTTTATTACATTAAGTATTGATTAATATACAAGATTTTTATGTAAAATTATATAATAAAACCCAACTAATAACAGCACTCTATTTTAAGCCTGATTATTTGTATTATTGCAGTGTTCGATCATATTTTTAGGTAATTTCATTGTTTATACAGGTACAAAAGTCCTTCATTAAACATTAAAAAGCCCCAAAATACACAAAATCTCATGTAAAATTAAAGTTATTAATTGTATTTTAATAATGGGAAATTACTGTTATTTTCCATTATTTTACAGAATCTTTTTGGCGCCCCAGCTGCCACAATATTAACGTTTCTTTACGATTTTTTTCTTTACAGTGTAGTTTGAGTATTGCTACTATACACAGTATCCAAGCTCACATGTTTCATTAGGTGTAGAACAAATTGAAGATTCCCATAAAACCCATGAATTACCAGCATCTTTTAGATCCATTGTGATAGCCAGTTGTGGAAAATAACTGAGTTAATTTACTCAAGTAAAGTTTGAGATGCTTCTTCATCACTTGATTATTTACGGTATATATTCTATTAATTTATACATTTTACTAGACTACATTTATCTGATGGAAGGTACTATTACTTTTTAGGTTCAGAATTTACATTAAAAAATGCTTATAAGCTTAGAAAACGAAATACACTGTTTATAATAACTGGCTCGTGATCTTACAACAGACTAGCATCTACTACTGTTGTTAAGTTTTTCGTAGATCCACTACAGAGACATGTCTCCTCCAAAAAAACTTCAAAGACAAAAAGTTATTCAATGTTTGACAGAAAAGGAAAAGATAAAAACTGCATGTAAAAGTGGCAGAACTTTGTTTTCTTCTTTCCATTAATCATCTCACAACCCTCCGATGTATGTTGTGACCTGAGGCAATATTTTCAATGTTTGATTTTGATGTAATCTAAAGGTTATCCAAAAGAATTCAGATAAGATAACATTTGTTATCTGTCATTGTGGATTATATTGTCATTAGAAAAACTGCTGTGCAAATTGTATTCAGTAACTGATTACATTTCAAAGTAATCTGACTAATGGTATGTAGTCCATTGTCTAGCCTCAGATTTTTCAGTAAAGTATTTCATGGCAGCAGACAGAACTTGTCAGATACTGTATACTAGACCCAAACTTTTATTTATAAATGATGTTAAGAACTGTTGGTTAAGATTTCATTGTACTGTCAAGAAATAGTAATAAATGCATACAAAGAGCATGTTATGATATGTCCAGTTAACTGCTTGATGATCCGCCTGTGTGATGGAAGGAAAGGTCACAGCTGAGAGCCAGAGAGACAGTCATTGTACTGTCAAGAAATAGTAATAAATGCATACAAAGAGCATGTTATGATATGTCCAGTTAACTGCTTGATGATCCGCCTGTGTGATGGAAGGAAAGGTCACAGCTGAGAGCCAGTGCTGTCAAGCATTGCCGACCTCACAATCCCTGGCACTTCCTCTTCCAGCCTGGTCTGGGCATGGCGATCACTTTGTACTTGACTGGCTGGAGGACCACACCAAACTTGCCCTCCAGACTGGGCAGTGAGTCCCCTGGTGGGACCGAGAGTGTGAAGCACTGGAGGATGCAGGATAGGAGGAGGAAGAGCTCCATCTTGGCCAAGGCCTCACCCAGACACACCCTGACCCCAGCACCAAAAGGCAGGTAACTGGATGATGGGATGATCAGTCCTGTGCCTTCGCTGTTCAAAAACCGACCTGCAGAGGAAGAGCACAGGAATAGGAATCAACATACACAAGCATAACAACAAGCCTCCAATGAAACCAACATCAGTGTAGATATCAATGCACCCTCAGGGCAAAGGTGAGTCCCCTGTGCAAAGAAAAGCATCCATAGAAAATAATTTGTCCCTGATTCCATCAAATATCTCAATCAGTAAGACCAGCCACTTTCTAAGCAAGCTTTCTACCTCAGCACAAAGCATTTCTTTCCTTTTCTGATTCAGTCCTAAACATTGACCACATGACGTTCTTTTTAATGTCGCTCCTATTGTTTTCTATGCTAATGTGTTTAATGTGTCCTGTTTTAAATGTGATATGTTGTGTATTTTAAGGTACCCTTTTTGTAAACAAAAGATAGAGAGTTAAGTATTTTCTATTTCTATTTCAGTTAATTCATAACAGCACAGTAACCAGATATGGCTTATTTATTTGTATCACCATTAATCCTATTCCTATTCTTTTCTGAGTTCTGTTAAAAAATCATCCTTTTTCCCAGCTGACGTGAGCTTGTATTCGCTTCATAAATGACACCTAAAGGTCCAGTGTGTAGATTTAGTGGCATCTAGTGGTGAGGTTGCAGATTGCAAAGGACTGAAGCCCTTGTCGCACCCTCCATTGTGTTGGCCGCTAAAGGCCGCCACACACCGGGTCCGACGTCGGACGTCTAAAGTGTTAGGAAGGAGTCGGACGAGTTAGGGAGCTATTCTGTTCGGTGTGTTCAGTGTTGTCGGAGCCGCACGGAAGCGCGAGGACGGCGTCTGATCCGACTGAACATGTTCAGTCGGACGGCTGAGTTAGGAAGCCGTCGGATACTCTGATTGGTTGTTAGCTAGCTGTTCAGCGACCATTCTGATTGGCAGTGTGCCAGCGAATCAGCACGGCGTGTGGGAGGGGTGGCGGAAGTGCCGATGATAAACAAACCACATAAACAGAGACGGCACAGAGTTACAAACAACACTTCACCGTTCGTTATTTTGGGGATAAACCAACGTATTTTTGGAAGCCATGGCTGTGTGGACCGAGGACTTTGAGGAGCAGCTGGCTGCCCTGGTGGAAGAGAGACCACCGTAGTACAACATCACGCAAGTAATGCTGAGCTAACACTGTGTGTGCTTTGTTTTGATAAGCTACGGTCCGCACTCCGCTCCGTCATTTCCTGTTTTCATGTTTTGGGTGACTGGCACGAGACTAGCGCCACCCGATGTTTAGGAGACTTATTGCATCTTGCGCAGGCGCAGAACGTATACGCTGCTGTGTAGCCGGGGCGGTGTGTTTCAGTGCAACTTTTCTTCCTAACGGATCCGATGGAGTGGTCGGAGAAGGAAGTCGGATAAGGAAGACGTCGGACCCGGTGTGTGGCGGCCTTAAAAAAGAAGTGGACCTGCTCCCTCTGTAGATGTAAAAGGCTGATTCCAAGTTAATAAATATACAATGGTTCTTACTTTGAAGTGATCATAAACTTATGAAAACATAATTATGAATATTATACTGTATTCAATTTCTACCAGGAAATCCCCCTTAATCCTTCTACGAGCGCTGATTGACAAGTTCACAGCCTAAGGCAGGAGGACATCTCTTGTTCCATGCACATTCACCTCTTTGAGCAATTATGCAGAAAATGTGAAAGGTATGACTTTTGTGGTATTTCTGATTTAGTCAGCACTGTCATCCACCCTATTCACCTGATTTGACAACCTCAGACTACTAACCACAAGATGAAGGAGCTCAATTGTCACCATTTTGACAGTGATGATGACATTATTGCCACAGTAGATGTCAGAACATTATTTACTATGTCAAGATATAATGGAATAAAAATGCCCTGAGCAGAATGACTTCACACTCCCTGTCTGTGTGTTACAGATAAACTTGCCTTGCCAACTATTATTGAGCGTTTCTGTTCTTTGTTTTGGATTGTCGGTCTGGCCACTTGTACATGTTAGTGCATGTGAGCCCCCTCACTTCGGAACCATTGGACCGTTTATAGACACAGCAAGCAGGATTGCTGGTGTTCTTGTGCCTCTCGCTCTCAACTTTGCAAGTTACTTAAGCAAATAATAGCCATGGTTTACATCCTCTTGCTTGCCTTATGTACTTACATTGTCATTTGACATGGTCCACAAAAGGGTAACTTTATCCCATTATCTCCTGTGTTGATGGGATGCTTCCTCTGTGCCTGGCAACACCTGCTGCTGCTGAGAATGGCAGAGGTATAGAGGGTGGGGTGTGTGGGGGCGAAGGGAGAGGGGAGGTGTGGCAGACAATGCCAGTTTTTTTTTGTTTTTTTTTGGCCTACCATGCTGGTGCTGAACTGTAACAACTACTGGTGCTCAATTTAGAATTTGGGACTTTAATGGTTACACTTCATCATTTTCCAGGCTAAAATGGCACATTGGACAGAAAGGTTCTTCTCACCAGGGTCAAAGTGCTCAGGGTTTTTCCATTCTTTCTCATCATGGTGCAGAGACCACAGGTTGATGATGACTCGAGTTCCTTTCCTCACTGTGAAATCTCCAATGCTACAGAGAAGCATAGAGACAAAAAGGGAAGGTTATAGGAACAATGATCTCTTATATTTAATGATTATTATTTAATTGATATTTAATTCTTCTCTGTGCATGAAACAAATATTCCAAACATGGTGGACTAGGTGGATGGTAGGGAATGGTTCTGACTGAGTTTCATGGCAGTGTTGAGCGTACCTGGTGTCACTGAGGGCCACATGGGGGATTAGCAGAGGGGCCACAGGGCGGATCCTTAACACCTCCCTGATGGTGGCCTCCAGGTAGGGCAGACTACCTCTGTCACTGAGCTGGGGGGACCGGTCCATCCCCACCTTACTGTCCAACTCCTCCTGGATACGTCTCTGCATCTGAACACACACAAACACAATCAGATATATCTATATTGAGAAATACAGAGAATACACTTTAATTTAATTTGCATGTGTTTTTGTCTTTTCAATCAGAATCACATGATTTCAGTTACTGGGGATTGAAAATCCAAATGTGACAATAATAAGAGGAAGCAGCCACAACTGCTGAGATATCTGTCAATCAAGCTGACATGGTTGAAACAATACAGCTCTCTCAGTCTTACTATTTCCTCAATGGAACAATTACTTCAGAAATCTGCCCAAGACATACACAAGGAGAATTGACATTAACTACTGTGAGTGGCCCCTGATTCTGGCGCCCTGGTGGACAAGAGTGGTATGAAAAGCTTAAGTAAAGAACTTGATTTGTTTAGTGGGTCCTTGTAGTTAGATTAAAAAATCAGTTGGATCAGAGTAGCCTCTAATCACCCCTTACCTGTGGGTTGTGGATGAGGTATATGATGGCCCATTTGAGCACAGTGGTTGTTGTTTCCACACCAGCTCCAAAGATATCTCCCACAGTCATTAGGACGTGGTCGTCACTGAGGCCCACAGACTCAGCACTGATCTCTGCTGTGTTGTTGTTCTCAGCGCTGCGCTTGGCGCTCAGCAGAGCATCCAGCAGGTCTCTCTGCACATGGTCACTGTAGTCTGCCTGGGGGGAGTGGTGTGTTAGTGTGTGGAATTTTTTTTTGTCTTTATTTATTTATTTGTTTGTTTGTTTGTTTAATGTATCGTTATGAAGTAAATGTTGATTGCATGGTTGTAAAATAATGTCACCATCTCCATTTAGACTGGTTCCCTAGAAACCTGACTTTCCAGGCTCTATTTTGTCTGCCACCAGGCATGAAATTTCCTAGGAAAAAATTGCTGACTGGTGATCCAGTCTGCTTAAAAGTACTGGGGTGGGAGTGTCTTTCTTTCTGTCTGACTGTGCATTAGCAAGATGTCACAAACATTTTGGAGTGGAAGGCAATACAACAAAGGACCAATGATAACACTTTATTTCACAGGTATCACAGCTATAAAAATCCTCTATAGGAAGATTGTTTTAGAAAATGTCTTGGAAAACAGTATTTTATTTATAAAGGCATAATATGTAGGATTTGTCTAACAAACCACTCAAAGTTGGCCCTTCCTCTGCGGCTCTACAGGCAAGACAGAGAAAGAGAGAGAGAAATAGAACTGCTGTGGTCAAGCGAGTTAGAGAGTGAATGAAGAGAGGGAGCGGCCTTAGGGAGAACAACGCAGTGAATCAAAGACGTAAGATTTTATTTTCTGATTGTTTCACGGAAGATGCATTCTTAAGCACAACTAAACACACCCACACCTAAGCACAACCCGCCTGATTTTGTCTGTGAATGCAGCTGTGGTGCATGCTTCATCTTGCCTGCTGTTTGCCTCTCCTTTCTCTGTGTGTGTAGCTCAGCCCAGCCCACGGTCAAACAGACTCACAGACCTGACGCTCTTTATGACAGACTAAGTGCAGACAAGAGAGACAAGACAGTGAAATAACCTGGTTGCTATGTTTTTCATATCCTGAAATTTTCATATCTTGCATGCTGTTATTAGCTGGGGCTACATGCCACTGGCCAAAGGTTGACACCCAGAAACTTCCCAGACATGGTCATATGTGATGAGTCTATAGTTTGTTGTCGTTGTTGTTGCTGTTTTTTTTTTTTTTTTTTTTTTTAGGAGAATCCTGCATATTAGGCTTATGCCTTTAAGTTTGGAACCAGTTAATGACATACAATAGCAGTGACATAGCTGGGTTGATGTCATAAGCTGCTGTTCATTTTCAGAGAAATTTCCTTGAAAGCTGCTAAAACCTTAATTACAGATTGACACAGACCCATTCAAACCCACGTTAATATAGCCTTCTTATTGGGAACCTTATCCAAGATATTTGTTGAATTTAATGCCTGTCTGACATTTACACAACACCTAAAGGCATGGTTGTCTTTTTTGCATGTTCAAATAACCTTTGGCCTAACTCAGGTAAAACAAGCTTCCAAAAATATTAGAGGTCCAAATTTGTAAGAAGTCCTGATTCATCAAATACTGACACTTGGGGTGAAAGGTTAACCCAACCTACACTCATGAAGTATAAGTATTTGATGAGTTGGAAAACTCAAAGCGGCAGTATTTATATGTCATATGTTTGTATGAGTTGTGAGACTCAAAAATCTGAAAAAATAATTTCTCACAAATTGGGCCTTTAAATTGAATTAATTTAAAGTGTGCCAGTTTCCTTATAATTGGAGACCAATTTCCTTCCTAAGAGATTAAAGTTATAGCTTTGTGGGCACATGTGTCCACTACATGCTATAGTATATCACCCTTAAATTTTAACCATCTTTACCTCAATAGTAACAGCACAGAGCATATAATGAGCAAGAAGCCAACTGTACCTTGTGTTTATCATATTCCTTCTGTAGAAGTTTGTCTCTGATAGAAACACACTCTTTTAGAAGACACAGGTCTGCATTGGGAAAAATCTGTGACAAAGAGACAGATGTCACTGCTTTTTATATACAGTGTGATATATAATTACTGTATTATATTTTGTAAACTTTTTTATATAATTATAACTATATGTCATAATCATATAAAAAATGACAATCTTTTGATTTGCCCATCTTTCTAGATAATGTGGGTTAAGGATGGTCAGATTAAGTTTAAATATCATCAATTTCAGCATTGAAGGTGTTTTTTTTTAAATAAATATCTAAATCTAATTAAATCAGTATAAATGCTGTAAAGACACTAGATGCTGCATTTTACTCAGCAGGAGGTCTTCCAGCACAAAAGTTGCATAACACAAGATGCTTTTGACATACATATCTAATGGGATTTATGGGGAAAAAGGTTCTTTTAGCCTTTAAATAGCTACTGTTTTGAATAGTACATTCTCCTGTGTGTGTCTCTTCTTCTATGTTCAGAGTGTTCATGTGGTCTACCTGTAACCAGGGGAAGATGTCCACCAAGCTGTCCTTTGCCACAGTGTCTACAATTCCCTGGCTGTAGTGCAGCATGCTCTCAAACTCTGGGTCTCCTCTACAGTAGGAGGAGTTAAAGCAGAGTGAGCAGATGACGTTGGTGACGGCCCGAGTCAGCTCAGGAGAAAGATCCAAGGCCAGTCCAGCAGCTGCTGCCTCAGACAGGACGGAGCACAGAGACTGAGCCTCTGCACAGACTGAGCATGACACAGGCGAGAGACCATCTTACTGACATATTGACATTGACATATATTGCTCACTTTTTAAAAATGTTACTGAAATGTATTTTCTACTTTACATTATATTTGTATCAAAGCCTGCTATATCTTATTGTCTTTGTCATACTATATGCATCTACTAAAACACACCAGTGAGCCTCCCTGTTGCACTGGGTGATATGTTCTTTCATTACCATGAAAACACACAATGTAGTTTATTTTGACTCAATCCCACATACAAAGTCCTGCTGCCCCAAATACAGTACGCACTAGAGTACCAGATGTGGATTGTTCCACCACTGAAAAAAGTCCAAAACTACAGTTTCTAGCTGTTTTACTTAACTACTAAGCCTTAAAAAAATAAATAAATAAAAACTATATATTTGGGAGATGTTTTCATCTTCATAACTAATGACATAGGGACAGGGTAAGGGAAGTCAGAACCTGACCAGAAACATTATAAACTGGCATGGTTTGTGTACAGCCATGGGCAGGAAAAACTAAAGCAGGACTTTTTTCATTTTGGTAGGAAGTGGGGATGCAGTGATACAACAAATTTGGCAATATCACAGTAAAAAAAAAGTGCTGAGATACTGTTGTTGGACTGTGATGATATTTACCAACATATCATGTGGTAGATATCAACGCTTATGAAAATTTCTTGGATCTACCAAGGGAAATCAATCAATATGAATGCATTCTATAATTGCTCCTTGTCATTGTATTGTTATGTTTGAACAGCACAGGGCGCAATGAAACGGCTCGAGAAGACAGAGTTGTTCTCGTAAAACCCTTCTGATTGGTTGACTTTGTTGGTTACATTCTCAATGCTTGACTCAAACTGTTAGCTGACATGGTGATGTCTGTTTTCGGCGGTGTTTAAGCTGTAATAACACTCCGACCTCTTCATTCATTCTCTGGAGATGCTTTTAGACAGAACAATCAGGCTGGCTGCCTGCAGGGTGGGCTGCTCTGCAGCTGCTCCACCACCCGTGGGTCTGCTTTACCCAGCACCCAAAGACACTGCAGCTGCGGCAGCCAGGTTGTGCGTTTACCAGCGGGGAAACTACATCTCACACTCGGCTGCATTAGCATTAGCACACTTCAGGAATAGCAACATGTCAGTAACGATGTCATATATTTTTTGAGGCCCTGGTAATCAGCTGGACAACAACATGGCGGGAGATCGGTGGGACCAGCGGCCAAGTGCCTGTTCTCGGTGGCCTCATTGTCACACTACCCTGGGTGCCCTTGGTAGTCTCTCAGTATAACCAGAGGGAGGAAGGGATTGCTACTGGCTGCTGTATTGTTTTGCAATTGTACATAGTCCAATGGCTACTTTTAACACAAATGTAGGTCATTGCCGGCTACTTTTATTTTACTAAAGAAGGAAAGCAAAAAGTAATAACAAATTGTATAGAAACAAAACATGATGTACACATCACATTTATTATTAAAGGACTTTGTTCAAGTAATTCTTTTCTTTCATTTTTTTTATATCATAATGCAGAAATATAAGTAACATATACCTCAGAACCTGGACTAGTAAACCAAAACTATCTGCATGGGTAATACCACTAAAGCGCAAGCAAACTCTAGTGAGATGTGTCACGGCTGCGACCCAGAGAGTGCACACAGTTTATAACCCTCATGTTGAATCAGAAGAATGATATCGAAGGAGTGTAGAGTACTCACCGATCTTCTCGATGGAGACAGAGCCCTCCCCAAACATGCATAGTGCTCCATGGACTATTTTTCGGTGGAACCTCCAGGTAGGACTGTAGTCTCCAAATGCGATGTCTTTCCCATCTCTAGTGAGAACATCTGTGGTTACCTTCATCACACACAGGACAGGGATGGAAAAGAAGAAAACATAACTGCCAACTACTGCTAAAAAAATGTAGTCGCTGACAATGAAGACGAGGTGTACCCACTGTTCTAGGCCTTCCTGCAAATATCTTTCCCTTCTTCAGCAAGACTTCTTTGGCGTGTGCGTGCTGGTTGACGATGATGACACAGTGGGAACCCATCATCAGCGAGTACGTCTGTCCATATTTCTTCTGCAGTTCTTTGAAAAGCACATGAGGAGGGTGTGGGCTCCACAGACTCAGCAAACTGCCGATCACGGGTAGTGATGGGAGATGTGGAGGCTCCTGAGGGCCATGTGCAGACATTCTGAGCTTCAACTGCAGAGCTGACAAAGCCAGGACAATGGTCAAAAACACACAAAGACACAAACACAAAGCCATATCTGTAGAAGAGGGCCCTGACAGAGCGGTCTGGTTCAGAAGAGGCCAAGCATCACAGATGGGAGCTATGCAGGAAGGCTGTGGGCTGCTGCAGAGCCAAGCTTTTATGCACCTTCTTCAATGTCAAGTCCTTCACTGTGAATATTTAAGGCTGGGCCAATTCAAACAAGATAAGACCACACTCCATTCAGCGTATCCTTGCAGAAAACCATGATGAAATATATCCACTCCACACTGACACTGGTAAAGTTAAATATATTTTTTGAAGTATTTATTCTAGTTGAGTATTATATGTTCTGCTTCAAATTATTACAGCTGTTGTCAGTGCTTGCTCAGCAGACGCATATTTTAAAGGCAAATATGGCACATTATAAAATATGATACATTGATAGACATTAAAGGACCAGTATGTAGGATTTAGCGGCATGATGGGGTTATGATTAGACTGAATAACCTTCTACTCACCCTTCCCAATCAAGTATGGAGAACCTTTGATGGCTGCTAAAACTGCTCAGTGCTCTGGGCTACTGTCGAAACATGGCACTTCAACATGGTGCACTCTGTGGAAGAGAAGCCGCTCCCTCTGGAGGTCTAACAGGCTCATTCGAAGGTAACAACACAAACAGTTACAAACAATTCTTCATTTCAGGGTGCCACAGGGGTCCAGTTGGTAGAGTGTGTGCCCCAGGATCTAAAAACCTTCATTGACCATTGACCTTCTCTATTTCTTCATTTTGTGGCTGAAGCGCAGGTGTTTTCTGATCTGATCTGATGGCAGAGTGATGACAGGGTGATAATGGAGAGGCAGAAGAGAAAGCTTTCTGGGGCTCAAAACAGAAAACGGAGGAGGGAGAAGGAGAAACAGTTTGAAGGGATGAAAGAAAAGTTTTCAAAATGGTTAAAACACAGCAGGTAAGTTATGTCAAGTGTAGCTTGAGCTTCTGTGTGTGGAGGCTTGTAAATATTCAGGTTAGCTAAAGCTACTACTAGTAAAATGACAGGTTACTGTTATCTTGCTGTGTACTGATCAGAAGGTATTTACCCACCCTCTGATTTAAAAAGGAAAAACAAAAACCATGAAAATCTGGAATTATTGATAACAAAGCAAAGTGTTACACTGAATTTACATACATACTTATACTTTTAAAGCTTTTACATGGGCTTTTAGGCAGGGATTCTCCAGATGGACCGTTTATTTATTGTCTTTGGTAATATGTGAATTGTCTTTTTCACAGAGCAAAATAATATATCACAAATTGATAGCTGTGTGGTTAGTTGTGTTGCAGTATGAGACCTTGTGTTGCAGTTGTTGTGTTGTTAGTTGTGTTGCAGCATGAGACCTTGTCATGACCGGTCCCAGTTTACGCTTTAAATAAAACATTTTGCAAAAAATGACTTGCTTAAAAAAACAGTTCAGCCACAAGCCTCAAGAATTATTCCTGAAAAGGCCATAGGCAATGATCACGACTAGATCATTGAAAGTCATTTCATACACTTATACACTTAAACATTAAGGTATTTTGTGTGTGTGTGTGTGTGTGTGTGTGTGTGTGTGTGTGTGTGTGTCAAACACTTGGACCTGTGATACCTCTCCTTCACACAGTTGGACCTGTGATACCTCTCCTTCACACACCTGGACCTGTGATACCTCTCCTTCACACACCTGGACCTGTGATACCTCTCCTTCACACAGTTGGACCTGTGATACCTCTCCTTCACACACCTGGACCTGTGATACCTCTCCTTCACAGGCGGGACTCCTGCACCAGCAGCGATGTCAGCTGGTCCATCATCCTGCTCTCTCCCACCACCTGCACTGGGTCAAGAGGCCATCCCAGGATGGAGCTGGCCTTCTTGATTAGTTTATCAAGTCTCCTCCTGTCTGCTGCCGAGATGCTGCTGCTCCAGCAGACTACTCCATAGAAAAGGGCTGATGCCACCACAGAGTCATAGAAAGAAGTCAGGAGTGCCCCCTGCACTCCAAAGGACCTGAGCTTCCTCAGCAGATGCAGTCTGCTCTGACCTTTCTTATAGATCATTATCCTTGCAAAGAATGTGCGGGACTTAAGCAGGTGGTGTTCAAACCTGAGGTGAGCTGGACTAAATGTATTATTTAAGCCTGATATGAATGCGGATTGATCAGAAGTTGCTATATTTTTTATTTCTTAGAAAACTTTTTACAGAACAGCCTCTGAATTGAGCTTCAGATTAATGTTTCTGATCGCAAGAATAAGAGAACTACAGTATTTACACAGGCAGTTTTTTATAAACTTGACTAAATAAACTTCAGTCATCTCCCCAATGACGATTTTCATTTATCACAAGTATGGAACGGCCATTTACTTGAACGACACACAAACTTGTAAAAAGTACATTATCTGTACTGGATACCTGTTTCAGCCAAGTACAGTATGTGCTCAGCTCTAGAGATTATAAAGTAATGAAATGGTTATTAAATGGTTATTTTCTTTTCCATTTCAGCCCATAAATCCTACACAGTGGTCCTTTAAACCACCCATCAGTATATAAAGAGGAGTTGCAATTTGCTCTATCCCGAACAGATGCTTAAAAACACAGTGTGATATAATAGTTTTGAAAGCTAATTAATCACATTTTACTTACAAAAACTAAAACAATCTCAGGACTTTTACTTGTGGCAAAGTTTTTGTACCACTTTACTTTCTTTTAAAGAATCTGAATGTCTTTCACCATTGATGGTGAGCTCTTACTGTAGGCTATGTACTGTTAACTCTTTTGTTAGCCTATTTGTTCTATTGTTTTCATATAATCTATTTTAGCACAAAATTAGCACAAAATAACGCGCATAACTGGAAAGTAATGCTTGTCATAAAAGTCAGTTCATTTGTTTTTTGAAGGATTGTGAATAATGAAGTGAGACAACGTCGTATTATCAGTCTAGCGGACGCGTTGTTGTCTGTTTTGGCCCTACCCAGCCACCGTCGCTGACCAACACAGAAAATGGCGTCAGCTGAGTCCCAGCCGCGGTTCGGCCAGTCTGTCAAAGGTTTATTATCCGATAAAGTGGGCTCCTGTAGCGGGGATGTAATTGCACTGACCCGCCAAGTGCTGAAGGGATCCCGCAGTCAAGAGGTAAAACGACACGAGTGGTTTAATCGATAGATCATAGCTGTTACTAACAGCTTCATCAAAAAATGCTAGCTGGCTAACACTGAGAACAAACGGACATACTATTAGACCCTTATTTTGTATTTATTTATTTTACAATAAACGCATTCCGAGTGAAGTGAAACTTAAAATGAACGTTTGCATAAAATTTGTAATGACTTACCACATACTCGAATTTAATGCTAAAGATGAAGTAGCAGTCGAATGACATTAATATTTCTGCTTCATAGACATGAACTGTCCAGTTGAAACACTGAGACAGTTGTATTAGCTGAGTACTTGATTTGTCGTTGGGCAGAAAATGTGCTGTTTTTCTTTGTCCCATGTGATATTAAACACATTCTAACAGAGTCTAGAACTTTTGGCAGATGATACAGCCTTAAAGGTGCTGTAAGAGTTGGCCACAGTTGAATTTATACTCCAAACAAGTAGGCGGCAGCATATCACCAGTGTACCGGATAACTGTAGCTGCCAGTAGCTAGTGAGCTAAGTTAACATGCAGTTAGTTGTCTATGAGGGGACTGTTGTGTCCTTTTTCCACCGGCACTTTTGGCCGATTTGCTTTTCCATCCCCAGTAATACTGTTCCAAGCTGTGCCAGCGGTGGACCTGCTCTAGAGTAGGGCCAGACTGTGTGGGCTGAACACCCATCTTCCCCTAAAATCGATACTCAACTCGTGTCTGTGCAGGAAACCTGAGAGAAAGACGTTTTTGAAAGTCAGTGTGTTCAGCTCTCAGTACTTTTGTAGCTGCTAACTGAATCTAAGTTAACATTAGCTAACTTTTGATTCTCTCATCCTGTTTGTACTTTCAGACATCTACTGTGTTTTACTGTTTCATTGTGTTCACTTTCAGCTGTTTCAGGAAACATGTTTAGTTACTACTGCTGGTGAAAACACAACATTTCCTGTAATACTGTTTCATAATAAAAGCTTTTAAATGACCAATTAATGGGGATTTTTATTGTGAAGAAGTTAAAGTAAACGTGTTTGTAACTGAATTAGCGGAGCCACTTTGTTAGTGGTAATTCTTCGATAGTACTGCAGGGATCAGTATAAATGTGTCATTGGTTTCTCAGAATCAGAATTCCTATATTTATCCCGCAAACATGGACATTTCTGTGTCACAGCAGCCAAAGGACAGTAATATTACAATAAACAATAATAATAATAGTAAAAATAAACAATATAATAAAAAGGTAAAAAAAAAATAGAAATAGGCTTGTATATACATTGTATATATGAGAGACATGCAAAAATGTTGAGTTTAAGAGATGAGAGTTTAAGACACACCTTCAAGCAGGTAGTCCAGTTTTGATAGTAATGCAAATCCTGGCCCTGCCGAGTCAAACCGAGTAGAGCCAGGCCGGCAGATGTGATGGAAAAACAGCAATGGTGTTGTTTGCTATTGGACCATCACCTCTTAAGGTTGCAGTTGGTTAGCATGCTAACTTCAATAAATACCTCTGAAACTAGAACATACAAATGTCCTCAACATAACGACAAAACTGCCATTTCTTCACATTCTGTAAATAATTTGAGTTCATTTTTGAATGTTTTAAGCCCAAATTCTTCCATTTTGCACCTTTAAACACCGTGTTGTTACTACTGTTTCATGACTCTTCCAGCTTCTTGGTCAAGCAGCAAGAAATATGGTCATTCAGGAGGATGCCATCCTGCACTCCGAAGATGTGAGTAATATCAAAATATACAGTCAGTGAATACACAGCCAGTAACATGCCACAGGAAGACTAAAAAGTGGAAACACTATTCAGTGCTGAGGAGGACAATGGCTCTACAAACTACAGCCTTTAAAACAAGAGTTTACAAAAAGATTTACATCATACAGGGCTTTCTAAAATACAATTGTGACCACTAAAAGACATAATAAGAGGTTAATTTATTTGCTGTTGTTTGTGTGGTCCATGAGATTTAACATTATCATCTGTCTTCTAGAGTCTGAGGAAAATGTCCATTATCACCACACATTTACAATACCAGTGAGTATCAATCATCTGTTTATGACTACAAACACGTGAAACTTGTTCACTCTTGTTCAAACTGGAAATAAATATTGAAAAATCTCTGTCTGTCTGACACTTAGGCAGGAGGCCATCCAGAAAAAGTGAGTCTAAACTCTTTATCCTGTTTATACTTGAGTGGAATCAGCTGACATCACTGTTCCACAGCAAGCCATAACACAGTGTGATGGTGTGCAATGACTCCTCATTTCCATTCTCAAGTGTGGAGCACTCTAAAAACCTGCAGGACCAGCTGAGACACCTGCTCAAGTGAGGGAGCAACAGGGGACGTCAACCCCCAACCTCAGGAGGCTCCTGTGTTAACGGACACTGTCTCAACAGGATGTTAAGCATTTTTATTTAGGTCTCATGAATAATCTGCCATATTTCGACTTCATCACACAATGCTGGCCGCAAAAGTTTGGACTGTCATCAATGTTTTGGAATTGATGTTCTGCTCTGTATCAAACACAGTGCCTGTGTTGAATAATTGCACTGCAAAGAAAGGACCATCGGAAGTTTTTTTTCTTGAGTTGTGTAAAATGTTTTGATCAACTGTATTGCATTAATTTATTAAATACCTTGTTTCATCTTGACTCCTCATAATGTCCCCCTGTGAGTCAAATCAAACAGCACACAACTGTGTGAGTGGGAAAATGGCATAGAATGTGTATGAGAATGAAATCTAAGTGTAGTGCCGGGCAATATGGCCTTAAAATAATATTTTTTTAGGGCCATATTGAGATTTTTGATAAATAGTTGTCAGTCATTTGGACAGAATGACTAAGTGGGTAAAAACAATAAGAACACATAAACAGCCGGGTAAATTCAGAAAATGACATGACTTTAATGCAATGCAGCTTTTAAAACCAGTACAAGACAACACTTATAAATTGTATCATGGTATAACGACATCGAAAATCTGAGATCATAGAGTCAATTATACAATAATGATAATAATATCAATATATATTGCTCAGCACCAGCGTGTACCAGAGCAGAATTGTCCAGCACTTTTTATGACTGGATCAGGTTAAGATTGCAACTCCTGGCTGCATCAAAAGCTTGGATGTGACAGGTCCATACATTTCTAAGTGCAAGGGTCCTCAAATAGAAAGTCTTCTGACAATTGTTGGGATTTCATTGTGTGTATATTCATTTTTGGCCCTTGGGTCCGGATAGGAAAGTTATTAAATGAGGAGGAATTTCATTTCCACTGGTTAAGTTAAAAACAAAAAAAGAAAAAAGATGAATCTGGAAACATTTTTGCAGGGACACCAAGTCCATAGCCCTTGTGATTCAAGGATGGAGTTTCTGGCAGTGTACACAGTGTAGGAGACCTTCTCAGCCTTCCCCAATGTACAAACACGTGTCAAACTTAATTCCTATTTAGTGATGTCAACTCTGTACATTGCACATTTATCCAAATGTATCTCCTTACATATCTAGTTTAATTTGCATCAAAAAAGACTGCTGCTTTAACATTAACAGTTTCAATGTTGACTGCTTTAATTCTCGTGTCAAAAGGACTGTGAGGACAAGAAACAAAGATTTGTGAGCAGTGTGCCATACCCAGGTCCTACCCACATAGCAACAACAGCTTGGACTTTTAAAAATGCATTATTTCTTATCATTAATAGTCCAGTGTTAAGGATTTAGAAGACTTTATCAGCACAAATGGAATACAGTATTCATGATTATGAATAATAATCAAAGCAGTTATGTTTTCATTCGTGTATAATTGCTCAAAGTTAAGAAATGTTTTTATTATCTTAGAATGAGCTTTTTCATATCTACAGAGGAAGTGGGTCCTCTTCCACTCAGTCCGCCAGTTTCACTGCCATGTTTCTACAGTAACCCAGAACGGGCTCTGGAGAGGGGCTTTTGTGTTTTTAGTGACCACCACAGAAGAGGGTGATGCGCAGGTTACTAAATTGGTTGCAATCTGTAACAACACCGCTCAATTTTGCTAAATCCTACACACTGGCCCTTTAGGTTCTTGAATAATTAAAGATTAAGAAAGACTATAATTATTCTGATGGCACACTCCACAGTCTCAGCTTCCTGTGAAAAGAAATTCAAAAGTATATTACAATATATCATAATATATATGTACATTTAAAGAATATTCTTTCATAAAGCTGAAGAATTGTAGCAAAAAACCTTCCTGCATCAGCAGCTCAGACTCAGGATAAGGTGCAAAGGGACAGACTTATCAGCAGTGTGAAGGCTAAACAGCTGCTTGACCCTGACAGTGTCCCTGAGGCCATGCTGTGGAGTCTTGTTGCCTAATGCTGGCTGGTTCCACAGCACGATATACGCAGTCTGTTGCTGATGAGCCAGCTTAGAGTGTGCAAAACTGGACACATACGGGGAACATACTGGCCTTCCATGACAACTCAGCCAGTCAGCAGAACCATGTCTGTAGTCATAGAGATTAAAAATAAAAACGCATAAGGATGCTGTATTTGTTGTAGAACAGAAACACTGAATGCATTAGCTTAAAGGACCATGCCAGTTTTTAAAAAATATTTGATCAACTATTTATAGATAGCATCAGATACACTTCCATATATCTAACAGTTTCTGTTATTACGATCAGTGGAATGAGCCAAACCACAGTTAAACCAGTAACATTCTTCTGATCTTGGGAACAGCTGACAAATCAATGTCACCACAGGGCACATTTAAAAGACTTTCTGGAGCTTTTGATAATATCACATGATGATTCCTGCTCCTTCTGTAGATATAAAAGGCTCATTCTAAGGTAATGAAACTTACTTTTATATTTCTGCCAATAAAGATGATAAATAAACATCATTGCACTGAAATTTGAAACATAACAACCATTGAACAATTTCCAACTGGAAGGTTGTCTCTTTCACAAATGTGTTTTTGGTGTTCATGTTAGACCAACCTAATGAGTCCTAGTGCAGGTGTCATTTCTATGAGAAAAACATTTTTGCCATTATTTTACAGTGAAGTTGTTATATCACATTTTTCTTTATTTCTATCACTAAAATACACTGCTAAAAAAATTGAGGGAACACTTAATCATCACAGCATAGCACCAATTCAGTTAAACTTCAGGGATATCAATCTGTCCATTTAGGAAGCACAAGTGATTGTGAATCAGTTTCACCTGCTTTGGTTCAAATAAAGTGACAACAGGTGCAATAATGATAGCATCTTTATGAAGAAAATAATGTATAAATTAACCTCAGTTAACATTAGAAGATGATTACTAGACACATTAGTTAACTGTTAGTTAATACAGTAATAAGCATTTTTCACTGTTAGGAAATGGTTATTAATGTATTCACTAATGTTAATCTTTATGAACTACTAAATTTATAGTATATATACTGTAGTTTATATGAACACCAGAAGTAGATAAGTAGACATATTAGTTAGCTGTTTATTATCTGTTTCTTCATGTGTATTACTGTATGATCTAATGTTAATATGTGTACCCTTCATGTTAAGTGTTACTGTAACATCTAACTGAAGCTCAAAATTCGATAGATAAGTAGAAACAAATCATGTCTCTCTCTTGTGCTAGTCAGGCGACCATTGTACAGTCTGCAGGTTTGTCTGTGTGTGACATTTTAGTCTCACATATTCTTAATTTGCTTTAATTGCATAAGTTCATTCAATGTGATCTGTTAACGAACTGACTGAAAATATGTTAGCCCCCCTCCCCCCTGTTTCAGACACTGAGGGGCTGAGGGGAGTTATAGTAATTTTCAGCCCCTTTCTCAAACCTTGGTTCTAAATAATGTTCTTCCCCTACGACAGCACGTCGTCTTATCAGATCCCTGAGGTCTGCGAGGATACAGGTCCAGGGACAGCATCTCGACAGGAAACACCTCACATCTGCCTTTCACAATGTTTCTCCACAGGACTTCCAAGACTAAACACTATTTTTGTGCTGACTGCTCAGGCTAATAGTTATTTCCCTTGCAAGCTGTCTTTTATCTATATATGCATAAGCATTATAAGATTAAACTCTGAAAACTGCTTTTTCCTATTTTAGTCCATTCATTGGCTGATACTTATCCCAGCATCCACTGAGACACCATTTAATATAACTTTCCAAATAAAAAATGTGTACAGACAGGTGACAAATACAAAGTAACCATATTGAATGTGAGTAAGGTGTGGTTTTAGCACAAGCATCACAACAGCTTCAGTGTTCTTTTGTAAAAAACTGTAATGGAGGATTGGACAGCATTCTTTCTAAAGATATTTTCTCACTTAGTCTTTTGATGAAGGTGGTAAGGAATGCTGTCATAATTCCGATGCAGTTAAGTTGCATTGGGATCTGGTGACTGTGACGGTTATAGCATAATTTTCATACTCAACGGGCCCTGTTCTGTATAGCATCTAACCCTATTAGTTGTTTCTACACTCATTCATGTTTTGCCTGAGAAAGAGAATTGTTACTCTTGAATTTTAGAAAATGCCATTTTTCACTGGAACACAAAGAAAAATCCATGCACCGCCTATGCATTGAGTAGGAACAGAAATTTCAGAGACAGAGATCTTAAATCCTCAACAAACAAAACCAAACATCTGCAAGGACATATATCGCTAGAAATAAGTAAAAATGTCTTGTTCCTTCTCTCTAGATTGGGGTACACTGAGCTCTGAATCCACATTGTGTGCAGTCCAAAGTAATGAACACTAAATGAACACTTCTGTAGCAGAAACACAAGTGTATACAACAATGCGCATAGAACCAGAGCAAAGGCGACTGACATAGCCTGAATCCAGACATCTGAATCCACCCACCTCACCGAGGTTACTGATTCTGATAATGGAAGCAGTGGAACAAGTTGACAAGTCTGTCTGGTAACAGACAAGGACAGAAAAAGTGTGTAACCACCATTTGTAATCAAAGGCTTCATGAGGACCCTGTACCATTGAAATGTATTTACCACAGCAGTTTAGTTGTTTCATGCTCTCAGCTCCCTCTGCTGGGATCTTGTTGTAATTGAGTTTACCACTGACAACATACAGTAAAGTATCCCTTATGTCAAATCAGCAGACAGCTTGGCAGCACATATGTGTCAATAACCACTAATACAATCATAAATCCACACATGGTTCTTCCCTCATGGTTGTTTACTGTGAACTCCTCCCAGGCTAGATCAGCTCTCCTAAATACTGGAGGAGATATGGTGACATTCACCAAAAAAATGTTACTTCCTTTTCTTACCATTCTGATTTCCTTTTAAAACAACATCACCAGTGATTCACAGGGAGATATTGCGAAATAATCTGTCAATCACCAGTCTTAGACCTGCATAAACAAAACCTTTGATCAGCTTTGGAGACAAGAGTGGAGTCCTGGAAACACTGCGAAGAGGAGATGTGTAAGTGGGTGACAGAAGACATGAACACACAGCAGGCCTGATGTTAAAAACAGCTAGTGGCGGCTTTGAGCTGGAAGACAATCCAGTTGGCAGGAAAGCATGTCAAAAGTAATGGCCCACAGGTGTAAATGGCAGAGAGAATACTGGAATTTTATACATCAAAACTCAGCTAAAATATCAAATCAGAAAGTTTATTACAAACATCAGCCATGACTCAAACCATCTCAACTTGCATAAACGTAACATTCTTCAGAACAAAGACAATATTTCAAATAAAACAAACTGCAACTTCGACACATGCATTAACTATTGCTGCTAAAAATAAAAAAAGAAACATTCTTTAGGTTCTAGTTACACTTGACTATGTCTGATGACTAAAGTCTAAACTAGCTTGAAGCAAACAGCATCAAGCAATCAACTGTCCATTTGAGACCACACATTATTGACAACAGTCCTTCTGATGAGGAGTGTAAAAATATGTCTCTTCAGTCAAAACAGGATGAGGCAGCTTCAACAATAGATTTATTGCCTTCTGTATTAAGCTGTGTCAGGCTATACCATACAAACTGCACAATCACACATACAGTGGAAAAAAGGCCTGCTGTGAATCTGAGATTTTAAAGGGCCACCGTCTACCTCATCTGAGGATCAATATTTCTGCTAACATGTCCTCCTCACAGGTTCTTTAAATCAAGGCAGTAACATAAAAAAAATCAAACAACTTCATGAGATCTAAAGTATAGTCAAATGTTGACAGTCTGTGGTGACATTTGTGCATATATGTGTTTCCCAAACACTGGCTAATTCGTGGCGGTGCGCCACAGAATCAACACTGACCGCCACATATTGCGTTTTGTTTTGTTTTTTCCCACGTTTTTTTATTTTTGTTTTTATGGTATTTAAAAACGCAGCATATTCATTCTGCTGCATTTCCTTTCCCTGTTCGCCTTCCTCCATCACGCACGCGTCTCTCTCTCTCTCACACAAACACGTGTGTGGAAGTAGAAGCATGGATGCTTGATATTTGGTGCGGAGAAGACAGCTGGCGAAATTCAGTAGTTCACAAAAGGTTGGTATCGCATGAACACCTGTACACACTCACTCATTAAAAAGTGGTATAAAAAATATTCTGTGTTCTGAATACAATTTATTGTTTTTGTATAATATGTATTATAATCAAGTTCTGTGTTCCGATTATTTTAGGTTTTGAATGCTATGTTGCAGGGAAAAACAAACACAAAAGCATCTAGGTAACTTTGCCACAGGAGGAGGTGGGGCTATGTGGGCACTGCAGCAACTTGCTGTTGGAAAGGAAAAAACCCAGCTGGTAACACTGTATCAACGCTGCAAAATTCTGAGTACAAAAATAAGGAGATATTGAGTCTAACTTTTAAATTCAAACCTACGACATAGTTGAAAAATATGAAAATGATAGGAAATAGATCAGTAAGCAAGTCAAAATTTAGACTTACTAAGTCAAAAGTTTGATTTCTCATAATTTTGACTTGGTGTCTCATAATGTTGACTTTGAAATCTGAAAAATGTTTTATATTCTGACTTTTAAAGTCAATAGTTGACTTGGTATTTTATAATTTTGACTTTTCTAGCTACCAAAACATTATTTTAATCTTAAATAATCTTTTATGGGCTTCCATACTTTAACCTTTCATTCTTGAGATGAAAAAAATTCAACATGTTCAAAATCTATTTTTATAGAATTATTATTTATGAATTTTCATTCACACTCACTCAATGTTGGATGAATAAGGCAGTGACTGTTTCACAGTCCATTGTGCAGGTTGTGATATCTCCATTAGTTTTGCAGTAATTTTAAAAACACAATGTAGCCAGACTATATAACAGTAAGGACTTGGATAACCTTGGCCCCATAGTCGTTGGGATTCTGTAGGATATGGGAAATGTGGTTCTGTTACAACACAGTGAAGGAATTACTGGTTAAATAAGTAAATTAATTTTCTCTGAGCTGTTAGCATGTGATATGTTCAAAGAAAAAAATCTGTTGCTTGACTGAGTCTAGTTTCAGCAGCTGTGTATAATACACAAACTACAGTTCAATTCTCTACAGGTAAAAGTTCACTCTCAGATGTGCTGTTATTAAAAAAATCCCAAATTTCCCAGAATTTCTTTAAAAAAAAAGACAGATCTCTAGGGAAGGGATGACAGCTTGCTGCTTTTAAACACTGAGGCAGACTCTACTGCACTCGGTAATCGACTCGTCAGGGCTCCCCCACAACGAGCAGGCTGCTGGAGGAGAGGGTGAGTTGTGCTGTCTTTTCAATAGAAATCCGACAAAGCTAGCAGATGTTTGCTGTATCGTACTGTGTGCTGGGACTGTACATGTATTGTTGCTGAAGATTGGTGCTGTTCTGAGCATTATTTGTGGCTATGAGTGGCTTTTTGATGGCGGTTTCTTGGTGAAGGCATAAGCTGCAGTGTATTGTTATCGTGCGGTCTTTTCTGGAGTTGCTACAACTAGCTAAGCTAGCGGTCCGCAAACTTGATCTCTCGAGGCGTCTTACTCGGCGTCACGGTGTGTTAAGGCCCCCACACACCGCCCCTGCTGACTTCCTTATCCGACTTCCTTATCAGACCACTTCGTCGCCTCCTGTCTGACCCGTTCGGCAGAAAAGTTGCATTGAAACACACCGCCCCGGCTACACAGCAGCGTATACGTTCTGCGCCTGCGCGAAATGCAATAAGTCTCCTAAACATCGGGTGGCGCTAGTCTCGTGCCAGTCACCCAAAACATAAAAACAGGAAATGACAGAACGGAGTGCGGACCGTAGTTAGCAAAACAAAGCACACACAGTGTTAGCTCGGCATTACTTGTGTGATGTCATATAACAGTGGTCTCTCTTCCACCAGGGCAATCAGCTGCTCCTCAAAGTCCTTGGTCCACACAGCCATAGCTTTCAACCTCAGATGGCCGACTTCACGTGTTCAGTCGGATCAGACGCCATCCACGTGCTTCCGCGTGGCTCCGACACAGCTGAACACACCAAACAGAGTAGCTCCCGAACTCGACTCGACTCTCTCCTAACGCTTCAGATGTCCAACGTTTTAGCCGGTGTGTGCCGGCCTTTAGACCATGGATTAAACTTATGCCGGAATATCCCTTTAACACAAGCTGGTCCCAACACTTTGCCGTGTTGCTGCACTGCAGGTAAAGAAACATGCATCTTACACCTGCAGACATTTACAGTGGATGACTAATCTAACCATTTCTTCTGTTAAATTCTAGCTATGTTGAAAACCTTAAACATATCTCCACATTTGGCCATTAGCCTCCAAAAATCACCTCAAAAATAATATGGTATTTGATCTTAGATGGCCACATTAGATGGCAATAAGGATTATTCAGATTATTCCCTTAAATTGAACCTCTTGAAGTTTTATTTATGTTTTAAAGTGAGAGGCGCAGGAGAAAGCAGCGTTGCAGCGAGTTTGCACTACAAACTAATAAATGTATACTGGACTGATAACGTGAAGGCTCTCCATACAGAAGGAGAAAATTCTTTGTCAAACCAACCCAGCAGAGCTACAGGATCAAACAAAGAACAGGTGCTCTAACTGAGTAAGGTAGATATTCTCTTTCGTTGTCATTTTCAATTCCACCATCCCATTGCCTGAATCTTACAGTATTAACCGACATAGATCTAAACTCTCTCAAAAATTCTCTTTCACCCATAGACAGATACAGTTATCAGTTATTTGAATCAACAGTAGTCCATGTCAGTACAAGACCAGGCCAGCAAGCTGCTACAGCCCTTTAGTTATTAAAAAAAAAGGAAATAAAATCATCTTAAAACATAAAAACAGGATGTACTGCATATGAGTCTACTATTCCTCCTCCTCCTCCTCGTCATCATCCTCATCATGGCAGTGGGTGATCTCCTGTGGAGCCTGAGGGAAGAGATGGGGGGGCTGGATCTCGCTGATGGAGCGGGTCAGCTGGTGCCGTTTGCACTCCATGTCCTTGAAGTCGATGTCATGGCGGTTTCTTGTGGCCAGTGGCGACTCTGTGTCAATGATGTTGACATGTGTGTGTTCCACCGTGGACTCATGAGGCATCTGGGAGAGAGAAGTTTTAATGTAATGCCATTAATCAAAAAATATAGCTAGAGCAGATGACACACATTTGAGTCTGTATAAACTTTGCCCTGAGTGAGAAGTATGAGTGGATCTCACCTGTACATGTGCAGCTCGGAACAGATAGCTGAATGGGTAGTAGAGCAGGTTGATGAAGGAGGCAGCATACAAGTCAGCGTAACGCATGACCTGGGATGCAAACAGTGTCTGTCGGGATCCACTGCGAAACAAACTTCCCATCATGCCATAGCACATGTCCATGTCGTGGGTCACTTTCTGAAAGGGACAGAGCAGTCCTGACAACATTTCACTTGCTGACATTTTTCCTCATTCTTGAGGATTTTAGCAGCCATGATTAGTCACTTTGGCAGCAGACGAAACATTCCTCATGTGAAAGTTAAAAGCTCATCAATTTGCATATACACATAATGAGAAAACACAACCCGAAACATTCAGAGCTCTTCTGAAGATATAAGCAAACACAAAATGTTGCAACAGTGGTAGAGTTTTTTTTTTTTTTTTTTTTTTTTACATCTGGGGCTTCTATTAAGGTTTCGAATGAAACTTTGAATGTCTTTCATCATTGTTTATAATCTCATCCTAATACGAAACACAATAAAAAAATCTTACATTTGAAAATAATGATTAATCGAATTAAACCATTAAATCACAGATTCTTGAAACTTTGGCAAAAACATGTCCCACTAAGAAAAGTGCTAATTCTGTTGGAAATTAATAACATTTTCATGAATAAAAAGAATCAAGGTTATAATCAGGGGGTCCTTTGCACATATGTAAGGTTCTTTTATAGGTTTGTTTTTCATTTTTATTAATTTAATAATTATATTCTGGCCCATTGCCTACAAAATCAGTTGTCCTCGGATAGGAGATAATCATTCAACTTGATTAAAAAACAAAAAGTAATAATTGAATTGAATAATATCTTCATCACATGAAAGATTACATTGTAATATGTATTAAAAGCTACAAACAGTGAGTTTTGAACATATTATTTTGTGGTTGCTCAAAATGTGTCTCACATTCATCACCACCATCAGATATTTATAGAAAGCAAAAAAATAAGCAACTACAAGTTCAACTACATTCCTGAGGACCCCATTTTCAAACCTTCAGCTCTACTGCAAGCTTCAACATCACTCAAGCTCCCATAAGTTTGCTATTTTCTCTTAAACTTCTTCAGATTTTTGGACACTGCTACTGTCACAACCATAACATGTCAACACCGTCACTTAACAAATATTAGATTAGATTATGACATAAATGTTTACTTTTTAAGAAGAGGTCTGAAGTAGCTAGCAACAGAGGGGAAACAAGATGGCTAATGTGAACAACTCATGCATATCATGTGACAGAGTAGGTTTTTGTCACCACCGTTTTCTGTTTGACGGTGGTTACAAAAACCTCTAAATGGTCCTCAACGGAGGCTAGAATATAATTGTTGATCTGTAATGTTTCATTAACCTCTTTTGTATTTTTATTTATGTAATCCCCCCTATATTTCTTCCATATCGTCCAACCCTAAGGGATGAGGTGTGCCTTACCTCTCTCTCAATTCACTATTATGCCATGTTCATTTGGCTTACGTCACTTGGGGCGCACACCTGCTACCTACCTACATAGCACATAGTATACAATATCCCTTGTAGGTTATGCATCTCCAATGACTAAAGCCAAATGAAAATGGCATGACAACATTTAACCAAATCTAACATTCACTGTAATTCCCCCCAGTTTCAGTCATTACACTCAATATCAAAAGAAGCGTAGAGAGAAAACACACAGTGATGCAGAGTTAAAGGAGGAATACGTCAGAACGGAAAGGCAAAGATGGAAGAAGAGGGTGGAGGAAGGGAAGATAAAACATATCAATGGCTTGAATGAAAGAGAAAAGAGAAGTCAGAGAAAGGCTTGGAAACGTTCATTCATCTGTTCTTCCCGTCCAATATACAGTTTACAGTCTAGAAGAATATGATCTATATTATTTTATGAGTGGGGGGCACTACATGACAGTTAAATATGAGGTCAGTGATGAATTCTATCTTATTGCTACTGGTAATGATTTCTTTTTTACTTATGATGATTTGATATTTGATGATATGGGGATGTGGTACTTTTAATAATGATATTGCTTAATTGTACCTTATATTCCTTGAAAAATGTTTATCACAGTGCTCAGGGTTGTTATTTTTTGGATCAAATAGTTAGATAAAGTTGATAAGCAAGAAGCCATTGACTTGAGTTGTATAAATTTTGGAATTGTACGTATGTTGTAATGAGGTCACTGTCACCACCGTCAGTTCTAAAGTCACCACCGTCAGAGGGCGTTTTATTTGTTTTAAATGAATATGCTTACAATATTTTTCTTCAGTGCTGTTGAGTTATTAAAGTAATAGTCTCTTTTAATACAAAAATATGTTTGTTAAATAAAAAAAACATTACTTTTTCTATTTAGGCTTAAAGTAAACATTGTATGATGTTAGATCTTTTAAAGAAGTACACATGAAACAGTATAAAAAATGAACATTATTCATGATTCATTATTCAATGAATATTCAACTTTTAACAGCATATATGTGTACTAAGAATGCCAGATAATGATTTAAAAACTCTAAATACATATTAGACCAAATAAATGAAAAACAATTTGCTTTTTATTGTCTCTGACGGTGTTGAAAGTAATAACTGAAAAAAATACAAAATGGGGAGGTTGCACCAGTACATTGCTGAACAGCCAAGACCTTGGTCTATAATCATATACCTTCAGATTTTGTAAATTAACTAACTTTTTATTTTCAAAACTAAAACCTGTTTATCCAAATTCCCAAGAATCAGTGAAATATATTAGTGTTAAAGGTGAAAGAGTTTTTTGTTATTCTGGTTATATAAAACTTAATTAATGCAGCTGTTAAATTGCTGCTAGACTGGCTGCAAAAATTGAGTGATTCTTGAAATGGACTTGTTACAGACAGAGATCAGAGATTCCCCAAGATCCTGATATGAACAGAGATTTCTCAAGATCTAAGGCACAGGTTATCAGGACCTATTGGGTGCACCTGTGATGTTCTCCCTCAGCTGACTGCAATCAGTCAGATGGGAGACTACATAAGGGGGCTGTAGTTCTCCTGCTCAGCTGGTTGTGTGTCTTCAGGGAGACCTCACCATAAATTGGCTTTCTGTGTTGTCTGTTTGAGAGAAAATGTGAGTTGAGTGTGTTTGAGATTTTGTCTTTTGGACAGTTTCCATGGATTTTGATTACCCCCTGTTCAGTGACTCCCACTTCACCTTTGGTTTTTGGTTCCAGTCCTTTTGCTGGTTTATCTATTTGATAGAATCAGTGGGTGGCTGTGTGTTTCAGGGTTTCCTCTACATGTAATTGATTGTGGCGCACCGCCACGGCAAAATAAAAGCCGCCACACCTTCAGAATAATGTTGTTGTTGTTGTTGTTGTTTTTGTTTTTTTTACCTTGTTTTTATGTTGTTTTATGTTTATATTAATGTAAATTATTGTATGAAATGTGATTTTGGCACAAAACATGGTGTTTTTCATGAAATGTGACGCTACACTGCAAATAGCTACCCTTATTTTGAAAAACCAACACCGGAGTCACCACCTGCCTGTCTGGCTGCGGCGCCCGAAAGACGAAGAGAGTAGAGACAACAGTCCGACGTGGAGGGAGAGAAAAGGGTGAAAGACACATTCTATGCAGGAAGAGATGTTTATTTGACTGTATTCAGTATAGACTAAGTCTAAGACTAAGACTAAGACTGGACTAGTTTAGTTATTCAACCCTCTGGGGTCGACGGACGCGCCGGCTCGTCCAAATCACGTGACCGCGTTAAGAAGACGGAGCAGCGAGATTTATTCTCCGTTTCAACTTGTGGCTAAAGTGTGGACTTCAAACTATATACCAGTTTTTAAATTGTGTTGATAGGCCGAGTAAAACCGGACTTGTGATAAATAATGGACGCTTTTTCGCAAATATCGCCGTCACGTTTGGTGCGTGTTTGGTGCAGGAAGAAACGGTAAAAACGGGCTTTCCTCAGTAACGTGTCCGCAAACAGAAGGCGCTTGCAAGCAAAAAACACGTGATACCCCCTTTCCTATTGGTGGAAAAAGCCACCACATCAACCAATCACAAAATTATATGGCAAAGCACGTGATTTGGTTGCTGGGGGACAGGGGGAAGTTGTGGGGAGGGACGGCGAAGAAAGAGTGACAGCGATACTGACAGCGACAGAGACAGCGTTAGTGACAGCGAGTTTTGAGAGTTGAGACTTTTGTGACATTTGGCTTGTTTTGAGGGTATAGATAGTGTGTAGTTTAGTGTGTAGTGTAGTCGTTTTTTTGTTTTGTGTGTCAAAACAATGAGTAGACTGTTGAACGAGGAGCAGGCAGTGCAGCTCCTCATTGAGCTGTGAGGACCTGAGGGAGGCCTGAGCCTGAGGCATTGCCTGCATTAAAATGTAAATAGTTACATATAACTTTGTAAATTTCAAAAACTTATGTACAAATTTAGCAAACAACAAATTAAATTTGCATTCTAAGTAATAAAAATGGTTCGTTAAACATATTTGTGGTTTTCACAGTAAAAAATCTACTCGGATTTTATGATTTTTGTGTGATTTTAGGTCCACTGTACTAATACAGTATGTCAAAATTAAAAAATAACTGTACAGTCACATACGTGAGGTTGTGCTGAAGAAAATGACACCAAACAAGGCAAGGTAAACAGTTTTTAAGGTGAAATATAAAGGTAAAATCAAAAGTAGTCAAAAACGGCCAATTATACCCTGGACCCCATATCTTTAATTTGTTGTTGTTGTGTTTGTTGTTTTGGCCGAGTGATACTCCAAGATCCTATTTTCAATTGTTATTTTCAATTCATGTAACGGAAACCCTATAGTAAACATTCAGTTTGAAATAGTCATAATTTCACATTTCAAAATTCATGTTGTCGTCGTCGTCACCCCCCCTCTTCCACTCGGGCAGACCTCCCCCACGGTTTAAAAAAATCCTGGAGGAAACCCTGTGTTTTATTCCCACCATGACCTTTTAGGCACCAAGGGACCAGTTTGCTTCAACCTTTTTGCGTTTTGTGCAGTGCTTTGTTGGTATCCCAAACTGCAACCCCTGTCCTTCAGGTTTTGATGGGGAAACGTAAAAGACTTAATACTCAATGAAATAATGTTTATCAGACAAGGCTTACTTCCTGTTGACAATAGAGGGCGCAGTGACTATACCTGCTAATTGGCATGTAGAAGTGTTATGGGTAGGACTGTGATCAAACATGTGAGATTTGAAAAGATTAGACCATTTACACAGAAGTTATAGGTACTTCCTGTTTCATGGTGAATAATTCCTTGCTAGAGCAACTGCATCCAATGAGAACTCAGAATCTTCACTATACACCGATTGTCAAGGCCTTTGGGATTTTGTCACTAAATTTAAGGTGGATTTGGTCTACATGCTAGCAGGAGTAATTTCCTGCTTCCAACAGGGGTGCTATGACTGTAAGCAAATACGGGCATTTTAATTTTGCTCAAGTTTGGACTCTTATCAAATTAGAGGGCTGCAAGTGAAGCTAAAACAAAATTTAAAGAAGTAAGAGACATTGTCCAAAGAAAACTGTGGTCAAGATATGATCAAAGTGAGCCTGAAACTGCAAACTTGGAAGAAGAAAATGTCTGTGATCAAGCAAATAATGTACCTGTTGAAATTACAAACTTAGAAAGCTATGAAGTGCACCTGACTCTCTTGGAGAAGAGGATAAATGAGTCCACCACAATTATGTCAGCTTGGGAGCTATAGATCCCCATGATGTCAAGGGAAGAGTTACATTGCAGAGTCAAGGATATAAGAGCAGCCAAAAGCAGGCTTGAACTGAGGAAAGCTGAATTTGTCACCACACGGAGGATTGCAGTGCAAGCTCTAGCTGCTAAAGCTTCAGGAGTTGGTGGAGGGAGAGCACTACCCACACAAGCCACGGCAGCAACACAGATTGTGAGGAGTAAGCCAACCACTCTACCTATCTTTAGTGGTTGCAAAAGAGAATATCATAGATGGAGGAAGGACTGGGAGAGCCTGCAAAGGCAGGGAGAGCCACCTGGGTAATCTGAAGTCAAGAAGATTTAGCTTCTGGGTAGTATGGATGAAAGGATTTCAAAGGATCTCAGGCTCTCAACCTACAGCACAGCAGAAGACTATTCAGAGTCATGGTAAACAGGTATGGAAACCGATCAACCATTGCCATAGGAATCCGTGAGGAGCTTGAGAAGATACCACATCTGAATGGAAACCAGCCAAGCAAAAGTCATCAACCTCGTACAGTCCGTGGAGAAGGCCCTAGCAAGTCTCAAAGAGCTTGGAAACCCGGGCGGCATTAAGAACCCACTGGTAATCAAATCAATAGAAAGTAAGCTACCAGATTTTGTTAAAATTGACTGGCTAACATTTATGGTTGATCCTAAAAATAATGTCACTTCAGACAACCATTTTGATGGTGCTCTTGAAGTTGCTGAAACATCAAGAAGAAAACTATGAGAAACTGGAACAGCTAAAGATTGAAAATAGATATAAAGATAAAGAAAAAGCAGAACTAAAAAGAGGTGATGAGCAAAAGAGTGGAAAAGGCAGCAGAGCTAAAAGCAAGTTAACAGAAGAACAAGAGGAGTTCTTGTCTGACCTTTACCCAGATATGATGGAGTGGTGCAGAAATGCTTTCACCAACAAAAGAACAGCCACAAGCAGGACAGGTAAAGACCAGTCTGAACCTTTGGCGAATAATGTCCTGTATGATCTTCTTGTCATCATGATGCTGATGGAGTTCAAATGCAGGGCAGAAGAGTCAAGACTCCTAAAGGAACTGATAGGGCTCACGAACTTGTCTGCTACGGCCAGGATAAAATTGACAAAGTGCACCAAGAAGTTCTCAGAAGTTGCACAAATTCTTCCCAGATGTCAAGCTTGAAGAACTGAAGAGACCAGGGGAAGTTGAAATTATAAAGGAAGGCCTCTCCTATGTCAGAGAGGATGCTCACACAGCTTCTCCACACTGGGATGCAAAAGAGAGCCAGATTGGCAAGTCACATATGCAACACAGAGTTCTGTGGAGGGACAGTCCAGGTTAAGACATCAGTGAGTATGCAATCACAAGGGTCAACATCAGGGACAAACTGGCTGGTTGCATTGCATAGTTAGCAATATGGGAAACGGCAAGCCTGCCCACCTTTGCTCACTTGGAAGATGAAGATGATAGTTATGTCGATGTCAGCTGTTTGAAGAGTATGTGCAGCTTGGACAGATTAAATTGCACAGGAGCCTTACAGCAGCTGACTGGAAAGGTAAGCCATGGGGAATCACCTTCTCAGATGGAAGTGACAAAACCTATGGAGCTGTGATGTTCTTGAGGTGGGAGACAAAGCAAGGACTTGAAGTCTGATTTGTGGAATCAAAAGGCAAGCTGACACCACTGGATCAAAAGGGTGATGCCGTTAAGGCAGAGATCTGTGGTGCAGTCCTTGCTGCCAGGATCAGAAAGTATGTGGAAAAGCATGGCAGAATGGAGATTGAGGGATGGTTCCATCTAGTCGACAGTCAAACAGTCCTGGGTGCCATACAAAGAGAAAGCTACCAAACTATTATACTATTATTATTATTATTATTATTATTGTTTTTATTATTATTATTATTTTATGCCAGCCAACCTGGAAAATGTGAGACCTATTGACGCCAGAACTCAAAGCAGGGAAGACTGTGTGGAGTATATCCCCCCTAATTCTCTCAGTCCAAGAGGGGACCCATGAGAATTTCAGTTTGATGGTTACCCATATAAAACATTCCAAAGTATTCAGTAAGAGGTCAGCAAATTCTGGAATAAGTGGTGCCAGTTGACTGGTCCTACTCTATTTGTAAGAAGCAAGTGGCACTCCAAGGAGCGAACTGTTGCCGTGGGAGCTGTGGTTGGACTGGCTGATCAAAATGCCCTGAGAGGTCAGTACCCTAATAATAACACCTTCAGTTTCAATAAGGTCCTTGCATGGTTTGGGCTCGGGCCCTAACTATCTTTCTACAGAATGCATGAATAGATGCTTAAAAAAATGTTTTAAGTGAAAGACAGGAGGAAGAAATATGCATTCACTGGAGTAGGTTGTACCTTAATGCGTCTCTGCAATGAGCTGATGTCTGGCCTCTCATTGCTGCTGCTGTCCAGATGCCTGTGGACACAAGTTGGTTCAAAATTACATAATCACAAAGACATTTTATGTGAAGATAATCCAATTTTTAATCCCAGAAGTTTAAAAGCAATCTCTGAGCTTTCCTCCTATCAGTAAACGGTTCCGGATCAGAGCAGAATCTGAAGTGACTCCAGGTGTCGAGTCTCCAGAGGGTCTGGCTGTAATCCAGAATCTAATGGCAGAAGTTACATTTTGCTTATTTAACATAGAGAAACTCACTTGTAGAGCTCTGCGAGGAAGCAGTCCAGGGACTGAAGTTCCTCAAATATTGCTGAAAAACAACACCTGGCATTAGTTAATCGTATCACATGTATAATGGCTTCAGTCTTAAATAACCAGACAGTCCCAAAATATGTTAGCACATTTTACTTTTAACAGCTTGCATCTCTGCAGCTCTGAGCTTCACTGAATTATTTCATGGTCACACTGTTACGATTGGTTGCACCTTGTGAAATACACATTGGAAATAAACTGATAATTTATGACCACTCATATGATCTGTTTTATGAAGTAATGCATTAGTATTATTTTTTTACACCTAATAAAAGCTATTAGTTAAGTACTATAAAGTAACAGTGAAGTACTGCTACTGCTGAATAACACTGTGGTTAAAACAGAGCAGGTATAAAACCATATGTATGTATGAGTATATGTTTCCAGACTCACAGCTCTTGTCGGTCCACACATGTAACTCCTGGGCCAGCTCAGGTATCACCAGGAAGGTCCTCCAGCCCTGACGCTTCTTGGATTTAAGAATGTCACCGAAAATGTGGTCTCCAATGTAGATGATGTCCTTTCCTTTAGCACCCAGCAAGTCACACACAATGTCTGAAGAACCTGGGAGCACACATATGGCATTTCGGGCACTTATTACTTATATTGCCACTGTCAAAACTTCTTGAAGCTATAATCCATGAGGTTATAATTATTTTTAAATAACTTTGAGAGGTAATCCTCTGTTGAATGGTGTGTGATGATGAGTGAGAATTTTCCAAGAACAAGGATGTGTTTTGATTATAGACCTGGAAAGTTAGCTTGAGCATCACCACCTGCTTAAGGCTTGGAGCTCTGTGACAACTGCAGAAATGATTGTAGCATTCTCTATAACCTAAATACACATGGTGTAACATTACAGGCTGGTAGTACTAATGCTGTCCAAACATCAGTCAGTATATCAGGTCTTTTATTCCTGTGCTGCAAAAAATTGTCATTCATGGAATATTTACTTTTAGTGTCTCAGTTATAAATCTATAGCTGTCATCTAAAATACCATATTTTCACCATTAGAAAATATACAGATACATTGAAAATGTTTCCCCCCCTAAGTGATCAGAGAATTTGCCATGTTAGCTTTTATTACATAGTAATTAATTAATCAGTTGAAAAAAGGTATAAATCAAACTCAAATCTGTCACATTACACTGAAATGGGAAATGATCAAATTCATGATCAAACATCACTTAATGACGCTTAGGTGGTGTGTGTGATGAGAGCCTGATTTATACTGGAATTTTGGGGCTGATACCAATATTGGGGACTAAATCAATTTTGACAGGAAACATCAGCTGACAGTCTTTTGTACGAAAATATACATAGAATATATAAATACAAACAAATATCCAGCCCTCATTAAATACATATCTTTGTCACAACAATTGCAAAAGATTTTACAGTTCAGCTTTATAGGCCAAAATTACGTCAATGCACTGATACAATGAACCTCACTGGGAATTTAACAGTTATAAATTACCCCGCTTGTTTTTATCCTGCATTATGTTCTGTAAAAACATAAGTTTTCCTCTCTGTGCATATCGGACAACATACACTATATTGCCAAAAGTATTCACTCACCCATCCAAATAATTGAAATCAGGTGTTCCAATCACTTCCATGGGCACAGGTGTACAAAAGCAAGCACCTAGGCATGCAGACTGTTTCTACAAACATTTGTGAAAGAATGGGTCGCTCTCAGGAGCTCAGTGAATTCCAGCTTGGTACTGTGATAGGATACCACCTGTGCAACAAGTCCAGTCGTGAAATTTCCTCGCTCCTAAATATTCCACAGTCAACTGTCAGTGGTATTATAACAAAGTGGAAGCGATTGGTAATGACAGCCACGAAGTGGTAGGCCACATAAAATGACGGAGCGGGGTCAGCGGATGCTGAGGCTCATAGTGCGCAGAGGTCGACGACTTTCTGCAGAGTCAATCGCTACAGACCTCCAAACTTCATGTGGCCTTTAGATTAGCTCAAGAACAGTGTGTAGAGAGCTTCATGGAATGGGTTTCCATGGCCGAGCAGCTGCATCCAGGTCATACATCAGCAAGTGCAATGCAAAGCGTCGGATGCAGTGGTGTAAAGCACGCCGCCACTGGACTCTACAGCAGTGGAGACACGTTCTCTGGAGTGCGAATCGCTCTTCTCCATCTGGCAATCTGATGGACGAGTCTGGGTTTGGTGGTTGCCAGGAGAACGGTACTTGTCTGACTGCATTGTGCCAAGTGTAAAGTTTGGTGGAGGGGGGATTATGGTGTGGGGTTGTTTTTCAGGAGTATGATGCTTCAGCATACCAAGAGATGTTAGACAATTCCATGCTCCCAACTTTGTGGGAACAGTTTGGGGATGTCCCCTTCCTGTTCTCACATGACTGTGCATGAGTGCACAAAGCAAGGTCCATAAAGACATGGATGAGAGAGTTTGGTGTGGATGAACTTAATTGGCTTGCACAGAGTCCTGACCTCAACCCGAGCAGAGACTGAGAGTCAGGCCTTCCCGTCCAACATCAGTGTGTGACCTCACAAATGTGCTTCTGGAAGAATGGTCAAAAGTTTCCATAAACACACTCCTAAACCTTATGACAGCCTTCCCAGAAGAGTTGAAGCTGTTATAGCTGCAAAGGGTGGACCGACGTCATATCAAAGCCTATGAATTAAGAATGGGATGTCACTGAAGTTCATATGCGAGTCAAGGCAGGTGAGCGAATACTTTTGGCAATATAGTGTATATGCTGAAACTGATATATCTGCAATTGCTCAATATCGGCCTGTAATATTGGCAGACCTTATTTACCTCCAGAGTAAACAATCCCATGCTGGAGAGGTCCGGTGTATGTGCCGATCTTCAGCCGACCCGTGGTCTGAAACAAACCAAGACTGACTCACACACTCAATGAATTTTGATTATCTGTATTCAGCAAAAAGATGGTTTCCTCTACACTCTTTTTGAAACAGAAATTATATTCTGAATGGCTATATAAGCAGGGTACATTTCATTGTCCATGCAGGATTCTGCAGTACACACTCACAGTGTCGACCTGCCGCAAGACTGTTCCCTCTCCAAAGAACACAGGTTTGCGGGCATCTACCAGGATCAGGTCAAAATACGACTGCCAGGGCCGGTGGGGTGAACCCGGCTGCAGTAAACACACAGACAAGCACATTTATGATTTCTTTTATTTCTTTTACATTTATGATAATTAGTAATTCTACTCTACCACCACCATAATGAAAGTAATTTCTCTCTTGTACACTATCATCCTTCAATGTCTGTCCAGAATTTTTTTAAACAAAGTGATTTAATTCTAATCTATTAAGGTTCCTGGCAGTGCAAACGTTATTGAGTCGTTATTGAGTGTTACCTTTGGGCCGTGAGAGAGGTCAAACAGGTAGGACATAATTTTCTGTAAGAAGACATAATTTTTTGAACATCCTGACCTGACAACACAACACAGATACACTACACTCACATCATTAACATCACCTGGCATAAACACTTCATTAGGCCACTTACAGCGCCACCATTCATGCAACTGAAAATTAATCAATGAATTATGTGCTTTTCTGCAGAAACAATGAAAGATAAAACAAGACAGTGGCTATAAATTTGATCTCACCTCTGTGTATTTGTAGTCACTGTTGGTGGCCAGGAATACTTTGGCGACTTCATTCATTCGACTGAGGAGGAGAGGAAGCTTTGGCTTGGTGGAGGATAAACAGAACAACCATTAAAAAAGCAGAACATTTTTTTTGATTGAATACATACAGCATTTGTTGACTTAACTAGAAAAGTAGAAGTCCAGGATGTTATATAATGGAGACGCTGTGTAAAATGTAAATAAATTAGAGTGAAAATCAAAACCGAATCCTTTTGGCCTATATTCAGTAGAAGTACAAAGAACAAAGAACAAAGAAGAGTACAAAGAAGATATACTTAATGTTGGAACAAACTAACTTTATTGTGTATAGTAAATATACACTCATAGGAATTGAATTTAACAGTTGGGACAGGACCATGTTTACCACTGTGTTACATCACCTTTTCTTTTTACAGAAATCAGGAAGTGTTTGAGAAATAAAGGACACTAACTGAAATAAAATATAAAGTAAGTAAAGTAACCAGTAGGCTTAATGCTAACTAAACTAACTAAAGCTTTGAAATAAATGAAGTTAAATAAAAAAGTAATATTTGCCTCTGACATAGAACTTAATGGCCATCTGGTGTAGTTTGATCTTGACAGAGTTGATCTTGGCTTGCGGCTTTGCAAGTGCATTGCTCAGATCTTGAAAGATTAAAATCTTATGTCCGTGATACATGAGCTGCCCTTTTTTCCTTGCAATCAAGAGGACTCAGTCTTTCTGTTGGTAATGCAGGAAGCATGATAACGGTTCTGGATCTCTCTCCCTCTGCCGCCTTAGCTCTCAGGGCTATGTGTGCTCTGTCTAGCTCAGGTGGATTGGTAAATAAGTCATCCTGCGGAAGATTGACAAAAAAATTGCACACATGCATCTCCAAGTACTCCAGTCTGTCACTGTGGTCTGACAGACAAATTTCCATTTTGGTGATGCAAGGTTCATAGGTTTCAAGCTTTCTACAGATGACATTCAGTGACTGATTTATAGGCAAGAGTGATGCTTGAATCTTGGACTTGACAGTTGACCGTTTTTTTCTCAAGTTTTGATTTTAGCACGGAGATGGAAAGCCTGTCCCGAGTTCCCAGCTAGCTGGGTGGGGTAAAATACTACCTTTCCTTTTTGCAATGCATTTTTTTTCCCAAAACAATTTGAAATACTGACTCATCAGACCACTGTACACTTTTCTCCTTTGTGCCAGCTGTACTTGCTTGAGCCTTTCGAGGATGCCCCTTTCATACCCAACTGGATACCATCACCTTTTACCAAAGTACCTGTTCACCTGTGGAATGCTGTGTTTTTGGTAGATTCACACAACTTTCACAGTCTTTTGTTGCCCCTGTCCCAACTTCTGTGAAATGTGTTGCTATCATCAAATTCAGAATGAGTGCATATTTGAGTTTAACATTAAATATAAATACATAAAAAGGATTTCAAAAATCATTATGTTTATATTTGTTTTACACAGCGTCAAATGTTTTTAGAACTGGAGTGGAAAAAAAACATTATGTTGGCTTACGTACATCTTTAACCACATACTTCTCCAGGTTTTCAACCGTTTTCTCTTTTAAGGAGCCCTGTGTAAACACATAAATATAGATATATGTGAATAAACTGGCTGGAGGAGATATCCTACAGCTGACTGGAAACAGGTTTAATGAAGGAGAAAGACATGATTCTACCTTGAAATGAACCCAGTCCACTGCATCTCTGACATCCTGGAACATGCTCTTGTAGGACATGAACAGGTCACCGTCTTTGAAGCCAGTCTCACAACTACAGAGACAGTTAAATTCAAGTCAACATTGGAGTCTCCATGATATGGAATTTTGAGAATTTTTCAGGAATTACAAGGATCAGCTTTTCCCCCAGAACAGAAGAGCTTCTCAAAGAGCAATTAGACTATCATGGGACACTGAAATAGCACTGAACAGTGTTTACCAAGTTACTGCCAAAATGTAATTGATCACATATTACGAATTAATGTCATTTGAAAGTAAGAAGTTACTCTACATTATTGCTGTCTGTGTAGTGTAATGAATCAATGATTATTTTTGGGTTACTTTCACCAAAACAAATGCAGAAGTACTACAAAAGGAGAGATGAAAGGGAAGATGATTAATCGTGGGTGACTGATTTGTTGATAGCCAATAACAGCTCATTTTACCATGGAAGAAAAGATACACGAAAGAGTCTGTTGGCCTTCTCAATACTCCAGGGGCTGTCCTGGAGTGAAAACTCAACAGAAAAATTGTAGGGATATTTGCAAGTTGTAGGCACTAACATAAAGAAAACAAACAAGCTCAACAATGCTGGGCAGGAATAATAAAAATAAGTTTTTGCTTGATGCTTTTTTGCTTGGCAGTGAGTGATGTACTTGTGTATGATGTGTACAGGATGATATCCAAAACTTGGATTAATTTGACTTTATTTGATTAAAAAGACTTTCCGACTCTTTTGATCAGTGGACCCTTACCAGAGTAAAGGAATATAAACAATTGAGGAATGGACTCTTTATGACTGCTTTTTTAAAAATGTCTATTTTGCTTTACCATGTTGGTAAATATGAATTAATAATACTTCAGTTCTTATGGTTTCCAATAAATGAACTGAACTACTAAAATGTGGAGAACTGATTGTGGAGAAACTGATCTAACCATCTAAAGCAAGTCTGCACGTATATCATAATGAGCCGCATCGAACTAGCTTGAACGGGTGATCGGCGACCTAGTGGGTCTGATCAGGTTAAAAATGATCTATAAATACATTTTAGGTGGTAATGCATTAGTGGACATAATAGCTGTAATATTACTAAAAATATTAGAAATGCCTTATATAACCAAATTACTGTGTAAAGTAATACATAACTGTTAAACACTTCAAAAGTAGCGTGTTAGCCCCAACACTGCTGAACATCATCACTGTCATTAAACAGGCTCTTATTAAGAATGTCACAAAAAATTCAAACAGCTTCAATATGCAGTACCTTTTGTATCTCGGGCAGTTACTGAAGAAGTCAACCAGGCACGCAAACAGATAAGTTTCTGAGGAAGAAGAATTAAGACTAGAATCAGTGAGACTGCCTATAGACCCAAACATCAATATGTATTGACAATTCAACACTATAGACTGCAAAACTGTGAAATCATATTCAAAGCCTTGTCAGTGAACTGCATTTTATGCACAAATATTTATATTCAATTCTTTTGAATGTGCAGGAGAACACATTTTCTTTTTAACATTCTTAACAGGACAACTGCTTGATAAAGCAAATGTTAGTCAAACTAACATTTAAATTCCTCTCACTTTTTGTGTAAGTATGATGTGATTATGTCTCTTGCCTTCACTAATGTTCTGTGTCCATGTGCTCTTATGCTGTTTTTGTGTATGCTTATTTGATTTTGTCTGTGTTCAAATGCTTATGTTTAAATGTGCTTATGTGCTGATATGCTTTGTTTGTGCTTAGATGCTTATGTGCTTTTTATCAGTGCCTATATGCTACGTGATAAATTGTTCTTGTATGTGTTGTGTTTTCATACGCCATCAGCCTGCCAGGGACAGCTGTCATGGTCTGGATTAGCAGTTGTGTTATTGTACTTGTCTGTGCTTATGTGTTTTTTTTAAATGCCATCAACCTGCCAGGGTCTGCAGTTGAAAATTTCTCTGTATGGGTAAATTCGGCACATTTACATGAGAGACTCTGGTGCTCATGTTAATTAATGTGCATTGTCCCTTCTTTAAATAAAATAAACAAACATATGCTACCAGTCAAAAGTTTGGACACACCTTCTAATTCAATAGTTTTCCTTTATCTTTATTATTTTCTACATTGTAGATCAATACTGAAGACATCAAAACTATGAAGGATCACATATGGAACTATGCAGTAAACAAAAAAGTGTTAAACAAACCAGAATATGTTTTATATTTTATATTCTTCAAAGTAGCCACCTTTTGCTTTGATTACAGCTTTGCCAACTCTACGCATTGTCTCAATCAGCTTCATGAGGTAATCACCTGGAATGGTTTTTCAACAGTCTTGAAGGAGTTCCCAGAAGTGCTGAGCACTTATTGGCTGCTTTGCCTTCACTCTGCTGTCCAACTTATCCCAAACCATCTAAATTGGGTTTAGGTTGTGTGATTGTGGAGGCCAGGTCATCTGCACTCCATCACTCTCCTTCTTGGTCAGATAGCCATTACAAAGCCTGGAGGTGTGTTTGGGGTCATTGTCCTGTTGAAAAACAAATGATGGTCCAACTAAACGCAAACCGGATGGGATGGCAGGTCGCTGCAGAATGCTGTGGCAGCCATGCTGGTTAAGTGTGCCTTCAATTTTGAATAAATCAGCAACAGTGTCATCAGCAAAGCACCCCCACACCATCAGACCTCCTCCTCGATGTTTCACAGTGGGAACCACACACGGAGAAACCATCCGCTCTCCTTTTATGCGTCTCACAAAGACATGGTGGGTGGAACCAAAAAGCTCAAATTTGGACACATCAGACCAAAGTATGGATTTTCACTGGTCTAATGTCCATTCCGTCTTCTTCTTGTTGTTCTTCCTCAGTAGTGGCTTCTTTGTAGCAATTCGACCATGAAGGCCTGATTCACACAGTCTCCGCTGAACAGTTGATGTTGAGATGTGTCTACTTGAACTCTGTGAAGGATTTATCTGGGCCCTAATCTGAGGTGCTGTTAACTTGCGGTTTCTGAGTCTGGTAACTTATCCTCTGCAGCAGAGGTTACTCTTGGTCTTCCTTTCCTACTCTTAAGGTACTCATGAGAGCTAGTTTTCATCATGTGTTTGATGGTTTTTGCGATTGCACTTGAAGATACATTCAAAGTTCTTGAAATTTTCCAGATTGACTTACCTTCATGTCTTAAAGTAATGACGGACTGTCCTTTATTCACTGTATTGAACTGTGTACCAACCCTAGCTCTGCACAACACAACTGTCTCAAACATATTAAGAAGGCAAGAAATTACACAAATTAACACTTGATAAGGCACACTTGTTAATTGAAAACCATTACAGGTGACTACCTCATGAATCTGATTGAGAGAAAGCCAGAAGTGTGCAAGCTGTCATCAAAGGAAAAGGTGGCTACTTTGAAGAATATAAAACATTAATCATATTCTGGCTTGTTTAACACTTTTTTGCTTACTACTTAATTCCATATGTGTTCTTTCTTAGTTTTGATGTCTTCAGTATTGATCTACAATGTAGAAAATAATAAAAATAAATAAAAAAACATTAATGAGAAGGTGTGTCCAAACATTTGACTGATATTGTAAATGATATGATCGTACAGCTATTATTGAGATTTTCTTTCGTTTTTCCAAATGGTAAATGGACTTGCATTTGTATAGCACTTTTCCAGTCTACTGACCGCTCAAAGCGCTTTACAACACTTGTCACACTCATCCATTCAAACACACATTCATACACTGATGGCAGAGGCTGCCATGCAAGGTGCCACCCTGCTCATCAGGTGCAGTTTGGGATTCAGTATCTTGCCAAAGAATAGCTATTTATTTATTTGAATTAATTTAACAGACACAGATTAACATAGTTCCAACACAAAGAATATAATCTGCTGTAGAGTTTTATAGCTATTGCAAATTCAAACTCTTGTCCCGAGGTGTGCTTTCACATGTAAAACATACAGCTTTCACACTTCGACATGTAGCCAGGGGATCCGGGGAATTGAACCAGCAACCTTCTGATTACTGGACAAAAGTCCACTTACTTTTAATTTCACTTACTTAAAGTCCACAATAAATTCAACAACAGCCATCAACCATTAGTGATTTAAGCCATCTGTTATTTGGCAACTCTGGACACTAGTTAGCCTATCCAGTGTTTCCCACAGAATCAGACTTTAATTGTGGCGGTGGCTGTCCAGCTGGGGTGCCAAAGAGCATGCGCAATTAAGACTTCTGGTTTTGTGCTGAGCTAACTTGGATGGGGATAAAACGGAATCAGGCGGCTTTTCTTTTATTGGACCGAATTGCCCAAATTTTGACAGTAAAACGAGTCATTTCACAGGGGTTGTGAGGCTTTTATTACTGTTTAACAGACGCATCTTTCACAATGTTTTGGGGAAAAAGTCCCCAGTGTATCACATGACGATGTAATTACACGGTTTTGGCCGCGACAAAAACTGGCTTCAAGGCCTGGCGCTCTTCCTCTTCTTCGTTGGTTTTACCAGCGAACTAAAAACCACACCGCCATCCACTGTATCGGAGTATATAACATCATGCTATTCAGAGTGCGCTGTCCTGAGTGAGTGAGAATGGGACGCGCAGCTCCGAAAATAGAAAATCAGTATGTGGTGACCAATGTTGATATTGTGGCGGACCACCACAAATAAATGAATGTGTGGGAAAACACTGCTATCCAAGGTTAACGTTAGATAACATTAGCATTGACAGTAGCCACTTGCACATTGGATTTATTTAAATAGGCAGGCAAACAGGCAAGGTCAGTCAGTACTATGGCTGCACAATATAGCAAAAACAAACAACCAGACAAACAAAAACAAAAATCATATTGGTATTTGATTCATGAATAGTGGAAATGTTTCTTTTTGCATCACAATTTTCATTTCAAAATCATGATCATGTGACAAATATGTCCTAAATCTTGAGAATAAGATTCGTAGACAAAGACATGTCTGCGTGCTGCAAATATTGGTGCTGAACCATTGTGAACCATTTTGGTAGACCTGGCAACCAACACATCGCCGGGGCTGGCTGTTCGTGGGGAGCTAACAGTTGGAGCTCATCGTTGTTCACTGACCGGAGATAAACCCACACCATACACTGCCAGTCAGCCTGTTTCCTCATTTATGCACTTATGTTAGGCTATGAGCGTGCCCTAGACACCATTCAGTATTGTAACAGGGTTTATAAAAATGGAATTTAAATGCATTTCTGCTCTGGTATCATGGGTAATAATGTTTTTTTTTTATTATTCAAATGTATAATTTGATGTAAAGCATGATCAGAAATGATGCCAAATGCCTGGTAGTTTAACTTGCTAATCATGCTCAAGAGAATTCACCCTGAATACCTGCCTGCTAGATGTATATTTATATCATTTTTTTATACTCAGCCTCAGTTTTCACTTCTTAGATCAAAAAAAGATGTTTAGTTGACCAGGACTTTGGATTTGTTTTCTTACCAGGCAGGTTGAAGAGTGTGTTGAGGATGGAGAAGCGGTCCGTGTCACCACGTTGAATAAATTTGTTGGGGTACATCTCTCTGATATCAGGTCTGTGCAGAGTGAGTACAGATACATACTTATAAACAGAGAGTAACAAGTGACGAGGTAGGTAAAACCAGGAAACATACAGTTAATTATTTTGCATAGCTTTACATTTATATTACCTACCTCTGCAGAGATCAGAAAAGTCTATCTTGCCACTCCTGTGCTTCTTAGATGCACAAGATACTAACAACACTGGTCTGCTCACGAAGACAGTGTTCTGTAAGTGCCAACAGTGGGTAAAAACTTATACAGCAAGTTTAAAGTAGGCCTATCAAATGGTCTTGATTAAACTGTATGTATGATGTATGTATGTAGAAGACATTTTAGAGGCTACTAATAGGCAAGATACCTTGACAGACTCATATGTGAGCTATAGCGCTATTGTTAGGCAGTGTCCAATCTTTGATACCTTTAGTGTTTCCCTATAGTTTTATTATTTATTATTTTTATTATTTATTATTATATGATATTATAACCATGCCAGTAGCAGTGACTTTTTTTATTCCACGCATTCTTCTTCCTTTCCAAAGCATGGCACATTCATTACAACAAGTACAGGAAGGTCATCACCAACTTTGTCGCCTGGTGCGAACTGCGCATCAATGCCAGCAAGACAAAGGAGGTGGTAATCGACTTCAGGAGGGAGGCTCCTCAAACTGCACCAGTGAACATCCAGGGTTTGGACATTGAGATCGTGGAGGAGTACAAATACCTGGGTGTTCACATAAACTACAAACTGGACTGGACACACAACACAGATGTCCTGTACAAGAAGGGCCAAAGTTGTCTCCATCTGCTGAGGAGACGGAGGTCTTTTGGTGTGTGCAGGTCACTGTTAAAAACATTCTATGACTCAGCTATCTTCTATGCTGTGGTCTGCTGGGGCTGTGGAAGCTCAGAGAGGGACAGGAAGAGACTCAATAAGCTGGTCAAAAGGGCTGGCTCAGTCTTGGACTGTCCTCTGAACTGCTTTAAGGGGGTGGGTGAGAGGAGGATGTTAGCCAAGCTGATATCAATCATGGACAACCCCTCTCACCCCCTACATGAGACTGTGGGGGCCTTAAGCAGCTCCTTCAGCAACAGACTGCTTTACCCATGGTGTAAAAAGGAACGCTACCACAGGTCATTCATTCCAACTGCTGTCAGACTGTTCAACACCAATAACCCTTAATGTAGCACCATATCTACCTACTTATCTTGCACTACTTACACTTCTACCTCTGCCATCTTGTGCAATTTTCCTGTGCAATAATACTATTTTATTTTTTTTACATATTCATATTCATACACTGAGACTGTATATTTTCAAACACTGTATTAAACACTGTATTTATTTATACATCAAACCTTCAACAATGCAATACTCTTTAATACACTTTATTTAAATGTATATAATGCACATTTTTGCCTCCTGTATATAATGCACATAATGTGTAGTCCTTTCTATATTTTATCTTTTCTCTTTTATCTAAATCTTTTTTAGTATTTTTAAGTCTTGTACTTATTGTATGTCTGTAAGTCTGTCTACCTGCTACTGTGACAAGTGAATTTCCCCGATGTGGGATGAATAAAAGTCAATGCAGCTGAGTGACATCACTGGAGGCAGTTTATCAGATAACATGCAGCTTCCTCTGGAGTCACAAAAGGCTTTATACATATGCGGTAGCACTTCCCAAGACCTGTAAACACACTTTAACGTCTAACATTGGAGGAGTTACCCTTTAAATGATGTCTTCCCACAGATTGTGGCCAATCTGTTGTATTCTGTTTAAAACAAAGAATCTTTTGAATTCTAGTTTTAGTTGTTACACTGCTTCCCATGTTTGTGTATACTGTATAATAAATGTAATTTCATAACATAAATATTATTTCTACGAAGTAGGATGATGATATAAATGTTGTGAGACTGTTCATGTGAAGTGTAAATATGTTGTACAGCAAAAGGTGCAATTTATCATTATGTGCAAGTAATGTTAAGGTTTTGATTTTGTGTTTTTTTTTATGTCCTTTGTCAGTCTGATGCATGATAAAGTGATGGACTGCACCACTCCGGGGTATCAATCCCAGATTACTGATTAGTGGACGACTTACTCTACCTCCTGAACCACAGCCACCCCATTCTATATCACAATTTCGTGGCCTGTGCTGCAAAACTTCAGTCTTCTGTAGGGCCAGTGATATACACACAAAAATGTAATGTACAGCCCTGTAAATTGCCTTTTTTTAAAAAAAAAAAAAGTGACATGGTGGACTATGATGACAGCTAAGCAGGAGTAGTGGGTCTTACCCTCTCACAAAGTTGAATCCGTGCACACACACAAGGATATTTCCATACGTATCCACTTTGAGCAAGTTGCCATACATTGTGTCAAACACCAGACCTCTGAGAGAAAAGGAGACAGGTGAGAGAAGACAGAAAATCAGAGACAGAAAGCAGAGAGAACACAATTTGAGAGACTGTGAAGGTTTGTATTCAAATATATAATATACTAGTATTCAAATATCAAGTCTGTTTTGAAACTGTTCAAAATGTGAACCAGCCTGGTGGGGAAGGAGGGGTCATAGACAAAGTTGAGCAGTTCTTGTGGATATCCAATTGACACTAGGCGCTCCACTGTCAAGTCGAAGCCCAGCGACTCATACTCAGGAGATTTATACACTAGGCAGACAGGGAGACAAACACATAAGGATGAAGGCAAGAAAACCTGACCCAACAAAAACTGTATACACAGAGTTTCTCTAACATTAAATTCCCTGCACCATGTAGCAATGTCATCCATTTACATTTTCTTGGAAAGCTACCCATTTTTCCCAAGCCAATCTTTATTATGATTTATAATTTTCAGGTCTGCATGGAAATGCAGTTTTGCCATCAGATTCTTCAAACCCTCGTGTCAGATGTACAGTGCATCTGGAAAGTATTCACAGCACTTCACTTTTCTCACATTTTGTTATGTTACAGCCTTATTCCAAAATTGATTAAATTCATTATTTTCCTTAAAATTCTACAAACAATACCCCATAATGACAACATGAAAGAAGTTTGTTTGAAATCTTTGCAAATTTATTAAAAATGAAAAACAAAAAAACTGACATGTACATAAGTATTCATAGCCTTTGCCATGACACTCAAAATTGAGCTCAGGTGCATCCTGTTTCCACTGATCATCCGTGAGATGTTTCTACAACTTGGAGTCCACCTGTGGTAAATTCAGTTGATTGGATATGATTTGGAAAGGCACACACTTGTCTATATACGGTCCCACAGTTGACAATGCATGTCAGACGACAAACCAAGGCATGAAGTCCAAGGAATTGTCTGTAGACCTCCGAGACAGGATTGTGTCAAGGCACAGATCTGGGGAAAGATACAGGAAAAATTCTGCAGCATTGAGGGTCCCAATGAGCACAGTGGCCTCCATCATCCATAATTAGAAGAAGATTGGAGCCACCAGGACTCTTCCTAGAGCTGGCATGCTGGGCCAAACTGAGCGATCGGGGAGAAGGGCCTTAATCAGGGAGGTGACCAAGAACCCGATGGTCACCCTGACAGAGCTCCAGTGTTTCTCTGTGGAGAGAGGAGAACCTTCCAGAAAGACAACCATCTCTGCAGGACTCCACCAATCAGGCCTGTTTGGTAGAGTGGCCAGACGGAAGCCATTCCTCAGTAAAAGGCACGTGACAGCCCGCCTGGAGTTTGCCAAAAGGCACCTGAAGGACTCTCAGACCATGAGAAACACAATTCTCTGGTCTCATGAAACAAAGATTGAACTCTTAGGCCTGAATGCCAAGCATCAAAATGAAAATGGCTGTGCACCGACATTCCCCATCCAACCTGATGGAGCTTGAGAGGAATGTGAGAAACTGCCCAGAAGTAGCTGTGCCAATCTTGTAGCATCATACTCAAAAAGAGTTGAGGGTGTAATTGGTGCCAAAGGTGCTTCAACAAACTACTGAGCAAAGGCTGTGAATACATTGTCTTGTTGTTTCTGTCTGTTTCTTATTTCTTATTGTTTTTTTTCTTTAATGTTCTGTACGGTGTTCCTCGAGTGTCCAGAGAGGCGCCTTTAAATAAAATTTATTATCATTATTATTATTATTATTACCTGTTCATGTTATATTTTCGTTCTTTATTTTCAATAAAGTTGCAAAGGTTCAAACAAACTTTTTTTTCACTTTGTCATTATGGGGTATTGTGTGTAGAATTTTGAGGAAAAAATTAATTTAATCCATTTCGGAATAAGGCTGTAACATAACAAAATGTGGAAAAAGTGAAGTGCTGTGAATACTTTCCAGATGCACTGTACTGTACTGTTAAAGCTGTCCATATACACATAACAACTGAAAACTAGTTCTTTGTTTCTAAGCCCCATTACAGTCTTACAGATGATAATTGCACATATTGGTATTGGTTTGCTTATTTGCTTCTTCATGCAAAGAATATCTCCACACACAGCTAGACGGCAGCAGTTACAGTGGATACTCCGAAAACCAGGCAGAGTACTGTAACCCCAAATTACAGATTTGTAATTTTGCATCACTCTCTGCCACTGAAAAGAGAGTCGAAGCCGGATTATTAAAAAGAGTCAAATATACTATGAAGAACATTTAACTATTTACTGTATAGTTGTGGTCAAAAGTTTACATACACTTATTAAGTCTTAAGTTCCAATGATTTGTACAACTCTCATTTTTCTGTGATTGCATGAGTGGAACACAAACTACTTTGTCACAAAAAACATCCATGAACTTTGGTTCAATAATGAATTTATTATAAGTCTTCTGAAAATATGAGCAAATCTGCTGTATCGACAGTATTCATGCAGCAACCTGAATGATCAGTTTTGGTGATACAGAAAGTTGTGTCAATCAAATTTGCTTCATATGAGTGATTATGATAACTGCTGATGACTTTTCTGGGCCCATTTTAATAGGTGTTTTTGATACACCCATTAGACTCAGCCACAAACACTACAATGGAAAAGTGTAATGGGCCCAGCATTGATCTAAAAGAGCACATTATAACATGAGCATTAGTCACACGTCAAGATAAACTGTGCAAACAATTGTTTTTAAGTATAAAGTGCATGCAACGATCAGGAATAAAACGCAAACTTTCACCTGCAACGGAGATAAAATTGGTCAGCATTATCAAGAGTCAACCAAAAACTACCAAAAAGTCCACAATGAATCAGAAGCTGCTGAAAGACAGTTGACAATGTCCATAGTCAAGCATGTTTTGCATTGCCTTAGGCTGGGAGGCTGAGAACCCCTTGCTCTAGACGCGGCACCTTAAAGCTCGACAAACGATCACGAAGACGGCATCATTGACTCTGATGACGAGTACATGCCAGAGCGAAGCACATCATCACATCAGAAAGGATGACAGGAGGGCAACCAGCAGTGTCCGAGGAAGTGGAGGCAGAGGCCGCGGGTGCGCAAATGGCCAAGAAGCAGATGTTCTCGGAAAAGATGACATACATCAAGTAGAAGATCTTCAAGCTCAAAAGACTGCACATGAGCAGGTATCTAAAGTAGAACAGTACTGGGTGCTTTTTTTCTGATAAACAACTAAACTATCTGTGACTGTACAGTATATTGAACAAGCATGTAACTTGGAAACACAAGTGCCCCAATCAGAATCACATTTCATGCCAAGTAGTTTTCACAATCGGAATTTGTGTTTTGGTGCATAACGATAAACACAGTAAGTAGAAAAATATTAAGGAAGATAAACATAAGATAAAGGGCTAGTACTTCAAGTCAAAAGCATGAATTAATGAAATGTTTTTTTTTTTTTTAAATAAACTGGGATATCTCTACAGTTTCATTCAGGAATGCCTTCAGTATTCACCATTGAAAGTGTATATGTTCACAGTATGCTGAGGACAGTCAAGCTCTGTTCCCTAAAAACATCTAATCATGTCGCTCATCTGTTGCTTTACAGGCCAGAATTCGAGGACTCACTTCAAGTGCTGGAACTCTGCCTGACACTTATTTATTTCTCGTTGTGTATTTATTCCTTGTTTTGCATTATAGCTAACTTGTTTGAATAAAGTCTTGAAAATTAAATGCCTTTTCTTTACACTTCCAGCATAAACAACCAACCTAATACAGTTTTTACACTTTACGTGATGCACTAATAATAACATCTGAATTAGGTAAGAACTTATTGAATTTTCTGGAACACACGTAAATAAATAATGCAACAAAAATAGTATACCTTTTATCGTTTCAACAATATACAGTACAATTTGCACAAACAATTAAATACAGGAAGGACATCCACAATATGCACGATATGAGCAAAATGTGCGATGTGCGATGACACCCTTCAATATTGCGATGACGATATGACTTGCGATAAATAAGAAAATAATTAAATTCCAATACAGTTCCTGTGTCTTTCAGATTTTTCTGCATTAATAGATTCCCTGCTTTGAGGTACTCTTAAACACTTCATAGCTGATGACAATTAAATAAAAAAATAGAAAAAACAATTTTTTTTGAGCATGCTTTTATTGAACAAAACCCTTATAACATTAATTTACCCATGTTACTGTTGCTGCAGTGATGGTCGCGTTACTTGGCTGCTGCTCGACGTTTGCGCTCTAGACTGACTGGCCTTAAATTGCTCGTGCAGCTCTTTATGGTGGTGCTGCAGGTGGTGACGGAGGTTGGTGGTGTTACCTCTGGACGTTGCTACAACTGTTCTGCAGGTCGTACACAGTGCCTGAGTCTGTAAATTGTCTTCTGGCTTGAGCCCAAAGTATCTCCAAACCGCGGAGCTGCGATTTCTTTTTGCCACAAGCGTTTCGTCGGCATTTTCACCGCTCTGCTCTCCTGCCTCCGCCATCCTGTTTACTCTGGCTACTAATTCTCATGCAGGAACGTGAGCAGAGCTGGGCGTCATCTGATTGGCTAAAAGGTGTGCATGCATGGCCCATGTGTCCGGGGCTGCATCTGATTGGCCAAATGTCAGCACGCTGAGTGTGAAAGCATGGCGGATGTAAACAAAACTTATCACACGTCAGACCAGCTTTTGCGATGGGGTTATCGCGCACGTTAACATCACGATGACGATGAAAATATGATTAATCGTGCAGGCCTAGTCAATAGGGTACTTGACTGATTATAAACACAGATCAGTGTTGGCCAACAGGTTAGGCTGTTGTTGTCGGTGCCGTCGCAATCCTCTACTGTTTTGGCAGTGATGTCCTGTAGAAAGAATAGCACAATTACTTATTTGACAGTAAATAACGCTTTTTAAGGACCTTGTAATTTAATTTTCAATGTATTATAACACCACAACTTTGGATGCACTTTATGCAGTGACAAATATTCCTGACATCAACCAGAAATAGCCTCTGTTACATCAGAATTGCACCATTTACAGTAATTTCATATTTACTAGGGGCGTGATGATACACTCAGCTCACGAGAGGAGACGAGACACGATATTGGGTTCACGAGAACGAGACGAGACGAGATTTTAAGAAAACTACAATGACAAAATATATGACTGGACCAACAGACTTTCATTTAACCGAGTTCCACATGCGTTTTGAAATGTTGTGTTTTGAAATGTTTCTACACAGGTGCAGTTGATTTGAGTACTGAGCTGTGGTGGTGCTGTATATGGCCCCTTTTAGATAGACAAGGTGGCACATTTGCAGCAAGGTAAAGGCTGCAATGTGCCGCCTTGTCTATCTAAAAGGGAGGTGTAATATTCCTCCTTTTCAAAAAAAGCCACCACTTTTCCACCTCTAGGGTAGGCGTAAACATGTGAGGTGACGTGAAGCACGAAGTTGGGCGTGAAGAGAAGCAGGTTCAATTTGTCTTCAAAATAAGAGCTTTACATTGCACCCCATCGGAGTTTAGAGCTGGGCTCTTAGCGGGGGGCTTTTAATTTGAAAGTAGCGACCACTATTAGCTTGCTGCTACAACAAAAAGTGGACAACCAAGACAGCTACAGAGACCGAGGAGACGCTAGCATCTCTCAGCTCTCAGCGGCTTTCCAGTTGCTCATCTTCGTGGATGAAGTGACGAACTGATTGCTGTGATCAGCTGTTTCCTGGTTTTAAAACTCCCGGCTGTGGGTGCGCAGCAGTGCACGTCATCAACACCTCCGCCCATCTCAGCATTTGCCACCACATTGCAGCCTTGGATTTACATAGCAATGGAGGCGCAAATAAGTGTACCCTCAGAGGCGCAAAATTGGCGGACCAAAACAGACCACTAATTTGCCGCCTTCTGTCTAAATCCGCGGAGCGAGCCACCAAAAGGACGGCAAATTGGTGGCTTACTGCCCAGTATAAATACGGTTTATGGTCAAAAAAAGAAGCTTGGATAGCTCGCAAATCTCGCGAGACAGATTTTTAATGCGACGAGAAATATCGTCGAGTTTAATCTTGCAAGATCTCGTGGCACGAGATCTCGTCACACCCCTAATATTTACCAATTCTACTTTTGGGGGGTTAGAAAATGTCACTTTCAGCGTTATTTACGTAGTTTCACATTTCTATTATTTTTAAGAGAAAGGAGTTCCAGCCAAGTGAAACTTTCATATTACTTTACTTGTCCAACTCCTCAACACATTTGACCGAAAAAGTCATCATCTTTGCAAACATTTTAATAACTACAGAAAACTGGATGGAGAACTAAATGTATTTAAAGGACATAAAGTTACATCTGAATGCGTTTATGGGGCATAAAAATGTTATTGATTCTCTCAAAGACAACACAGGACTGTTGCTATGCAAAGTGGATATGTAAAAACTATTTAAAATAAAATTAGAAGTCTGGGGTTAGGAGGGTGATGGGAAGCTTTGATGTGATGGGTGGCAAGCATTTATTTGAAGGGGTTGGTAGGTGCATTGTGTGTGGCCATTATGGTCAGTGTTTCCCACATTCTACTGTGGTCAGCTGACAGTCAGATCATGAATTGAAATTCAGAGACTTTTTTCTGAAAATATGTCTTACTTATATAGGATAGTCTCAAGCAGTAGGCTAACATGTGACTGTTAGGACCAGTACATGGAGCATTTTTTCCTGGTGAAGCTAATGAAATGATGCCATTCCTGTTATTGTATTATATCCCTGCTAAGGAACACATTCATGCAAATAAAGCAAACCAACTTGATATGAAAAAAGGACAAATGCATATATGAAATATATCCATCAGGGATAAATACCACATGAATAACAGTGGTCTGATCCATGTTGCTATCAGCATCAAGTTACACTCACCAGTCGGAGAGAGACTCTGCAGAAACAGTGAAGCATGGTTCTGCCCTGAACTTATGCTTAGAAGGCTGGAACTTGATGCAGCCCTCTCATAACTATTGTTGCGATCACTTTCTGAGAGTTAAGATGCTGCCATGCTGTGTAATGTTTGACTGGTTGCCTGGTTACGCTACGCTTAAAAGGACGTAAGCGGAAGGTGCAGAGGAGGCTGGGAAAAAGCCAAGTGAGAGCCGCATGGATTGAGACTGGGGGAGCCCGGGAGGAAAGGAAAAGTGACTCGAAGCCAGAAAGAAACTACCTTGTCCTCCAACGTGATTTATATTTTTAGTTATTGTCTCGTCTAATAAAAAACTGAACTAACTGCGTGGCGACCGAGAGCCGACGGACCGAAGCTGAAGCAAGCAGGACGGAAGCAGGTGCTGGCCGGGCTGGATGCCGTGGAGATGAAACGCTGCATTCCCCTTGAGGGTCTCCGACAGAGCGGGAGGGGTGAGCGATTACAGCAAGCGGCAGGTGAGTGAAGCCTAGACATACGAGAACCATAGTAGTTGAACCTAGAGTACCCAGGGTGGCGCATGGTCACGACATATTTATGGGGGCTCGTCCGGGATGCTGAAACCTGTTGAGAGTTTAAGTTGAACCTTAAATACTATTAGCATTGAGCGATAGCCTTAGGGATAGGATTGTAACCAGTTTGTCTTAGTTTTGACTCTGTTTTTGAATGGGAAAAGGTGACCAAGTTGTTTTGAGCGGCTCATCAAAGAGTGTGTACCGCCAGGTTAGATTGGGGGAAACAGAGGGGTATACACTTAGGCTCGGATTAGCCAAGTGAGTCTGGACCTTTTCACTAACAGTGTCTGTTAACGATGAGATACGTATAACCGTGGTGCTTGTGCTTAGTTGAGTGGTGGTGTGTGGTGTGACTGCCTTGTAGTTCATTAGCGGTTTTGTGATTTTCTCTGACCGGGGTGATTGCATTGGACGTAGTTGATGACGTGTTGGGGGTTGCTGACCTGACCCGAGAGCAGTTTGAAAGCTAAAGAGAGACCAGCTGGTAGCGTTAGCTGAGGAAAAGGAAGTTTCTTTGGAGGACGGTATGAAGAAGCCAGACATTGCAGCTCGATTGATAGAGCAGTTGGGGCTGAATTAGATGTGGGCCGAGCAGAGAGAGAAGGAACACAGAGCAAAGGAACAGAGAGAGAAGGAAATGGCAGAGGAGAAGGAGAGATACCTGCGGGAACTCCAGGAGAAGGACAAGGAAAGAGCTCACAGAGAGAAGATGGCTAGGTTGGAAGTGGAGAAAGCTGCTGCTGGAGGTCGAAGACCTGAGCAGGGTTTTGATTTGAATAGAGCTCGTGCTCCCGTGTTTGAGAAGGTGGCTGCAGAATGTGATTGGCCTCAGGAGAAGTGGCCACTATTAGTGCAGAGTGTTCTGACAGGGAAGGCCCAAAGAGCTGTGGCCGCCCTGGATGTTAGTGTGAGGCTGGAGTATGATGCACTCAGAAAAACTGTTTTGGAGGCCTATGGAAGTGTTCCAGTGGCTTATAGAAAGCAGTTCAGACAGCTCAGAAGACAGCACGACGATTCTTACCTGGATTTATGGCGGTGGCAGGAAGTGGTTTTAGACCGCTGGATCAATGCATGTCAGGCTTTCGACTACCAGGGGCTTAAGGAGTTGGTCCTATTAGAACAATTTAAGCTAAGTGTTCCCAAAGAGGTTGAAGTTTATCTGAATGAGCATGATGTGTCAAGTCCCAAGCGTGCAGCCGAGCTAGCGGATAGCTATGAAGTGGCCCACGGGGGTCCCTCAGCCATGGTTAGCAGGAGGAAGGGATTTGAGGACAGAGGGGAGGAGCGACCTCAAAGGCAGAGTGAGGTGGGAAACTGGCGCCCCCCGGTGACTGAAAGGAATAGTTTCCCACGTTTGTCTCAGCAAAGAGGGCCAGCTCAGGCTCCCAACCGGCAACAGATCTCCTATGGAGAGCTCCGTTGCTTTTGGTGTCACAAAGTGGATCACAAGAAATCTCAGTGCCCTCGTTTGGCTAACAGGTATGGAACAGCTAAGACTGTAGGCCTTGTGTCTGTGGAACGTAAGCTTGAGGAAGAGAGGCGAGGCTATGAGGGATTTATTTCAATGGGTACCTTCTCTGACTCAGAGGAGGGATAAGCGGTGCCTATCACTATCTTGAGGGACACTTGGGCTAAGCAAACGCTTATCAGAAAGGGGGTTGTTAACCTGCTCAGCTCAAGTTTTACAGGACAGTTCACTGCAGTGCTAGGAGTAGGTGGTGGTTATGAGTGGCTACCGATACATCGTCTTTACTTACGATCTGGGCTGGTGACTGGATTTGTGCTGGTGGCAGAAGCACCAGACCTCCTGTTTCAGACCATAGACTTAGTGATGGGTAATGATCTAGCTGGAGATAAGGTCTTGCCTGAGGTGTCTGGATGTCCTGTTGATCCTCCTGAGATTAGGGAGTTAGAGTCAGAGTTCCCTTGGGTTTTCACTGCCTGTGGTTGGTTACTCGTGCCCAGGCCAACAAGAGAGATGAGGAAGCTAAGGTGCAGCAAGAGCCCATGGATCCCACGTTGGGTGACCTGTCTGACTCCCTGCTCAGCCAGTGGGATAGCAGTTCACCATCATCATTTGCAGCTGTTGATGTGGGCCCAGTGAACAATGTTCCAGGAGATCAGGGGCAGTCAGGAGTGGCTCCCCGAGGAGACACTAGTGGGGGAGTTGAGAGTGAAGAGCCAGTACTGAGAGTAGGAACTGAGGAGTCACCACTGACCAGTTGCACACCAGTGACACCAGCGGGAGCAGGCAGACTCTTCATTGAGGCATGCGCTAAAACTGGCAGTGACAGTGCAGGAAGTGAAAGGGGTGCCCAAGTGTTATTTCTTGCATGATGGTGTGCTTTGTAGGAAATGGAGGCCCCCTACCAGACCTGCAGATGCCCACTGGGCCACACTTGAACAGGTGGTTTTGCCACAGTGTTATAGAAAGGAGGTGTTGAGGTTAGCCCATGAGTCAGTGCTGGGTGGACATCTGGGTGCCAAGAAAACTTCTTCAGGCCTAGTGTTTGTAAAGATGTGAAGAGTTTTTGCAGGTGCTGCCATGTGTGTCAGAGAGTTGGAAAGCCTGGGGTTGCGGTACCGGGGGCTCCCCTACAACCTCTGCCAGTGGAGGAAGAGCCATTTGCGCACATAATGGTTGACTGTGTGGGGCCTTTGCCAAAGTCTAAGAGGGGAAATGAGTATCTTTTGACGATCATTGATGTGGCAACTAGGTACCCTGAGGCCATTCCTTTACGTAGCATTAAAGCCAAGACTATTGTGGAGCATCTGGTTAAGCTCTTCTCTTGGGCAGGGCTGCCGCGCTCCATCCAATCTGACCGAGGATCAAATTTTACATCCAGGTTATATCAACAGGTCATGGCAGAGTTGCAAGTGTCCCCTAAATATTCTTCAGCCTATCATCCTCAGTCGCAGGCAGCCATAGAGAGGTTTCGTACATTGAAGAGCATGATTCAAACATTTGTGGAGGGTCATCCAAAGGAGTGGGATGAAACAATCCTGTTTCTGTTGTTCGCTATACGGGACGCTCCCACAGAGTTGCTAGGCTTTAGCCCATTTGAGCTAGTTTTTGGACATGAAGTCAGGGGTCCACTGCAGTCGTTTAAAGAACCCCAAATCCCATGTCTATTGCAGCATCAATTGATCCGGGTGTAAATGCTGAGTTTACACATTCCCATTGTACACAAAAGCCAGATCTATGCAGGTTTAAGCGGGAATTTTGACACGTGGAAAAGGGGTTTTACTGAGACTTGGCTCAAATCAGGGGACTACTGCCCCCTGGCGGAGCCCACAACGAATTACAACTTCCTAAATGCTCCGAGGTCCACAGACCATGGTGGGACATTGTATTGGTTTATACGAGCCATCTCAGCGGTGTCCCATTTTCTTCCATCTTTTAAACTTGAGTGTGAAGTACCAGTCTGTTGCATGGTTATCTACTTAACTCCTAGATCTCCTAGAATTTTTGCAAGTGCTTTTTTTTTGTTAATGTTATTTTTGTTTGTTAAGTATGAAAAGATCATTATGATGGGTGATTGCAACTTTCACATTGATAATCCATCTGATTGACTTGCCTCTTACTCATTAAACATCACTAAATCATGTAATCTAGTGCCACTCGTTTCTGGTCCCACACAACACCGTGGCCACACTCTGAACCTGGTTTTCACACTTTTCTAAATTTATTACATAAGACTGACTTAGTCTCTGATCATATATGTATTATTTTTAACACAATTCCACAGTCTATATTGACTTCCGACAAAAACAGTCTTGCATCTTCAATGAAAAATATGATTCTCCCCGGACATTCTGTCTTCATACGATAGGAGGTCGTATGTATCCTGTATAAACGTTAAGGGCATAGTGAGGTCTGCTCTATGAGTTTATATCTCATGGTCTCTGCAACCTAGTGATTCAAAGCTACTGTAGATATGTCTACAGAACAGATGTCTGATGAACCAGGCCAAAGCAAAGCTGACTGTTTGTGTAAAACTCATAAGGAAGCCTTCGGTCTATCTATGTTAGCAAACTTAAGTGTCTGTGATAGGGGTGGTTAATCAGCCCAATATCCCGATTCGATTCGATTCCGATTATTGAAGTCTCGATTCGATTATTAACGATTATTGATATTCCATTTAACATCAGTCAGCTGCTGAATTATTTTACTTCTCTTTTGAGTAACACCTCACAGCACCTTCAATATTGTATAGTGTAACTGTAATATTCAAATTATTATTTTTTACTTTGTTTATAATGTAGTCTTTCACTGTTAAAAAAATGTCCACACTTGTGAATAAATGTCCAAATTCTATTCATTTATGTTATTCTCCATATAACAAAGATACAGAGGCTTTGGAACTTTCTGTGGTCACAGGACAGCTGTGTAATACCTTGCACCTCCGGGTTAAATCAGGTATGACAGCCAGTAAGAGGAGGACTCTGGTTTGTATTACAATTTAAAAAAAAAAAAAAAAAAAAAAATTAAATATTTTATTTTTTATTTTTTTAAATCGATTTTTGGAAATTTAATAATCGACTCATAATCGTCAATATTATAATCGCGATTAATCAATAATCGATTTTTTTCACCAGCCCTAGTCTGTGACCTATTTTCCTCCTAGTCCTCACTTGGACAGGGTTTAGAAGATCTGCATTAACTTCCCTTGATAACCATGTATGGAAGGGATGCTTCCTAAACTGTAGATATAATCTGAACATTTGGGAAGACTTGTCAGAATTTTCATGGCATCACTCTGCGCAGACAGATGTGCTGTTATTTTGCTCCTCCATGATCATGTTTTATAAAACTATTTCAATGCAAGTCATTGGTGTCTCTGAGTCTTCTTCATCTCTCCTGAATGGTCAAGTGAGATGAAATTCTTCAACAAACCCTAGATTGTTGTTTAACAATATAAATCACCTTCTAAATCCCACTGCTTGTGCATTCCCGACTATCTCTTCTGACGACTGTGAATTATTAAAAAATGTCTTTGTTAGCAAGATCAGTGGTCTCAGAGCAATCTTCATTCCTGTAGAATACCACTCAAACCAAGTCACCTGCCTGGTTTGACTATCTGAATTCATCACAATTTTGATGCAAGATCTCTTGAATTTAGTATCTCACATGCGTCCCTCCTCTGCCCCTATTTATTTAATCCCTGCTAAATTTCTTAAAGATGTCCTCCCAGTAATTGTCCCCTGTCTTCTCACTATTAAAAGCCTCTCTCTCCTGAGGCTGCATACCCGATTACTTTAAGACAGTGAGTATTTTCCCTTTGCTTAAAAAACCCACCTTGGATACCACTGTTTTACTTCACTACAGAATGATTTCCAAGCTTTCTTTTATTTAAAAAATACTTGAATCACCTGTGGCTCACCAGCTTCTCCAGCTGGTTGAAGGATATCTTGATAAATTCTCTGTTAAATTATCTGTTTTCTACCAAAAACATAGACATAGACAATCCCAAATGATACATTGAAATTACTACTTCTGACTACCCTGATTAAAACGGAGCACACCTTCTCACACGGTTACCATAGTCATCTGTCTCTCCACAGAGCTGTACTAGTGCTAGTTACAATCACTGGCTGGCCTCTCAGCATGAGACATAATATTACAGAATTTGTTGCAGGGTACTGGTCCATCTATCCCCTCAGTCACAAACTGCTTTCTGGCAGTACCTTGCATATACACTGCATGGCCAAAAAAAAGTCACCGCCTAGGTTTAACTAAGCAAATAGGTAAGAGCCTTCAATTGGATAATTACTGCAGTGATTAAGATGTTTCAGCTAACAAGTTATTTAACCCTAACTGATACAGTGAGTAGCTTCTAAAACAACCAGAAGACATATCCTGTAGTTGTGGAAAAGATGTTACTCTGTTTCAGAAGGGTCAAATTATTGGCTTGCATCAAGCAAAGAAAACAACTAAGTAGATTGCTGAAACTACTACAATTGGGTTAAGAACAGTCCAACGCATTATTAAAACCTGGAAAGATAGTGGTGAACCATCATCTTCTGACCAAATGTGGTTGGAAATCTTGAATCTTGGAATCTTGAATGATCTTGATCGGAGATCACTGAAATGTTTGTGAAATGAAATGGTAAAAAAAAAAAATCAACAGTAGAACTCACGGTTATGTTTAATAGTGAAAGTAAAAGCAGGAAGCCAACAAATTTAGTTGAACTTCACTGATTCTGTCGGGATGAGTGGTTTAAAACTACCAGAGGCCTACCAGAAGCTTGTGGATGGCTATCAAAAGCACCAAACTGAGGTGAAAATGGCCAAGGGACATTTAACCACATATTAGAGTTGCTATATGTATATTTTTGACCCATCAGATTTGGTCACATTTTCAGAAGACCTATAATAAAATCAATTATTGAACCAAACTTCATGAATACTGCTGTTGATCAATTAGTGTATGTTCCACTCATTCAATCACAGAAAACAATTAGAGCTGGAGAAAGCATTAGAACTTAAGATAGCCCTGATTAACATGTTCTTTACTGACCATGACTGTACAGTATGTTTAATGGTCCTTATTCATCATCCAAGTCTTTTAGTAGTTCAATAAATAATTTGGATTAAGTTGTTGCTAATTAATTAATCAATGGAGGTGGTGCGCCTTCTAACAAGTAATATTTTATATAGATGGTGAGAACGCTACCTAAACGCATTTTCAAATTGAATAATTTTCATGAGGAAATTGGAAAACACTATTCCAGTCTTTCCTTTTGTTACACAAATACTGTGGGCTGGGAAAAAAATATGGAATTGTAGAATAATGGAATTAATGAAAATATTGCCAAATGTGCTACAATTCACAGATTCCAGGAGGGACTGAGAAAATTCCAATCACTTTCAGTCATTTTCGCAACAGATCCCACTTCATTCAGTAAACTGTGTCAGTGAGAACAAATGAGACAATCAGTGCTAGGATGCTCAGAGTGTACACATACACAGTATTAAGGCGCAGATTGCACTTACCTGCCAGAGTGTAATCCATATCAAAACCAAAACACTTGATCTTCTCCATGGCCAAACTTCGGTTGACAAACACTCTGGGAGGGGAAAACAATGTGTGGTCAAGCAGTGCAGGACAGTAGGCAGTTAACTATAGGCACTATTTTGACCTCATACAACGTACATCTAATTCAAAGTAGGTGGTAGACAAAGCAGACTGGCCTAACATGTTTCTGTACATTTTCCATTTTTTAAATTTAAAAGGATCAGAGTGAGAGCTACAGGAGAAAAAGTAGAGCAGCAGAAACTGACAAAAACACTTATGGAGGTCAGCTTTTGATGCATGGCAATTTAGTTTGAGGGAATTAACATACTAAAACAAAAGTTAAGGACAAGTTGCCACGAAAATTAAAATGTGTTAATATAAAGTCAGTTAAAGTTTTGTAGTCCACAAAATATTTCAGGAGCATCACAATAAAACAGTGTAGCAGCATTCTCCTGAACAACTGAAGTAGATAAGGACTTGTTTTAAAACTAGGGCTGTCGGGCAATTAAAAAAAATATTCTAATCAATTACATGCTTTGTGATTAGTCAATCGAAATTAATCACATAGACCTGTATTTGGCATAAGTATTTAAACATATTTCAGTAAAAATAGATTTTGGTAGACGAGTGAATCAATTAATAAATGGACATTCACAAGTGTGTTCCCTGCTACACCCAAATGGCTGCAATTGGAGTCTTGCAGTGAAACAAATCAAATGGGTAGTTCAAGCACCTGAATTTTCTATGTTTTCGTATTTTTTCAATCACACTTTTTTTCCATCTCAATCAGATCGAGCCTTTGTTCACTGGAGAGATAAAGGTCTGAAAACACAAATATTCACTTTGTATCTTTTACAGAGCTGATATAAAGGCACTCCCGTTATAATGAGGCCACAACCTGATTTGAAACACCTTGTCTCAAAATCTATTTTATTGTTTTCCATTATGACAGTTGTATCAATATCAAATCTTCCTGGGAGGCAGAGCTTGTTGTGGAGTTGCCAGAGGTGCTGTGGAGGGAAGGGATGTAGAGGATCCATCAAGGTTCAAGTAATGCAAGGTTGCAATTGATCCAGTTTAAAGTTATGCATGGATTAAACTATTCTAAAGAAAACATTTAACAAAATATATCCTAATGTTACTTGTGACAGATGCAATGTAGCAAAAGGTAATCCAGGCTTTACTTTCTGGTCTTTTTGTTAAGATACAGGATATCTTTAGTTGGTATTGTAAAATGTATGATCTAAATATTGAATCTGATGCACTGATGCTTTTTCTGGTTGTTCAGAGCTCTCTCTTTCACTGCCACATACGGCAGACTCTTATGTCCGGTATGTGAGTGGCAAAGACAATGATTATAAAGGAATGGAATTGCTACTAGTGCTCCTTGTTTTTTTTGATGGATTAGGGAACTTGTCTCAGGGATACATCTTGAAAGGCTCTGTAGCAGCTCACATGGGTTTTGTGAAAAATCAAAGTATCCATGAAATCCATAAAAAGTATCTAGGGTTTTTGTCTTTTGTTGTTTTCGTTCTGTTTTTAAATGTGGGGTATGTTTGTTTGGAAGTTGGTTTGTAGTCGTCATTTTGTTTGGTCTGTATGATGAAAGTTACATATAGTTGTGAACCAACTTCAGACAAAATGCACGCTAACACTTTAATGTTAATGTAGACATATTTATTTGATCAGTGCTCCTCCTTTTTTCACCCACAGGCACTAAATTCATGTATACTCCCTTCGTTCAAACCAAGGACACAGGCAAGTTCAACAACGTCTACTCTTAAGCATGGATGCTAGCAACAGCTCAGCTAACAGGTCTCTTTCAAGGGAGGAGACACCACCAGAAAGACCACCAGTCTTTCGGGAGGATCCCAAGGCATTCCCCGGGCCAGCTGAGTGACACTGTCACTCCAGCATGTCCTGGGTCTTCTATGCCAGGAACACCTCCCGAGGAAGGCGTCCAGGGGGCATCCGATACAGATGCCCGAGCCACCTCAGCTGGCTCCTCTTGATGTGGAGGAGCAGTGGCTCTGCTCCGAGTTTAAGACTTCAGCAGCACTTCTTCCAAGTTGAAGTCTGACAAAGATGTACAGTATGTAGGAACACATGATGTGTTTTCATGCCTCTTCTTTGAACTATGAACGGAGGCCTTTCTGCCTCTCTGCAAGGTAAACAGCTTTTTACAGCTTAATTGACCTTGTGACCCCTTGTACCAGGAGGCTCCATACACAGTCTCTGATTACCTCTATCTGGAAAAAGCAACTTTATTTTCTTAAGAATAAAGATATCACTTTGGCACTTCAGAGACAATATTTCTTCTATTGCGCCCATCTCTAGAGCTCTCATAAGGTGTAAAACTGAATTACTGCTGTTTCACCGGAGACACCCTAACCTTTCCTTTAAGGGTCAAGCTAGGTTCAATTGACCACAATTGAATCCACGGATGCAAACTCGAGAGACTGAAGAACTTTCTTTTGAAAATTATGTTATGATTGAATGTCTTTTGTATTTGTAAATGAGACTTAAACTGCTGTCGTTTTACCCAGTCCACGTCTCCCCTTTGAAATTCCCTAATCTGTCTTGTTTAGATTAACACACACACATGCCCAGAGTGAACTTTCTCCCCCCTTAAAATCCTCTCATCCTCGCCTGATTGAGGTAACACATGCAAGCCGCAGTGATTTATGACTTTGACTCCCCTTTACATTCCTCAGGCAGAGTCTTCTACACTCTTCCAGATTTTAACAAAGTTAGAATAACTATTAAGCCAGAACCTAATCTTCTGGAAATGAACATATTATTAAACAGGACACAAAGTTCATACAATTGATTTTAATTTCGTTTCTGTGATGAAAATTGACTTTAAATGTGTGAAACTCTCTCTGAATTCACATTCTCTTCTCACTCTCCTCTGCTCACTTCACTTCTACTCTTCACTTCATTCTATTTTTTTGTATACTTCTTTAAGGTCATTACTTAATTTTGACGCCCCAACGCTTTTTTCTCTCTCGCTCTTTTTTTTGTTTTTATATTTCAAGTTTTACTCTCTTCAGGACATTACTCTTGACAGAAGTTGCTTGCACATTATTTTTGTTACTTTGATATTTTTCAACTTGAACTTTTGTTAAGTTTCTTCCAGAACAAAGTTCTGTTTTAATTTGTCTTATCAAGTTAGGTATCGTGACCTGACTTAAAGAAAGTGAACTCTAATTTGAAAGTCTCTCGTAATAAGTTAACCAAGGATAACTTGATCGGCCGACGAAGCATCCTTCAGTTATTTTAACGAATGAGTTAAATTAGTTTATCAGTCAGAGCCAATGAACCACCACTCATAAGCGACAGATCAAGATAAAGATCTTCATCAAGACCATCGTCATTAACAAAGATGTTACGGTGACCTGCTGTTTAAGAAACCGTATGAACGGTTTCCAACGAAAGAAAGACTCTTTTGCCTGGTCGAACCGGCTCTGCCCCCAATGAACCCAAGTTGTGCCACCAGCTGGGTATTGGATCTAGACTGCCACCCTGCAGTTAAAGGACAGCCAAGGCCGCCAAGGTGCAGCTTGCTGGCTCTCCAAATGACGCTCAGACAAGTATCCATTCCTTCATCCTACTGGATTCACACATATTGAGTTGGTGTTCTTTGGCTGTGAGTTAATATCTTTGATTTAGGAGAAAAAAGGTTAGGGCTCTGTTAGCATTAAATTATTCTCTTAATATTTAATTGCCTTCACCCTACCTGCAATTTCACCATCAGCAACATTTCACTCATAAACTCATTACATTAGTCATTGCAGACTCAGCATCTTTCTGTTATCTGTTTATTTTGTCATTTGTTTAATTTGCCATTTCATTTATTTACTTTATTTAGCCAAACAGATATATTCAACCGTTTGTTCTTGTGTGTGGAGGATTGTTTTACTGTGGAGAACCAATGACAACCGTGTGTAGAAGTCACTACTTCAGTATGAGATTGAATAAATTGATTTGAAATTGATTAGAATTAATTAATGTTCATTTAAATTAACCTTGATTGATGTTGATTGAGTTAACTTTGTTTAGTCGAATTTGATCACCGTATTTCACCAATTAATCGCCGGTCCGCAAATAGCCGCCTGGTTCTTTTAAACGCCTGGGGTCAGCACCCTTTTTGCGTATTAAACGCCCACCCGAATAACCGGCGGGGCGATTATTTGCATTATTTTTGCAGAAGTAAACAGTTGGCACTTCCGTTTTCTGTCAAAATAAGAGAAGTAGTTAACATTAGAAAAGGGTGTACCGTAATCTTAGATGACCGACTGACTCTTATTTGGACAAAAAACGGAAGTGTCAGAGAGAACGACTCGCAGCGCGCGAGTTTACCACCCCACCTTCACACACCGGAGGACAGGTCAACATGGAGGAGAATGGACAGCAAATGGACATAAATGATAACGTAAGAAGGAAGAAAAAGAAAAAGTATGACGCTACGTTTAAGTTTGGAGTTGTGAAATACGTGGAGCAGAACTCTGGAGAAGCAGCTGCCAGAGCGTTCAACGTGGACCCGAAGCGAGTCCGTGAGAGGAAGAGGAGGAGGAAGATGATGATGATGAGTGGCGTTGAGATTGCTACAGTATTATTGTTACTGTGTTGTTTTGATGGTGGTGGGGTTTGTGTTTAATACAGTTTACAGTACTTGATACCACTTATTTTAAGATATACACTGTTTTATTTAAAAAAAAGAGTTTTAATGGTGTTAAGTTTACTAATATTTGGTAGCATGATTTTATGTTTAAACAAAGAGCTCTGTTGTCTTGTTGATGCCTTGGCTACCGATTGTTTAAATACCGGTACATACGGTTTGCACTGTTTGTATGTACAGATATGTTTACCTTATGCCTTACAGTACTTTTGTACTAAAAATATGTTGGACAGTAAGTGCCATCACAATAATGGCCTGGTGCAGGTCTGTGTAAAAATAAATAAAGGCCTGCAGCGAATAGCCGCCTGGTTCTTTTAAAAGCCTGCGGTCAAAGTTGATTTTGTGTATTAAACGCCCGAGCTATAAATTGGTGAAATATGGTAATTTCCTCCGAATTAGTCAAAGAGATATAATAACTGAGGTTGTGCCCCTATTTACGAGTGCTTTATTAATCTGAAGTGATTAATACATTTAGTTTATAAGTAGTATATCATTCTACACGTACCTGTGGTGAGCTTCACGTCGATACTTCTTCATTGCCACACCATCCATGCTGACTGGAAGGTCAGCATAGTTTTGCAGGCGGTCACTCCAAGACGTCGTCATCTTTAACTGTTAAAACTGTTTCTGGAAGGAGAAGATGAACCACACTTGATCAGTCAGGTAGTGTGACTCTCACCCACTATAGATTTCTACTCAGTCCACTCACACATGATGAGACAATATCATGAACAAACTGAGAAGTAACAGAATTAAAAGTTGAGAAAACTGAAGTAAAATCACTGGCAACATACAAATGTATTTGAACGCTGACCTACACTGTAGCGGCTTATTTCGTTATTAAATAGTCCGCTGAGAGGCAAAGCAGGCTCCTTACTGTGACTCGTTGAATGAAAAAACCATAGTCCAGTTCCGGAAGTGTTTGTGGATTTTATTAACAGAAGTTATGGTCAAAATTAAGTGGAAATTACGGTGAAAAGTACGGTCAAAGAAAAAATATAGGCGCCTCACTCAACCTTCTTTGTCTACTAGCCCAGCCCGCCAACAAACTGGGCAGGTGAAATAATGTGGAGGCCACGCCCACTTCCCCTTACTGGAAATCATAACAAGATAACAAAACAAATAACAATGATGATAATAACAATGTGCATTGCCTAGACAAAAGTAAACAATTCAAAATAGATGCACATTTTGGCTTATACACAATAGATGCAGAAGCCTGCTGTTGCTCAAATGATAGTGGGCACGACATGAAAACCACAGGAGATATACACTAATCCAGGAAAGGAGAGAAGTAGACAAGTCTAAATGCAAGCTGTCCTAAAAACTAACTACTATTTTCATCTTTCACTTCTACTTTCTATGTAATGCTGCATTTGATTTGACAATGATGCCAAGGAAATGGGGAAGAACCCATTCAGTTGTCAGCCTCTCCAACAGTCATGACAGTTACAACCAGTAGGTGATTTGTTAATTTTTAACAGGGGGGATGGCACAACGGGAGCACCACCCTGCCCCGGTATTGGCGTATATTGTCCGATATGCACCGATATGAAAACCTGAAATTGATAACACTTCTCCGCTAATGACTCCGCTAATGTTGGCTGCTTTTTAGTGGGTGTGTGTAGGCTGCCACGGTCTTGTACATCTCATAATGAACAACAAGTGTCCCACTGTGATACATGCTGCTGTCCGAGATGCTGAAATAAATGGGTCGGTCCGCTGCCTTTAGTTGCAACAGCCTTTAAACAAACTTTGACCGTGGTTTGTTCGAGGTCTGACGCCACAAAACCGAACTACTGACGAGACTGTGCCTTTTTGGGAACGAGCTCTTTGCTTGCTGCCATGTTGTTGTGTTTGTCTCTCTGTGGAAAGTCAATGCAGGGGGAGGGTGGAGCCCACTATGAACTACGGGAGCCCATGGGCAGCGGCGGACCCAGTTAAAGAGAAAATTGATTTTTATTTTTTTTAAATCATCCTAAACCACAAACTCGAATTAATCGATTTTACCAATTTATCGCCCAGCCCTACCTTACATAGTCGTTAGGGACCCATGTGAGCTCTGAGTTTCAGAGTTGTTAGGGCCACTTGTGGGTTGTTGACTTAACCAACCTTCAATTGTTAGGGCTAGGGGAGCCCAGGTGTGAATGTTTGTTAAGCTGTCTAGGGACAGAGCTCAGTACTTCATTGTAAGTGGGTGATAAGTAATGTCCTAGACCACCTCCTCTGTTCGAAGACGGCCGTTCCAATTTGACACAGATGGATTATTTTACTCCTCTTTCAAAACATCTGTCTTCTCTGGCCTGGATGACTGAGAACCTTCATCAACTTAATGTTGAGTTTGTGTTGGCTGTTGAGTCTCACGTTTTATGCATTTTCAAACACCATCTAGGAATGACAGACTTCGTTTCATAGGGCAACAACTTCCTAAATTTCTCATTCACAGCTCTATTGCAGGAACAATTCCGAGCTCTCAAAAAGTGTTTGTTCCCATACATTCAAAGTTGACACATACAAATGTCAGAAATGGGGGTATTTATTAGGGATGTCCTGATCAGGTTTTTTTTCACCGATCCCGATTCAAGTCATTTAATATTTAGTATCTGCCGATACCGAGTCCCGATCCAATACTTGAACCTAATTAATATTTTCCTGGATAATACAGCTGCATTAAGAAAAAAAATACCTGCATCCAAGCTGTTCCTTAATAGGTTTTTTTATTTTGTTGAAACAAAGTATATACCTTCATATGGCTCTTTCTTATTCTGCATATGCTATTGCATCATTGGCCTACCATCCTCTTTGCGTTAACGCATGAGTCTGTGATGCAGCCCACTCTTGGTATCTCCATATCATCCATTGAATGATATGGACCCACTGCTTGTCTATTTCCCATGCGTTCAGCATCTCCTCAATTGCCTGTTTTACATGCTCTGCTGTATGAGACCCATGAAACTAGTGCGCATATCGGCACGTTGTAACTCGAAAGTGGAATCAATGTAATATAATGCCGAGATGGTAAATTGTGGTTGCATTTTTACATGAGAACATATTATTTTACTATGATTTATTTTAGGGATCATGCACCGATACCGATACTGGCATCGGGTATCGGGCTGATACTGCGCACATATACTCGTACTCACAATAATTCACCGATGCACTGATACCATTTTATTGCATTAGGCCGTACATTGCATGTAACTGGATACCGCGATCAGAGGGCGGCTTGTCATTTCTTGTTGTCATTTCGGACAGACCCAGACGACGTCCTATACGGACCTGGACCTATAGTCAACAAATTATTGAAGTATTTTAAATTTTGACGGGGCGCTTCTATTTTGACTGGCACCACCAGTTGAACAGATCAGAAAATCCACTGACCAATTGCATGCGAGTTAAGCCATCCCACGTGATGCTACTCAGCCAATCAAATCTCTGCATTCCAGGCGATAAACATGGCGACTCTGAACATAGACAGATGAAAGTGGTGAAAAAGCGTGTGACAGACAGGGAGACGAGTGAGCCAGTCAGTTCTTGATTACATGCAGACGTTGGTACAACTACAAGGCTACTTCAGTATGTATCACACTGATTTAAATGTGGAGACTGTGCAATAGTTTAATTCAGATATTAAGTTGACTGTGTTAATTGTGTAATAGTTTTATTGTCTAATTTGTCAAATTTCATTGATATTTTGTCAAGTTTCATTTTGTTAAAAGGGGAGGCAGTGCCAATATGGAGGCTTTTTTTTGTTTTTTTAAAGATTTTTTCAGGTACAGACACCTTTATTTGACAGTAGATAGACAGGAAATAATGGGAGAGAGGGGGGTGTGACATGCAGCAATTCTGGGATTGGAACCGGGGTCTGCTTGCGTATGTGGCATGTGCTCTTAACCACTCGACAACCTGCGCTGCCCATGTAGAGGCTTTTTGTTAAAACTGGAAATTAGGGTTATTTATATTTATTTTTATTTAATTCATCATAATTTGTTGTAACAAGCAGAGAAGGAAATAAATCTGTCTTCCAATTCAGTGCATCTGTAACCTAATAGTTATTTTTGTGGTAGAAATATCGGTGATCGGTATCGGCAAGTACACAAATGAAAATACTTGTACTGTAAAAAAATGGCATCGGTGCAGCCCTAATCTATTTGAACTTATATTTTGACTTTTTAACCTCTGATGTAAGGCATATTAAGTGTACAATCTGCACCACCAGCACTTCACATCCTATTGTTTACAGCAGATATTGTGTAAAATCAGCATGACTTTAGAGATAACTTGTTTCATGTAAGCATAGAGAAAGCCATACGTAGCTCATACTCATTTGAATCAGTTTATACTCTACCTACAGTAGGAACATCGAAGCAAATGTCCAGTACAGATAAACAAGAAAACCATGTTATGCAAGTCAACCAGATTCTCTTCAATATAAAAACTCTGTGAAAAGTGCGTTCTTGGCTCATTATCCTTGAGATAAGTCCATCTGCACATGATTGATGATGTGTGATTCTAGGAATCAGGATAAATCTTTCAGAGGTAAAATGCTGAGGGACTGCATCCTTTCTCACCTATCGTTGACTTAAAGACTGGAACACCCCTTCTCATCTGATTGGTCATCCTGGTTAATTAATCTTCATTAATACAGGCTAACATGTAGGGAAAATGTGTTCAATTCAAAGGGGTAGGGACAGGAAATGATTGACTCATGATGGATTTCCAGTATGCTAAACCAGTGATGAACAGGAAGAGACTGCATAAAACACACAGCTAACACCAGATAGCTGGAAACAACGATAATTTTGACATTTTCAAAACGTAGCAATTAAATGTGAGCCACCAAGGAACATGTAGAGTTTACACATAAACTCAAAGCCGGTAAGTACACAGAGTTTGGCAGAACGACAATGCTAGCAAACAGGAGCAGAAACATACATGCTAAAGTTAGCTCTGTGACATGTAACTTTAGATACTGATGGCTAATATTAGCGAGTAGAGCGACGGAATGCTCCATTAGGTTTACAACATCTCGCTGTGTGACATCGCTCTGACAGCTGGAACGTTACTTAAACCACCTGCTATGTTAACATAGCCAGCTCAAAAATCAAACAACGAAGAAGTTCACGTAACTTCATTAAACGTGTGAAACAGCACATTAGTGGGCAAGTTTCGTCCGTAAGAAGCTCTGAATTTCTGTTAAAACAGGTTTCTATAGTTGTTGTGAAGCACAAGGACTTTGCAGACAGACCTCACCGTTCTTCTTCTTCTTCTTCTTCTTCTTCTTCTTCTTCTTCTTCTTCCTCTTCTTCTTCTTCTGCTTTTCTGCTTCTTCTTCTTTTCTTCCTCTTCTTCTTCTTCTTCATGTGACATTACTGCCCCCCTCGGGATATAGTCGTCCTTAACCTCAGAGTAGAATTGATCCATTCGCTCATATAACAACGAATACCAATTTTCTTTCCTCTACACTCTCATATACTAATTTGTGATCATCACTTGTTTCCCTCTGTACATCTTCTGCCTGCTTCTAAAATATGCTCCACTCTCTTGATAACCTGCTTTGTTTTCCCGTAATGAGTTGTGTCCATGTCTCTGTCTCCTCAATGTTACTCACTTCTGCTTTACCTACTTTATTTTGGATTGAGTGTAGACCTCTTTGTTGCGTTATCCAAAGACTCAAGATTAGTTTACTTGCCAGAGGCCTACAGCACAAAAGCACAAATTATGAAACTCAGTGGCAGTGCCTTATGCAAGAACACACACACACACACACACACACACACACACACACACACACACACACACACACACACACACACACTATACAAACAAATAAAGTCATACAAATAGCCTAAACCACTCTTGGTGCAGCGTGGAGGATAAGTTCAGAAGGAAAGGACAATAAGCAGCTCTGTAGTCGGGTTCATAAAATAAGCATAGTCTGTATTTTGTTTAATAATCTGTGTTACTGTAATTGAGATAAATAAGTTATTTCATTGAGTAAATTAAGTCTTGGTATTTGTTAAACATATGCTAATAATCATTTCATTTAATTTAGTTAGAATAATAGAATTGAATACAGATAGTCAAGGCTGAATTAAGAGCCGAACCACGTGGTTTTCTTTCCCTAGTAATTTGCTGATTGGGATAACAAATCAATACAGCCTGAGGTAACCGCCACTGGGCCGGTCTCATTCCCACCTCATCAATTATTGATGCTGCCAGGACAGCTCAGCGTGCATTGCCTTTCCAAAGTAAATGTGCTGTAACAGCTGTTCGATGAGTAATGTTGAAAATATTGCGAAATTACTGAAAATATCACGATATTGGATAATATCTGATATCGGTTCAAGCCTGTTCTCGTGTCAAAATCTGCACAAACATCTCCTACACAGTGAAGCTCAAACATTCAAACTGGAATGGACAGTTTTGAGTGGAGGGGACTTAAATGCTTTGTACACTCATATACAGTATCGCTGGTATACGAGCTAGTTATTACTCACTTGCCGTTATTCTGCTTAAGGTTTTACTGGATTGAATAACTGCATTTCTTTTTTTTTTTTTTTACCTTTATATACCTATTATTGTAGTGGTTCTTTTTGATTTTTTCTCTGCTCTATCATCTTGATTATATTCTATATTTATGTCCTAATTTCCAAATGTCATTAGGGTCAGAGTATAACTTTTCCACCAGCAACATCGGGAATGGAGAGGATGTTCACACAGATTTTTCAAAGCTGTCAAATTTTTATTTGAGTAACATTGGAACAAGACAAATGTGATTAATTTTGTTTTGGTGTGTGATTAAAACACACCAAAAAAGTTATTGTAGTCTATATTTGCATTCAGTATAGCATATATAATATCATGTATCTCAGTTGAAATAAAATGTAGCATATTAAAATAGCTTTACTTTGCCAAAAAGTCGCATTTGTATTATATCATCTCATTTTGTTATTTACAAACTCATAAAAAATGTAGCCATGTTTTTTGTGTAACTTTGGTAACCATATTTTGTACAACACGTGAAAGAAAAATATAATTTTATTGAGCAGATAATAAAGAACATATATACAGAGCGTAGCACAAGGTGACCATCTATTCTGCATATGCAGAGAAGTGCTCAACTGATTTAACTCAGTGCACTGTCAGCTTCCAAACAGCTTAAGTATACTGTCAACCTGCGCTAAATTGGTCATTCCCTTTATATACACACTTTATAGACAGCCCAAAACAAACTTGATGTGAACTTTCAGAATTAACACCAACGTGGTAATATGTTCAGATATTCTTGTTTAAATGCACATAGTTTGTGCAGTACTTAATCCAGATCCGCTGTGTGCGCAACTTTTTGGCAAACTCATTGAGTACACTGATGAGCTACTCATTCTCCAACTGTAAGTTAAACTCCAGAGCTTTGAAGATTTGAAGTTCACCTAAATATTCCCTACTCAAAGGGTACACATTTTAGCACAATGTCATCAGAAAGCAACCCCCCATATAATAGCAGTGTGACAGGCCACTGAAGACTCACACAAAGGCTAATGGTCATCAGCAGGGAGCAGAGAGCTTAAGATTGACTTAAGAACCCATCCTCTGAGGAGAACTCAAGCAGTGTACGAACATGCTGGTGATGAATCCATAGCTTTTTAAACATTTTTATGAAGAACATTTCAGCATGATTGGAGTTTTTGTAGTATTCTGCAGGTAGTCATTGTTTGTGACAAGAAATTTAGCCACATTTACTGTTTCTACCTTGGCTTGTCAGGTCACACCTGTCCTGGTTTACCAAAAGATGGAGTCCGTGCTTTGGAGGAGACTTGCAGCCTATTCATATACGCATTAAGCCTTGATGTAATCACTTTTCACTAGCTGGTGCATTTTCTAAATTATGGAAAAGTTTAAAAAAAACACAACACGGTCTTTGTTGTTCCAACACCTCTGTCAATTATCTCTCAAAAAGTTCAGAAAATCTTCTATGATTATTCCTGTATGAGTTTATTCCAGTAAAGAAAGACATGCAGATTAATTTGCAACAATCTGTTTTATTGCAAAGACTGCATGGTTGCTAGTGGAGGGCTTAACTAACGTTAATGGAGTGGAGCAGGAATTCGAAAAAAATGTCAAGCAGCATGCAGCATTAACAAACAAGACCAGCTGACACTCACACTCACACACACACACACACACACACACACACACACAAAACAACGTATTCAAATTTTGTGGTGAAGAAAATAATGAAGTAATAAAAAGTATTCATGTTAGGTGTTTATGTAAAAAATGCCAAATGCCTGTGGGTGCTCAAATGTAATCAATGGAAAATCGATGCGACATCACGCCTTGCCATGAAAAGCTGAGAAAATGTTACTCTTTTTGTGCATCTACAAATGACTTGTAGTTGAAAATTAGCCTGTATGGCTAAATCTAGAACATTTACGTGATACACTTTGGTGCTCGTGTTAATTAATATGCATTGTCCCTTCTTTAAATAAAATAAACAAATAAACAAACTTAACTTGTCTTGCTGGTGATGCATTTCTAGCCAACGCCTATCTGCTGCTAATGCTGCAATCAGTCACAGAGCGACAGCCCGTTAGTTACACAGAGTACAACAACTCAGAGAAGCATTGAACAAAGTTAAAGAAAAGAACTGTGTGAGTAAACGTGTTAAAAAACAAAAAACAAAACATTGAATATCAGTGCCACCTCCGACAACACAACTGTCCAAACTTAAAATTAAAATAAAGCATTCTAACTGTAAACATCACAAACTGGCATGGTTTGTGCAACCTCGGACAGGAAGGCTCTACAGTAAGTGATTAAAACGGCCAAAACATCACTGGTACCATCTTCAGAGCATCAGTGACATCAGTGAAGTCAGATGTCTGCACACACCCCAAAAGATACTTGAAGACAAGACCCACCCTTGTCACAGTTCACCTTGCTGACATCCTGCAAAAAATACAGAAGTATCCATTGCTATACCACCAGACTACAGAGCAGCTTCTTTCCTCAGGCTGTGAGACTTATCAATTCATCCTCCACTATGTGCTCTATTAAATGTTTTCTTTCTTTTGTAGTATAAAGGGACTTAACTTAATCTTTGACTTTGTAAAATTTTATAATGTAGTTTAAAATGTTTGGATATAGGTTAAATATTTAGCCATACCTTTCATTTGTCTTTAGGCTTGTCACATACACTTATATACAAAGTTACACGTACAAACAGACCAAACCCCTGAGCACCAAAGGTATGATATTGTGTCAGTGACCACAGATATAAAAGACATTGTACTTGATTACCTCAGAGACTGTGGCTCTGTACCTACAGCGGTGTGTCCATCTGTGTTTTCAATAGTTTATTCATCATTATTATGGCTGTGTTCAAAGGTCTGGGGACCACAGAGGTCCTCCATTTGCTCCGTTCCCTCTTCTTCTGTCTCTTCTTCTCGTTCTAAAAAGCTGTGTTGATCCCACAGTTCATGACCATCACACACTTCAATCCCAGAATCCCCTGTGAAGCGCCGGTACCTGCCCGGCGTTAAGTCCTTGCTGGGGTTGTAGGCACTCTGAATGTGGCTCTGTGTGACCTCTGGAGTAGCCGGGACTGCTCCATCAGCATCATTAAGGATGAAAACAGTTGGGTGGGGACAAGGAGGTTCCTCAGGTGGGTCTATAGGTGGAGGTGCTGGTTGAACAGGGGTGTAGGGAGGTGGCGGTGTAACTGGCCGATCAACCACCTCTTCATAAGCTGGTAGCAGGTAGGTGGGCAAGAATCCTGGTAAATAACAGAGTACAGACAAGTATTAAAGATGACATGTGTGTCAGTCATTCCTATGTGCAATGACAGCATTTAACACTAGCTAAGGATATGGAGCGAAGCACTATTCCATTTTCAGTTTTTCTACTCAATACTCTCATGCTCATAAACAAGTTGCTCAAACAGGATTACAGTTTAAAGTTCCACAAAATAACATTTTCTTAAATGATGATACTGGATTTAATGTCCATCATAAAGTGAAAAGTGTCAAGACTTTTGTTGCTTAAATTATTTTATTACTAGTTGTGGGTCTAAATAAATTCTTCAAGGGTTTCTGTACCTGTTCAAGGATAAAGCCCGACGACCAGAAGAATCATTAAAAGACTGTTTAATCAATATGACTGTGTGCTAACAGCCATCCATAACGCTGTCTGCTTATCTGCTAACTTGCCAGCCGAGAAATAAATTAGCGGAAGCCAAGAAGAAGGTAAAAGGTCTACGAGCCCAGTAGAGGCAAGACTGTTTAAGCCCAAGTGGCATTAAGAGCTTGTACTTTCGGTCAACGCAAGAAAAGTTAGCAACATGGCAGCAACAAAGGAGGAGCTAGAGAGGCTTAAGCAGAGGCGTTCAGCAGCCCAGACTGCTTTCACCAGAGGAGCTAAACATCTCACCTCCAGGGCTACCGCACTAGGACAAGATGGAGCTTTAAAGTAGAGCACTCAAGAGTCAGAGATGCGGGGTTTGAGTATGCCACAGCCCTGAGAGAAGCAGATGATGAACATGGCAAAGCGATGGCGGAGCACATCGACGAGTAAACAACAGAGTGCGACCGTAAGTTTGATGAAACTGAACAAATCATCCTAATGAGCTTTTGGACCAGGTTCGTTGAGGAGGCAAGTACCACCCTCGCCAATGAGGCTGAATCAGAGATGGACCAGGCTGAGGCAACCGACTACCATCAGATGACCAGGAGGCAACGCGACCTGATGAATAAAAGCCTGGAACGGGAGATTTTCATCTCGACAAAGAAGTAAATGATTGGATAAACTTAATTCCTAGATCCAAGTTAAAGGAGTCGAAAGTCTGTATTAGGAAGCTGAAGAAATGACGTGAGAAACTGTGGGATGAGTGGGCGTGGCAAGGCAGTACTCAAGGCTGGGCCCTGTCCGGTGTTGAAGTGGAGGAGACAGATGAAGCGGTAGAGCAAAACCAAGACGAACAATAGAGCAAGCCCGGTGAGGAGGCAGCATCCCTTGGTGCTCAACCTAACCCTGACCTGTTCCACCCTGGAAACACTCAACCCCCTGTAGGAGGCATCCAGCCTAGCTTGCCCAGCATACTCCCAAATCTCAGCTATGGTATATATCCGAATGCCGCGAGCACGCTGCGTGGGACTTTCAATGCACTCCAAGGTGGTTCTGGCATGAACTCCGGAACTTACAATGTCAAGCCCCTGATCAGTCTTGAGCGGGCAAGCCTGCCTATATTTTCCGGTGACATGAGGGATTACCACTGTTGGAAAGCTGAATGGGAAGACTTGCAGCGGCTGGGAAACCCACACGGATTGGAGAATGTGAAAAAATTCCACCTTCTAGGCAGCTTAGACGACAAAGTCAAGAGGAACTTTGTGTTGTCCAGCTGCGGATCCGCTGCTGACGTGTTCAGGCTCCTGGACAATAAGTACGGAAACAAGCCAAAAATAGTGCTGCTGATCTCAAAAGAAGTGCAACAACTTCCCCCCATAAAGGGAAACCAATCCAGAAAGACAATTGAAATGATTCAGGCTGTGGAAAGAGCACTTCATGATCTCTGAGTCCTGGGAGAGGAAGATGCTGTGAAAAATCGGGTGGTAGCACAGTCGATTGAGAGTAAGCTGCCTGATTCCCTAAAAGAAAAGTGGCTAACGCACAAGAATGATCCTGCTAGCGGCTTTTCATCACGCAACCACTTCAATTGTTTACTGCAATACCTAAAAAGGCAGGAAAACATTCTCGAGGAGTTAGATCAGTTGCAACTACAGCCCAGCCAAGTGGACAAACCTGAGAGGTTTAGGGAAAAGAAAGCATTCACCAGGGTCACATCGGGGAACACTCAAAAGAACTCTCAATCAAACTCATGTATTGTGTGTGGGGACGATGTGCATGCGGGCAAACTGTTTGCCTGCAAAATCTTCAAAAGGCTCAACCTGTCTAGTAAAAAGGCTCAGCTGAAGAAAGCAGGAGCATGCTTCAAGTGCTTGCACCACCATGGCGAAGATGGCACCACACTAGACCTCTTCGGCCCCTTCGAGGTGAGGAACGCTGTAAAGAAAAGAGCCAAGAAAAAGGTTTGGGGAGTACTGCTGCATGGCTTCCAGAGCCATCCATGCCGACCTCGTCGATGACCAATCTTCTGAAAGCTTTCTTCAGGCCTACTCTCGATTTACTGCTCTGAGGGGGCATCCGAAGAAGCTATGGTCGGATAGAGGCTCAAACTTCGTGGGCACTAGGCCCGCATTGAGAGAATTAGATAGACACCTGACCTGTTTGCAGAGGGCATCTATTGAAAGCATGGCTGCCAGGAGTGGCACAGAGTGGCAGTGGGACTTTCATCCTACGGACGTGGCCCACAGGAACGGAGCAGCCAAGGCAGTGGTTAAGCTCATTAAAGGAGCTCTCAACAGCCTCTGTGGAACGACTGGCTGCTACACCTGGGGGGAGTTCCAGACCCTTCTCTACTTAGCAGCTAACTTGACTAACGATCGACCCATTGACGCCAAGGCACAGGAGCAGAAAGACGCAGTGGAGTACTTGACTCCTAATTCCCTTATCTTGGGGCGCACCGGACAGGAAGGAGACATGCACGGAATCGACATGGAAACCCACCTTTGGTGGAGGTTGAGGGCTGTCCAAGCTGGAGTGGACAAGTTCTGGTCAAAGTGGAGTGAGCTGGCAGGCCCAAACTTATTCATCTGGCACAAGTGGCACAGAGCGGAGAGATGCGTCGAGGTTGGAGATGTGGTCTGGTTAGCAGACCAAAATGCTCTGAAAGGACAGTTCCGGCTCGGTCGACTCGTCGCTACATATCCTGATAAGAAAGGGGTTGTCCGGGACGTGGACTTGAAAATCTGCATGGGTCTTCCCAGTCTCCTTGTGTCCAGGGTTCGGAGAGAAAACTCTGACTTGCCCACGACCATCGTCCATCGCAGGGATGTGCAGAGACTGGTGGTTTTGATTCCAGTTAAGGACCAACAGAAGTAAGATAAGTCCTTGCCAAGGGATACCTAAGAGACTATTTAGTTTTGTTTAGTTAGTAGGTAACCCTGGGAGGCAACTGAGTGATTAGAGGGCAAACCTACACTCAGTAGGAGGAAAGGTGGTGGTGGCTACCTCCTTAGTTAGCTTTGTGTTCATGTTGTCCTAAATGATGGGAACATTTGGACCTATGAGGAACACCTAACCTTGAAGGACACTTTCTTTGGGAAAGGTACTTTTAGTTTCCATTTTGAATGAATGCAGGACCTTAAGTTTGAGATACCCACTGAGAGACTCAAGTGACTGTTGTGTTAATTGTGGCCTCATTGGATCTTTGATCAGTCGGCCAAGTGGGAGGTGTCAAAACTTTTGTTGCTTAAATTATTTTATTACTAGTTGTAGGTCTTAATAACTTCATGGTTTTCTGTACCTGTTCATCTTATTTTGAAAAGCGGTTTCTAAGTCCGTGCTACTGCCGGTTTTGTTTGATCACGGCAGTAGCTATATTCAGACCTTAGATAGGAGCACACAGCCCATTGGTAAGTAGCAGCTGTTATAGCCTGCAGACGATGTGTAGTTTATAAATACTTGTGTTGATGTTTACCACACTGTTAGGCTGTTATCCTCTAATATGAGTGTTACCTAGCACACTCGGCTAGCGCTCGGTTAGCTCCCGTTAGCATTATCGGCTAGCACTCGGCTAACTCCCGTTAGCATTATCGGCTAACGCTCAGCTAACTCCCGTTAGCATTTCTGGCTAGCGCTTGGCTAGCTCCCGCTAGCAGTCTCTGCTATTAGTGTTAGCTGAGACACAATAGTGTTTATTCATTTGGTCGGCTGGTTTTATGTAATTCAACATTACTATATATAAAAGGACATTTTGAATGCTTAAATGTTTAAAGGACTCTGTTTTGTTTATTGAACAAATGAAAGTAGCTATTTAGAGGTTACAGTTTTATTGATATCATCACATATAACTTTTTGTATCTGGTTTAATTGTTTCAGGTTTATGACCTGTGGTCATTTTGATATAAAAATAAAAAGAGCTGCTACAGAGCAGCTCTGGCTCTGTAGCAGCATGCTACAGAGCTCTGGCTCTGTAGCAGCATGCTACAGAGCTCTGGCTCTGTAGCAGCTAAATGCTCCACTATTTTCAAGAGCTAGTCTCTAACCGCCTGTCTGCTCTTTGGTGTTGAGCAGGGAGTGTACAGTGGATTTTTTTGAGCTTTTTCTTGTTAAAAACAGCTGCCTGCTGTTGCATCTGCTTTCCGGATACAGTGCTTTCCGGATACAGTGCATTAAGAATTTTTTTTTCACATTTTGTTATGTTGCAGCCTTATGCTAAAATAATTTAAATTTTCCCCTCATCAATCTACATTCAACACACCATAATGACAAAATGCAAACAGAATTTTAGGAAAAAGTGAAATATCACATTGACATAAGTATTCAGAACCTTTGCAATGACATTTAAAATTTAGCTCAGTTGCCTCCCGTTTCTCTTGATCATCTTTGAGATGTTTCTCCACCTTGACTGCATAACTCTTAAATGGAAGAAGTTTGGAACAACCAGGGCTCTTCCTAGAGCTGGCTGCCCCAACACATTGAGCAATCAGAGGGGAAGGGCTTTGGTAAGAGAGTTGACCAAGAACCCGATGGAAACTTCCATTAGTACAACCATCACAGCAACACTCGACCGATTTGGGCTTCATGGCAGAGTGGCCAGACGGAAGCCTCTCCTCAGTGAAATACACATGAAAGCCCACAAGTTAAATGTAAGACTTTTAAAGACCTTTTTAATACCAAATTAATTAGAGGAAAGTCTGGCCAATGTGACTGAAAGTGCCTGACTGGTCCAACAATGCGACGGCCCACCGGGAGGCTGGAGACTGGCCAGCTAGCTATAGCTTGACTGTATACTGCCTCAATCCTCCCTGATGACACAGTGCATACAGGTAAAACATTCTTCTTCTTCTGTCTGTACTGGAGAAATTTTGACGCAAAATATTTAGAATATTCAGAATTTTTCTTTTGAAGGCTTTTTATTAGATTAACTTTATCGAAGACATTTCAAGACTTTTAAGGACCTGCGACCACCCTGTTATTGCACTTCGGTGTTATAGTTATAAAGTTATATTTGCCCCTTCTCCCAGCCAGTCCCTTTTCGGGCGGATCCAAAAAATGATCGTTATACATCCAAATCATGAGTTTTGCGATCTGCTGCAGCACCAGCAAATTATACTGGTTCTATTTGTCAGCAGCAACCATTCTGTTAACAGTATCATGTGATTTGGCTTAAACTATAAATTTAACATCAAACAAAAAAATGATATTCATAAATCACAGAGACTAACTAAGTGGGGAATGTGTAGTGGTGGCAGCAGATACTTACTGAGATAGATGGGTAGGTGAGAGTTGTTGTGAGCCTCACGGTAAGCAATGAGGTTGATCTCGTTCTGCCGGCGCTGCTGCTGGAAGCGCTGCTTGGAGCGCCAGTGATGACAAACACAGCAGCATGTCAGGATAATGATCAGAGTCCACACCAACCAAAACCCTGCAGGGAGCCCACAGAGCAAGTACCAAAACACACTTAATATATATCCAGACAAATGGTGCGAAGTATAGTCTGTCAAAATCTGAGCCTCAGTACTGACACACAAAATGAAACCTTTCAATGACTGCAGATAGATATGTTTCTATTAAATCTTTTTCATTGACAAATAATCCAAACTTAAATGCATCCCTTGTTGTGGCACAAAAAGCAATACAAACTCAGTGCTGAAGCAAGTGCAGTTTTTCTTAGTTACTATTAACATCCCATCACTAGTTATGGCCCTCAGGTTCTTCTTCAATCTAAGGCTACTGCCACTCGTTGGCTTTGATGTTCTTTGTATCAAAACCCACAAACCTTTAAAGACATGGCTGAAAATAATGGTGCCTTTGCATGTTATTACAAATAATGCACCATTCACCTTGTAAAGTGTTGACATTATAAGACCTTTTCTCATTAGTACATAGTGTGTTGGTCTGAAGTGGAACAAAAAAAAAAAAGTTGTGCAAATGCCTGAATTCATGCTGATAATACAAAGACATTCTACAACAGGTTGGATAAAGTTATTGGTAACCTTAAGAGCAGGGCTATTCCACTATTCTGTTCAGGGGGCTACATTTTCAGTAAGCTAAGGGCCTGGAGCCAGACATTTCCCTGAGCGATTAAAAACTAATTACTTAACTGTTTATTTTTCTTTGTAACAAAAAGCGGTGATATAGCCCCAGAAGTAAACACATACTTGAAGTTTGGCCCTCTGAACTAAATTTTAGCATTTTAATGATTCCTTGTATGTGTATTCTAAACCTCACTAATTTTTCCACTTGATTGGGTTGAAATTAGTCCTGAATATCCAAGAGACCTTAAGGATAATTTAGAACATGTATTCATTTAAATAGTTGTTGCTTCATGGTTACAGTAATCAAATTAATAACAGGAAGTTGTTTTTTACCAGAATGAAGTCATGTCTGTCATTTTCAAAAAATCATATCTCCACTAGTTTTCACTTTCTTGCAACCAAATCTTGGTTCTTTGTAGTATTAATGTAGGTCTATCACATATAGACGTTATTTGGTCCTACATAAACTGAGTGCCATGGATCTAGTTAAATATAGCTTAAGAGCTGAAAAAAAAAACACTTTTCCGAAGAAGGATTATTTTAATGTCCTTGAAACTTTAGTGTGTGAAAGTGTTGATATTCACTGCATATATCTATAATCATTAGCCAATTTTTCACATTTTTCACTGGCTGAATGTTAAATTCAGTGATTTTTTTTTCATCAGTAGATAATTGTACTGTGTTGACTTAATATCATTAATAACTTACACATACAATACACACACTATTTGGGGGTGCGTGCTTGCCGTGTTGGACCGGTAACATAGCATCCAAAAATACAAACAAAAATAATAATCGGTGGTCAGTGTTGATTCCTTGGCGCACCACTATGAATCGTGGGAAAAGAGGAAAAGAGGAAAATGTGTGGGAAACACTGCAATATGAACAGTATAATTTAAAAGGGCAGTCATAATTTATTAAATCATTGAGCATTTTGATGTCAAAGTGAGATCATGGAGCCCTGCTCAATTTAGTTCAGAGAGTTTGAAATTGTGAAATAAAGTACTGAGCTAAGGAACTAAGATGAAGATTTTGTCTAGACATACAGAACAGGATGGCATCTGATATGCAATGAACCAAGCCATTTCAAGATGTAACTTGCACATTTCTACAGGCTCAACAAGTACAGTCCCCTCCAAAACTATTGGAACAGCGATGCCAATTCCTTAATTTTACTGTACACTGAAAACATTTGGGTTTGACATCAAAAGATGAATATGACACAAGAAATCATTTTTTTAGCTTTCATTTCCAGGTATTTACATCTAGGTCTGTAACAAAACTTAGAAGATAGCATAATTTGGTATGGAAGACCAAATTCTTAGGTGAGCAAACGTGTAGGAACAGGTAGACTTAAAATAGATTAGAGTGAATAATATTTAATATTTAGTTGGAAATCCTTTGCTTCCAATAACTGCATCTAGTCTGCGACCCACTGACATCACCAAACCTTTGCATTCTTCTTTTGTGATACTTTTCCAGACTTTCACTGCAGCCTCTTTCAGTTGTTGTTTGCTTTGGGGGCTCCTCCCTTCAGTCTCCTCTTTAGCAAGTACAATGCATGCTCAATAGGGTTTGAGTCTGAAGACTGACTTGGCCAGTCTGAAACCTTCTACTTCTTTCCCCTGATGAACTCCTTGGTTGTTTTGGTAGTGTATTTTGGGTTGTTGTCCTGCTGCATAATGAAGGATCACCTGATCAGTTTGGTTCCATCTCTCTTTAAATTGGCAGACAAAATGTTTCTGTAGACTTCTGAGTTTATTTATCCGCTGCCATCATGTGTTACATCATCAGTGAAGATCAATGAGCCCGTCCCAGAAGAAGCCATGCAAGCCCAAGCCATGATATTACCTCCATCTTGTTTCACAGATGTGCGTTTGGGATCATGAGCAGATCCTTTCTTTCTCCACACATTAGCCTTTCCATGACTTTGGTAGAGGTTGATCTTTGTCTCATCAGTTCATAAAACTTTGTCCCAGAACCTGAGCCTCGTCTCTGTACTTTTTGGCAAATTCCAATCTGGCCTTCCTATTCTTTTTGCTAATGAGTGGTTTGCATCTTCTGTTGATGATGTCACTGACAGTTGTTTTAGGGTTTTTCTTTACAGCTCTCACAATGTTTTGTCATCAACTGCTGATGTTTTCCTTCATCTACCAGTTCGACATCTGTTGCTGAGTACACCAGCGGTTTCTTTCTTCTTCAGAATATTGAAACTAAAAGATGACACACACCAGGGCAGCAAAAAACACCTGTCAATCACATGTTAAAATAATCCTTCCTGGAAAAATCTACCATTAATATAACTAAAAAAGTGGGTTTTTCAGCTCTGAAGCTACATTCAACAAAGTCTGTGGCACTCAGTTTTTTATGCAGGACCAGATAACTTCTAGATGTGATAGAACGTCTCGCAAGAAAGTGAAAACTAGTGGAGATATTTTTTTGAAAACGACAGATTCTTCATTGTGGTAAATGAAGGTGGTAAAAAATGACTACCTGTTATTAATTTGATTACTGTAACCATTCAGAAACAATGATTTAAATAAATGGATGCTGCTAAGTTTCCTTATGGTCTCTTGGATATTCAGGAAATATTTTTAACCCTATTCAGTGAAAAATAAACAATTGGTGAGGTTTAGAACATATACAAGGAATCGCAAAATAGCGGAAATTTAGCTCAGAGGGCAAAATAAAAAAAAAACATATTTTAAAAAGTATCTGAAGTGCAGCTATAGGATTTGTATGGTGTCATGAACTTAACAGATGTCTCAACATACATTTTTTCAAGAAAATCTATGACATGAACTGGGGAAAGTTCTGGGTTTTGGGTGAGTTGGCATGGAATGACTTTTTAAATAAATGAATGGCCTTGGTCACAGGGATGGGCAGCCAGACAAAGGATCAAATGTTAAGAGATAGGAATAATATTTTTAATTGTAGCTTAGTCAATTAAAAAAACAATAGACCTATACCTTTTATAATGCAGCCTATAATGACATGCCAAGACAAAAATGTCTTCTTCTATGCTTTTTTATTTAGTCCACACAACAAGGAGTGAATGGGCATATGTGATTCAAGAATGAAAATTAAAGTGCACTCGGAGGATTAGGCTTCATTTTAGGCCTACGAAATACGGCTCATTTCAGTCACAGTTTCAGAGACTGAACAAAAAACCTGCTCGTTTGGCTCAGCTATATAGCCTATATTAATATGGTCATGCGCGGTGTGGATGGGTTCTTTAAAAAAACAACAATGAACGCTTCACTTTGGTTGGTAACGCGTACTGTAACACGTTACATGACATAACTGTAGTTATATATCACTGAAATATTATTAGGTATGCATTATACAGGTGAAACTCGAAAAATTAGAATATCGTGCAAAAGTTAATTTATTTCAGTAATTCAACTTATAACCTACCTTATTGCACCTATTGAAGCATCCTGGTCTTCCATAACACCTCAGCACTGCCACAGGCTGATAGCATCCATGCCACACCGCATTGAGGCAGTAATTCATGCAAAAGGGTCCCAAACCAAGCACTGAGTACATATGCATGGTTATACTTTTCAGAGGGCCGACATTTCTGTATTTAAAATCCTTTTTTTTAATGATTTCATGTTAATATTCTAATTTTCTGAGATTTTGAATTTGGGGTTTTCATAAGCTGTTAATCATCAAAATTATCACAAATAAAGGCTTGAAATATCTCACTTAGCATGTAATGAGTCTATATAACATATTAGTTTCACCTTTTAAGTTGAATTACTGAAATAAATTAACTTTTGCACGATATTCTAATTTTTCGAGTTTCACCTGTACCATTACTCCATTACTGCCAAAAGAAAAATATTACCGCAAAGCGTTACTTTTGTAAGGCGTTGCCCCCAACACTGGTAGCCATTAGGTATAATTTGTTCAGTTCTGACATCTCTTACCTAGCTACATCAAAGCATTTCCTATAAGCAAAAACAAAAGTTAAAAAAAGAACTGAATTTGTTCTTTATTTATATCTGTGTATCATTTGTTCTTTTGATATTCAATTGAGAATCAAATAAAACGTTGTTTTTTTCATACTTTTGATTTTATGATCAGATCAAAAAGAGGGAGTTGAAAAAACGGGACATGGGCCAAATTTCATTTTGATATCTAATTTATCCAAATTGTGTGACCCCAAAGTTATTTATTATAGCTTTATTGAGGCACACAGTGGGTCTCTAAACTGCTCTGTTTACGGCGATTCATGAGCTGTAGCATTGCAGGCTTTCTCATCCTTCGGATCTGCGATTCATTGCAACTGCATTGTCTCCAGGCTCGAGTGGAAAGGTTGGATGGCAGAGCAGAAGCAAGGCAGCCTACCTGTTAGCATGCTAAACAGGTAATTAGGGATGCACCGATACTGGTATCGGGCCGATACCACGCTCATATACTCGTACTCGCAAAAATTCACCCATGCCACGCACCGATACCAGGGGGCGGCTTGTCATTTCTTGTTGTCATACCTACAGTATTATATGTCTGTATAATTAAATGGTAAGTGACAAGAAATATTGTCAAAATGTTTTTGAAATGTTCTTTATTTGATTTGACAGTCAGTTCTTGATTACATGCAGACGTTGATACAACTACAAGGCTACTTCAGTATATATCACACTGATTCAAATGTGGAGACTGTGCAATAGTTTAATCCAGATATTAAGTTGACTGTGTTAACTGTCACTAAGTTTCATTTTGTCAAAAGGGGAGGCAGTGCCAATGTGGAGGCTTTTTGTTGAAACAGGAAATTATGATTACATTTATTTTTATTTAATTTATAACCATTTGTTGTAACATGCAAAGAAGAAAATAAATCCTGTCTTCCAATTCAGTGCATCTGTAACCTAATAGTTATTTTTGTGGTAGAAATATCGGTATCGGTACTCAGTATCGGCAAGTACACAAATGAAAATACTCGTACTCGGTATGAAAAAAATGGTATTGGTGCAACCCTGCAGGTAATTATTGTCTCTTCTGTGGTCTGATTAAACAGTAAATTCATCATGACCCACAACTCCCTCACTCCCTGTAGTTGTCCAGGGCACTGGTGGGGGCTGCAACACTAGAGGACAGCCAAGGACGGGCACTCAGCCGTGGGCAGGGGTCCTTTTATTTCCTACTATTTTTCCTGTGTTTGGCATGTAATAAGAACCAGCCAGCGGCAGAGCTGATGCAGTGAAGTATGAGCCAGTTGCCCTGCCACCACGGCGAACAGGCCGGATGGCAGAGTTGGGCTGCCCTGCTGGCCTGTGCACTCTACATGACAAGCCCAGACACACTGCAGTTGCAGCGAAGAGTGGCTCTAGAGGATGAATGACCCCAAGAGGAGCAGCAAAAGACCAGGAGAAGGGCCTAACCCCTGAATTCCACCAGATACGTGTCCGGTCTGGCTCCGCTCCGCCGATTTCACTCTAGTCTATGTGTTTACTTCCACTGGCTCCGCTGCGTTGCGTATCTGCTCTGTTTCAGCTCTGGCACTCCAGACCCATCCCTTCCTGAGCAGATACACAGGACTTCTATTTCTGCCGGATGCCGGAGCACGACGCAGCAATTCAGCCGAATTCAGCACAGAGCAGACAGGAAGTCACACACCGAAACAACAACATAACATCTGCTTAATTTTCATAATCAAACACTCCTTGTTGACACCAGCACAAAAATCTAAAAAAGAAACAAATACAAGCTTCTAATCCTTTGGCTGGGAACACTTCGTGTTGTTGTGTTTATAACACATACCTATAACTGCAGTCACGCGTGATTATGTAATTATCGCAGGAACTCCTCGGTCTCCCAACTCCAGCTGTCTGGCAGTGCTGTGCCGTGCCGGACCCAAAACGCAACCGGTGGGGGTTACCAGACGAAAGACGATAGAAACCAAAGCCATTCCACAACGGGTGTGCATCCAGTGGAATTCTAGAGTAAGACATTGCAAAGCTATAGCTCGGACCTACTGTGTGAGTCAATGAAGCCATGATTAATAACTTCTGGGTCACACAAATCAGCCAAATCAAATATCAAACTCAAGTTCTAACTGTGGTCCTTTATCATATTACTATTTTTGATCATAAGCATAAAATTAGAAGTATGAAATGTGTTTTTTTGGTATCAGATTCATTCCCCCCCAAAAAACAAAATAAACCAATAATTTTTTGATTCTGGATTCTCAATTGAATATCAAAAGAACAAATAACACACAGATTCTAATGTATTAGTGTATTTCTGCTTTATATCATTTAAGGAATTACATGAAAAAGGATCTTTCAAACACTAGGAATGAATAAGGAAGAGGTGGGTAACTCACACCAAAGTTCATAATAGTAGCTGCAGCACTGTGTCTCTCCACAGCAGTGACCAGACTCACAGATGTAGCTCTGGTTGTTTACTCCCTGGCACACCAACTTGGCCTGTAAATACACAAACACACCACTCTGTGACTGGGTTGATGAAGCTACTGGAACAACACACAGTATTCTGACACAGTAACAAGAACTGAGATGTATAATAATTTCCTGCAATGCATGATCATTGAAGTTCCAAGTTAACTGTAGCAACGTTACTGAAGTGTGTCCTACAGCTGTCTCACTCTTCCTTGTAACATTAGAGAGGTGCAGTTCTTCAGGATAGTGTTGTTAGATACTTAAGACATTATAAAACTGCACCTAAGGTCTCTGTTAATCCCAGTGGGGAAATAATTAAGTACATCTACTCAAGTAGGTTGGTATGCATGATCAGTTTTGAGTCACATGACTGGTTCTTTAGTAAAGTATTTGCAACTTCTATTCTGCTACATTATGGAGGCAAATATTATACTTTTTACTCAAATTACTACTACTACTAAATTTATTTGATGATTTAGGTTAGTAGTTACTTTGCCGATTCAGGTTATTAATTTAAAATAAAAATCAACAAATTAATTAATGTTCTGTCCCTTAACCAGTTAAAGTGATTGAAAGTGAACACATTAATGCATTAGAAATTATATTCTAGTAGTATTGGAAAGCTAAATAATAAAGTATAAGTTCTATTTTAATTAAACATATGCTTTAATGTATTTCAGCTCAGTTTTGTGTTGGAGTTTGTGTTATATCAAATTCAAAATATTTTTATTTTTACTGTAAATGCATATTGGTTTCAAATATCAGTTATCGGTCTCCTTGATTATTACTAATAATCGCCCTGTATAGACAATGTAAATGTTAACGTTTTACTGAAGGTGTTAAATGTTGAAAAAAGACAGTAAATATATCATGTAGTCCTGCCCTCCATGAATAAAACGATTAAGTGATTATCAAAACAGAAGCCAATTAACTTTCTGTGAATCAAATAAACTAATTAATGGAACAATCATTCAAATTTAATGTCTTTGTCTTATAAAGTTGCTTCTCTTGCTTTAAAGAAAACTACCTGTGTTCACTGGCTCAAAAAGCTTCATCTCACTGAGCAGAGCCTCTGGAATAAGATATCAAGTCAGCAAAGTAAACACTGCTGCACTGTGACCTCACTGGAAGTATTTAACACAGGCAGCTAATGCTGTAAATGTCATGTTGAACTACCATTTACATCTGCAGTAGTCATAATACTCTTCAAGCGAAGTTTAATTCTGCAAATTCCTGTCTCATTCCTTTATCACGATTTTAAGTGCTGACCTACTTGTCCCATTTCACAATCTGACTGTTAGCTATACGGCCAGTACATAAATATTCACCATGCTCACATGCTGTGTTTTGAAAGCTGTACGGTGATGGCATATAAAGCGACCACCTTTGACTGTAAAAGGTGCCGTAAAGCTACTTTAAATCATGCTATGCCATTACATAACATTACAGCAGTCATTGTAAATGACAGCCCAAGCTGGTGTAGGAAGTATGTTTGGCTATCAATTCGCTAATCGTCGGTATCATTTGGTGTGAAAGAGAAATCAAAATGCATGTTCTCGTCTACCCCTGCTAATGTTACCTAAAATAACAACGCCTGGCCTAACTTGCTATTTAAACAGCTCTGCCAACTTTAGGAACTTTCCCATGTTTGTGCCTTTTGGGCGAATACGAAAACTGCCCTAAGGTTAGCAGGAAGAGCTTCAAACAAGAAGTCTGTATCCAGCAACCAAAGAATGAAATTCGATTATTGGGAGAGTCAAACTCGTGTTATTACATTTTAACTAACAGACCAGTTTAGTTTAAGAAGTTAGCCAACTAGCTGCCGTACTAGTAAGGACGTCGGTAACAGTTAACAGTTGCTGTTTCACTACCTCTGCGACTGTAGCCGCCGTCGCTGAATTGTCTGTCCCAACGTTGATCTTCAGTGACACCATTGCCAATAACATCAGAGACTAATATTTCTTTACAACAAAGCAGCTGATAAACAGTTGCATTGTGAACGAAACGTCGGCCTCGGTGGCTAACTAAAACAAAACACATCCAGCTAAACTTCAACAATTGTTCCCCTCAGATCGCTCTTCCCCTCTGCCATTGGTCCATTCATGAATAGAGTGGCTTCTCAGGCGGTGATAGGCTTTTTCTGTTGTCACTCTCAAATGATGCTTCTTTGACGTGTGCATCATCCGTCACCAGGCAAACTATAATTAAAGGGTGGTTTAAACCAGATTTCTAACGTAGTGACATATTTGGCACTTAACTCTTCAAGCCAACTTGAGGTTTTAGTTGTCCGAATTTTTAGATATCTGTCTGTGATATTTCTCCCAAGCCAATACAGAGAAGATAGCTGTCGTAGCTCCTTAGTAACTGTAGTAAATAGTATCCTTAACTGTGTCATGGCAAATAAATCTGCTTGACTGTGAAACTTTTTTAAAAATTATTTATTTAAGGGTGAACCAAATCTTTAATGTTTGTTTGTTTGTTTGTTTGTTCCACAAATTGAAACATCAGCTTCAACAATAACGTACTCACCAGTCTTAAAATAATCTTAAACCTCTGTTAGCTATTTTTAATATTGGTATCTTTTGGGTTAGGCATCATCAGTTACCTTGATCACACACTTGCTGTCCTGTATGTCTGAAGCCACAGGCTCCATGGAATGTGAGGTGTGAATACAGACTGATGCTTTTCAAATGCTTAACAACATGGCTCATATAGTGAAGCCTGCTCATGTGTTTCGTCAGTGGTGTCATATGTGCCATTTTCTGGACAGAATGTTTATTACTTGTACTGCTACTTTTTAGTTGCTTTCATCAATATGCCCAAATAAGTAGCCTAGATCTTTTTAAATAAACGAATGGCCTTGGACACAGGGATGGGCGGGCAGACAAAGGATCAAAGCCTGATATGTTATGAGATAGGAATTCATATTTTTAATTGTAGGCTTAGTCATATGAGTCTATAATGAAATGACATGAAAAAAAAATCTATTTTCTATGCCTTTTTATTAGTCCACAGACTAAGGAATGCATGGGCATGTGATTCAAGAATGTAAATTAAAATGTGGTAGGAGATTTGGTTTCAACATTTGGTATAGGAAGTGCAGCTCCCTGTAAGAAATACAGTCTTAAAAACTTGACCATAACTCTACAAATTAAGTCTTTTTTAGACTATAATTTTATACACCTTTTAGACAATCCATTTCAAAGACCCTTTTAAGTTTTCATGCCGTACCTCTTCAATGTTCAACCTGCACAAGCTGATCTGTTCAATAGTGCAATACTCAGAGTGAGAGAGAACTTTCAGTGATATGAAATCAGCCTGCCAAACGTTAAGTAATGTTTCCCTATCTCCCTCTTTTCTTCCAACTCCTGTCTTTAGGGCCAGCCCTTTGAACCTTTCAGCCTGGTTTGAGGGAACAAAAAGAAACAAATCACATTGTCCTTTCAGGAATTTTGGCTTGTTCACTGCCTTTCATGACCTCTTCTTTAGGCACCACTCTGCCTCTCCTCATTCAGGGACCCCAAGGGAGTCAATGGCTTCTTACATCCCAGTTTGACAAGTCAGGAGGATACACGCTAATCCCCTTAATCTGGCTTTTCTCCCGCACGCAGCCACAGGGAGAGAGGGAACACAGAGAGTAATCCTGTCAGTGAAACAATAGGATTAAGGGTCCAACCCGTGAGTGACAATCAGGTATCCACTGACTGATCTGCAAAGCAGGAGCCCTGGCCACTCTCTCATCAATGTGTCTTTATTTTTTGTTTGGTGGGCCCGAGAGGGATGGGGGTGAGGTAGGGGAGATGGAGGTGAGGTAGGGGAGGGACGGGTGGGTTGTGACAGGAGGAAGGATATTTCTTTGAGGGGTTGCTGGAGGTCTGACAGGCCTGTGGTCCCCTAAGCACCAGGGACCCAGGAATGACTGACAGGTAAGCGGTCAAAGCTGGGAGGGTTGGGAAAGCGAGGCTGGGAAATTTGTGTCTGGGAGTATGGACTAGGGGGTGGCAAAGGTGAAGTTGATTTCAACTCATGTTTCTCGTTTCTAATTTAGGAGAAATAAGTGTGTAGTGTGTAGTGTGTACTTAACATGCCGACTTGTGTACTTAATGTGCTGACTGTGTACTTAACGTGCTGACTTGTTTGTGTCTGTGTACAACTACTTTACATGCCTTCAATTGCCCCCCGGGAACAAGTTTTTTTCCTGACACACAGCCATGCCAGTAGGGGTGTGAATATCTGGCAATCTCATGACTCGATTGGATTCTGAATATTGGTTGTCCGATTCCATTTAAAATAGTTTTTCGATTCAAAACGATTCTCAATTTAAAATTGATTCTTGATTTAATAATAGAAAAGGGGGCATAATTTTCTGTCTTTTGCTCCAGTATACTGTGTGCTTAACCCTTCACTGGAGCCCTTAATCTGCTGAAATAAAATATGAAACTGGAAATTAAGATAAATCATCTAAATTAAAATCAAATCAATTATATTTATATAGCCCAAAATCAGTCACATTGCCTCAGTGGGCTTTACAACAATGTGTACAGTGAATAACATCCTCTGTCTTTAGACCCTCCCCATAATCTGCAGCCTTTTCATTTAACAAAGTTAACAGTATTAATTGATTAATACTTCAGCATTCATGCCTATATGTAGGTAACAAAATCCAGCAGTGAGAGCAGCCTTTCTGCTGCACTGTTAGTTCCAGGGACTCACACCCAAGACGCTGAGCAGGCACAGAGTTTTTGACATAAAACTAACTGACCACTGTGTTATTTTTTCCACCATGAAGTTTGACTAAGTTGTTCTAAATTGTGTGGTGTGTGTTATTCTTTTTGATCACTGCTCTGCTCTGTTAAAGGGACACTATGTAGTATTGGAGAAGAAAACTCAGAATTGTATTATTTACAATTCAGATGGGGTAATAATACAAATTCAGAAGTTTTTTTTTCACATAACTGAATAAACAACTATGGTCCCCAGAACACTGGTTGAAGCTACACGGTGGCAGGGTCCAGCAAATATAAACAAAGTAAAACAGTATGAAATTGTGTTGTACTTTAAGGTCAGTTTGTTTATTCATTTTTTTTTTCAGTCATTAGAACGCAGAGAGTTTGTTTATTTAGTTTGTTTAGGCATTGAAAATCAGTCAAAGAATATGTTTCTCTCCCCACCATAATTCTCCCCCAAAACTACATAGCATTAGTCCCTGGGTGATTGCGAATTGAAGTATTGACAAAAAATATATGGCCTCCTCCTTCTCCGAAGAGAAATTCTTGCAATCGGTGTCTTTTTGGAGATGAACTTCAAGGTAATTCTAATAAGGTGTGATGTTAATTGTCCAGGTGCTGCACTACCCTTGCAGTTTAGTTTCGCCTTTTTCGTTTCGTCAACATGATACTATTAGTTAATTTTCTAAAACGCTTTTCAACATTTGTTAATCGATTCTGGAAAAACATCTATTTCACATTTGAACATGTGCTGTCAAAAGGCAGACAAAAATGTCACATATAATACTTGGCTGTCAGTTGAGTGCACACCTACACCAAGGTCCAACAGTCCACTTTATATTATACTCACCCATTTATATAAGCCACCTAAATATGCCTGATATTTTTTCATCAAGATCTATGCAATAATCCCTGAGAAATGTCTAAAAAGTTAAAGGGACATGAGGCAGGATTTGTGAAAAAATAAACATGCATTTTAAGTTTTTTTAATGCTAATGGGTGATGAAGCGTTCAAAAACAAAAAGAATGAGCCCACCCACGTATCTCTCCGTTGCCTTGAACAGGCTGTGTGCTGCATAATGTACTGAAATTCGTGGTCCGAATTTCCCACGCAGTCCTGCAGACGTGATGTCAGATGACGCTGAATGCGCGTCCTCGACGGCTTGGATACAGGAAGAAGACAAGCGCAGTGGACCCAAACTAGTGTTTGGGTAGTAATGGATTCTGCTACGGTCAGAAAACGACCCACCACCACACAAAGTCCACTAAAAAGTCATACTAAGAAGAAAACAAGGATTTTATCAGCGGCATGTCGTGAGTCGAAACGAAATAACAACCAAAGCCGGGCCAGCACCCGAACAAACATCGGATACGTGTTCGACTCATGGAGGCAGCTTCAACTTGAACTGGGACTGAAAACAGATGCTGACATGGCTCATTTCCTAGTGACCAGGTAAGAAAACATTGCATGTCATGTTTAGAGCTTGATTTGAAAATCATATGAGATCAGCGAGGACTCGGAGTGACCAAACGTGCAAAATAGCGTTAGCTGCTAACATGTAACTTAGTCCACTGCTGTGTAACACTGAATAGTTACAGACTGTGCATTTTCCACGGTCCTTTAGTCTGAAACCGACTAGTTAGAAATATGTCCCTTTATATATGGGACTGAAAGCCCAGCCTGTTATCCGGGAGGTGACGTTCGCAGCTGGCTGTAGCCACATGCTAACGGTTTGTTTGTGTCTGTGTAGTAACATTAGCTGCTAACACACAGCAGTACCGTATGAGAGACAATATTTTTGTCCCCCAATATGCCGTCTTTGCTTTCGCCTGTGCCTTTCAGACTCGCCGCTTGTGTGGCGCTACACGTGCTTCATGTGTGTAGGGGATAAGGCTATTGCTCACACACAGCACAGTTAGCAGTTGTAGGCTACCAACGCCATTCCGCGGAGGCAGGCGCGGAGGTCTTGCAGTAAACAGTCACGTGAACAGCGAGTAAAGAAATAACAGTGTCACAGCATCAGCTGCTCTACTGTGAAGAGTTCATCCATGCTCCAGCGCCGGCTTGGCTGATGGCTGCAGTTACCCTAACGGCCGTCGTGTCACTATTGAGTCTTATTTCTTGATCCTGCCTCATGTCCCTTTAAAGAAAGTGAGAAAAAAAAACCTTTATCTGGGTGCGCACTAAAGATTGATGGGTTCTATTCTAGGCCGAGACCCATCCTCCATCCAAGTTCAGCGGAAAGGAGTTTTTGTGTAATCCTGCTGAAAACCAGCTTACCAACTAACAAATAAACTGACACATAAAACATGATAATGGAATCGAAAACATCTGTAAGCTAAGGTAAGTGAAAAATTCCTACAATCAGCATACATATCTTTTTGGACATTGGTGATTTAGATAAACTTGCATGTGTGCACACACGTTGTGTTATTTAATTTGAATATAAAATGTATTTACAGAAGTACATATTTCAAATTTGAAAATTTGAATTCAATATGTGCTTTCTGGTAGTGGTTTTCTCACGATTAAAAATTATACCAGATGGTGATTCAATCATCCAAATGGCAAATAGGGTTTTTGTGGCAGTAAATAATATAACACAGCAAAGAAAAAAGCTGGAAATGGTTAAAATGGTTTGGATCAAAATCGTACAACCCATGTGCAAATTAAGAAAAGGATACAAAAAAGTATAATATCAAGATTATTTTTGAGTGTAGTTACCCTTTCAATAGCTAACACTTTACTGCTATGATTATGATGTGGACTTCACCTTATTAACACCAGATGGCTCCATTGGTCCAAATATATCTTCGGCAGGACTCTCACCGTGAGAGAGCCCTCTGCAGCCAAACTGAAGCTCCTCGGGTCAGAGAAAAGGAAGACTGCTCATAGCCCTAACACTTTGAGCAATAACCTATCCTTAAACCACACAAACCTCAAGCAGTGAGGTGCTTCTGCTATGCTACTTATTGTCATTGCCACTACTGCAGCTAGGAGCCAGATCTCAGAGAATAATGAAACAAGCCTCACATCCAGCGACAAGAGAAGCTGTCCGCTCTATTCAGCTCCAGTGAACTTGGCCAAAGAAAACAGCGGCCGATTCTTCACATCTCCTCAAGTTACTGTGATGGTCTTGTTAAGTGCTGGGGGTAAATTACAAGTTAGCCATTGTGTGAAAAAAGGACTGAGTCACAGGATGGTGGATTTCCATGTGTGACTGTGCGTACAGTGGTTACTCTGTTTGTTTAGGCAAGCTGTAGCAGTCCTCTGCGCTGATGCTGTTGAAATCCCCATTAAAGGCTCACCTCCAGAGGTGAGGGTTAACCAAGTGGTGACTAAAGTGTGGTTGAAGGACTGGCAGGGGTCCAGGGGTTGCTGGACAGAAAAACATAAAGAAAATATCTTCTGTTCATTACTCTGAGTCAAAATCTTGTTAAAGTAATAGATCAACATTTTAAGAAATAATACACTTCACTCCTTCAGGTTTTTTAAATTTTTTTTTTTACAGTATGTAGTTAGCCTACTTTAGCATTAAGACTGGAAACTGCTAGTTCAGCTCTGTCCAATGTTCAAATATACACCTACATCACTTCTACAGTTCACTGATTGAGATGTAAATGTGAAAACAATGATTTTCAGGCTACATTCCGCTTCCCAGTGTCTTGTAGTCACAGTGAGGTTGCAAGAATTGGTACCATCGTGCCTGTAGAGTGACCAAAACTAAAGGTCTTTTCTCACTGACTGGATCCTACAACCCACAATGCAGCTGGAGCCACTGCACATGATTGCAAGGTGGAGGGCTGTCGTTAATTAAGAAGTACTTCCAACACATAACTATCTCCAAAACCAGAGCACTTCATCAGAATCGGGGGGAGTGTCACAGGGTTTTTAGACTTGACACTGCAGACATTTTATGTAAGGAATTATGTATGCTGTCTTGAAGCAGGTGGGCACACTCTCCTGTGACAGCAATCTGTTGAAAATATCAGTAATAATATAGTAATAAACATTCTAGTACACAACCAGGGATGTTATCAAGCCAATAAGCTTTACTCACATTAAGTGTCTGGAAGATTCTTCTCATAACCGCTGTGGATACTGACAGTGGTAGATCTTCTGGAGAATCAAAGCGAACATAAAATATATTAACTTTTTAGTCGACGTGGCCCCATGCTTTTGGAGTGTCTGGTGTTTTGGATTGCTTGACACATATCTTTAATGCTGTTAATGTTGAGGTCTCTTCTCAGTTTCTGCTTATTTCTCTACTTTGCCTCCTTGATGACTGCTTTCAGTCCTGTTGGTGTATGTTCTGTATTGAGCCATCATCCATCCATTTGTCTGGTTAGGCACCCACATGATTTTATTGTCCTTGTGATCATGAAAGAATAGCAGCACTGATGGCTCATAACATCTGTTTAGTCACTTGCAATAAATAAGAAGACTAGTTATCGTTAAGTGCGGAGGATTTGTTTGTGTAATCATGGTCCAGCGTAGTCTGGTGGGATTGTGGTGTTTATTGTTGTAACCATGATGGCAAAATGGGTCGATCTCCTAATCTAATCATAGTGCCTAAACTTAATCAACCAGTGTTTGTGCCTCAGCTTAACCAAACTGTACCCATAGTGTTATCACGACATAAACGGTGATGTGCAACAGTTATGGACAAGATGAAATCATCTTGCTTATAAAGGTGTCGTTTTGGAGGGCATGGACAAATAACATTTTTTTGGTGTATTTGGTGGACTTGTTTGCCTTTTTTAAAAAAAAAGCTGTGATCTAATATTTGCTTTTAGGGCATGTCATATTTTGGGCCTGGCTCACAGCTAAAATGAAGGATGTCAACTGTTCAGTAGTGTGCTCAATGATGTTCAGGTAAAATTAAAATAACCAATACAGTGCCTGAAGAAGACATTGAAACTAAAACCTGAAGTGTTTGGATAAACAGTGGCATTTTTCACAGGGCCAACACTCAACAGCAGCTTTGTGCCTTATGATGTTGCACCCTCTGCAATAGATGGTGTCACTCAAGACATGGGTATTAGGGTTGAGATGCCAAAGCAGGAAGCTTTTTTCTCCTGCAGTGGTCTAATCTCCCAAACCCTGAGTGACAATACAGAGAAGGAGAGACATGTAGAGACAAGAAAACACATTGTTCACTACCAGGCCCATTTATACATTTATACTTTTTGTAAGTATGAATCATTTACACACCAAAAGATGTAAATATAGGGCCCAAGTTTTAAAATACCGATATACCAGTTTAAAGCAGATTTTAAATGAGGTTTTCTTCTAGAACAGAACCTAGAAGGTCCGGTTATACTTTTGCAATCAGTTGTTGAGAAAATAGTCCTGTGCAATCTTTTTTCAATTTTAAATGCATTTTACTGACTTAGATCTAGCAGCCTTTCTCTGTCAGAAATATTATGATTTGTTCTAACTTTACACCTGTTATTTTTAATTCCTTCTTTATATGTAAATTGTTATGGGGACATCCCACCAACCAATGAGTTTTGGTCAATTCTTGCCTTTATTTGTAAAATTAGGAGGTAACAGGAAATGACTGGAGAGTGGTCTCTGTCAAAATTGTACAATTCATTCAGTGATTGCAGTACGATCCTGACCATATCACTGCTGCTAGCTCTAAAGCTATCCCTGTATGCTTTAGTAGACAGTGGACAGTAGACTGGACTGGAGTCAATGTTTTTCACATAAGATATTTTTCTTCAAATTACTAGACTTGGCTAAAGTACTTGTATTTAACAAAATCTTACACCCAGAAAACCTAGTGTGTTGTTGTGAAGACTGCCCCCATTCCCGGCCTCTATGATTAATTCAACTGTCAGGAGTCCCTAGGGGTCACATCTCCTGCATGGGTGTGCAATGTCTGTACGCACTCTGGCTACTGCTCTTAAGTGGCTTGGTATATTAGCTAATGGACGGCATATGATCTAATATATGCCATTAATGGCCAACAGGAAAGGTCACCACCCAGACTCACAGTGGACATCCTGGGACACGTGTGGCTGGTAGAGTAACACACAAGTGCAAACTCAAACACTGCTTTGTTATACTGTAGTTTTACTGTATATCTCTCCTGTTTAAGCAACAACCATACACATCTTCAAAGTGAATGCATTAATTGCAGGATTGCAGGATCACCATTTTTGTTAATTACTACATTTTACTCACCAAAGTAATTTCTGAGATTCGGTAACACAGCAACGTCACTGCACAGATCTCCAATGGGTCAGATGATCAGACAGGTTGGTGAGATTCAGCCTATTGTTTAGCAACATCTTTACTGTTTTTTGTTCACTCTCAGTCCTCTCATGCCATCATTTTTAGCTGCAGCAGGCAGCTGTTTTCAGAGAGAAAGCACCAAAAACCCACTGTGCACTACCTGTTCAGCAACAAACAGCAGACAAACACAGTTAAAGACTAGCTGGTGAACATAGTGGAGCATCTTAGCAGCAGAAGAGTGGGATATTTCCCCTTAGGAATTGTTGAATTGACGAAAAATAGAGAGAAAAGAGATGAATAGTACACTAAACACTAACCTAAATAAATGATAATGTTTCTCTGAAATTGGTGAATGTGTAAATAAGCTTTGGGTTCATCATATCATCTTAAAGATATTATATGTAAGAATTCTGCATTAAAACGTCTGAAAAAGACTACACCTTTGTTATACATTTTGTTGAGATGAGTACATTATCACACATGTTTCCATATATGTTCGCACCCAGAGAACTTTACTCAAGGTAATGGGATGTGTCATTTGGTTGCCCAAAGCTAACAAGCAATGGCACGGCCTGGGGGTAGAGTCCGTCAGTGAGAATTCAGGTCAATCTCTCGTTGAACTCAGCACTCACCAGAGACTCTCTTCTTTTTCCCCTCTTCTATCTGTAACTTTACATTCATGAAGTAAAGTACATTTCCCCTCCAGCTCCAGTCCGCAATCAACATTACAGTACATAATCACCTGACAATCAAGGTCACCTCTACGGATTGCGAATGCAGTCAGGTTGACATATGGGAGTGAAGATAAATCCAATTTTTAATCCAAAAAGTTAGAAGTTATCTCCTCCTGATTAATAAATGTCTCCCGATCAGAGCAGAATCCAATGTGTTAATTCCTCCGGAAGGTGTGGCTCTGCCCCAAACTCTCTCCTCCAGAGCTGGCTGGCTGTGAGCAGCTGAATAATAATAATAATACATTTTATTTGATGGCACCTTTCAAGGCACCCAAGGTCACTTTACATAAAAAAAAAACATAAAATAACAACATCACAGATTAATAAAACCAAACATTAACCTAAAAAAAAAGAAAAGACAGGTGTAGTGCACAGTGACCAGTCAGAGTGAGTGTGCCATTTTGAACGGGTGGGTTTTGATTTTGGATTTGAACGTTGTGATGGAGTCTGACTGTCTTATGTGTGGGGGGAGGGAGTTCCATAGTCTGGGTGCCGAGCAGCTGAAGGCTTGGGCACCCATGGTACAGAGGCGTGGTGTTGGGATGGTGAGTAGTCCAGCAGAGTTTGAGTGGAGGGTGCGGGAGGGGCTGTATTCTTTGAGGATGTGCAGAGGTAAGTGGGGGCTAGATGGTGGAGAGCTTTGTATGTGAGGAGGAGGATCTTGTCGTGGATGCGGTATTGTACTGGGAGCCAGTGAAGTTGGATGAGAATAGGGGTGATGTGGTCAGATGATTTGGTGCTGGTGATGATCCGGGCGGCTGAGTTCTGAATAATTTGCAGTCTGTTGATGAGTTTGGCGGGGAGTCCGGTGAGGAGGGCATTGCAGTAGTCAATGCGGGAAGTGACAAATGAGTGAACCAGGATTTCGGTGCTGGATTGGGAAAGTGATGGGCGGAGTAGGGCGGAAGAAGGCAGTCCGGGTGAGGTTTTGAATATGGGGTGCAAATGAGAGTGTGCTGTCCAGGATGCCGCCGAGGCTCTTGACTTGGGGGGAGAAGGGTACAGGAAATCCATTGATGATGATGGGTGGGGCTGGGGTGTGTTGTGGTTTGGTGAGGGTGGATTTGGATCCGATGAGCAGAGCCTAGGTTTTATTAGCGTTAAGCTTTAGGAAGTTCCTGCTCATCCAGCTCCAGATGTCTTCCAGACAGGTGATGAGGGAGGTGGGAGGGATGGCGGCAGTGAGTTTGGAGGAGATGTAGACCTGTTTGTCATCAGCGTGGCAGTGAAAATGGATCTTGTGATGACGAAGGATTGTGCCCAGGGGGAGGAGGTAAACGATGAAGAGGAGTGAACCCAAGAATGACCCCTGGGGGACACCCAGTGAGATACCCGAACACCCAGACTTGTGGTCCCTTCATTGCACGAATGAACAACAACCCACACAACGTTCCGCAAACATCTTTTGATTTGTTTTGAGAGACCCCTAGTGGCAGAACTAGTACTCGGGCTGTATGTCTTTATTGTTTAAAAAAAGTCCTTTTTTGTTACTTAAATAAAGTTATTAATTAGTAATTTATTATATTAACAAAACAAAACAACTGTTATCACAAGCAACTGCTGTTCACCAGTTTGATTCTCTGTCCCTTTCTACTGTCTTTTTTTTAATTTAAGATTTTTTCGTAATTTCTACTTTATTAGACAGTAGAGACAGATGGTCAAAATATGTTAATAGGGAATAACATGCAGCAAAGGGACACTGCAGTCAGGACTAAGCCTTGATACAAAGTAAATACTTCAGGTGAGCTACTAGACGACTCCTTTAACCGACAATCCACCCACCCACACCCACACACACACACTCCATACCCAACTAGGACATGGACTCCAGCTGTTTCATCCCTGTGTGTGAAACACCAGGTGTATGTGTGGTTTGATAATCCAGAGGTGTGATTATGTAGAATTGATCTCTGTCCATCAAATGGATCCTTACATTGTACACCGTGTATATGGGTGGTCAAACACTCCAAACCCATCTGCTGTGTGATCTCCGGTGCAGGGGTCAAATGTACGTAAACTCAAACACCGTTTCCACAGTGATAAGATGGGTTTGTCATGAGGCTAATGTGCCCTAATCCCCTCAAAGGCTTCAGCTGGGTCCAGGCAGCAACTCAGAGAGGAAAGGCCTGTGTTTTCCTCACTGGGGCTTACTCACTGGCTCAACAGACAGTGTGTGCACATGATTTTTATGTGTTGAGCATTTGTGGTCCCGGTGCCTCCAGCTAACAGATTAGCCCTTTACAGGCAGGCTCCAGCATGCTTCTCATGTCCAACAAATTAGTTCTTTCAGGCTCACTTTCAGTGTAACAGTTTCTCTCTGCGTACTGTTATTTTCATCCCAGATTTTAATGCAGATGTTCCAAACAGAAGCTTACATTTTTAAATGCTAAAAAATTAATTGCTGTTAACATAGGGTTCACAAAGGGTTATTATTCTGTAGATTCTCATTTATCTTGAATTGGCTGGTAAACTCCAGTTTCACTTCACTTCAGAAAAATCAGATCAATGGAAATCCTAAAAGGCCATTTAAAATGATTTCGGTCAATATTAACCTTATGGAGTTGTAAACATCTTTTTATAAGGAGAGCCTTTTCATGAGTCACATGGGATTTTAATTCTTATAATTTTCTGTTTTCAAGATTCTGGCATTTCTTTGTAGCGTCTTCCTCACTTCATTCCAAAAATATAAAGAACCTTTCTTTTCTGCAGTCTGAGTGAGCATAAAGCAGATCTTTCACTTAATCTTTCACGTAATTGCAGTTATTACTGCCATGTTCTGTATATTGGCTGAAAAAAAACATTTTTTAACCTTTTGATTAGGTGAGAAAGACATGTTTGGGTGGGCTGAGCCTGGGCTGACCTCGTCCATAAAACCAAAAGCAGTGCACCGAATTGATTGCTGACTCAGAATAAGCAATTCTTTTGAAAATTTGAAAATTTTTATTGTGAAAATAGACAGCTTTATTGAGCAGATTAGATATCTATGAAAACTGTGTGTGTGTGTATGAGTGTGTGTGTGTGTGTGTGTATCATCTGATGTAGATGGGGCTCTGGCTAAAGTCCAGTGAGTGCAAGGCAGTGGCCAGGGCTGCGTAGAGGTGAGAGCTGCTGAACCTCAGGCAGTACACCGGGCTGCTCATTGGGTGTGAGCTCAGCTGGAAGAACTGCACAACAAACACAACATGAAATCACATTAGAACAACATCACGTTTATTGTCTCACATTTTGATCAGCTCATGAAAATTATTTTAACAGCATTTGAATTCCCGTAACTTAATCACACTGGATTTACCACTGTCAATTTCATCTTGAGAACAGATTGTACACACCTGCAGGCATTTGGCCTGCCGTTTGTCCCAGAGTCGTACAACACCATAGTATGAAGAACCGCTGGCTATCATGTGATTTCCATCAGTCTGGATGCAGTACAGAGCGCTGTCGTGAGGCTCTTCCCACTCCATCGCACACTTCCTGTGGAAACAGATGGGAGGGGATCATTTAATGTACATGAAGCAGCTCTTCTCAAAAGTAGAGGAATATATTTTTAAGGGCTTGTCTGACAGCAGCTGTGGCTCAGTAGGTACAGCAGGATGTCCACTGATCACAGAGCTGGCAGTTTGATGCCCAACTCCTCCTGTACACATGTTGACGTGTCCTTGGGCAAGACACTAAACTTCAAAATGTTCCCGATGGTCAGGCCAGCAGCTCTCTGCCACTGGTGTGTGTAGCCTTGTGATAGTGATATATAAATGTAGCCATTTAAAGTATACTTTTTCATTTCTATACCACAGATTCTAATTATTATAACTAAGAATTTGTTTTTGTTTTATTAGCTCTGTTGGATTTTGGATTTTGATTGAAAGTGTTGACTATTTTATTATGTAATATTTTGCATCTCAGCATAATAGATGAATAGAGAAGGAATTGTATTTTTTTGCCTTTTTATTCTTTAACAGACACGGTAGATATAAACATGAAAGATTGACAGAGAGAGAAGGGAATGAAATGCAACAAAGGTACCAGGCTGGTATCAAACCAGGAAGGTTGTGCTTTAACCCTATGCCACAAAGAGATTTCTTTAGAACTTTATAAATAGTTTCCAAATTGCAAGGGACCAAAATGCACTGGACAAATTAAGATAAAACTCAAATAAAGTCATAATATTTGATATTCTAAATCATGAAAGTGACATGATTCCAACCCATGAGAAATGCTTCATATCTGAATCTGAGTGTTTGGGGTAAAATAGTCAAATTTCCAAAAATGTATAAATCAAAAATGTTGAGCCTGTCCTCATCAGAAAAACAACAATATAGGTTGAAAACTCAAGCAGCTCATTTTGACACATATTTATGTTTTTTTTTGCTTGGCGACTACCTCTAGCCACTGTGGTAGTTATTACAGGTAGAGAGGAGGAAATAAGAAGTAGTATAACTCCATATAGTGATGTGTCAGGGATGGTGGAAGGAGGACAGGACTTTTGGAGTGAGACCAAAAGTCAACGGTGAGTTATTTTACCTGACAAACATAGTGAATTACTGTCACCTACATAATGTAATGTAAGTTACTTGGGTTAAGTAACTTAGTGATTCGAAACAAAACCATGACGTTTTATTGAATGACGTTAAACCTAACTAAACAGTTTGGCTGGCAAACATTACCAACCTGCAGGTAAGGTATGTGTCGCTGGTATGCTGTAACAGCCATGTTGTTATGGGAACAGTGATAAATGTCGTTTTTGGAACTTTGAGGCCTTTCTCATTGACCTATTCATTTTATAGGTATGAAGATGTGTTGAAATCCAAGATTAGTGAAAAAGTAAAACTAAAGTACCGAATAACAAAAGCTGAACTGCGACAGTGCAGGTGAGATTACATCTCTGTGTGAATGTTGTGAAGCATATGGATATAAAGCTGAAACTCCATCTCTTGTTTACAGTAACACCTAAACTAGTTACCAAGGAGGTAAATGTGTGTGTGTGTGTGTGTGTGTGTGTGTGTGTGTTTGTGTGTGTGTGAGCGTGCATGCGTGCGTGAAGGCAGCAGACTGTGTGAACAGTGGCGTTTCAGTGGTTAGGAGAGGGGAAGTATTTTGGGGATAAGTATTTTCTGCCAATAGACATCGATCCTCCTTTAGTGCAGCCTCATCAATAAGTGATGGAGAGACACCAGGAGACCAGACAATGGGGCAGCAGAGATGTCTGTAGGTCTTTCTTTCTCTCTTCTCTCACACACAGAAACACACACATATACACACATACATATGCACGCATGCACACTCTAATTCTTGTAAACCTTTACTGGGGAGGTCATCCATTGACATTGCACCCTGAAAGTGACAAACACAAACACCAGTTTTGCACACACACAAACACATGCACACATTCTCCATGAATTTTGAATTTAATTAGTACGCACAGTTACAAATGTTGTAGCTGTCGTGTAATTTGTTTGCCAAAAAAGCTCAGTAAACAAAAGAAGAAAACAAAGAATTTTACTGATAGCGTTGCTTTTTTCCCCCCCAAATTTTACATGTATATTATTATAACATTATATATACATTGTAATCTAAGAAATATGTTTGGATGATAGGTGAAATTATTTTCATGATATCCATTAGGATATTTCAGGATCAACACATCTTCATACTTAAACAACTGAATAGGTTGTACAGTCGCAGTGTGGTTAGGTTTAGACAGGACAACTACTTGGTTTGGTTTAGGAAAAGATAATGACTGTGGTTAAAATCACTACATTACTTCTGTAACTTCCATTACAAATGTACCTACGTTACATCTGTAACTTATGATGTCTTATATGGCCTTTTCACTCTTTATACTACTTCCCCTCACTTCCTAGTTTGCAGCTGTAACAATTAGTATGGCTGCCGGAGGTCGCCCTCTAACAAGAGGTGTCAATATGGGTTGTTTAAAAAGCTGCTTCAATTTTTGACCAATATGGTCATTTTCTGATGAGGACAGGCTCTAACTGTATGAAATAATCACAAAACAATCAAACTGATGTTTAAAACAATAAACCATGTCACACAGTAATGCATTACAGAAGTGAAAACTCTGTGGAGAAAAAATGGTTGGAATCATTCATTTGCACATCAGTAATTTGTAGAAGGGTATGATATCATTATATAATCAGAAGAATATCAGAATCAGGATCAGAAATAGCCTACGACGTAGCCTCCCCAGAAATAATAACTGCACATCACAGTGACACGGGCCGCAAAGACTGTGATTGGTCTGCTGGGAAGCATCACATTTTCCGGCTTCTCTTCTGGTGCTTAGCCACGGATTGTGACCTATTGTTATTGTGACCCAATACACACCACAGCACTCTTTGGCTGTTGAGATCCTTTCTGAATGGCTGGTTGCTGTTATTCTCTGATTTTTATGTTAGTGGGGTTCTCTCAAGACGGTGGGGAATTGCAAGAAGGGGGAGAGGTGGGCAGTAGAGTAGATGCTGACTGGGAGCAGACAACCGATGAGTCGGGGGCCGCAGTGTCAAATCTGTTAAAAAACAGATTATGTTTGTTGGCCGTGTCCACATCTGCAACTCCTCTGTTGCCAGTCGATCCAAAACCAGTGATGTTCCTCATGCTGCTCCAGAACTCTCGTGTTATTCTGCTGGAGTTTCCGTTCCAGCTTCCTCCTGTACTAATCTTTCGCCTCCCTGATCTTCACTTTCAGCTATCTCTGTATAGTCCTCAGCTTCTCCCTAATTACCAGCTCTAAAAAACCTTTTTTTAGCATTCAAGATGGTCTTAATGTCTTTTGCTACCCATGGCTTGTTATTTAAGTGACAGTGTATAGTTTTAGCTGGAATAATGCAGTCAACACAGACGTTGATGTAGTCAGTAATACAATCTGTGAGCCCATCAATGTCCTCTCAATAGGGCTCACAGAGTGCATGCCAGTCAGTTACCTCAAAACATCCCTGAAATGTCTCATAGGCTTCTTCTGACCATCTCCTCATTGGCTTTGTGGTTGCAGGCTGCCTTTTCACTAGAGGCACATAGCAGGGGTTGAGCAACACCTCAGGTCTCATTTATAAAACTTTGCGGAGAATCCACACCAAATGTTTGCGTACGTACAAATGAATGGACGCCAAAAAATATTCTATCTATAAAAGCTGGCATATGCCCAACAATGCACAATTTCTTTTTATAAATCCCAACCATAAATGTTCAATGCAAAGGGCCTTGTGAATGTTATTGCACAGAAATGAGCCACTGGAAAATGGAGGTTTGATAGGTGAGCACTTTTTATTTATTTATGTTTTGTTAAAATGAACTTGGCATGCATTATGATTAAGACAATGAGAGTATGGAGTGTAATGACTGTGTAAGAGAACTGTCACTGATTTTATTACTAGATGAAAAATTACATGTACTTAGTGGTATATCCACAGCATAAGAAGATATTATCAAAGGAATGTCCACTCCGCATTTCTTTAATGCCATTGATCATGAATCATGAATCATGAATTTCTACAACTGATGATGATAATTTCATCAGTTAGTTAATGTGGTTGAGGTGAAAAAGGAGTCAGTATATTCACGCTTAATATCGGGAAAGGCAGGCCAGTCATTTTTTCCGAAATCCTTCCACCTGAAAAATTCTACATTTTAAAGGGACACTGTGGAATTATTTCTCCCATCTAGTGGTTAAATTTTATTTTGCATTCAAACGAATACTGCTCTCTAGCGCCTCGCGTTTTCAAATGTGCGTTGCAACCTGTTGGAACTACGGCAGACGGGATGTGTCAAGATTCAAGAAGCTATGACAACAACATGTCTTCAAACAGCACTTCATCAAGTTTAGTTTCGGGTGATGAGGTACGTTATTTCAAACAGACTTCAAACTGCAGCTGACGAGCGTGTCTGGCTAAGCTCCTTCTCTGTTCCACAGTCACGCTGGCTCTGAGTGAAAACACCTTTAGCCTTATCTGTACCACGTAGAGCTTTATGTCCCTCTCGGCAGTTCATCGTTTTTTATAGACCAGAAGGACATGGAAGCCTCCGTAGAGCTCGCCCGTCCTATGGAAATACAGAGAAGTGATTCTTCCCTCAGGAGGATACGTGAGATTGTTGGCAGAGATCATTTTACACCAATGAGGACTTATTTATGAATGAAGACGTTGATTTGAGGTAATAAATTACTTAAAACACTACACAGTCTACCTTTAACAGCTCTTGTGCTCCACAACTGACCACGAGCGTCAGCACATTTGGGCCCTTCTCGCTGCAGTCCAGGAAGGAGGGAATGTGATGCTGTGACAGTGCTGATTAAATATCCAGTCATTTCCGGTGGCCACATCCGGAGGCCCTCACTAGTGCCAGGTTTGTCCGTTCTGGGCTACTGTAGAAACGTGGCGGTGCAAAATGGCGACCTTTGTGGATGGAGACTTGCTCTCTATGTAGATATTAAGGGCTCATTCTAAGGTAATGATAACACAACCACTTATATTTCCGGGTGATTATATACCCATTTAAACATACTTATGAACATTATATTCCATTTCTGCCATTTCTTTTCTGCTAGATGCCACTACATATTACACACTGTACCTTTAATCGTCAGATAAAAAATACGTTTTTAGCGTGACAGAAATACTGTTTATACTATGATAACTGTCTCTTTAATATATCCAATTAGATCAGACCAATTTTGCAAATCTGTGTGCAGGGCATCAAATTTTATTAAATATCTATTGCATTTAATATTGTCGATTTCCTTTAGTATGACTGAATATACACTGTATATTCAATGTACTTTTTTTTCTCAAAGACAGACATTCATGTCTGGTTAGTTTAACAACATAACAGTTTTTTCAACTACATTTTTAAATAATCTACTCTGTCACAACTCAGAATAGAATATATTGATATCACAATATAAAATGGCATATGATGATAGATAATTTTATCTGACCATCGTTCCTATGGAAGAAATGATAACATGGAATTCACAGTCAAACTGATCATTGATTTGATAAGCACCATGGGACCATAGACAATCTGCATTTGTTTTTTTGTTTATCACAGTTCATTTCTCTTTGGTGCTGAGACCTTACTTCCAGACAACCTGAACACTCTGGATGACCCTTGGAGCCTTTTGGGGCTGGTGAGATTTGACCACATGAATTATTGATATCTAAAGAGGGACCCCCCTCTGCCAACCTTCGCCCCAACCAAGCCCCTTTCAAAGTCCCAAGAGCGATCTGACAATCAGATCTGATTTGTCGTACTTGACTGATCCTCCAGAAATAAAGCGTGAAACCCCTCTAAGCCCAAAATAAATGCTGCCCTTTCCAACCATGTTATGGACCCTGCTGGCTTGTACTGAGGCTGCATTAATATGGAAACCACAGTGGGCTGAGGGATAGCTATATGTGCTCACACTGCTGAAAATAAAACAGAAGGCCTGGAATGATTTTTACACAGTGGTCTAGATGTAATTTCTATATCACAATGATAAGATCAAGTATTTGGAGTTAAGGTTAACTGTATAGTGGTCTGAGGCCATGCTGTAGACATAATTTTAGATATACTGATTTCACTTTGTACTGTTTATCTGTTGTAATGAAATTTTAGACATGCTGATGAATGTTCTCAGTCATCCAGGTCATAGTAATTCTAAGTGCTATATCGTAGACAAACTACTTGTTTTATTTTTTTGAAGACTTTTCACCTCTCATCTAAGAGGCCCAGTTCTAACTAACTGGAGGGGCATTTGCAGGCTTTTAAACTCTGTGTGGGAATGTCCTTAAAAAGTTGATGAAAATGCGTGAGACGGGTGGAAGGAATGCAATCGATGAGGTTTAATCGGATCATGGTAATACCAAGAACAGGCAAACACAGAAGAACATCGGGGAAACGGATGAGGAGGATAAGAGCAACTGCACTGGAGCAGGATACCAGAAGCTAACTCACAGGAATGGGAACAGCAGGATCTCGGAAACACAGCAAATGACTCGACAATGACTTGAACAAAAGACTGGACTTAAATAAATAGATGGACTCGTATTTCTATAGCGCTTTTCCAGTCTACTGACCGCTCAAAGCTGCTTTACACTTGTCAGATTCACCCATTCATACACTGATGGCAGAGGCTGCCATGCAAGGTGCCAACTGCTCATCAGGAGCAATTTGGGGTTGAGTATCTTGCTCAAGGACACTGACATGCAGCTAGGAGGAGCCGAGATTCAAACCAGCGACCTACCTCCTGAGCTACAGCCACCCTACAATACAAATACAAACTAAACTAATGAGGGGATGGGGTGCAGGTGGAGTGAGGCAGAGAAACACAGGTGAGGGAAAGGAATGGAAAAACCCTAGAAAGAAGGGGCTGTAAGGCTAGTAAAAGGGTGGAAAAACACTGGAAGCAGGGAAGGGCTAATGAGGGAGATGCAGTGCAGTACAGTAAAGAAGACTGGTGGAGAACCCAGGTAACAGGGCTGGGCTAATCAACAGATACACGATAGGTGTGAAGGGTAAATCAGGCTGGTGAGGAGCACAAGAAAGCAGGAGGGAAAACAGAACACTGAAAAGGGGCAAAAGACACCACAAAACCCAGAAAACACATATGAAACACACATACAATACAACTAAAATGATAGGATCATGACAGATGATAGGGCAGGCAAGAGCAAAGCAAAGCTGCTTTTGTGAACCAAACACGCAAGTGAGCATCAGCAGCTCAGCAACGCAGCCACCATGCACTGCACAAGCATCCACTGTGGCAAGCTTGTTATACCTCAGCTGCTTTGTGTGCTTAAATTGCAATCCCAAACAACATCTCACAGTCATTGTGAGAACAAGAAAAGAAACATAATTTAAAAACATTTAAACCTGCTTACGGTGTTGTTCAAGAAAATCCTATAGAAATGTCTGGGCCCCTGAAAAGGTCTAGTGAATGGATCCTCCCCAAATGTTCTTTACTGAAATCAATGCGTGCCTTTGCCTTTAACCTCTTTAGCCTGGTTAAGAGCAGCTTTCTGAGCTGTCTGAAACATTTCACCATCACATTATTATTTGGCTCTTGCCAGCTGCCTCTTTTTCTTCCCAAATCCCACATTTCTTTCTATTTCTATTTTCTATTTCAAGTAGTTAAATCTCACATACTGAATATGAAATATTAGAATCAACAATAAATAAATAAATAAAAAACAGCATGTCTAAGTTTGGAATGTAAGGAACGTAAGCTCCCAGAAGAAGAAAAAAGACAAATAGGTAATGGTGCATTGCATTCTGGGTATTGGTTTCCATAATTTATGGTACACCTAATTTTGGGTTTGGGTTACATTTATTTTGCTTACAACAACCATGAACACACTGTGGCAATATACAGAAATCAACAGGAAAAAAGACATTATTGGAATCGGACAAAGATCAAGTGCAAGATTCCTTATAAGAGATAATAATAAGATAAGAGAAGCTTAACAAGGAAGCGCTACTTTGACAAAGTTAAGGTAATTAACAGGCTCAATCGTTACAAAGTGGTCAGGCAATCTCAACGAGCTACTGCACACAGCGCTTTCAGATGTGTGAAAGTGGGCTCTATTTGGAAGGACAACCTAAATTGCACACAGTAGCCATCTCAAAGCATTGGTTGTTTTAATTGTTAACCAATCATTTATTTGCAAGTGTACAGATTCTTAGTGCCTTCATGCATCTTTGGATGATTGTTTTCTCCTGCTCAGTCCACATTTGGTGCCCACATAAATGTCCATAAATAATCTTGAAGTGTAACCAATTAATTAATTAAACTAATAACTTTACATAGTATATACACTTCTGCATTGCAGTAATCAATATTATGTAAGAATTTGATTCATTTTTCACTATTTAGTATGGTAACATGTTATATATTTTTTTTATTGTATACATTAAAACATACATTAAACTACTCTCCACTGACCGGGATGACCATCAACTCATTCGATTGTCACTCAGCAACCGTAGGATGACATTAAGTGACCTACAACAAGTATGGCAAATGGCAGCTGGGGTGAAGTGCACGGCGAGAACGGTTCGAAACAGGCTCCTAGAGGCAGGGCTCAAGTCCTGTAAAGCTAGAAACAAGCCCTTCATCAATGAGAAGCAAGGAAGAGCCAGGCTAAGGTTTGCAAAATTCCATAACGATTGGACCATAGAGGACTGGAGTAAGGTCATCTTCTCTGATGAGTCCAATTTTCAGCTTTGCCCAACACCTGGTCGTCTAATGGTTAGATGGAGACCTGGAGAGACCTACAAGCCACAGTGTCTCGCACCCACGGTGAAATTTGGTGGGGGATTTGTGATCTGGGGGTGCTTCAGCAAGGCTGGAATCGGGCAGATTAATCTTTGTGAAGGACACATGAATCAAGCCACCTCAAAGGATATCCTGGAAGAAAACTTGCTTCCTTTTGCTCTATCAATGTTCCCCAACTCTGAGGATTGGTTCTTCCAACAAGACAATGCTCCATGCCACACAGCTAAGTCAATCAAGGTGTGGATGAAGGACCACCAGATCAGGACCCTGTCATGGCCAGCCCAATCTCCAGACCTGAACCCCATTGAAACCTCTGGAATGTGATCAAGAGGAAGATGGATGGTCACAAGCCATCGAACAATGCAGAGCTGCTTGAATTTTTCTGCCAGGTCTGGCATAAAGTCACTCAACAGCAATATGAAAGACTGGTGGAGAGCATGCCAAGACGCATGAAAGCTGTGATTGACAATCAGGGTTTTTCCACCAAATACTGATTGCTGAACTCTTCCTAAGTTAAAACATTAGTATTGTGTTGTTTAGAAATTCATATGAACTTGTTTTCTTTGTTTCTTTATTTGAGGTCTGAACACTGCATCTTTTTTCTTATTTAGACCATTTGTCATTTTCTGCAAATAAATGCTGTAAATGACAATATTTTTATTTGGAAATGTTGTCAGTAGTTGGTAGAATAAAACAAAACTGTTAATTTCACTCAAACATACCTATAATAATTTATATGTATATATATATATATATATATATATATATATATATATATATATATATATATATATATATATATATATATACACAACATATGATTAACACTGTTTATGCAGTCATATGTCAAAAGCATACAGTTTGCATACACCATACATCTGAGTTTAATTGTTTTGGTTACAAGCTGAGAAGCTGAAAAATCGCAGTCAATCAGTTGTTAGAATCAATATGTCTGTTAATAATACAGCCTTCACCATTACACCGGGTTTTTAAGTTGTATAAGATATGAAGACCACTGTAACATTTACCTCCACCATTGCTATTACTTGGCCCTACTGTAGCTTCCTTGTTCTAAAATACCACAATGCATTGTGATGCTCACCTCTGCTCATGTCACAATCCTGTTGCTTTCTCTACAGAGGAGGGTGTTCTAAATGGTATATTGTGATTAAGATCTAAGCACTATACAGTAGATGCAGTATAGGTGTCCCTATTCAACAGATCCCACATTCACTGACATACACTGCTGTGAAGATTAAATGGGGACCATTGGTTAAAATAAAAGGTTTATTGCAGCATATTTACATGATGTAATGTGATTTTTTGGTGTCAAGAGCACTGACTGTTTGAGTTGAGCCTGACAAAAGAGAGATGGTGACATACCTTGGGCTAAGTCGGAGGTCCCACAGTCGGATGAATGTATCATAGCCGCAGGTGAAGAGCTGGAACGGAGACTCAAACACCATATCCAACACACCAGCCCCACGACGAAACTGTGAGCCCAGAATGCACACACACTCCGACCTGGTTGAGGACAGGGATAGAAGAGGATGAAATGAAAAGATATTTACAGTTGCATTCAAAATGATTAAACCCCCATTGCATTTTAGGTTCATTGGCAAAATGTGTTTGCAATAAACAAATTACACAAGAGTTTAAATAGTTAAATAAAACTAATATTACAAGGATTTTATCCAAATTCAAAATAAATAATATCAAAATATTCAACCCCCTGAATAGAATTCCTCATAAGAGCACATATTTGCAAATCAGGTGTGGTCTCAAGCACACCTGATGCAACCAATCAAGGGCTTCATTAGTTGCATCAGGTGTGCTTGAGATAGAACACCTCTAATACCTGGACTGTTGATGGTGACGTTTCGTTGCATGTTAGAACTATGGCTAAGTCAAAAGAATTGTCCAAAACATTCAGAGAAGAGATCATTGCCTTGCACAAACAAGGAAGCGGATACAAAAAGATTGCAAAGGCACTGAATGTTCCTAGAGATACAGTTTGAAGCATAGTTCACAAGTTTAAAGTTAAAGGAACAGTGGCTACACTACCTGAAAAGAACACTGAAAGAGGAAGCTATCAACAGCTGCCACCAGAGTCCTTAGGAGGCAGGTGGTCAAAAACCCTCGACTGACTGCAAAAGACCTGCAGCAAGACATGGTGGCAGCAGGCACTGAGGTTTCACTTTCCACAGTAAGGCACATAGTAAACACTGAAGGGCTCCATGCCTGAACTTCAAGACATACACCACTACTGACCCAAAAGCACAAGAAAAGTCGGCTCCAGTTTGCTCAAAACTATATAAATAAGCCAAAGAGGTTTTGGGATTCTGTTCTGTGGAGCGATGAAATAAAAAAAACTGGAAATTTTCAGGCCTATGGATCAGCGGTATGTCTGGAGGAGGAAGAATGAAGCACACGCTGAAAAGAAAACCCTGCATACAGCATAGCATGGCAGTGGATCAGTGATGCTCTGAGGTTGCTTCGCTTCCCCTGGCACTGGAAACCTGCATCATGTGGAGGGCAAGATGGATTCAATCAAGTATCAGGAAATCCTGGGAGAAAATGTCATGCCGTCTGTGAGGAAGCTGAAACTTGGGCGTCATTGGACCTTCCTATCAGAACAATGATCCCAAGCAAACCTCAACTGAAGGCCTTTGCCCATGAGGAATGGGCTAAGATTCCTCAGGAACGCTGCCAGAAGCTGGTGTCTGGCTATGCATCACGTTTGCAGGAGGTCATAACAGCAAAAGGGTGCTCTACTAAGTACTAAAGATTGTCATGAAGAGGTTGAATAATTTTGAGACTGCTGCTAGTTTGTGCATTTTGCCAGTAAACCTGATATACATATATATATATATATATATATATATATATATATATATATATATATATATATATATATATATATATATATATACACATATATATTTATATATATATATATATATACTGGAAAAAATTAAGAGACCAGTGCAAATTTTTCTGAAATCAGCATCTCTTCATGAATGACAGCACATTCCATTCCAGTGTATGTTGAATTCCAACACAAGCACAACTCATTCTACTTAATGGGGTACTGATTAGATGATCACCTGAACCAAATCTTATTTAACGAGGAAAAGTATAAAACCACTGCTGTGGTCCTCACTATCCTCTTGCAACTGGACCAGCTGGATGGCAAAAACAGTGCTAGTAGTACCTCAAAAGTAATTGTAATCAAAAAAAGAACAATTGACCATGCCAAAGACTTGAAAAGAAAAGTTTTGAGTGAGGAAAAGAAGGGTTCAATTCTGGTTTTACTGGCAGAGGGATACAGTGAGCGTCAGGTTGCTTCTATCCTTAAAATTTCTGAGACGGCGGTTCATAAGAACAATTGACATTTGGGACAACAAAGCCACAGACCAGCAGAGGGCGAAAACTACTCTCCACTGACCGGGATGACCATCAACTCATTCGATTGTCACTCAGCAACCGTAGGATGACATTAAGTGACCTACAACAAGTATGGCAAATGGCAGCTGGGGTGAAGTGCACGGCGAGAACGGTTCGAAACAGGCTCCTAGAGGCAGGGCTCAAGTCCTGTAAAGCTAGAAACAAGCCCTTCATCAATGAGAAGCAAGGAAGAGCCAGGCTAAGGTTTGCAAAATTCCATAACGATTGGACCATAGAGGACTGGAGTAAGGTCATCTTCTCTGATGAGTCCAATTTTCAGCTTTGCCCAACACCTGGTCGTCTAATGGTTAGATGGAGACCTGGAGAGACCTACAAGCCACAGTGTCTCGCACCCACGGTGAAATTTGGTGGGGGATTTGTGATCTGGGGGTGCTTCAGCAAGGCTGGAATCGGGCAGATTAATCTTTGTGAAGGACACATGAATCAAGCCACCTCAAAGGATATCCTGGAAGAAAACTTGCTTCCTTTTGCTCTATCAATGTTCCCCAACTCTGAGGATTGGTTCTTCCAACAAGACAATGCTCCATGCCACACAGCTAAGTCAATCAAGGTGTGGATGAAGGACCACCAGATCAGGACCCTGTCATGGCCAGCCCAATCTCCAGACCTGAACCCCATTGAAACCTCTGGAATGTGATCAAGAGGAAGATGGATGGTCACAAGCCATCGAACAATGCAGAGCTGCTTGAATTTTTCTGCCAGGTCTGGCATAAAGTCACTCAACAGCAATATGAAAGACTGGTGGAGAGCATGCCAAGACGCATGAAAGCTGTGATTGACAATCAGGGTTTTTCCACCAAATACTGATTGCTGAACTCTTCCTAAGTTAAAACATTAGTATTGTGTTGTTTAGAAATTCATATGAACTTGTTTTCTTTGTTTCTTTATTTGAGGTCTGAACACTGCATCTTTTTTCTTATTTAGACCATTTGTCATTTTCTGCAAATAAATGCTGTAAATGACAATATTTTTATTTGGAAATGTTGTCAGTAGTTGGTAGAATAAAACAAAACTGTTAATTTCACTCAAACATACCTATAATAATTTATATGTATATATATATATATATATATATATATATATATATATATATATATATATATATATATATATATATATATATTATATATATATATCTGGAAAATCATTGGGAAAAAAGGCCAAAAGTGCAATGTCTACTTTTGTCTATTCCATTGAATTAAATAATCAAGACATCAAGAAATCATCATCATACTGATGTAAATTTACAATATATACTTTTGTCCCATATTCTGTATTGTCACAGGGTCCAAATTTACTACTTCTTCCTGTTAAGTTGTACATATGGCTAGAGTCTATCCCACCATAAATGGGGGAAAGCCTGCACAAAAACCTGGACACATTAAATAAGATAAGCAGATAAGCATAATTTGGAAATAAAATATTTTTTTCATGTTATTGCTTTTGGTGTCATGATAGTTTTTAGTGTCTTTATTACAGTATGTCAAGACACATTTTCCAACTTCAAAGAAAATGTGGTTATTTGGACTTCTATCTGTCACTGAGCCTCGATTAGTGACCATAATGTGGGACACGCATTAGTTGATTAGTTGTATGTATGTACAAGTGATAAATCAAGTTTGTGTGTCTTGGTCAATGTGGTGTTACCTGTCTGTGAGTGTGTGTGTGTGTGTGTGTGTGTGTGCATGTCAAACTCCATGCAGCACCATGCTCTTGTGATCACAGTGCTGTTCCGCTTGCTCCTCGCCTCTTGATTATTGGAGAATAACTTGCAGTCAGCAGGGCGGATTATTGCAGAATAACTGTCTCTTTGTTGCCATTTAATACCCTCCATAACCGTGACTGTGTGCAACTCTTGAATGTTTGATACCTGCCCCGTAGCAACCATTTAAGGGAGGCCGCTGGCCTTGGCGACCAAGCAGCCCTGTGCTTCGACTCGTGCCCCCCTCCCTCGCCCTGGAGCTCAGTCTGCAGGCTAAGTTTGGTAATCCCCCAGCCTTACCCCAGGGGGCCTTCTTATTGGACCAGGGCTTTCCCCACAGGTTGCCTTATTGGGTGAGAGCTTTCTCATTGCCAGAGTCTCATGACTAAGTCTGAGCCAATGGGGAGTCTGTGATGAGGCTGAGTTTGTGTCTGTGTGGGGTAGTGACCCCTCGTTTCACCCTCACCACTAAAACCAAGTAGCTTAGCACATGCCACACAAAAAGAAACTCATTCAAGCTGAAGAGGTATGAGTCTGTTCATTCATAACTAAATAATGTCTCCATCTCAGTACCACCACTCTAACTATAAAGAGATGATCAATTCATAACCCTGCCTGCTTCAAAGGAGATAGTACTATAATCTTATGCTGATCCGAAATAAAAATAAAACAAATGTGAGAGGAAAATAAAAACTTTCCATAAAAAATGAACCTGACATCTGTACATGGATCTTAAAGTCAGTAATAGCACCATACAATGAGCTGGTGCACAGTGCAAAACAGCAGGGATACTCAAATTGGTAGGTCACTGGCTTTTATGGGCAGCGTGTGATTACAGGATGTAGGCATAAGCATGTAATCTGTCAAAATGACTGTATCTGTTAGTGAGCAGCGGCACAATGTTCTGATCTGACCATCCTTTCTATGGCTTGTCTGGGTCCATATTGTTGAATACCTGAGTCTGGCCTTAAACATGCCTGACTGGAAAGTATCGCATGGCTCTAAAACATAGCTGATTGGCTGAGTCATAATAATAATAATAATAATGTTGTGTCAGATAAGTCATCAACCCTAAAGTTAGTAGTAATGCTACACTGCATGTGGAACATGTTATATGTAAGGGCGTTTATAAGTGAAAAATAAATCTTTGTAATGTATCTTGAAAAATGCATCCATTTAATGGGGACTCATCTGCCCTTAGAAACACTGCACTGATATCAATATGTTTAATATTTCAGTCTCTACTAGTTTGATGTCTCAGAAGCTAACTAGCCAGCTAGCTAATGCTACATTGTTATTGCCGATTTGAGCACGAAAAATTCCACATTTTGGCGTATTTTAATTATTTCTATCACCATCAGATAAATTACAAAATTACATTGTGTTAATATCAGGATTGTCACAGTAATGCAAGAGAAATCACCACAGCTAATGACTACATATGGGAATTGTCTGGTCCTATCTGCTCACGTAATCACAACCTACCACAACTGATGATGTATGAGGGTCTTAAATGGTTGTCTCAATTCAGAGGGGGGGATTTCCATCACTACCCATCGTAACTCTGTTCTGAGGGAGCACTCGAGAATGAGAGGTAGTGGTAAATATTGAAAATTGGATTGAGCCTTAAAATGACTAATTTAAGAGACATATTAGGGACAATTCAATATTGCCTTTACATTGTTTGGGACATGTCTCAACTGTCCATACGCAAATCGATGCCTATGCTTGTAGGCCAGCACCAGTCTTGAGTCTCAAACTGAATGTGAGCTAGTAAAAGTGAGTGTGTATATGTGCATCACAAATCATCGAAAAAAATGAGGTACACAAAACACTACAAAGGTAGGTCGAATGCCTTAATAATCAACTAGGAAACTGAAAACAAAGCCAGACTACTCTGATGAAGACAAGGTTGATGAAATGTTTTGGGAATTAAAGCATGGTATGGGGGTACTGGCTGTGTGACATACAAGGTCTGAGTCCTGTCTGGTTTCACTGCAGGAGTCAGGTTGGCTTAACGGGACCACACACACACACACACACACACACACACACACACACACACACACACACACACACACACACACAGAGTTGTGAAAGGAATAATTAATTAATGACATTGTTGGAAAAAGCAGTGTGTGTGTGTGTGTGTGTGTGTGGCAGAGATGGTTGGAGGCTCTTGTAAAGTCTGAGCCTTAAACAAGAGCCTGAGGACGCACCAGGAACAAACTGTCTTGTCAAAAGCCATCAGTCAGGTAGAGAAAAGAAGCCCTGCTGAGGTTTTTACTAAACCTAAAACAAACAAGAGGGCAGCCATGCAACCTGCTGCACGATCACCCAATTTACCCTGCACCTCTGAGCTTGCTGCAACAGGAGGAAGGTGAGAGACAGTGGAGAGGAGGGGCGCTGACTGCTGGGACCCATCAAAAATACCACCTTCAAAATATCACATGTGAGTGCACATGTGAGCACTGCCAAGACAATATCATTGCAATTTGTATAAGTGTCCACCTCAATGCAGATATATCACCACACACTTTTCAGTTTCAGGAATGTCAGGAATCCTAGCCTCGCCATTTGATTGTAAAAAAAAAAGGAGGGCTCCCTTCCTAAAGGAACAGAGGGGAATCTTAGGAGTTGGGAGTGATGGTTAGGTCCCTTCTCTTTGATGCTTTTTTCCCCTGTGTTTAGCCATGAGCGAAGACACTGAGAAAATTTTGGGTGCTGCTCCAATGGTGCCACTTGTGCTGAATCCCCCTCTATATGACTGATCATAAGATCTCTTTGTACAGCCAAGATGACAAAAAAAAGAGAAATAATTGCAATGGAGGGAAAAAGAAAAAGTGTTCAACAAAATTAAAATCAAAGCCACAAGAGCTCCATGGGAGCCTGGGCTTCAATGGGAGTCCTTTTTAAGTGTCCTTTTACAAGCTTTACAACCTGCAGTTAGCATATTGGTGCCAACCAGAAGAAAATTATGGTACAAGCAAAACAGTCATGAAAAGCCTCAAATAGCACTGAACATTCAAGAAAAATATGTAATTGCATTTTTTCTGAACATTATTGTGATTGTGATACGAATTAAATTATTGAAAAAAATTGTTAAATCCAGGCCAATTTGACATAGTAGTGCACAATGACCAAAATCTTTTTTTCCACATAAGCTTACATTGTTAAAGGGACCTGAGACAGGATTTGTGAAAAAATAAACATGCATTTTAAGTTTTTTAATGCTAATGGGTGATGAAGCGTTCAAAACCAAAAAGAATGAGCCCACCCACATATCTCTCTGTTGCCTTGAACAGGCTGTGTGCTGCATAATGTACTGCAATTCATGGTCCGAATTTCCCGCGCAGTCCTGCGGACGTGACGTCAGATAACGCTGAATGCGCGTCCTAGACGGCTTGGATACAGGAAGAAGACAAGCGCGGTGGACCCAAACTAGTGTTTGGGTAGTAATGGATTCTGCTACGGCCAGAAAACGACCCACCACCACACAAAGTCCACTAAAAAGTCATACTAAGAAGAAAATGAGGGTTTTATCAGCGGCAAGTCGAGAGTCGAAATGAAATTACGACCAAAGACGGGCCGGCACCCGAATAAACATCGGATATGCGTTAGGCTCATGGAAGCAGCTTCAACTTGAACTGGGACTGAAAACAGATGCTGATATGGCTCATTTCCTAGTGACCAGGTAAGAAAACATTACAGGTCATGTTTAGGGCTTGATTTGAAAATCATATGAGATCACCGAGGACTCGGAGTGACCTAATGTGCAAAGTAGCGTTAGCTGCTAACATGTAACTTAGTCCACCGCTGTGTAACACTGAATAGTTACAGACTGCGCATTTTCCACGGTCCTTTAGTCTGAAACCGAATAGTTAGAAATATGTCCCTTTATATATGGGACCGAAAGCCCAACCTGTTAAATGGGAGGTGACGTTAGCGGCTGGCTGCAGCCACAGGCTAACGGTTTGTTTGTGTCTGTGTAGTAACATTAGCCGCCTACGCCTACAAGCAGAGACTTTAGAATTTGTATTGAACGACAGTCAAATAAATAGGATTGTTTTCACCCCAAAGGGGCGGGAAAGTGATGCAAGGGCAAAGTACCCAGATGGGTTGATCTCTTCTATAGTGGCAAAACATGCAGAGCAGCAGCATCAGTTTAAATATAACAATACAAAAAAGTAAGTAGCATTTAAAACTGTGAGTGCACATATGGGAAAGTACCTCTTTAATGTTGAACTAGGAATCACTCAGCAGGATTGCAGTGCATGCTCGCAGAAGCATGTGGGATGACAAAGCATCCAATGTACAACAAACAGAATGCTGTTTATGTGTTACAATACAGTGTGAAAACAGACATTGCTTTTCCAGACATCAGCAGACTATTTTACCTAATCTTCAAGGATCTTTATAATCTCTGTTCGTTTAGAGGTAGTTTCTAGAACTAAAAGTTGCATGTGAAAATGTGGTTAATATTGTAGTAAATCAGTGTAGCATTCCGACTTACCGTTCAACATCCCAGATGCTAAGAGGGGAGAAGTTCTCACAGCATGCAGTGCCTGTTACAAAAGAGCTGTACACACAGAGGAAGAAGGGGAGACAGAGAGAAATTAAAACCCAAAGTGTTAATGACAATAACAGCAGCAGAATAAATATGTTATCATGTACATGTACAGTACATGTACAGTCTCACCACCTGTGTGCTGGGACTGTACATGTACTGTTGCTGAAGTTTGGTGCTGTTCTGAGCATTAATTGTGGCTATGAGTGGCTTTTTGATGGCGGTTTCTTGGTGGAGACATAAGCTGCAGTGTATTGTTTTCGTGCGGTCTTTTTTGAAGTTGATACAACTAGCTAAGCTAGCAGTCAGCTAACTTGATCTCTCGAAGGGGGTTTTTACTCGGTGTCACGGTGTGTTAGACCATGGATTAAACTTACACCGGAATATCACTTTAAACATGTATTCATGTTGTTACAAGCAGTATTTTAACAAAGTGTTTTCGGTTTATCAAGCCCCACTAACTGTTCAATGCATTTACTTAATTAATTAATAGTTAACATTATACAGAAAAAAACAAGATCATCTTTGTATCATCATTGAAATTTCTTTTCTAGAGGACAACTCGCCAAAAATGTTGTCAAATCTGTTGTTGTTGTTGTCCAACCTTTCAATGATCACACACCCCTGTCCCTGCCTCCATCCACCACACATTGTTTCCCAGCAGAAGAAAAGAGAAGAAAACTACAACAGTCTTGATCCTTTGACTGGAGTGGCAGGTTGGAATTAGCAGCCTAGGTATGCAGAGTGAATGCCATGCATGTGGAGAGGTGGGGGAGCTGTGAAAGGAGACGGGAGGAGCGCTGCGGGAGCGGGCTGACGAGGTGTGTTTGGGTGATAGAAGCTATGTAGTGGGTGTGGTGGTGCCCAGGAGTGCTGGTGGTAGGGGGGCTTCTGTTGGGCCGGGCCAGAGTGTCAGGGCTTAGTGGCCTCCTACAGGGTTGACGGACAGGGGGGAGGATCCCGACTTTCTCAAACAGAGAGATAGTTACTGGCAAATACTGAAGGCTAGGGGAGAATACTGTAGATGGCGATACAGAGACAAAGGCAGAATGACAAACACTCAATCCCATTTCTGTGTATTTATAAAGTGGGCAGAAAGTGTCCTGATATTCAGTGTTTTAAAAACATGTCACACTATCGTCACTTGAAGTCATACCTGTTGAAGCCCTGATGGCACACTTAACACACTGAGACCTCTGAAACGTGGTTGTAATTTCCATCATGAGCAACACTGCTAGACAGATATTCAATTTTTAAGATGTGGCCCCGACAGTATTTGAAACCACACTTTTAGGGATCACTGCAAGGATGTGTTTACATTGTCCGATATATATAGATATCTAAATTTTTCTCCTGTGTATCTGTATCAGCACTGTCCATAAAAATACAATATCATTCATCCTCTACAAACAGGATACTAAAGCTAACTGAGACAAAAATGAAAAAGCATGCAAAGGCTGTGGAACTCAATATAAACACATGATTAAGAAAAGATTGTTGAACAAAACCATAAAAACATTTGGAATCAAACTTAAATCTAATCAATTATTCCCTAGATAAATTAAGGAACATCTAAAACATCATAAATAATCAAAACATCAATTATTAGTACTTGAAACCAAAGAGGTGTTGTAAGGTCTTTACAAGGGCTGGCCAAAAACCGAAACCTATAGAACAGGAACAAATTCTTTTTTTTGACACGATTAGACCAAATGTTTGGTATTTTTGTCTGATAAAGTACTTAAATGATAAATGATCAGATTTATGATTGTTTGAATTTTTGTGATCCAGCTTGACCGTGAACTAACACAACTTCAGCACTAATACACAAAATTCTGTAAACCATGAATATGTTACATTTGTACATTTCATAGGTATCAAGACAGTTGATACCTCAAGTGGTTGTAGTATAAAGACACCTGCGTCTGAAGGTCCATTAACTGGTAAATCAGTATTCCTGGCTACAATTACACCATGAAGACAAAAGAACACTCCAAGCAACTCTGTGAAAAGGTAATTGAAAACTATAAGTCAGGGGGTGGATACAAAAACATTTCCAAGTCACTGAAAATAAGTAAATTAAATCCACCATTAAGAAATGGAGGGAATATGGCACATGTGTAAATCTGCCTAGAGCTGGCCGTCCTCACAAACTAAGATACTGTGCATGAAGGAGATTGGTGAGGGAGGCCACCAAGACACCTATGACTACTCTGAAGGAGTTAAAAGCTTCAGCAGCTGAGATTGGAGAGACTCTGCATACAACAACTGTTGCCTGGGTTCTACACCAGTCAAAGCGTTATGGGAGAACGGCAAATAGAAAGCCACTGTTGAAAAAAGCTAATTAGATCTGAACTAGAGTTCAACCAAAGGCATGTGAGAGACTCCAAGGTCAACTGGAAGAAGGTTCTTTGGTCTGATGACACCAAAATGGAGCCTTTTGGCCATCAGACAAAAGACTGTGTTTGGCAGACACCAAACATTGCACATCACCACACACACACCATCCCCACCATGAAGCACAGTGGTGGCAGCATCATGCTGTGGGGATGCTTCTCAGCAGCAGGCCCTGGAAGGCTTGTAAAGAGTGTAAAGTGAATGGAGCAAAATATAGGGAAATCCTGGAGGACAACCTGATTCAGTCTGGAAGAGTTGGGAGAAGATTTGGGAGAAGATTTATTTTCCAGCAAGACAATGACCTGAAGTGTACAGCGAAAGCTACACAGAAATGGTTTAAAGACAATAAGGTGAATGGAGTGGTCGAGTCAAATCCTAGACCTCAATCCAATAGAAAATTTGCATCTGGACTTGAAAAGGGCTGTTCATGTCTGATCCCCATGTAACCTGACAGAGCTTGAGCAGTTTTGCAAAGAAGAATGGAGTAAAATTGCAGTGTCCAGGTATGCATGCCTGATTGAGACCAGTCCACACAGACTCACTGCTGTGATTGAGACCAAAGGTACATCTACTAAATACTGACTTAGAGGGGGTGAATACTTGTGCAATCACTTGTTTTACATTGTATATATTTTTCTTTAAAGTAATCTGTTTTCAACTCGACATTACAGAGGTTTATTTTGTAATTTTTTTTTGTTTTATATATTTGTTTTATATATGACCGTCATATCATATATTTGATCTAAACCTGATATGACAAATATTGTTGAAATGTTGACATGATATGTATGAAACATATACATTTAATATATATAAAAATGCTATGTTGCGGACTGGGAAAACATATATTAGTTGTGGAATATTCATCTGTATCTGTTGAAGGCCCTGAACTGTTACACATTCAAGATTTTAATCTTGATCTTAAGACTATAACAGACAAATTGACAACATTGTTACAAGTCATTGCAGGCTGCAGATAAACCAGATGGTCTTCTGTAGCTGTACGTGCAAGAAAATTCCAGTAACTGTTTCAGGGACTGACTGTATGTAAATTCAAAGCAGAAACCACATTTATGTTGAACCCAAGGTTAACTCCACGCCTGTAAACCACTATGAAGGGAAGGAAGCCTTTAACCCCAGCTGTTGTGGTGCATAGGTCAGGAACACTGTCAGAATGTGACGCAGGTCTGTACTTTCATTTAACTACTCAAACATGACAACTACTGCTACTGTCCTATTGTCACACTATAGCTTTTCTTCGGTCAACAGTCATACACATCTTCTATGTGTGTAAACCGTGCCAAGCTAAACCACTGGCAATTAATTTCAAGAGTTGTACAAATAATAATACACTTTCATTATCATCATATTTTTTTGTATACAAAAAGGCAGGTAAAGGCTTAGTGGTTACAGCTGATGTGTATTTTGTTCCGAGTACCAGCATGATGATGGTGATGGTGATGATGATAATTTAACTCATCAGAATGTAAAATGTAGCTTAATTAACAGCAGCATACATTAATTTGCTACGAGGGTAGGCCCAGCATACATACCAAAGCAATGACACACTTAAATCATTATGATAGCTGGGCATTTGGCTGAAAGGATGGATGGATGTCCATATGAACAGTAAAAGATTGAAGCTAAATTCGCACTAGGGGTGTGAAGATCCATCGATCCAGATGAATACATAGATTTAATGGTTAATGTTCTAATACCATCAACAGTGTGGAAATATTAAGGATTTCTGAGAATAGGGGATCAACATATACAATTGAGCATTTCACTCAGCAGTCAGCTAACTTGTGGCTCTCACTATGGCATCATCAGCTAATCTTTTTCAGAAATGTTAGGCTGAAAAAACCTGCATGCAGACTGAAATTCAACAATGGTTTTCTGTCAGTAGATGCAGTGACTTAATCCACCAGTAAGAAAAATTATGAATAAATAATATGTGTAAATTGTTAAGCTATTAATAGAGGAAAGGTCTACTAGCTGCTAGGCTAATCTATACCATGTAAAATACAATAGGCTTAAACTAATAATAGCAAAAAACATTTTTTTTCTTGAGAGTTATTAATGAGCCATATTTTATACTAAAAGTTCTTGATGTTAAGCCATGTTTTATAGAGGAGTCAATTTAGTGTAAACTTGACTGCATTTGGCTGGTCAGAATTATTATTAATATTTATGTGTTACATAAATGGCAGCTTCTTCTGTAAATGATGGTTTAAACGGGCAGTTGATATTGTCTCATAGCAATCTCAGGCCCCTGGATTGGACTGAATCGAAATCGTATCATGGCAGACTTTGTGATATCAGAAAATACTGTATTGTTGTCCAAAGAATCAATATAAAGTCATATCGATTTGAAACTGGTAATATACACCCGTAGTTTGCACTACAGGATTTCAGCCCTGATTTTTTCTTAACCCAGATCAGAGGCAAATCGGTTTGGTCCCATGAGTTACAATCCCTACGTACGGACTGTTAAAAGCCATGATCTAAAAGCTTGTAGATATCCACTAGATATCTAACAAGTTAAATACCTTGTCATATCGGGGATGGGTCAGATGGCCATGAACAACCTACATTCAATCAAAGCAGACAGTACTGATTTGCAGCGAAAATAAGCTCCTTTTCACTGCAAATTAAGGAAAAAAAATTTAGACTCGGACTGTGTATTACTTGTTCCTCATCTCGCCTATGTAATTATTTAATGTGATCTGATGACTTTAAAAATAATCTAGAGTGACGAAGGCTTCTCTGGTCTCTGTAATTGTTCCTCCTGTCCATACTGGCTGTCTGTGCTAGAAGTTTACTAAACAAAGATGGTGAAATTAATCTCAGAGGACTGTGCAAAAATTATTCTCTTACATTGGGATTGTCTTTAGAAGGAATCTTTTTTAAATCAGTAACCACTAACAAAGTATATTCTATATGTTTTACTTACTTTGTAACTTGTTTTTGAAAATAAGATTATTATTGTAATTATGATTTGTGCCAGGTTTGACTACATAGTGGCTACCTCACAAGAGAGACATGCTGACACTACTCAGGAATGAAAATACTGCATAAAATCATTTAAACTGTATTTCTAGTTCACCAATCAAGCAATAATGCAGGTAAACTGAGCTCTCTTTGTAGCATTACCTCTTAAGTTGTCTATTATTGAAACTAAATATGATTTAATTACACATTTTATCATACAGCAGTTATCATAGCATTTCTAATAAAATGTTATTGGAATACCATTTTAAAGGAAAGTAATTTTTTTGCTGCTATTTCATGCCTTTGCAGTTAATAAGCGCCTTAAAGCGCAATGCCTTAAGATGCCAAACACAGTAACTCATTTCATGAAAGTGTCTTATTCATCTAAATAAATACATAGATAGATAAATACCATGGCAATGGCTGTGCATGTAGATGTGGCTGCTGGGAACTCCTTCAAACTGATCGCTGCTTATAGCATCTTTCAATCATTTCATGAAATGGACAAATGGCTGGCTAAACAACAGGAAATCAGAGACTGTTGTGCCAACAGTTTAACAGAGGCCTGTCTCCACCCAACATCCTGGATCAAACTGTTGTAGGAAATACAGGTGGACTGTATTCCAAGCCAACTATAGGGTTGCAACGATATACCATTGGTGATTACTTAACTGTGTTAAATTGCTTATCTATAGTATTGAAATTGACCATAGTAGTTAAACGAAACAATATTTTGTGTGTATGTCAATATTCATGTCTGTCAGGACATAATTTTTTTGAAGTTTAAGTTTTTTTTATTTTTAGCATTTGTTCAATCAAAAAACCTATCTGTTTCAATTCAGTAAGGGTAATTGTAACTGATAACGACATTTTCTTAGATGACCAGATACAGGATAGCAGGACGAGGACAGGTGGACTCTGTATTTATATAATTTATGCTTGTGCTCACATTCAGTTGGACAGTGTTTACCTGATTTCAAACTTTTAATATGAAGATGGCAAATACATTATCATCACCATCGTATTGCTTCTGTTTACATTTACCAAAAAAATGCACTCCAGAATTATATCCTTAGTGTATATGTTTTATAAATGTTCTATGTTTGTGTAGCACAAAGCAGTTATCAAACTTCCATTTCGTTATGCAACCCTGTGTATAATGACAAATTCATCACCCTGAACCTTGAAATGCTAGAGCCACTATATAATTTTCCAGCACATATGAAACATGCCTGCCTTGGACCAAAATGGTTGGAGATGTAGACTCTATTTGTATACATGTTCTATTCAAAATGTAGTTATTATTATGTAATACTCCAACAACATCCTTGGTAAAATATTGATAGACAAAGGCTACACAGCGGACCAGACAGCACCAAACAGAGCAGTGACTGAGGGATGCTGTTGGCATCAAAACACAGGGGTGAGGTGTGTTTGGGGTGGGCGGTGGGTTTAAAGTGGTAGCAAGACAGGGCAGGAGGGGAGGGGGGCAGCTTAATGGGCCTGACAGGCAGCTGTCAGACCCATTAAGCAGCGTGGCCCATTGCCAGGCCCCTCGGTAATTAGTGTTGGGTAAACTCATTTATGGTCCAAATGGGTCGGGCAGGGCCAGGACCAGTATGCACGGTCGGTGACCTCTGACCTCGCTGACACAGGATACAATAGGGTTACGGTCACACTCACTATCTGGACCCTATTACTCTCCATTACTCACATTACTCACCCCTCACTGGACCATGGTGCTGGCAGAGGCAGGGCAGGGGACACAGGCCATACAATGAAGCCAACCACCCCCCCCAAAATCTCCCCTAGCTCTCTCAGCCTTTCTGAAGCACCAACCAGGCCTGATCTGGGGTCAGAGCTTGCACTGATATTATAGCTGCTAAGGTCAGAGCCTCTCTCGCCTAATGTGGGGCAAGTGTTCACACATAGACACACACACACACACACACACACACACACACACACACACACACACAAACGGTCATATCGCTGACCAAACTGATTCACCCTCCTCTACCCAATCTGTGCCGCCTCCCCTCTCTCTCCTTCTCTCCTCTCATCATTAGCAACATGCTGGGCCTCTGCTGCCGTTTGGATAACCTCATCAGCTGGCTGTGTTATCTACACACACACACATCCCCCCCCCACACACACACACACACATTCTCATTCGTGAAACCATAAACTCAGGCTAAGGCCAGCAGTGACACACACACACACACACACACACACACACACACACACACACACACACACACACACACACACACACAAACATGCTTACACACACATACAAAGTGTGGGAGCCCCTGCTGGGGGTTGAGTCCAACAGTACCAACATTGTTAGCTCCAACATCCTGACCGCACAAGGAGCATGCTTTCCCAAGACCACCACAAACTCACTGCTGCTGTCCAGACTGTAACTACTCTCTGATCCCAACTCAGTTCACAATAATACCATCTTCAACAGGTCAGGGACCCCTCAAAATATGTATTGATATGTGTATGTATAATTTGGTTTCTATAACTTTTTCATACATTATTAATGATGCATGTTCATCAATACATTTTGCCTAGAACTACTAGAAAGACAATATTATCCATTAGAGTATGACTGATATATTGGTTGGCTGATATTAATGGCTGACATTGGCCTATCACAAATATATTGGTATTGGCATGTATGCTGTCCAAAAAGGTGCTTGGGATATTTTAGAGTGAATGCATTTCCAGTAAGTTTATTGATTCAGTTCACTGATGTCGATTTGGATGATAAAGTTTATCATTTAAACTGTAAAATATCTTGCCTCTGTCACATTCTTGGACACAAGTGTTTAATAACCACATTTGAGGGATCATTGTAAAAAGAAGTCTGTATATCAGCCAATATGTCGATATTGGAATCTTTTACTTCTTAAAGGTCCCCCCATACCCTCTTGCCCACAATTTAGAACATTTCCCGGTTGACGAATGGATTTTCTTTAAAAAAATGTTTTATAAATAAAATAAAAAATAAAAAAAAATAAATCATGTAAAACTTCTATTAAATTCATAACACCTTGCAGGCTATCAATATACTCCAATTACTCTTTACCTCTGCCAAGGATATTATATATTTGCCTGTGTCCAGATGTTCAAAATAGCCACCCTTTGCTTTGATAACTGCTTTGCACACTCTTAGCATTCTCTCGATGAGCGTCATGAGGTAGTCACCTGAAATGGTTTTCCAGCAGTCTTGAAGGAGTTCCCAGAGGTGTTGAACAGTTGTTGGCTGCTTTGCCTTCACTCTGCGGTCCATCCAACCAAAGACCTCAAATTTGGACTTATCAGACCAAAGCACAGATTCCCACTGGTCTAATGTCCATTCCTTGTGTTTCTTGGCCCAAACAAATCTCTTCTGCTTGTTGATTTTCCTTAGTAGTGTTTTTTTTTTAGCAGCTATTTGACCATAAAGGCTTGATTTGCACAATGTCTCCTCTGAGCAGTTGATGTAGAGATGTGTCTGTTACTAGAACTCTGGTGGCATTCATCTGGGCTCTAATCTGAGGCGCTGATAACTTGCGATTTCTGAGGCTGGTGACTCGGATGAACTTATCCTCAGCAGCAGAGGTGACTCTTGGTCTTCCTTTCCTGGGGCGGTCCTCATGTGAGCCACTTTCGTCGTAGCGCTTGATTTTTGCAATTTTCCGGACTGACTGACCTTCAGTTCTGTAATGTAAGTAATGATGGACTGTCAATTGTCTTGACTTTGCTGATTGGTTCTTGCCATAATATGAATTCTAACAGTTGTCAAATAGGGCTGTCAGCTGTGTACCAACCTGACTTCTGCACAACACAACTAATGGTCCCAACCCCATTAAGAAGGCAAGAAATTCCACAAATGAACCCTGACGAGGCACACCTGTGAAGTGAAAACCATTTCAGGTGACTACACCATGAAGCTCATTGAGAGAAGACCAAGGGTTTGCAGCGCTGTCAACAAAGCAAAGGGTGGCTACTTTGAGGAATCTAAAATATGAAACATATGTAGACTTATTCCACACTTTTTTGTTTACTACATAATTCCATATGTGTTCATTCATAGTTCTGATGCCTTCAGTGATGCCTACAATGTAAATAGTCATGAAAATAAAGAAAAACCATTAAATGAGAAGGTATGTTCAAATCTTTGACTGGTAGTGTGTATATATATATTTGTAAAATGCAAAAGCTTACCTAAACTGGTCAGAATGTGAAAGGTTAGGATGCGAATGTGTGTAACCTGGCTGTGATGGAACTTGCAAGCCTGATTTGCAAATGATTAAAATACTTCTGCTTCATGTCTGTCTTGAATTTTGTTGGAATTCCAAACAAGTCTTCATTAAGAGGAGATAATACAAACACAAAAAGTAAGTCAGTATTTATCTCAGCCTCTGCCCCAAAGACCAATTACAAATGAATGCAAGAGAACAGCCCCACTATGGGAATGTGGAGGCATTTGGCTCTGGACTCCAGGGGCGGTTTAGATTTGCCCAGTCACCACCACCCCCACCTCCACCTCCTGTCAGAGAGTGCGTTGTTAATTTGTTTGCTTGACCCTGGGCTTTGTACGTTCTCAGAAAAATTAACGGAACGCTTAAAACACACATCAGATCTTGATAAACAAATTATTCAAGATGCAAATCTTTACTGATGTACATGCTACCAGTAGTGACAAGGACACTGGCAGAACACAAAACTAGAGTAGGTTCAGCCAGGAAGGATAAGAAGAGAGTAATTGTCTGTGGCCACCACTTGCAAAACCATGCCCTTTTTGGGGGTTGTCTTGCTTTTGCCTCTCCATTGCACCTGTTGTCACTTTCATTTCTACCAAAGCTGGTGAAATGTATTCACAATCACGTGTGTTTCCTAAATGGACAGATTGATCTCACTGAAGTTTAACTGACCTGGTGTTATACTGTGATGATTAAGTGTTCCCTTAATTTTTTTGAGCACTGCAGTCTGTAAAACGTGCTTTTATCTGCTTTCTAAATATGTCTGAGCTCAAAGGGTTATGATGCTTTTACATTAGTCAGGGAGGGAGACAATTGTCCCATTTACATTGCCTTTTCAAGGCAAGAATATTGCACTGTTCTTATGCCTCATATGAAAGTTACAGAGGCAGAATAGCGGGACAGTTTCGTCCCACCCCTTATATGCCAGCAGAGGTAGTAACAGAGCCGCAATAAATGAAAATTGACCTCTGTGTGTAAAGGGTAAGCCGGCAGCATGGGACAGGGGTGTGGAGTCTGATGAAATTCACAGTCTGACAACTGAAGAGATCATTCACTTGCTATCGCTCTAAATAAAAGAGAAATGTCCCACACTTCAACCCACAAAGCAGTGTTACAAGACCAAACAACAGTAATATAGTAGCAGGTAGGGTCTTTGGGAAAAAAATGCCAAATTTATATGTGAAAAAGTCACTGTCACCTTGTCTGTGCTGTCCTATCGACTCTTCATCACACTTCCGTATGGAAAACAGCATCTGTCCCTAGCAGCAATAGCCAGGAAGCTCCCACGGTTGATTATGTGAAGTGATTTCGCTCAAAAAATGTAAACTCATAATGTCTTTGTTGCCTTACGCTATTGTGTTATTGTAGGTACTGTGAACCTACCTAAGTTGCCAGTTGCTAATGTGGAAATGTTACTGTGATCCGTCTTCAGTAAACTTCTCACTGGAAAACAGCATCCCCCTCCGCCAGTGAGAGCCAGACAGCGTCCGTTATTTACTGGTGGTGATTATGGGAAGTAATTTAGAGCATAAAATTTCATCCCTTTCCATGACTCACGGTGGGTCAGGATCTCAATCACAAGATATAAAATAATATCCATATCAAACAGTTTGCTGAGACATTTTTAGATTTACAAAAAAAACAAAACACTGATCTCAAAGTTATGATGTGAACCATCATGCTTATTTTAGTTCTGCAATGGCAGCATGTTGTATGAAATGACACACTGGAGCGGCTTTATGCCTGCACTGCTTAGTTCAGTGTGAACAAACAAAGGTGGCATAGAGGCGAGCCTTCGTTGTGGTGCTGTCTGAAATGGGCTAATGGTCAAAGGGTGCAAGTGCTGACCCCTGCTGAGTCTCTCTGTCTGTCTCTCGCTCTCTCTCCTGTCAGCCTCCTCTCCCTTGCTCCCTCTTGCCCTTTCTAACACTGATAAGCATGGACAAACATAAGCATGCACATAAACATGCACTTTCTCTCTCACAAATACACAATGTTATGCTTGGACACACACACATACACACACACACATGCACACACACACGTATGCCCAGACTCTGTTGTCCCATCCCCACCCCCCTGTGGTCCTTTTGGCTTCTGTTTGTGTCTCCTGTGTGTTGGGTCACCAGGACATTCCTCAGCCGGCCCCTCAGCTCTGTTCATCCAGCTGGAACAGACCGGGACCAACACAACCTTCCACACTGGACACACACAGCAGACACAACAACGTGCTAAAGTAAGAGAAGAGACAGCTGATTCTGAAATCATGTTTGTTCATTTGTTTTATGCTAACACTAACTGTCCAAATTTCAATATAAAGTCCCTTTAAGGAGTGTAAAAATACAATAAATCTGTTAAAGCAAGTATATGAAACTTTTGGTGAACAATGGTTACTGCTGTCACAAGTGATCTTTACATGATAATGTTACAGTGTATGTAACACATTGGCCACCAAAAACTGTGGGTCCTATCAGACCAATACAGGTTGGCAAACCAGTGTATTGAGCAGAACTGGTGTCTGATAGCTGGTTCCATTATGGATTCAGTTCAATCTATGGATTCAGACTGACAGTCCATCTGATCTAACAAATTTCGCAAGGAATTCCAAAATAGTAACTGATTAAGATTCAGTAAAATGCTGTTAAACATCAGTTCTGGTATTGAACTCCGTATTTGACGTAAGAATGCATTTAGTGCTCCTGAATTACGCCTTTTATTCGTAAAAAGTAGAATGAGTCACTTTCTTCAAGTGTCATAGTGTCACATTTATTTCAACACACTTTAACAAAATACAAACATGTCATTATGAGATCACCTGTATTTTAATTGGTTCTCACTTTATATGTTTAAAAAATAAACAACTTTAATTTGAAAGTGTTCTAAATACAAGACAGGACGATGTTTGTTCACAACTATAAAAAGTATTTCCAATGTTCCAATAAATATACAATGTCTAGAAACTTTAAGGAGTAGGATCCTATAAAAAAAATTGATTAGTAGATCCATGATAACCACCTAGATGTATTATTATAAGAACTCTTTTCTGAAGTTTAATTATAGGGTCTATATTTGTTTGACATTTCTTATTCAACAACTCCCTTGTTTGATAAAGAACAGCAATAGATTTAGATACATTTTGTTTAATATATTTTATGTGTTGCTTCCAACAGAGTTTATAGTCTATAATCACTCCCAAAAATGTTGTTCCATATTTTATGTTTCAATTTCAACACCATTTAATTCAGTTTTATTTCCCAATTATCCCTTACCACTGAACCAAAAATTTGTTTGATTTTCATTTAGTGATAACTTTGTGGCAGAAAGGAGTCACTGCAGGCTCTCCTCAGAGGTAAGGGGAGGGGCTTGAAACTCACTAGAGAGTCACTAGAGTAATCAAATACACCTGAGTGCTGGGGGATGGGATCTTGAGTCTGGCAGTGACAAAGGCTGCATGGAGGAGACAAGGAAAAGTGAGAGCAGGGGAGAACCGAATTAATCTGACCTATGGAAAGTATAAAAGTTTATGGACAACGGCAACCCTGGAGTGTGAAGAACTAACAGCGACAGAGTCCTTGGTTCACGGCACTTGGAGGCACAAAGTGACTCCATTAAACGACCAAACCGGCAGATAAGTGGTCTCGGCCTTTTGGCTCTCCAGGCTTTTCCACCCCTCTTAAAACCACTGTCAAATTTTCATTGAAATCCTGCCAATTCTCTCCATATTCCCTACCACCCCTCATCCACCTTCAAATATCTCATACATTCAAACTTACACATCACACTCACTCAGCTTCTTGGACTAAAGACAGAACTGGACTGAACATACAACCATTCACTTAGATATTTTTTCATGGTGAATGCGTTTTTGTTTTTGTTGTTATTTATTCAGTGGACTTTGGGACTTCTGAATCTTGATTTTGTCTTTGTTGAAATGTGTTAATTTACTGTTTGTTTAATTGGGTTGTCCCTCCTTGGTTGATTTACTAACTATTGATAAATTACTAATTTCTATTTTCAAATCTTTTGTTGACTAATATTTGGTGTGGTGTTGTATTCTTTATTCTTTTGTAGTAAGGGTTTGTTTGAGCTAGTTGGATTTTTGGATTTTACTTTATAGATAGTTCTCAGGTTTACTTATTTCACTTTTTATATTTATAGAACCTAATGACAGGTTTCCTGGCACACCTGTCTGGCGCCCAACATTAACTTCTTAACCTGAGCCCTACGCTACAACTTATTAACATCAAATATTTTTTTGAACATGATCAATTCCCTTTCTGCTGTTTTTTAATAACTCTTTCCTGTCCTCACCTGCACAAAATACATTTATATCATCCGCTGTTACAAATTTCAACACATTAGGTATAACACAAATATCATTTAAATAAAGCAACAATAATTAAAGTCCCAAAAGCAAACCTTGTGGAACACCGCAGGTTACCCTTCTAAGATGTGATTCAATATTATTACATTATATACATATTGCAACCTGTTATTTTAAAAATGTCTTAACCAATGTTGTGCAATACCTCTTATACCACTGAGTTTACATTTCTGAAAAAGTAAGGAATGATCAATTGTATCAAACGCTTTACATCACCTACAGTGTGCAGTTTATCTACTGCTGTTACTATATTTTCTACAAATTCCATCACTGCTAAAGATGTTGATCGATTGCTCCTAAACTCATATTGATGGTCACTCAGTAACTCATATTTCTAAACAAAGTCATCAAGTCTGTTTACAGAAGTTTTTACTTTTGTAGAATTTTGTCCAATTTCTTTCAGCAGACAATGTCGGTCATAAAGCATCAAAAATGTATCTAAAAATGCATCACATCAGTTGTTAGTGTCCTCATGATTTATAAGTTTTACTTTAGGAGACATAATTGCTTCCGGTGATCTTATTCTAACCAAATTATGCATCTGCTTATTCATTCTTCATGGTTCATAATCTAACACTGTAAAAAGAGGTAGATGATCACTTATGATCAGTCACTAATAGTCCACAATTTATCTTCCCATCAGTTATAGTTAAAAAAAAAAATACAATAAAACTCAAACTAAACATAGTACATACAAATTCTGCAGTTTTAATATTTTCATTAGATTTCAGCAAATCAATGTTGACGCACTGCAAACTAAAATCACCTAATCATTATGTTTTTTTATATAACTCAGAAATGTTCATATTTAATTGATCAATGCAGCACCCCGGTGTTCTATAAAAAACTAATATGTTTTGGGATCTTTAAGCCTTAATTTTAATGGTTACACATAGACTCAAATTGTCAGTAACAATTGTCATATCACCATTAACCTTGCATTTAAGCGCAGACATCACCCACTAGGCAACACCCCCTCCCCTTTTTTTGGCCCTGTTTTGCCAAAACATTTCATAGCCCTCTAATCCAACCTGCAGTTCTTTATCACCACTCAGACAAGTCTCTGAAATGGCTGTTACCCTAATTTTTTGCTGAAACTGTTGAGAGATGATTAAGAGTGAATCACATAAAAAAAACTTAATTTTGGAACTGAACTTGTCTGCAGAATAATATTCACAAGTCATGTTAATATTCTGGTAGAAATGTATCTGGATCAGTTTAATTTTCTAACTTCTAATGTTTGTGTTCTGGAAAGTCAAAAGACTTAAAATCTGTATATTCACACTTTTTCTTATACCAGATATATCACTCACAAAGAATATTTGGCCTCATATTTCACAACAAAACAAAAAAAGTAGCGTGACAATTCCCACTACTCAATTTAATTATACTGATCTGGAATTTCTCTGACGGCTATTACTTAAGCCTGTTCTGGTGGACCATTCATTCTTATGCTTTCCCTTCTTCAGGATTCTCACTTGTCGTGCAATTTCAGCATTTCTCTTTGAAAGATGCCTATTACACATACCCATGCCCTTCAGCCTTATTGCAAGCTTTAGCACCTCAATAGTAGTAGTATGGTGTGACAAGGAGCTATATTTTTACTGTCTAAAGGAATGTCTTTGTTGCTGAAGAAGTTAATGACTTGCTGCTCAAGTGACTGCAATTCACCTCTTGGTGCATCCTCACCCTCCTTGTCACCTGCTGTGATCCGTTCATGGGCTTGGTGGGTTGTCTCCAGTCCAGATATCACTGGGTCATCCATTCTTGTGTACTGTTCCAGATCTTCCACTCTTCTGTCAAGGGCTTCAATTTTATTTTATTTTTCTTTGATCACAGTCTACAGTTGTTGCACAACAACAACAGAAACACAAGTGTCTTGAGAGATTCCTGGCAATCCAGTACTGCTGGCTGTCACGCACATGTCATCAAACGTACCCAAAACTTCAAAAATATCAGAAAATAGTCCTGAAAGTTGAAGCTTAGTGTTCTTGTAAAGCTAAAAAACTTTTATTCCTGCTTAGATGTCAAGTTACTGACATGATATTTGATGGATTGGAAGAGCAGCACAACACAATCTTATCACTGTTTTTGTGAATTTTATGTCTGCCCATACAGATACTGATCTGTATAAATAAATCATTAATACACACACACAGCATGTAATTTTCTGCTGCTATGGGGTCTCTCATTCAAAACAATGAAAAACCAAAGTGGGTAAAAAAAAATATTGACTCACATAGGAATCATGATTTTTGTCTCCCATGATTTAGAATCTATTCACAAATGTCATAAATCAATTTTCTAAATGTTAATTAGTAGCATGATGTTGATGGAACAAAAAAGGCAGAACTAAACATTGAGGGTAATGCGGCATCTGACAATTTACAGCTTGCACATGCTAAAGTAATGTTGAAGTTCATCATCAAATAAGGTCACAGTTGCGAGCAACTTTCGAAGCAATTAATTCATTTATAAATGCTATTGACTTTTTAAAATAAAAAAGCTGCAGATTGTTTATCTTCATTTCCAGTTGTGTCTCATATTGTATTTCAGCAGATTAAGGACCCAAGTTAATGGTTTGGCACATAATAAACTTGAGCAAAAGAATAGTTTTTGAATAGAGAATAGTTTTGAATCGAAAATCAATTTTGAATCTGGAGATTTCAAAGATTCACACCCCTACCAAAGACGTGGTTTCATGATGTTGTGAAGAAAGGTGGGCTCATGGGAGTTGTTGGCTTTATTATTAAACTGTCATCATTGCCAATGAAAATCTATCTGATGCGACAGGCAGTTATATTCACAGACGACATAATGTTTTAGTTTATTTTGGTTATGTTTAGTTTATGTTCAGCCAACTTCCTCCCTCTCTGACTTCCACATGAATTCAAATGAAACCATTACACTGAATAGAATTACAGATTTTCCTGGGTTTTAAACATGGCTGGAAACATATGGTATAATGTAAATACACAACTCAACAAAATATATATAACAAAGATCTAGTCGTTTTTGGACATCTTAATACTACATTCCATTTCTTTAACTATATGATGGTTTCACTGATTAATGGATTAATGTCTACTGAATGATGGATGATTATAAATTACCTAAGGATTTCTTCAGGAACTAATACACTTCACTGCACTAAACTATTTCCCCATAAAGACCAGAGCAAAGAGAAAAACAATTTGGACATTTTTGAACAAACAATTCAATTAGTGGGTGCTTTAGAAAGAGGTTAAAAAACCACAAACCCTTTGAAGCAAAGTAGAAAACAGCATTTTACGCCAAAACAAGTTAAAGTTATAATCCAGAATGATTTGGAGACACTTCTGATTTGAGTCAGTGAAAGGAGGTCTCTGTAATAAGTGTTTGTATGGTAGGGGTCAGTGAGGAGCGCGACTGACAAGTTTTAAATTGGGAAGCACTAGAAGCATAGCTTCAGTGATCACAGAGCTTTGTCCTACTCAAAATGTGGTGGGAGTGACGCTCATTAGGATAATGTGCTGTATGAATAACACTGCCGCCAGTACACATCACAAACTCCCACGTTGTTTGGCCTCCACAGTGCTTGGATCAATACACGTCCCCTTAAACACTTTGGGTCCACTGATTTTTGTTGATAATCTAAAATGTAAAACTAAATATACATATGAAACAAATGGAAGAGATTCATCAATATGTTCCAAAGAAAAGATAACCTGCTGCTTTAACTCAAAACTCAGCATCCAAAAACTTGTATTACCTGCAAAGCTACACTAAAGTTGCTAAAGAAAAACAAACCTTTGGACACAAATCTGAGGTGGAAACAATTAACTGCTTACACAGTTGTTCAAAGTAACTCAGGACAAATTTGATAATTACAGTTACAAAGTTACAGTTACAAAGATTCCAAGTATATTGTTGTAAAGTATGCTGGGAGCAAACACAATTTAGTAAACTCTTTACTTTACCCCCCTAAATTAAAAATGACATTTTATACTGTTACCATTTTGTTTTACATATTGAGATGTTCTTGCTAGAGCCCAACCAATAATATCATTTTGGGGTCGATGACAATTATGCTGACGCTGGGGAGCAGAAAAATCGATGTATCAGGCAATGTTCTTATATACATTGAATATATACACTTACATATATTTTTTACAATGATCCTTCAAATGCAGTTTAAAACACTTGTGAATAAGATATCTTCATAATGGAGGCAGGATATTTTACAGTTTAACAAAATACTTCATAGTCTAAAATGACATCAAACTTCAAACTTCATTGGTCAAACTTCATAATCGTGAATTACTCCAAGCATTGCCAAGCATTCTGCATTATGTTCTGTTAAAAAATGTTTCATAATGGCGCATAACATACAATACATACAGCAATACCGATCCATATGGAATAGATCAATTTCTTCGGCTTTAATCGCTAATAATATTGGGACAAGGGCTGCAGATAATGATTGAGTTCTCTCTCAGATATTCTGTTATTTCATCTGTTATATTATGATAAATCAATAAATTATGTAGTCCAAAAAAGGTGCCAACAACAGTCAAAAGCATTCATATTTGATAAACTAAAAATTGATAAACTACTTAAATGATTAAATGATGAAAATTGTTGAATACTCTCTCAAATTAAAATGTATTGTTTAACCGTAATAGTGATATGGTTTTGACCTTATCACCCAACCCTATTTTATAGATGAAAGAATAAATCTGAAAAATGTATCATCAGTAGATTAATGGATAATTTTAAGTTAGTTACAGATCTGCTAAAATGTATTTATTCTGTGGTAAATAAGAAATACTAGGGAACATTATTATACAAAAAGTGAGTAATCTAGCTTTAATGCACAGAAAAATAACATTAGTCCCCTTTTGGGATTTTACCTCTATGCAGTAAGTGTAGTCCTTTTTTATCCTTATAGTTTTGTGTGACCTGTTGTATGTATATATATGTATATATTCATATACATATATGTATCTATATATGTAAAATACATCACTATTATATAGTATTCTGCAAGTATTCCTTGTTTTGAACATTTGGAAACCGACTTGGACAGTTGTTTGTCTACAGTTATCTTTGAATCATGTTTAAAATGAGACACAGTGTGGCTTGCAGAATGAATACATGAAAAGACTCTTCCCTTGTAAACCTGAGACCTGAGAACACCTGTATGAGGCCAGAATATAATGAGAGGTCTTTATGTGCTCTGTGTGTGTGTGTGTGTGTCTATGTTGGAAGTTTCTCTCAGTGTGTATTTATGTGTGTAGTAAGTGTGGGGCGTCTGCAAGGTGTGTCTCTCTTCAAGAGAATGTCTGCCTGTAATGCGTGTCTGCATGAAGCTATCTGTGTGTGTTAGGAATGTAAGGTGTGTGTGTATGTATGTGTGAGTGTGTGTGTAATGAGGGGGTTCAGAGGGAGCTGTGATTATTCTCGCCTCCTGCGGTGTGGGTCCTCTGGCTCTGTGGGCCCCAGGGAAAGCGCCCTGTATTTAGCGTGTGGGAACGCACATTCTGCCCCCTTATTGCTGCATTGTTGCAGCCTCGCTCTTTTCTTCTCTTTTTTTAACTAATTGAATTCTTGACTCTTGAGCCACAGGGACAGCTCGGGAGAGACCAAAGAGAAAGACGCGAATTTCAGGCTTTATCTTGCGGTTGAGTGGGGCAGAGCAGTGGGGGTGAAATTGGAGTGTGTGCGGTTGGGTGGTGGTGGTGAGGGTCCAGTCAGAGAGGGATGGCTCTGGCTGGCTGGGTGGCTGCTGTGGCGTCACCCTGTACTTTGATACTGAAGGTCAAAGGTTATCCTCCCCCGGCGGTGGTGAGAAAGCGCCGAATTGGGGACGGTTTATCCAACAATATATTTCTCCTTTTGGAAACTTTCAAAAGCGTTTTTTGGCCCCTGCAACATCTTTGTAGTTGTGCTTGAGGAATTCTAGACAAAACAACTCGAAACCCCCTCCCTGTTCTCACCTCTCTTCAGGGTAGCTTCTCCCTTCAATGGCTTCTGCCAGCCCCCCTTCTCTACACTAGTGGTCAGTGTAGCGTACCCCCTATACAAAACCCCACCCCAGCTCCGAGTCAGGATACCCACCTAGTCTGGAAATTGGCACAAGGCAATGTGCAGACATTACTGGCTCTATGCTGCTTGGCACAAGTGGCCATCAAAGGCAAATTAACAGGCAAATCCCTGCTTTCTTATTGTGAGAAGGATTTCAATGTTTCTTTTTTTCACAGGACTTTAATTGTTAATCCATTGTTATGCTCAGTCTGTAACACCTCTAGCTCCATCTACAGTTGTGGTCAAAAGATTGGAACACATACTACTTTGTCACAATAAACATTAATGAAGTTTGCTTTAATAATGAATGCTTTAATAATTAATGTCTTCTGAAAATATGACCAAATCTGCTGGGTCAAAAATATACACTGAACTTGAAAAATCAATTTTGGTGAAAGTCATTTGCTTTGTAGCATGGCCTCTTAACGTCTTCTGACTGATCATGATTGACAGCAGCTGATTACTTTTCTGGGCATATTTTAATAGTCTCTTGTTTAATACACCCATTAGACTCAGCCACAATCACTACAATGGTAAAAGTCTAAGGAGCTCAGCATTGATGTGTAAGAGCACATTATTGATTTGAAAAAGTCAGGAAAGTTACTTGAAGCCATTTCAAAGCAGTTACAGGTCCCAAGATCAACGGTGGAAATAATTGTTTTTTAAGAATAAAGGGCATGCCACAGTTGCATCACTGCCACGATCAGGAAGAAATCACAATTTATCACCTGCTGCTGAGACAAAATTGGTCAGGATGGTCAAGAGTCAACCAAAAACCACCAAAGTCTGCAATGAATTACAAGCTGCTGGAAGACTGGTGTCAGTATTCACAGTCAAGCGTGTTTTGCATCGCAATGGGCTGAGAGGCTGCCGTGAAATAAAGAAGCGCTTGCTTTAGACTCGGCACCTTAACGTTCGACAGAAGTTTGCTGCTGATCACATGGACAAAGAAAAACCTCCTTGAGGAAAACTCTGTGGTCAGATGAAACAAGTGGGGCTGGTGGATCTGGTGCTCTTACGAGAGTAAATAGAATAATGAAGAAGGAGGATTATCTCCAAATCTATAACTAAAATCATCAGCCAGAAGATTGGGTCTGGGGCGCAGTTTTGTGTTTCAATAGGACAAAGATCCCAGACACACACCAAAAGTGGTAAAGGAATGGCTAAATCAGACTAGAATTGAGATTTTGCAATGGCCTTCCCAAGACCTGACCCCATCGAAAACTTGTGGACTGTGCTGAAGAACCAAGTCTGTTCCAGGAAGCCAACAGATTTAGTTGAACTTCACTGATTCTGTCAAGAGGAGTTGTTAAAAATTCTACCAGAGGACTAGCAGAAGCTTGTGGATGCAATATACTTGAAGTGAAAATGGCCAGGGGGACATTTTACCCAATATTAGAATTACTGTACATATATTTCTGACCCAGCAGATTTGGTCACATTTTCAGAAGACCCATAATAAATTCATTATTGAACCATACTTCATTATGTTTTTTGTGACAAACTATGTGCACTCATTCCATCATAGAAAAATGAGAGCTGTAGAAATCATTGGAACTCAAGACTGCCATGATATACAGTACATGTTCTTAACAATTGTCATTAAACCTTTGACCACGACTGTATCTGTTAAAGTGATGGCTCCTTATCATTCTTGCACAGTACCATTGAAAAGTTTGGAATCTTCTGCCACAAAAGTTCAGTTCAGTACAGTCAGACATCTGACATGACTACTGTCTTTAAACAATGTTTCATGCTTTTAGGTTGTAAAAAGTCCTCTTTACCAGAAGATGTTTGAATGAATGATTAGCAAAAAACGGAGTGTTTTCAGCATGGAAAAAAATACTTTACAGTGGATCAACCAAACTGACAGTTAAAAGAGCAGAAAGAGGAAAAGATACTTAGGAGCAAAAGTTGAATAGAATATAAGAAATCAACAGTCACTGGTAAAAGAACTCAAGCGTACTGTTACAGCAAGTTTACTGTTTCAGTGCACTGATGTCATTTTAGACAATAAGGTTTATTGTTACACTGTAAAACACTTTGCCTCCATTACATATCATTGTCAAGTATTTTATAACTTGAGGGATTATTGCAAAAATAGTGTATATACAATCTTTTACTCCCTTATATCGGTATTACCCCCAAAAATCAACAAGTTGGGGTCTATTATGTAAAAGTTAGTCATTAATCCAACAAATATGTTGATAATGTCTGACTTCAGCAATTGTAGCTTTCACTCACTGGAAAAATTCATCTTAGCGTTAAAAATGCAACATTCATCCCCAGCTGTTTGTTTAACAAAGTTGATGCAATTTAAGAAGTTGATGAAGGCTGATGAAGAGTCTCTGTTAATGTAAGAAAAAAATCACAGCACTCACTGGGCCTCATTCATGAAACGTTAGGAAATTTGTGCGTAGATTTGCACATAAAAGCCTACGCTACTAAAAACCTACTCCGGATTCATGAACGCCGCGGGAAACTCAGATCTGATCGTAAACACGTGTGTATGATCATGAATGCCAATCCATCGTAAAGTGACAGCGCGCTCCCGGTAATCAGCTATTAGCATAAAACCCCGCCCATGAATAGCCAATGACCACCATATAAGGAGGTGTAGAGGCATCCTGTCGACCTGTCAGTCATGGCGCAAAGAAAGAAAAATAAAGAAAGAGAAAGAAAAAAGAATTATTCCGAAGCGGAGATTGAAATCATTTTGGGAGAAGTGGCGTAACCCCTATCCCCTATGGATATAGAAGGGTAAGTCCATATATAACACACACATGTAAATATGCAGGCTATATTCTTACCAATGAGCCAGCCGTCTCTCACAGCTCCATCCTCCAAACACGTGCCAACTGCGCAATTACGCAGGATAAATGCATCATGCGTCCCACCAGGCCACCTTGCCACAACGTTTAACAACACACACTTTGCGTCACAGATCAGTTGCACATTCATGGAATGAAAGTTTTTCCAGTTTATGTAAGCAAATGCATCACCGGATGGAGCCTTGATGGGTACGTGTGTGCAGTCTATGGCACCGATGACAGCTGGCATGTTTGCGATCGCACTGAATCCCTGCATTACTTCTACCTGCCGTTGTGCGCCATAGAGACATTTAATATACTCTGGCATTAGTTTAATAATACCGTTAATAACTGCAGGCAGGATGCGGCTCAAAGATCTATCTCCCATAGAAAAGAACGCGTAATCTATTGAGTGGATTTACATAGATAATTCACAATTATGCGCTTAATCTGAATCTTAATCCTGCCAGTTGCCAACTAATTTAACTAAATGTGTTATATTTTTAATCGTTTGTCATGTTTATATCACGTGTTTCAAAGGCATCTGAGTATTGTGTACATAACAGAGCGCAATATGAATTAAAATTGTAATTTCCTATAGTGACAAGCATTATTTATATGTGTTCTTAAATTTACACAAGCACTACGTGTGGTCAGCAGCATGTGTAGATTTTGTTAGTAGCTACGAAAAGATCAGAGCTACTAAAATATTGATGAATGCGGAGATGCACGTAAATTTCCGTCTGCGAACGGTCCATTCTGCTCACGTTTCATGAATGAGGCCCACTGTGTTTTACCTGGTTCTTTTAACTAAGAACTTATGATGAAACCTGGCTATGGATATGATCACACACACAAAGATATTAATAACTAGGTCTCTATATGTTCCAAGTAAACACCATATCCTGAATACAATCAAATCCAGGGTAAGCCTCAAAAATGGAATACTAATGTTCATATTAACACACCCATTGCTGGCTGTTTTCTACTTGGCATGAGGGACCATCAAAGCAACATTAACATGCAAATGCATATGTCATTGTGCTGACAAGGATTGCACCTTAACTTATTTCACAGGGCTGGAATTGTTAAAAAAAAAAAAAATCACAAAAAAATCTACTGTCATACTTAGCAGCAGTCAGCAACACCTTGGAGGCACAGGGTAATCTGGAAGAAAAGGTATTGGGAAATATCCCAATTTAAAGTAGGAGCTGGACAAGCAAAGCCTTGTGCAAGAAACCAGCCATGACTCAAAGAGCTGACCTGTCACTACACATCTGCAGCTGCCCAACCCATACTTTAACCTGTTGGGTCTTGTTTGAATCAGAGTAGGGTCTGCAGGAAACCCCTAAGTCAACTACTAGCTAACCATCTGCCCAACTTCATATATCCTATATATACAGCATGGGAGAGAGAGGAGAAAGATTGAGCAAGAGAGAGACAAGATGGAGGTTAAGAAGTATAAACAAGCATGAGACTCAACAATAACTCATCATTAGTTTAAAGCATGGTTCTACCACTATGGCATTCTGCCCTGAATCCTGTAGCTACTTCTGGTGTAAGGGGTGCCAGTCTTAACAGCTGAGGAAGATGGTTAGGGCTACCCAGATGTTTAAGCAGCATAACAACAAGTTACAACTATCAGATTCTTAAAAGAGAAATTCAAGGTCAAGAGTAGAACTAGGGAGTTGTTACCTAAAGGTGGACAAAGCCAGAATTGCGTACAGGACTAGGAGGAAATGGCAAGCAGTAGAAGGGATTCAACAGGCAGAGTTAAGGCTGCACCAAAAAAAGCTGGGAGGAGTGACTCAAGGCAGAGTGGGTCTGGGATATTTTCCAGCTTCTTGGACAATTACATCTGCTGGCCTGGCTCGACTTGGTTTGACACGGCATGTTTGCATTTCCACCACAACTGGACTACCTGTTTGAAGGTGTGTCTAAGAGCAATGATGCACTTGTCCCAATCCCTGCAGTACAATCGAAGTGGCTCCACTAATTCAGTTACAAACATGTTTCATTTACTATAAATTCTTCACAATAAAAGCCCCCTATTATGTAGTCATTTAAAAGCTTTTATTATTAAGCAGCATTGCAGGAAACATTGTGTTTTCACCAGCAGTAACTAAACATGACTCCTGTAACAGCTGAAAGCGAACACGACAAACCAGTAAAACACAGCAGATGTTTGAAAGTACAAACAGGACAAGATAAACTAAAGAGAGCAGAGAACAGTTAGAAGCTACAAAAGTATTGACAGCTGAACACACATATGTTTAAAAAGTCTTTCTCTCAGGTTTCCTCCACAGACAGTAGTTGAGTATCGATTTTAGGGGCAGATCGGTGCCTGTTACGGGTTGCCTGCAATCGCTTGGAGGCAGGGTGGCCAAGGCTTGGCCCTACTCCGGAGCAGGTGCATCGTTGGCACAGATCAGCTCATCCCACAGTAAAACTAGTAATGGAAAAACAAATCAGCATGGCTCAGTTTGACTCGTTACTGCCAAAAGTGCTATTGGAAAAATGGCATGACACTACCAAGGAGAGGGAGCCCTGAAGGTCACTGTGAAAACCATCAGCACCCCTGTGAGCACAGCAAGCAGTTCCACCCCTCAAAACAGGCCCTCACCTTCCTCAGAACTGGGTGCTGCCGTGACCCTAAGCTTGGAACCTTGACCCTTGCCAGGGATTCACCACCTTCAGACTGGATATCATTTCTAAACTGTTGCCAAATCCTTAAGGTAAGATCAATATGCTTGAGATCATTGATCCTGAAAAGATGGCTTGGATAAGGCCTATCAGAGGAAGCTTCCAAGTATTAGGAGCTGATAAAAGCAGTTATGGTACCTGGAGGGCAAGGTACTTCCCGTTTTAAGTTGAATGCAGGGGATTCAGGAGTGATCCATGGCCAGAGTTTACAGTACCTTTCTACAGCATTGAGGGAGAAACACACCACAACAGAGATAGAGAGACAGTCAAGTTGACTGTGGCGCAAAAGAGGAGACCCATAGGGCAAGTATAGGTAGCCATCTAGACACAAGCTTAGGTTTTATCTGCCCACAGCTGGGTCACCTTTCAGTATGATGTTACATGTTCAAAGTCCCAAAACATCAGATGATTCAAGGAACATTCCTGAAGATGTGTCCATAAGCAACAGCAGATGTTTACCCAGAAAGTGTTGAAGTGGAAGTGATTGGAAATAATTAGTGAATAAAAATATTTTTTGTGCTAAAAGGAGAAAGTGAGAGCAGCAGAGTGGTGAGGATGAAGTGAAATTGGTGCTGTGGAAATGTTCATTATACAGCATGGAATAGATCGACAGGTAAACACTGAGGACCTTTTCAGTTTGTCTGTTCTCTCTACAGTATAAGTCAATAAAGGCCAACGATGCAATTTCAATAATAGACTCAAATCAAAAGTGTAGGATTGGTTGGGGGGACACAATAAAGTTGGGTTTTTCAACCAAACCTAAAAAAGACATTTGTATCAATAGTTTTGGAATTTAAGATTTCATTCTTAGACCCACGTTATTTCAGTTATTTCTAGTTTGGTTAACTGAAAAATAAGATTTTATTATATATTATTTTTGTTTATTTTATTGAAAAGTATCAAAAAGTTACAAAATGGGTCTGAACCAAACATTTTGGATGCAAAAATTCTAAAGTAGGGAAAGGAGACACAACAGATCAACTTTAAATCAAATAAAAAATTAGAAAATGCTGCGTTGTCTAGCATGGCCAGTCTCTCAATATTGTGGTACAAGAAACCATGTAAGTAGAGATTTACCCACACAGGGACAAAAACAGACAAAACAAAGACAGAACAATGTGAGAAAAATGTATCTAACCCTATTTACCTCAGCAACCTGCTGTTGTGCCTCGTCATATTTCATTGCCCCTGCCAAATATATGCTTGATCAGAGACTGTGAGCCCTCAATATGGCTACCGATGGGATCCATATCTTTTCCGAGGCAGCAGGGAGCGTGGACAAAGGCAGCCATCCTGTGCAAGCCTTGGTATTTCATGGCAGCCACAATTGTCCTCAGTAACAGACCTTGAGATGATATCTAGTGGAATAACAAAAACATGGGCTGCAGAGTTTAAAACATGTGGGCAGGAACCAACCAAAGACATTATGAAGTCCCTGTGTTTTTGGAGCTTCAACCATATAAGGGACTAAAAGAGGATCTGTCTCTTGCAAGTCCCCCAGTTTTAGGTAAGTAGAAGACTATATCACTGGAATATTTCTTTCAATACATCAATTTAAATTTCAAGTTTGTCAAATGTACACATTCACAGTGAAGTGGAATCCTTGTCATAGTTTTTAATTTTGTTATTTCCAGTTTCATTCTGAAGTTCTGTTTGTCAACTGCTCATGTGTCATGTTTTGCTTTTCATTTCCTCCCTTTGTCTGTTTTTCCCGACCCTTTTTTTCCTCACCTGTGTTATATAAGTTATCACCCCCTGTGTATTTAAGTCCTTGTCTTCCCCTCGCTCTTTGTCATTTCATCTGTTTGGTTTTGCTCTTGTGTTCCTGTGTCTCCCAATCCCATCTTCCCAACATGTGTGTCTGGCTCCTGGTTCCTTATTCCTCACGTGTTTTTCTGGTTTGCACTTTGTTTCGCTCTTGTTTCTTGGAATTCTCCTGTTTTTTTTCATCTGCCTTAGCTACATTCTGGAGTTTGGATTTTCAGCATCTGTTATTAAAGCTCACTTAACGAAGAGAGGGAGCTGTGTTACTGCATACATTAAAGGTATTTTTCTATTTTTATTTCACAGTGGTTGCGATCCAAAACACAAAAAAATGCGTCCTCCAGACAAGGTGCCGCAATGCTGAATTTTGTGTGAATTCAGCTGAGCGAAAGCTTGATCCTGTTTGCTCTTTGCTGCTCTGCTGTAGTTGTGTGTATGTGTGTGTGTATCTCTTCACTGCCCTTGGTCAAACAGACACACAGACCTGCAGCTCATGACACGGACAGAGTAGAGGAGAGATACGAGACAGCGTTGTAATTTGTTTGCTAGGTTTTTATACAGCCATGACCGTGTGACTGAATAGGTCTGTGCCCTTTCTCGAATATTTATTTCAACTTTATTCTTTGGTTTGGTCAATATGACTGAAACATGCATCAACCAGAGAGAAAACTGTTGAGCAAATGTGCACCAATTGATTTTATCTTCATTAACAAATCCAGTCATCCTCTAGAGTACAACCCACAATTCACAAAGTTCAGGGGACAAACAGGGCGGTCTGAAGCCAAAAAGAACAGCAATGTATTTTGCAGGGTAACCAATGAGCATTAAAAAATAAATATCTTAAAGGGTACCTTGTTTGGTTTTTCATACACCTAATACTAACATACTTAATAATGGGCAGACTATTACTTTTCATGATAACTCAGTTTGTTCATTGTTTTGACCTAATTAAGGATTTGTTGTGTAGGACTTGGAAATGCTTGGTTAAACTTAAATAAAATGGGATGCATTTGGTATGACTGCATATATAAAAAAAATAAATTCATAAATTAAAAGACTTCTAAAAGACTTTCTATGGACTTCATTCTCTGTAAGTGATCACAGGAATGTTTTGAGTGTGAAACAAGGACAGTTACATTTCTAGCACAAGCTGCTCTCCCTCTTTCTTCTGTTCTGTGGTGGAAGGCAAGCTATGGAGGCAGCCACCATTCACCTCATTCACTCAGAACCAACCTTTAAACATTTCCAAAAATCCGTCAAAGTGGCACACAGCACAAATAAATTCCACTTTCTGTTAAAGAGAGTGAATTATCACAACTGTCTTGAGTCAAACACCTGGAAGAGAATCAGCCTCCTGACTGGAAACCACACAGGCTGCTGGGACCACAGTTCAACTATATTTGAGTGCAATGTAAGAATCAAAACTATATCTATATTCAGTGGATGATTATCTAAAAACAAGTCTAAAATAACATTATATTATAAAATTATTGTTTAATTCTGCATCATAATATCAGGAGAACAATGGCTATCATGTCATAGAACAATTGCTATCACACATTTTGCTGGAAGTGTAACCGTACTGTTTTAATCCAGACTTAATTATCAGTCTCAGAGTTGGGCAGAGATTTCACAACTACCTATTCAGTATTTTCTCAATTGATGTTGTATGGTATATTCTTTTATATCCTTTGTGACTTTTAGAGTGGCTTATGCTTCAACAACTGAGGTGGAAAAGTCTATTTTACCTTTCATGAACCAGCTGGAGGTTTAGTTACTTGGTGTGTGGCACAGAAATGGGTTTAATAGGTTTATCAGTGAGTTGACACCTGGTTTCCAGAGGAGTTTTAATTAACCAGGCTGTTGGTCAGTGAGAAATAGGGAGATGGGTTTCCATTATGAAAGCGCAGCGGGCTGAGGCATGGTTTGCTATTTCAGCCAGCAAATTGGAGAATTAATGATGTAGATAATCTTTCTGTTCCTCTTAGATCTGAGAGACGCTCCGAGGGTTGGATCAGACAGACAAGCCCCAGCACATGCTGGTATACTGGATTTCTTATTTTCTTGTATATCCAATCAAGTTTTAGAAATTTGGAAATTTGCTCTCCATTTATTTACAGGACTTGTAGGCTATGACTGAACTAAGAAACTAAGAACTAAGGTTCTGGAATAAATGCTGGTTAAAGTCTTTAAAATCTTTTGTACAAGTGCACATTGGTATTAATGCTGACCTGTTCCAAACCAACACAGAGCAGTAGTGATTCCTTTCACATTGGACGACTTTGTCTCCCACAATGAAAATTCAATGCCAATGTTGGTAGTGTATAACAAGGAGTTAAAAAAAAAATCTCTCTATACATTAATGAATGTGTGTATTTTGTGCCAGTGTATGTTAAACAACAATAGAATTAAAACATTTTCCTAAAGGGATTAATAATATATGCTTTCTTCTTTTTCTTGAACATGAATTATTTTGAAAAATCTGTGGTTAGTCCGGATAGTGTTACAGCGCTCTGCACCTCTGCATGTCAGCAATGCTGTGAGTGAGTGTGCGTAAGTGTGTGTTATTAAGCACCTGGGTGTAAACATGGCTGAGAAATCAAAGGCACCTCTAAATCACCACTACAACAAATGTGTTTCTGCTCTCTCGACAGCAGTACTCTAGTAGTGCAGTGCCATGCCACACACACTTCAAGCCCTCTAACAGATTTCAAAGAAGTGCAGAGTTACTATTCTAATAAGTCATACACTATTACCTAAAAAATGCATTGTGTTGGATTTGCAAGTGCAAGTTTAGTCAAGCAGATGTTCTCAAACCTACTTGAGAATATTGGTCAAGAATTTACATACACTTGTGAAGAACATGAACTGTATATCATGGCAGTCTTGAGTTGCAATGATTTCTACAACTCTCAAGTTTTCTGTGATGGGATGTGTGGAACACATCCTACTTTGTCACAAAAAGCATTCATGAACAATTATTTTGTTAATTAACCTAATTTGGTGATTATAAAGTTGTGTGAATCACACCCACTAACTCAGCCAAAAACACTAAAATGTAAAGTCTAAAGAGCTCAGCACTGATCTGAACGAGTGCATTATTGACTTGAACAAGTCAGGAAAGTCACTTTGAGCCATTATTAAGTAGTTCCCAAGATCAACTGTGCAAACAATTGTTTATAAATATAAAGCACATGGCAAAGTTGTGTAACTGCCATGATCAGGAAAAAAATGCAAACTATTACCTGCTGCTGAGAGTAAATTGGTTTAGATGGTCAAGAATCAACCAAAAACCACCAAAAAGCAAGTCTGCAATGTTTTAGAGGAAACAGAGAAAAGGGGGCTGTGGTATTCCCCTTTGCTCAAAGGGCAGAAACCATCCATCCAACATCCAAAATGCACCGTGCGCCATCACAGACCAATAAACACTTCTGCTGATGGGTCTGTCACCACCAGATGTGAGTGGCTGCCCAATGCAAGTGGTATATGCGCAAATTTGCGAGCAATTTTAGACTGCAAGGTACAGCAAAACTATTTGGACAAACCACATACAGAACTGCAGTAAAAGTGGAAATTTGTCAAGTTAGTTTATGATTATGAATAGACTTACTACTAATGATTATCTCGGATGGTGGTGCATGTTACCTGTTGTAGCATAGCTTATTCTTTTAAATTCATGTTGCTGTTGTTCTGGACAGTACAAATATTTGGATAAATTGTAGTTTTATGCTTTGATAAGCTCTGCCTAAATAGAACTGAAAAAATACTTTGCTATGACAGGCAACCATGCACAACTGTAAAATGTTTTTTAATCTCCATTGATGAACTTTCAACTGTTTATAGAAATATATAATTCAAATAATCACATTGAAAAATAAGATATTTTACAGCTTACACATATGCATGAAACAAACAGCAACTGTTGAACTGTTCTATCAGTTAAAATTGTTCTTGTTCAGTGTTATCTTAGATAATTAGTTAACGTGATCATGATCATAAACTAACTTAACAAATTTCTGCTTCAAGTGCAGTTCTGTATGTAGTTTGTGAGTATGTTGCCGTATCTAACTTTCCAAGATGACGGCAAACTTGCTATGGGTCGCCCGGTTATTGGCCTGGCCAATTGTTTGCTCCGATATCCGTCATTTTGCCCATTATGTGTATCGGCATATACTTTTTCTGATGACGATAAGAATTGATTAATTTAAAAGTGTGCTACTTTGGCTTTGCTGCAGCCTCTGCCACTCTATCTGTATTCACCTCTGTGGTCTCACTTAATGTCCCTCCCACAACACTATCTGATTGGTTACATGTCACACAAGTAATAGCTAATCAACAATGTAGGGTTGGTGCCACCGGCTAGGCAGAGAGGGGGGGCAAGCTCTGGTGACCCGGGTGGAGCTGCACGAGGAGGGTAAAGCAGCAGGTATTTCTGAAGTTTTAAACATCACAATCCTCTACACTGAAGTTCCAAAAACACCACAATCCTATGATCTGTTTCCAAGCACGCCCAGTTTCCCAGTTAAACACAAAAGCCTGAATATTTGGTGTAATGTTAGTGATAACATTAGCCTGTCTTCAGCCTGTCTGAAAGTGACAGCTTGCCCTTATGAGTTGGTGTTTTTAAATGTTACATGTAATGTTAGCTGATAATAAGGTATGTTAATGTCGAGTCTCTTAAAGCTTATTTGAATGCATAAGTGAATGTCAACAAGTGCATGTGTTGGTCCATTATTTAGCCTGTTGACTAGTATAGTAGTAAACTTAATACTTCTATTCTGCTACATTATGGAGGTAAATATTAAACTTTTTCCTCCACAAAATTTATTTGATGATTTAAGTTACTTGTTACTGTGCCAATCCAGATCATTAAAAAAATTAAATAAAATCAGCTAATGTACTGTTACAGATTAAGCTATCAAGCCATATAAAAGCAGTTAATATGAGCTCTCCCTTAACCAGTTAAAGTGATGAACACATTAATGCATTAGTAATTATATTCCAGTAGTATATTATTCTGAAGTGCACTTTTATGTTTGGAAAACTAAATTATGAACTAGCTCTATTTGAATTACACATATTCTTAAATGCATTTCAGCTCAGCTTTGTGTTGGACATTGTGTTATATCGAAGTTTTGACACCAAGATTTTTATTTTTACTGTAAATTCATATCGGTTCCAAATATCAGGTTTCGGTCTCCTTGATTACTAATAACCACTATCCTTATCAGCCCTGAAACGTACTGGTGACATACTGCGAGTGGGCACAGTAACAATATCATATTATCATACAACAATGTAGTATTACAGCTAAATAGTAACTTAGGAGTTTTTCAGTCTCTGTTTTCACAATATAGAAACAATATGGCAGCCCTTTCCAGTTAGTATATTACAAAGCCTACCAACTACAGTCTGTAGTTGATACAACAGCCCTAAAATCCTCCAGATGACACGTTCTAGTCATTTGAAGGATTTTTGTCAGTGAAAGAGTGGGAGGCTCTGTGTGAAGGCTAAATGGAGAATGGTTCACCACTGTTTATTTGCAAAAACTATCAACATTGTTCCCATTTAAACACACTCTTGTTAGTGACTGAGTAAATGCTTACCTCAGTGTTGGGCTAATAGCAACGGACCACACTCTGTCTTGCATGGCAATTGTGTCTCTGGGGCAGCTGGAGCTTAAAGTCCAAATCTAGAGAAACAAAAGCCACCAGTTAGCATGTTTGTTAATGCAGTCATGAACAGACTTTCTATGACATAGACATGATATATGACATTCTGCTAAAACATCAATGAATTGAATCTGAAGTGGAATGTAACATTTTCTTGTTCTGAAGAATGGCAAACTTTGGTTAACTTCCTTCACTATTATTCTTGGTGAAATAAATGTGGACTCTTAACACCCCAGCTGTGTGTATCACATTATTCAATCTGAATTGTAGAGGTGTTCTGACCCGGGTTGTTCGGTCTCTGGATCCACTGATGATGAGTCCATCTTTAGAGTCCAGGCAGTTGACTTCCTGGTTATGACCTGATAACTCCAGCATCATGTCTCTTCTCCTGTGGTGGACTAGGATCTTGCCATCACTGACACAGATAAAGGGCCGTTATTTTAGGACTAGCCTGATATCTTAGCTAAACAACATATGGAAACAAAAGACTTCATCAAAAAAGGTTCTGTATACTATCATTCACCAGTATGCATGTTAAAGCATTTCTCCTCTGTCCTGTCCTGTACTTCTTCCCTAACCAAAGCTAGTCTTACTTCTGCAAGGACTTATATTTATGTATTACCTCTGATTATTACATAATGACTACTTCATGGTGTCAATGCCAAGTAAAGTCACATGGAGAATAAGGAGCAATAAGAAGCTACCTTCCACCACTGATCAGATGAGTGTCAGTCAGAACAAAGTGACAGACATCACCCTTGTGGCCTGAGTAGATTTCAAATGGGTTACGCTGGAGCCTCCCGGAGTCTTGGCAAAGACGGTACCCTCCAATAACAGCACCCTGAGACAAAAACAGCATGTCTCTATCCAGCTGTACCCATGGCAACAGTCTGAAGAGAAGATAACACAATTGAAGAAAAATGTAAGTGAGTAAAAAATGATCAGTAAAGGAAACATGAAAGAAATGTCACCATAATGAAGAATACATTTTGTTTCAAGAAATAGTTCAACATTTGGGAATATACGTTTTCAAGGAGAAAGATAATAAGATTGATATCAATCTCATGTCTGCATGTGAAGTAGATAGTTAGCTTTACACCAAAAAAAAACCCAACAACAAACAAACAAAAAAATGCTCTGATTTTAAACATATTCCATTTATTGTGTCTTGCATTTTCTACTGTCTTGATGATAATAATAATAATAATAATAATAATAATAATAATAATAATAATACATTTATTTTATATAGAGCTTTCCAGGGTACACAAAGACACTTCACGGGTTAAAAAGCAGAAATATAAAAACAACACACTAAAAATATAAAAAAAAAGAGACAAGCAATTTTAATAAGTTGAGTTTTGGTGAGTGTTTTGAAGGTATTGACTTCTGTACAGTCTCTGATGTGTTTGGGGAGGGAGTTCCAGAGGGAGGGGGCAGCTACTGAGAAGGCTCTGTCACCCCAGGTTCAGTGCTTGGTCCTGTGTGGTGGAGTGAGGAAGTTTGCGTCAGAAGAACGGAGGGTACGGGATGGGTTGTGGCAGTGGAGCAGGTCGGCGAGGTAGGGGAGGGCCTGGTTGTGGAGGGCTTTGTGAGTGAGGAGGAGTATTCTGAATTGAATCCGTTGTGGGATAGAGAGCCAGTGGAGTTTCTGGAGGATGGTGGTGATGTGGTCACAGGTCCGGGTGTGGGTGAGCAGGCGAGCAGCATAGTTCTGGATGTATTGGAGTTTATTAAAGGGTTTGGATGGTGTACCATAGAGGATGCTGTTGCAGTAGTCAATACTGGGAGTGATGAAGGCGTGGATCAGGGTTTCTGCAGCAGAGAAGGAGAGTGATGGGCAGGACGGGCTATGTTTTTTAGGCGGAAGAAGGCAGTTCTGGTGATTTGATTTATGTGTTGTTGAAAAGAGAGGTTGTTGTCAAAGATGACTCCGAGGTTGCGACTATGTGGGGAGGGAGAGAAAGTGGAGTTGTCTATAGTGAGGCAGAAGTTGTGGGTGGTTTTGATGAGGGATTTGGGGCTGATGAGGACTATGTCCGATTTGTCACAGTTTAGTTGGTGGAAGTTAGATTGCATCCAGGATTTGATTTCAGTGAGGCAGTTGGTGAGTGTGGAGTGAGTAGCAGTGGTGATGGATTTGGTGGAGATGTAAATTTGGACGTTGTCAGCGTAGCAGTGGAAATGGAGACCATGACGGCATATGATGTTGCCAAGGGGAAGCATGAATAGGATAAAGAGGAGTGGACCAAGCACCAAACCATGGGGGACACCTTGGGACAGAGGAGCGATGGAGGAGGTGCAGTTGTTGATATGGATGAACTGTTGTCTGTTTGTGAGATATGATTTTAACCAGGAGAGGGCAGTGCCGGTGATATACAATAAAAACAAAGGTCATAGTGTTTCAGCCTTTAAACACTGTATAGGCAAATGACTCACTCACTTTGTTTTCCATTTGAGAGGAACAGCCCTGTTGCAGACCCCATCACACCAGTTCTGAGCTATCTTGACTCGCTCCTTCAGTGGGATGTGATGATATCTGCAGTGACAGTGACAGTTTAACATTACTATACTGTGGCCACTGTGGGTATTGAAGGATTAATATTTGATATAGTGCTACTTATGATCAAAATCGGACAAAAAACAACAACAAAAAACAGTAACATACAAATAAAATATAACCCTAAACTCTGATATTTGACTATAGGTCCGGGTGGAAACTATAATGTAACAGCATTCAGTTTCAAAGAAATAAATGATGTGGTATCAGAACAGTGCATCGACTTGTGTAGTTGCTGATACCTGATCTGACATTTTAGGCAGCATTAGAGGCATTCCCAATACTGCTATTGCAGGGCTTCCTCTATATGTAATTGATTGTGGCGCACCGCCACAGCAAAATAAAAGCCGCCACACCTTGTTTTACCTTGTTTTTATGTTGTTTTATGTTTATATTAATGGAAATTATTGTATGAAATGTGATTTTGGCACAAAACATGGTGTTTTTCATGAAATGTGACGCTACGCTGCAAATACCCTTATTTTGAAAAACCAACACCGGAGGCACCACCTGCCTGTCTGGCTGTGGCGCGAAAGACGAAGAGAGTAGAGACAACAGTCTGACGTGGAGGGAGAGAAAAGGGTGAAAGAAAGGTACGTAGTGCTCTCCAAAGTCTGTCAACAGGTGTTTTGTGTAAAATTGGTTCCCCATTGACAATCAACTGCTCGTGTGTGATTTCTCAGTTCGGCTTCAGTGTTCATCTTGAACCTGAAAATGTATCAACACACTATCAGCAAACCATGCCATCTTGGAAAAATGCACATGTTAATTTCCTGAGCTAGGTTATATTTGATAGTTTTGTTCAAACCAGTGAAAACGACCCTAATGTATAGATGGATTAGGCTACAGAAAAAATCCTGAGTTGGGATAAATGTGTTATTGATTGGTTAATACAGGATACACATTATTTCTATCATTTCAGAGAGATTCTTATTTTTATTTTATTTTTGTACCATTGACACTTGTTAAAGAGAGACTACTTTAGGCTTAATAAAGCATGCCGCGTCTTTGGTTATACAGTAGAGAGAGAATATTTTGTTATAATTTTTAACTGTAAAACTTAATTTTCTATTGATAGCGGAAACCTGTTACCTTTCAGATACACGTTTGCTTTGGTAATGCCCAGGTAATTTTCTGCCATGACTCTTTTCTGGTTACATTTTCAGATGAGTATATTAAACTATTTTCAAAAGAAGAGAAAGGTTCCAGAGGAGGAGAGTCAGGTAACTCTACATAAAGGAGAGGCTCAATGTTCTTGACTTATTGTCGTGATCCTCAGCATCAACGGGCCACCTCTGAAGGACTTCCCTTATGACAGAGCCTTAGAGCTCTTTTCCAAAAAAACAAGAAAAATTAAGTGCTCTCAGCCAGGCTGCAAACTGTGCCATTAGAGGCAGTTGTGTATAGTCATTATTTCAAATGTTAAAAATTTTCAAGTCTAACAGGAGACAGGAGGTCACAGTTGTGTATGTAGTTGTGCTACAGCCTTGTATTTTTACATTGTAGCTATTTTCTTCAAATGGATGGACTGCCTTTTTCTTCTGTACACATTCTATGCAGGAAGCAATGTTTATTTGACTGTATTCAGTAGACTAGTTTAGTTATTTAACTTATAGCTTTAATTTGTTGTTGTTGTGTTTCACATTTCAAAATTCATGTTGTCGTCGTCGTCACCCCCCCTTCCACTCGGGCAGACCTCCCCCACGGTTTAAAAAAATCCTGGAGGAAACCCTGTATTGGTATTTGAACAAACGACGATTATTTAACAGATATATCGCCAAATTTTGAGACCAGTACTAGCATCTATTTTTACGAAATGACGGATACCCAAAAACTGTATAGCCATTTAGGACCTGCTTTTGTAAAATCAACCTTTTCAAATCTGAGATTAATAAAGCCTATATGCAAAACATGGTTACTTACAGAACAATGAAACACAGACTGGTTTCGACCATCTAACTCAAGTATTTTTGTTCCCGTTCCATGCTTGAGTGCCTGAATTTTGATTTGTCTTCTCAGATGATGAGATAAATTGGAGACTTTATTTGGAGGTCAAACAAGCCACGTTTCCAACATTCATCACAAATTAGATTGGACAGTTAGGATAATAATTTGACTACTCTCCTTCACTTACTACTTCGAAATCGGTTTGATTAAATTGGAGGTTTGTTTTAACCTGACTCTCGCCAGATGAATTTCGTTCTGCCTAGCTCCACTCATCCATGTGGGATCGCTCCATTGGAGATGTGTTTCAGAAGGCTGGGCCTTTTCAAAAATCCTTGCATATGATTGGATAAACCACTTGTCTGTCGGAGCCATTTGGCAGATCAAGCTCTTGCCAAATCCGGTCGGGAGAAAGGCAAAAACATTGTTTCCACCAACAAAAGCCTTCAGAGCCGTTCTCTGATGTTCTTTTAATGAAAAAATATTGGGTAGACTGGACAACACGGATGAAATAGCAGCATCAATGTTGACACTTGCTTCTTCGATGCGAGCCGCCATTGTTGTCTGAATCAAAACAGTCGCTTCTCCGCTACGTCACATCTAAGAAACTCCCGCTCGGCGGTCCTGATTGGCTCTACCAAAAAATCTGGTGCCGAAATCCCTCCCAACGGGAGCGATCCCAGATGTATGTGAGTGGAGCCAGGCGGAGCTAGGCGGAGCAAGGCGGAACGAAATGCATCTGGCGAGAGTCAGGTTAGGTTTGTTTACAACCTGTCTGATTGTCTGACTGCTTCTTATGTTTCTGATCTCCTTAGACTCTGATGACCTGGTGAATGTGATTAACACATATAGATAAATTATCTTGTTATGATAAACAAGAATTGTTCTTTAACTTATTAGTTTAACTGTGCTCCAAAACTGTCACACACACGTAGGGTTATTTGGGGCGATTCACCAAGTTGTTCGAGGTGCAGATGAAGAGGTCATCAGCATTGAGATTGCACTGTCACTCTGATTTTTTTTTTTTTTTTTGTGCCAGTGCAAAACCAATGTAAAATGGAGGATGAGAGAAGAATACTGTGGAAACTAAAGCACTTTGCTGGATGAGATGTGGACATGTGTACCACAAAAAGATAAATATCAACTCCATATCTCCTTCGGACACTTAAAAAGGCACCTGTCGTGTTCGTTTGCACCACCAACAGTATGGTGGGTGATATTGTGAGGAGTTGTGGCTGGATTTTGACGTCACTGTAGATGACGAATAATGCCCTTGGGAATTGAGGCAGTCAAATGTTATCACTATTATGTTCCCAAAAGATATATGAATTGTCATTTAAGGTGCTAAAAGGACTTAATTTTCAAACAGTACTCCAACTCACAATTACTGTTTACAATGTTAAAATCTGGTCAATATAGTCAGCATATTCTTTTTCAAATTAAAAGGAGTCATATTCACTGGTTCTTGTAAAATCAGGCTGGAGTCCTGTGATGGACCTGATGTCACAAGCCACAACACTTTCAAACTGCCTGAAGCCAAAATTCAGGGAGATAATAGCTATAGTCCTGGCTACAGTGAAGGCAGTACTACTGTAGGTTGGTCTCCTCGAATACCCTGTGGCTGTACACAGGAATGTAAACCGACTAGCTCCTAATACCCTAAAGTATATGTGGCCAATTTAACGCTAACGCAACAATAAAAAATACACTGGTTTCTCATCAGCGTGTGACTGTTATCTTACATGTCCGTCCCATTCCGGGTAATTCCAGTGTTCAAAAAGTCTTTGGCAATCTTCCTCCACACAGCATCCCGGTTTACAAAGTGGTAGATAGTTTTACAAACTTGTGAGAGGCGACTGAGAGATCTGTAATCCAAATAAGACAAGATTTGATAGAGAACGTCCTCTGGCAGCTGGTAAAACAACATGGTAAGCGCTCTGACAGCACTGCTGCTCGCTCCTCCTCGTGCACTCTATGTTGGGGTCTCGGCGGTGTGTTGGCCCGTAGATATAAAAAAGACGTTGTAAAGACGGGTGTTAGAGAAAGTAAACAATATTCCATGTTTCAGACAGGAGCAGACCAGTGCAAACAGGAAGCCATCATAGGAAAGACGTGACAGCGGATGACGACGACACGCACGTAGCGTGCTTTCACGTGATGACGTATGGTGCTACGTTTCGGTGCATGTGGTTTTCGCCAGTGCCATAGAGTGAAAGAATTGCGACACTCTCTGATGTCGCCGCCAGGGCAGTCAGGTGGTTTATGTAAGCCCCAATAGTTCCAAACATACGCTGGCTGTCATGCTCTTCTATGGGACAGACAGCAGCGTTATTGCATTTTTCAGTTTTGCATTTGGAGAGACAGGGTGACAACGAAAAGCTGTGTATTACTTAGATGACATAACTTTTCTTTTCTATATCACTTATCTGATGACAGACGTCTCACGATTTTCACTTTAGCGCAACTGGGCTGTATTATTGATTCCCGTGATTTTGCTTATAAATTTCGATCCAGCCATTAGCTTACCTTCGTCGTAGCGAAAGTGAAAGTGGCCAACCCCAGGACCACAACGTGAAACATTCTCATGTTAAGACTAAGAATATTATTTTAACATTAAGCCATACACATATTATCAAAACTATTACAGAATAAAAAATAATGTACGCTTGTATGTTTGGGTCTATAGGTAAGTGCAGAGCTATTAAGATTTTTCTCTATGGCTCTGAGTTAGTGCACAGAGTAAGAGTAGCATTAACTCAACCCAAGTAACTTTAGTATTACTTAACTATTATTTAATAACTACCATTCACATTCATAAGTATATGTTGATTCTGTTATTGCACATTCATAGGAATTGTTTATTTCTTGTGTAGTTGTATAGATTATTATTGTTTAAAGTATAGTTTGCACTAACTGTATATATTTTGCTTTCTATTTATGTTATGTACAGAGTGTTTTTCTGCTGCTGTGACAAAATAATTTCCCAGTCTGAGATCAATAAAGTAATTCTATTCTATTCTATTATAACAAAACACTTGTAAATCCTGTTACAGCTATTGAGACATCGTTGTAAGGATGGCTGATACAAATGAAGGTGTGTGTGTGTGTGTGTGTGTGTGTGTGTGTGTGTGAGAGAGAGAGAGAGAGAGAGAGAGAGAGAGAGAGAGAGAGAGAGAGAGAGAGAGAGAAGGACAATTGGGAGAACAACAAAAGTATAGACAGGGGAATATTAATAAATATAAGTATTTTAAGTTGGGGAGGGGTTCTACAACTATTTACATAAAAAGCAATCCAAAAAATTTGAAAAAAAACAAAACAAAAAAAAATACAAAGGTTCCTTTGTGAAAGAGACATCCTCTTTCTCATCTGTTTCCTGGGCCCTAAACAGCAGAGTAAGATGGACAGTGGTGAATAAGGGGAGAGAATACAGTTGAAAGCAGACTCAACAGAGGACATAGCAGGTACGCTATATACTTGGGACAACCCAATCACAACATATTCTAACATCACAAACATACCGTACATTGTGTCATTACCACAACAGCCATCATTATAACAGCCCTGAGCGAACACAAAACACAATGAAGAGTGAGAGAGGAGGATCCTGGTTTGGTCATGTGCTCTGACCTCTTATTTCTACTAGTGTTAGCAGCTAGAAGTAGTCTTATATCACACACAAAACTGACTAGTGATGGCTGACATGGTCAGGTTCAGCAGATAAAAGCTAAATAAATTAAAACCCCTTGATAATACATTACGATTCATTACTGAACTCTTAAGTTACCTTCACAGATGGCGAAGTCGTGCTAGCTAACTAGCTAGCAGGCAATGCTTGAAAATTGGTTGTAACAACCAAGATGAAATATAGATAATTACGCTGTGCATATACAAATGAAGACCAGTATAAGCATCACAAAGGGCCTCTGATACAATATAGACAGTTGACAATTTAAAAGAGGTCGATATTTCAGCAACTTACCTCTGGAACTAATCGACGCGCAGCAATGAAAGTGAAGGAGGTCCAACGCCCAAATGACAGTGTTTGGGACTAATCCGATCTCCATACCCTGGAAGTAGGTGGTAAAAAGCGCCGCCATTTTTTACAATGGAGGTCAATGGCTTTAACATGACATTCAGTAGAGCCCTCTTAGTGTCAAAAAAAGAAGAAAAGAAAGAAAAACATATACATTTCTTATATTTATTTGGAAAAACAAGGACACTGAACGTGACAAATACCTGTTGTGCTGTTGTGTGAACTCATGTGTTTATGATATATATAAATTATTGTATTTAGCTATTTGATTCATATTTTGTTATCATTTTGTAAAGTACCTTGCATTCTTTTACTATTGTAATTTGATTTAACTGAAAACTATCTCCGATTTAAATGTGTGTCAAGTCATTTAAGAGAACGTGCACTTAGAGAACACCAGCTAGGTTATCTTTTTGGTGAATTTGTCATTTTGTGCTGATGATTTATTTTCTTCAGCTAGACCCATGTGATAACATATCTAACTGTGGTAAGTGTCAAGTTTCTGTTCTGTCAAGTTTCTGTTTTGTCAAGTTTCTATTTCATGTTTGTTTTGGTTTAGTCACTTCCTGTTTTATTTTGTAGTCCATGTGTTCTTTGTCATGTCCTCCCTGTCACTGTTCTGTTTGATTACCTGCACCTGTCCTCTTGTGTCTCACCTGTGTCTTGTTCCCTCTTTTGTGTCCTGTTATTTAAGTTCTGGGTTTTTGTTCAGTCTTTGTCGGTTCATTAGTTGTTTGTTAGTTGTTTGTTTGCTGTTTGTCTTGCCCCGCCAGGTTTTTGATGCCTTGGTTGTTTTGATCTTTTGAGATAATTGAATTAAATATTTTGATGAATCCCCTCAACCTCATGCTGTCCGTGCATCTGGGTCCCCCTGCCTCATCTTCATCTATACCTTCTGACAGAGGGTATAGATGAGAATCCTCAATAAACATCATGTCCCTGTTCACTTCAAACCTACCAACACGCAGAGGCAGCAACCTGTCCATCCTAAGGCCATATGTAGTCTATGTAGTCTATGCTGTTCAATGCAGCCAGGACTCCGCAGATTTGTACATTGTGGAGACAAAACAATATCTCCATAAACGAATGGCACAACTCAGGAGTGTCATCTTCTTAGGTCAAGACTCTGCTGTCCACTTACATCAAATCATTCCTTTAAGGACAACAATGTAAACATATTGGCCAGAGAAGACAGATGGTTTGAAAGAGAAGTAAAAGAATCCATCTATGTCACACTGGAATGGCCGTCTGTGAACAGAAGAGGTGGCCTATGACATTACCTATTACCCACCTACAATGCTGTACTAACATTCCTCCCAACACAGCTTAACAACCATTCACACCTGGGCTCACCTAGCCCTAGCAACCCACAAGAAGGCCGGTCTGATCAACAACCCACAAGTGGCCCTAATGACTCTGAAACTCAGAGCTAACATATGTCCTTAACGACTCTGTAAGATCACACCCACACAGAGTTTAAAAGCCTGCCAACTCCTCTCCAGTTAGTTAGAACTGAAGAAGCCTCTTGGATGAGAGGTGAAACATTTTCAAGAACCTGAAACAACCCCCAGCAGAAAAGCCCACTTAAAAAGTGAACAAGAGTACTTAGGTTACCTCTGACAGTCAATCTTTTTCCCCATTTATGATGACAAACGGGCCACGGAAGGAAGCCTTCTTCCCCTCTTATCTTGCTTTCTTCATTAAGGGCCAAAGCACCTCTCTTGCAGCTCTCTCCTCTGGAGACAGTGCTTCGGTGATCCTAAGATGGTTGTCCAGAAAAACTTTGAGCATTTATTCTCCTTCCAGACAGTATCACGATGTTGTCGCATAGCAAACAGGATGATGGTTGATCTGTTTGAGCCATCTTGCCATCATTGCCCGATGCGATGGACAATGTTGACCCCATCTTTCAGACTGTCACAAATTTTTGCAGCCACTTTTCCTAAGATATCAATGATCCTGTTCCTGATGTCTTCTACATCTTCCTTTCTTATGCCATGATTCTTCAGAGACCACTTCTGGCTGTAAAGCTGACATTCAGTGATACCTGCCTTCAGAGTCATGTTTACTGCTAATTTATTTATTATGTTTTACATAGTTTCTAGGGTTTGTTTCTGTTGGTTAACATCTAGAGTAAGCTGCTGGACTGTCAAGGATAGCTTCTCCATCTGTTTTGAGGTAGACTGTGTTGTGTTTTTTTTTTTTTTGCTTCCAGTATTTTCTCTGCTGTCACACTTTTTTGTTGGGGGTTTCACAGGAGTATCTGGGAGCTGAACTGCAAGGACATTGGCTTGGATGTCTGGGTTAGCTTCAAACCAGTTAACATTTTCCATCAACTCTTGTTTGCAGTGTATGTCTGAAGACTGCACGGCTGCACGGTTGTTGCGGCTGTTGCTAGTCTTCACCACATGCAGTGGAGTAAAACAGTAAAACATATTTGAACTAGAGAAGGCAAGGTGTGAAAAACTTGCAGTTGAAAATGCTGGCTGTTAAAAAGATGTGACCAACTGTGCATTGCTGGCTGTAAGAACTATGGAAATTGCTAAAAATATATGAAAAATGAAACTGAATTGCTGGCTTAAATAGTAGAGTAGAGTAGAATATGAAGAGTCATAATGTCAGTCATGCTTCTGTGTTGGATTTGTGTTTTTGGTGTTTTGGTTTCTGTGCTTGCAGAGGTGCACTGAGAGGCTGGGAGGGGTTTCTCTTCACCAGGAGCTGCTGACACACACACCTGCAGCAGATTGGCAATCAGCACCTGCTGAAAAGCAGTGGTCTTCATGCTACCTGCTGCCAGATGATTTCGTCAGTACTTTTTGGTACATGGCTCCTGCTAGTGCTAATTGCTTTGAGAGTTTTCTCTTGTTGTTCTTTGTGCATATGTCCAAGAGATCTAACCTTGCTTTGTTTTGCCTTCAGTGATCCACCTCATTTCCAAATACCAGTGGCTCTGTTTCCAGTGACCCAGCTCTCAGCACCTCTGCAGCAACCAGCTTTGCCCTGAGCTCTCGTAAGCCCCCCACACCACACTATCCACCAGCGCCACCGTGAGCTACCTCTTCTCTTCCTCCTCCCCCTCTTCTTCGACGGAGCCTCCAGCCAGAGCCTCTTACTACTCTCACCTGCATAACCCCTGTGAAGCCTCAATAAATCTCCTTGCAACCCTACTCTTTGACACACTGTAACACATCGTAACACATAAGTAATAATAGTGGGGAGACAATACAGGATTCAAAATGTACTATAAGCTGTAAGCTAAACTGAAATGCTGGGTTGAATTTGTGTCGTGAAGCAGCTGATGCAGTATGAATAGATTTTACAGTGGGAATGAGCCAAATATTCTGAATGGGACTGAAAAGTTGAATAGAACTCATAATGTATCAAAGATGGAGAACATTTATATTTAAATCTATTGCATTGACTTTTTCATCATGATGTATGTTACATTTCTGGAGAGGAGGAGAGAGGAAGAGGAGGAAGACAGAGGGGGAGGAGAAAGAGATGGGGTAGTAGGAGGAGGGCGAAGACAAAAGAGGAGGAGTTTGTTTATGAGAGGCAGACAGACAAAGTGAGTTTAAACCTGAAGCAGATCAAGGTTTGAATTTATGTACAGTAAAACTCAAAAGAAAGACCTTAATATCAGTCCACCAATCAGAAAGAAAGATCAATGTAATGGTGCGTTCAGACCAAATGTGAAGAAAATATTTGCCTTGCAATTTTCTCAAATTTGATTGTAGGATTATTCATTTTTATTCATGTTACTCGCATGGCTCCCAGCTCAGTCAATTCCATGCCTGGATGACTGCAGTTTCCAGCTTTACCTGAGGCTGACCAGTGCCCAGTTATCAGCTGCAGAACACCTCACCGTCTGTCTATGGTGAGTGGCAGTATCTTAATAGGTGTGCCAAAATCAATAAATAGTATGTGACCAGCAAGTTGACATAGACTGAATTAATCTGTTTTACCACATTGGTAAGAACCCAAAGCAAAACAATTTTACTGTGATCTGACTGTAATAAATTGATCAAAAGGACGCTGAAATAACAACATAATTCATGCTTTGTCAGGTCTGTCAGCTAGACGATGAGCAAACAACTTTTAAAATGCTTGTTCTCTGAATGGTGTTTGGATCGAACAGGGCTATGCTGTGCTGACATATTTCCTTAAGTTATCAAGTAGTCTGACTACCTCACTAATTTTTCCTCCATGCAAGCTCCTTTTTTGTCCTTACTCAGTACGAATAGATGTGCTATCGTACAGCTCTGGGTGTCCGCAAACAGCCATGATTAGTGATTATTATCCTCTTATCCATTGCTGTTCATGAATGTCTGGACATTAGTGACTTACCACCATTAGGCTTGAAATGGCTGTGTCATTTAGAGAGAAATGGGGAGAGAGCCGACAGAAGTCCACATGAAGAAGGCAGAAAAACTGCTGCTATTTGTTACATCATATTATATTTTTACATCATGAATGACCTGAGCGCATTCATGTTAGTGGGGTGCCTAGGCACTCAGTCATTTCAAATTGATGCAAAAGTTTTGTTTTCTCTTCTAAATTGAAGATAAGGGTCTATAGAACAATTTTGGTCTGAGGGCCAAGAAACCAGATTGAAAGGAAATAGTTTTTTGGCCCATTTTCTAAAACAGCCAAAATTGGAATTATGAGTTTTAAAAAAAGGTTTTAATTTTCTTACATTTGCTATGTAATATTATTGTTATTGCTATTACAAGTCAGTACTATGTGGGGAATCAACTGTTTTGAAAATTATGGTATGGCAAAAATCTAAGGTGGCTACCAATTTTCATACCTTTTTTAAATTAATTATATTAATAGCTATAGTAACTTTGGAGAATGTCCTGACTATTGTGAATAAGGGAAGGTGTTTATTATTTATTCCATTTCACATACAGTAATTTGGTATAGGCCTACTGTATGTCAAGAATATTTTACAATCTTACATTTCATGCCCTTTCGTTATTTATCTTCTATTGCTCATTTCCTTATTTTCTCTCTTCTACTGCTTAGATAGATTAAGTCCATTTGTCTGTGTGCCTCATTTGCAAAGTCCATTCAGTCCATGTAGGAAGAGTGAATAAATGCCTGAAGAATACAGTAATTCCATCGTGCATTTTTATTGATGCCCCTCTGTGATCACAATTAACTGAACCACTTGGCTCTTTACTGGATAAGTTCTCATGGTACCGTTATTTTGAAGTGACTGCATAAGTTGCAATGAACTTGAAAAGTAAGTATTCCTTCTTTTACTATTACTGCTGAACCAGCCTACTGTTCACCAAGTGTGTGTGTTTGGTTTTTTTTTCAGGGCATTATTTTCTGTTATGGATTATCCATTTTTTCATCTTTGATCCCAGATAATAAAAGCAGGGGCCCTGAGAACTACTACTTACTAAGTACGGTTTGGGGACCTGCTCAGGTTTGTTGGTCTTGCTGATTTGGAGAACACAATAAACTCGCACCAGACTCTGCAAATCTCCAGTGATTTTCTTTAGGCATTTTCTCTGACTCAAGTAGACTCTGAAGAAGTTATTAAGTTTTTTGGTAAAGTGTTTGACCAAGACCCAAGTTTATCCGGCCCATTTCGTGGTCTCTTGTGACCCAACATTAACTGTTGCGCCCAGCCCGGAGAGAGAAGCGGGAGACTGACACCAGAATGGACGTGCCTGCACTTAAGTCCATCGGTGGCCACCAAAATTAAAGGTAAGTGTTACGCCCCTGGTCTAGGGGAAGCCAAGACATAATATTATGTGCATCTCCCCATTCTTTTCACTCCCAAGAAAGCCAATGTCACAGAGGAGTTACATTCAAAGTAGCATTAACTCTCTGGGGTCAAGGGTATAATTGGCCGTTTTTGATTACTTTTGATTTTACCATTATATTTCACCTTAAAAACTGTTTACCTTGACTAGTGTCTTTTTTCAGCACAACCTCATATGTGTGACTTTACAGTTAGTTATTTTTCAGTTACACATTGGACTTAAAATCACACAAAAAACATAAAATCAGAGTAGGAAAAAGTTAGATTTTTTTTACTGTGAAAACCACAAACATGTTTAACAAATCATTTTTATCAGTTAAACTGCAAATATAAATTGTTGTTTGCTAAATTTGTACATATGTTTTTGAAATGTACAAAGTTATATACAACTATTTACATTAAAATGCAGGTAATGCCTCATCATGCCTCCACATCTCCCTCAGCTCCTTCCAGCTCAAAGATGAGCTACACTGCCTGCTCCACATTCAGTAGTCGCCTCATTGTTTTGACACACAAAACAAAAAAACGACTGCACTACACTACACACCAACTATACACATCAAACACGCTAAATGTCTCAAATCTCAAAACTCGCTATCACTAACGCTGTCTCTCTTTCGCTGCCGTCACTCCCACAACTTTCCCCTCTTCCACAGCAACCAAATGCCGTGTATATAATTTTTTGATTGGTTGACGTGGTGCATATTTCCACCAATAGGAAAGAGAGTAGCCATGTTTTTTGGTTGCAAGCACTTTCTGCTTGCGAGCAATTTCCTTAGAATAGCCCATTTTTACCGTTTCTTCCTGCACAGTACCAGACTGTACTGCAGCCGAGTTACTCAAAACTGGTGTACATCACAAACAAAACACTAGTCAAAACTAGACACTGGTCCATGTTGGAAGTGGAAGATTGGTGGAGTGGGAGATTGCAGTCAGCCGGCAGCTCAAAAAGAGCCCTTCTCCTCCCTCTGACCAATCCTGTGTCAGTAATCAAGCTGAGCAAGCCAATCAGCAGATCCAATCTGCTCACAGTCAGAAACACGCACTCAGAGAGAGACTGCTCACACACAACAAGGAGGAAGAGACTCACCCAGGTTAAATGAATCTGATCATCTCTCCTCAAAATAACCTAGCTAAAGTTATTCAAACTGACTATTGCTGAATTTAAGCACTATATTGACTACTGCTGAATTTAACCGCAAAGTTGATTATTGTTAATTTAACTAAACACAGACAACTGTCACTTTTGAAGTGCAACTAGCATCACTGGCATAACAGAGTCTGCTGCAAACATGTGTGTACAATTCATATGATTTATGTAACTCATGTACCATGGTGCAGCTAGTATGGATGACCATTTGCTGAATGTGGTTATAAAAATGTGGATTGTTGGATGTCATGTTGTATTGGGTGGAATAATCTGGTATTTAGTAAGATGCAACCAAGCACAGACTGAGTAATGGAGTGAGTGTACGTATGTAAGTTCTGACGTCATGACAGTGTGACCAAAGTTTGCGGCGGCTTCTCCCAGCGACTATGCAGCGCTAGCGTGTGGAGCAAGTGATGTGAAAGTAAAATGTGTGGAAAGACAGTGGCAGGTTCTGTTAGACATCCGAAACATTGTCTCTTGTCACAAGGAGCATTAGCCAAGTGTGCTTGGCGAGCTTGGACTTTTGCTCTGTGTGGGCCCAAAGGAGCCTGTGGCATTGTCTGCAGCAGCACCAGGGAGGAAACAAGGCGCTGCGACAGGACGCGGAGTCACTTCGCTAGCTCTCCTCACCACACATAGAGCTACTAACTTTGAAGCTCTGACCCTTCTACTTGCAGCGAGAGCTGACAGCCGTCATCATAGTGGCAGACTATGTACCACCGAGTGCTAATGTGTGTCAACATCAGCACGCAACAGGTGGCCAACCCCAATGCCTTCTTCATAGCAGCGTGAGATTTTGAGGGTATCAGGGAGGCTAAAAGGCTGTATGCAAAGAAACTTAACAGCCACTCCAGAAATGATAAAGACTCACGTTTCACAAGCTCCCCTGGTCCTTATGCCGATAATAATGAAATGCTTTGAGCAGCTGGTCATTCAACACATAAATGTCTGTCTTCCTGCAAACCTAGATTCACCACAGTTTGCATACAGAACCAACTGATCCACAAAGGATTCCACTACACACCACCTTACTCTTTCACATCTGGAGAGGAGGAACACCTACACCAGGATCCTCTTCATCAACTTCAACTCAGCTTTTAGTACAATTATGCCACAGCAGCTAATGGAAAAGCTGAGGCTGCTGGAGGTGGACACTGGTATCTGCAACTGGGTCCTCAACTTCCTGGCACACCGGCAGCAGACAGTCAGGGTAGGCAACCACACATCAAAAACCATCAAAGTGTGCACAGGCTCACCCATGACTGCATTGCCAGGTGCAGCACCAATCACATCAGAAAGTATGCTGACAACACAACAGTGGTGGGCCTCATCAGTAACAATGATGAGTCGGCATACAGGATGGAGGCAGAGCTGCGAATAGCATGTAGCAGATTCCAAAACCTCGCCCTAAACATGGACAAGGCAGAAATCTCAGTGCAGTAGCCACACTTCATCTGATTCAGTTCATAGATTTAAGGGGAGACACAGAGAGGTTGTCTCTCCTTGACTCTGCTTGTCCATCGTGAACAGGAAAGTTGAGTAGGAAATAGGCAAATTTGACTGCATTACCAGAGTCCCTGAAGAAGATGGGACAGAGAAGTTGGAAATTCCAAGAGAAGACAAGGCTACATGGGGGCTGGACAGAGAAAAGAGGAGAGGAGAGAGTCAGCACCAGTGGAGTTAATAATGTAACAACATCTTGGTCGCACAAAGCAAATCCAGCATTGTCCGAAAAAGTGGCATGAAAGAACAACGGAAAAGTACCAATGGTCCAAAGGGGGCACATGGCATGCTGTGCTGAAGTGGAGACTGAGATCAGGCACTTGGAGGCCAGAGATACAATAGCCAGCTAAAGACAGAAGAATGAACGAGCGAACGAAAGAGAGGTATTGGGGTAGTTCGGACAAGGGGGAAAGATAAGTCAAATGCTACAGAGGGGGGACAAGGGGCAGATAGAGAAACAGGGATCAGGCCCCACAGCCCCCTCATGGCCGGCAGAGCCAACCCCATATACACAGGACATAGCTCCCCTTGAGACAGGCCAGTATCCTGTATGTATATGGAAAAAGGACACAGATATGCTAGAAGTAGATGGGTAGCTGGAAGGAAAATATACCTAAATCCTAAACGACAAAAGAGGAAAGCGGAGAAAAGTAAGGAAAAACAAAGGGAAGAAAACACCATCATGCAACAAGACCAGCAAACAAGAATCTGGGCAGACAGTTCCACCCGATCATCCAAACTGCACTGAGCAACAACTGCTCCACACAAGGAAGAGGAAGAACGACACCAAGGGGAGGACCAAGACTGTGTGAAGGGTGAGAAAAGGCCCATCTACACAACAATTCAGGCATTTTCAATCCAGTCCAGGGCCAGATTAACACTTCACTGGGCCCCTGGGCAACAACATTCAAGGGCTCCTCCCCAAGACAACGATCACATTAATGACATTATTCTCACTATCAAGAGTATTTTAATGACTGAAACGTGATGAAATTATGATCAACAAATCAGTCTTTGTCAATAGATCTCCAAACAGCAGCACAAATATTTGTAGTGCTTCAAGATCTGACAGTCATCGAGTTAATTCAGAGAAATTATTACGGACAACGCCCAATGCCCCAATGGTCAGTCTAACTTTGTTTAATGCATAGAACCAAATATACTGTAAAAACAAAAAAAGTTGAGTAAACACAAAACTTTAAAAATAAACTTATTGCAATACATTTTGACGACACGACTCAGTGCGATACTTAAAATCTGCAGTTTAGGTGGTGAAGAGGAAGGGAGACAATACAGTTCCCTGGGGGGCTCGATGTTGCCGATCAGACGGTCAGACACACAGTTTTGTAATCTCACAAACTGTGGTCTGCCCATCAGATAGTCATTGACCCATGTGACAAGGGGAGAATCCACTTGCATGTCCTCCAGTTTGGCCTTCAGCAGCCTGTGCTGGATGGTGTTAAAGGCGCTGGAGAAGTCGAAGAACATGACTCGGACCAAGGTGTTGGGTCTATCCAGGGAGGAGTAGGCTTCCTGCAGCAGGTAGATGATTGCGTCATCAACCCCAACATGGGGCTGATATGCAAACTGTAGGGGGTCCTGTGATGGACACACTAGGGGGCTGAAGTGTGCTAGAACCAGCCTCCCCATGAACTTCATGATGTGAGAGGTCAGTGCAATCGGCCTGTAGTCATCCAGTGCCACAGGATAACCATTTTTGGGCACTGAAACAAGACAGGATGTTTTCCAGAGCACTGACACTCTCTGAAGGTGGAGGCTCAGGTTAAAGAGGTGCTGGAGAACTCCACAGAGCTGGCCGGCACAGGCCTTCAGCATGTGAGGGCTGGTGCAGACTGGTTAACAAGTCCAACCCCAAGTTTCGGACCATTTTAATCACAGCTTCAACAAGGCTTGTACCTTTGTGACTGTGGATGGGCTCAAACACAAAAAAAACTCTCCACTACTTTACCATCTGCACTGACAAAGCGAAAAACATACATGGTTGGTCCACATGTGTCAAACCTGAAATCGTATCAACGAATCACTTTCTTCGTTTTTCTCACCCACTAATGAAATTAATTCTTCACATGCGGTTTACGACAAGTAGGAGGGCTTACCTCTTCCAATATTTCTATGCTTCTCAAAGTGCTCCTCTAAAAAGGGGTCAAACTCTGCTATCAGTTCAAACAGTCCCAAATAGTTCCCATTGCAGTCCAACCCCAGCAGTTCATTGTCCCCTCGGAGTGGTAGTCTTCTCTTTTCCAAAAATGTAATGACAGTGACCACATGTCTAAAGACCTCTTTCTAATGTTGTTGTTATACCTCACACTGTCGGGCAAGGGCAGCATCCACTCTGCAGCCTATTTAGACCAGTGCATTAAAGAAAGCATGTTTTGTCTATGTTCTGCACTCTTTTTGTGATCAAAAATCCTTTCGGGGTGTTTCCAATCATAGAATCTGCTGATAAATGCATGCCTTTGAGGTGACTGGCTGCTGGCTGTCTCAACGTCCAGTCTATCTCTTGTTCCCTACACAGTTGTGCTAGCCACCAGGCCGCTAGTTGCTCCGACAGGTGGAGATGTCATTGCTAACGTTAGCCAAGCTCAGCACAGAAGTGTGTTCGCTGCCAACAGCTGTCATAGCAGGGGAGCAGTTGTTGGCAAAAGTAAAGAAACTTCCTATTTTAGGTCGGGATCTTAAATTCTCTGCATTTTTGATATCTTTCTCCTTTTTTAATTTCATTTAGCACTCCCACAGAGGTGCTTCTCCATATTTACATTGCACATTACACTGCACAACCACATGATGAACCCACCATATCAATTGTAATACAAGAAGGAAAACACTACTTTATGGTGGACACAGGTGCTAAGTATTTGTGCATTGGGAAGGAAGGGTCCAGACTCTTGCTCTGAAAATCATCTGTAAAAAACAATAAGCTTCTCTGGGAAATCACAGATAATACCCCTCACACTGCCAGACCTAATGCTAATTGCATGCAAAACCATACTTGCTGATCTACTCAGCTCACACTCGTTAACTTGTTTGGGAGACACATTTTGTTTCCATTGAAAGCTAAGATCATGTGTACAAAGGATGGCCTCTACCTAGACTTTCCCAATGACCCACCAGCAGGAATGATGCCGACAATGAAACAGTAGGAAACCCTGGATCAGGTACAGTCATTGGCTTATTGGTTGCAGCTGACACCCGAAGAGTTAAATTTAAGGCAAGCCTGGAATCATAGGAACCATGAGTAAGATTGAAGGTGGACATGGCTCACGCTCCTACATTGCCACTACACTGTACTCTCATGTATGGGATCAGAGTCACAAAGATTATGCATCATGTTGGGATGAACTAAACCCTTTCTCATTACAATTGAAGATATATACTTGGGGCCCCAGGGAGGAGCAACAGCAGTCAAGCTCCCACAAGAACTGCAGCAGTGGTTCCAGATCCGGAACTTAGTACCACAAGTCTCCCTGTTAATATTGGAAGGATATGAATCTCATGAACTGGGTCCAATGATGAAGGTTGCCACACAGGTAAGACTGGAAACCGACTGAAAACAAACTCTCTATCTCTGCTAACAAACAGTACATTAAGATATCAATAAAAAGTTGGTGGTAAGGCAGGAACAGAAAGGGTTCTAGTGGAAGGAAAGACACATACTCACATTTTATTAACAACAAAGCCCGAGCAACTGCTAGATCAGGTCCCGCGACAGCTATGGTCAGCTCCTGAAACAGATGTGGGATTTGTTAAATCAGCACAGCCAGGCCACATTAAAGTAAAGTCAGGAGCAAAACTACCATAGCAGAAACAATTCCCAATCAGACAACGTGCCATTGAACGAATAAAACCCACCACTGAGTGACCGTTGAAAGCAGGAGCATTGGTCAAAATGAAGAGTCAGGACTTCTGGTCGGTGGGTAGATGGAGTAGATGTGGTTTGCGAGTGCTCCTGTGAACTTTTAACTTTTCACTCATCCAGCCCTCTAACTTCCACGCCAAACCATATCCCTTTTTTCATTTCTTAAGTTGTTACTTTGTTTTGCCAGAACAAAGCCTGCTACTCCCGGTATGGCTTCAAGAAGTGGCAAGTCGGGCAAAAAAGGCGATGCTAGCGCTAGCTTAACGCTGGAAGCTATCACCTCGACTGAAAACTCAACCAGACATGGCTCGCAGTGGACGACCATGGCCAACGTGTTTCATTCCTTGAACTCGCTGCAGAAGACATCAGTCAATGAGTTGTGTACCTTGAGAGCACCTGCTCAACCCTTTGTGATGCTAACGCGATGCAAAAGGCTAAAGTTTCAGATTTGGAGAGCTGTAGCAGGCGACAGAATATATGTATCCTGGGTCTACCTGAGTCCATCGAAAGCGGATGTCCCACTGAATTCTTCTCTGTGTGAGGTGTTTGGGAATGGCAAACTGCCATCTCTGTTAGAAATCGACAGGGCTCACTGCTCTCTAGCATCCAAACTGATAAGTGTAAGGGAAACTTGAATATCACGGCCAGCCGGTTTGGGTTGTGGAGGACTACAGACCTGAAGTTGTTAGCCAGCGAGCGGAATATAGAGACATGATGGCAGATCTTTATAAACAAAGCTATAAATTGAAGCCCGTTCTGCTCTATCCCGCCCGGCAACGCAGTCCAGTCTAGACAGAAAGTAGATCAACATACATCATTGGACCATCAAGACCTTCATAATGGGACTGTTCAGTGACTTTAGACCCATCAGAGGAGGGTTGGGACTGTTTCTGGTCCTGCCCTTCTGCAAGGTCACTGACACAGCGTGGTTTGGTTACACAGGTGAACATGTTCAATCCTGCGGTTTGTTTTTGCTCTGCTCCCCTTGTCAGACAACTTCCACAGACTTTTATAAATGTTTACAAGCAATTCTCATGTTGTTTTGACACTTTGCATAAACAATGAGCGTAATACTGAATTTTTAAATCCTTTTTTCGGTTCTGTTTTCATGTATAGCCTGGTCTTTTTGAGAGTGTTAATAATATGGAGTTTAATTTTTTATTGCAAGCCCTTGAATGCCAGGGTAATATGCTTCCCAACTGTGGGCTATTTAATGATTTAAAAAGACAACTTTAACTTCACATTATTAAGGCCCCGAATTTGTATACACTACATGTTATCTTGGATCATGTTTCAAAGCTCATATTTGGTTTTCTAAGTTTTATTTTGGGAAGGGCTATATGCTTAAGCTGACATGTGGTTGTTGAGGTGCTAAATCTAATTATGTTTATGATTCAGGAGCAATGGTTAGTTTAGTGTGAAACAGGAAGAGGTGCTGTTACATAATGGGTGTTTTGAAGAACTTGTTGCTTTTTTTTCTAGTAGCTGTCTTGGTTGGGGAGGGTGGGCTTGGGGGAAATGTCACTGCCAGCAAGTTTTTACAGTTTTTTTCAATTGTTTACACGCAATTTTGAAAACTGGGTTCTTTTTTTCAAAATATAATCACAATTATCCAAACACTACACTCAATTTGCATAATTCCTAAATTGTTTGCAAAATGACACACTTCAGTCAAAACATACACACTTCAGTCAAAACATACACACTTCAGTCAAAACATATACACATATTTGTGAAAATGCTATTAGTTTTCATTTAACCAACACAGGTCCTCAATGATCAGATACTATTGTAGCCAGTTTCACACTGCTGTGATAAATACAAAACACATTTGTAAAAAAAACTCATTTTAGGAAATAGCATGTGCTAGATTTTTGGCCAGACATTGTTATGTAAGGGATAATTTAGATGTAAAAAAAAATAGTGACAAACCCACAACATTCTTCATGATTAGTTTGAGATATAGGGAGAATGTACACAAATAGGCCTACTATAAACTTACCAAGCACTGCACAACACTGATGCTGCAGACTGAATATTTCAAGTATTTCTTTCGATACTTACAGTATTTCTTACCATAATCAGTTACAGTAATCAACCAACAATGAAATCAATGAAACAAATAAAATCTGTAGACAAATAAAAATTACTGCATGAAGTACATGCACTTTGACTCTGAAGAAAAACTACTGTAAAAACAACAAGAATACCTGAGCGCTGCGTTTTAAAATTAGCACATGCGTGCTTCCACACCTGGTGGATGTGTTTATCCAGTTTGTTCATGAGTGTGGTCATTGGCAATCCGGTTCTTTGTAATGACAAGGAAGTAACCTCACAATCCTTATCTGTGTCTAAGGTGTGAAAATGTGTGTAGAGTTTTACAAATCACTGTGTGTAATGTTTTGCAAAAAGGGTGAAGCAGACATTGTGTGTAATCTTGTGCAAATCTGTGGAGGTGTTTTGCTCCTTGCAGTAGAATTTTGCAAATTGTGTGGAAATTTTAATTTTAGTGTGTAAACAATTGTAAAAAACTGTAACAACTTTTCCGAAATCTAGTGCAGTGCACTAGTCACACCCGATCTCTAAGTTTATTGCTTGGGTCACTGTGCTCACGTCCTAATCTTCTTTGTCAAGCAGTAATAGACAACTGGGATTATTGAATTGGAATGTTAAGGGTCTAAACCACCCTGTTAAAAGAGGAAAGGTTTTCTCGCAACTAAAACAACTGAAAACAGAAATAGCCTTCCTACAAGAAACCCATATTCGAAGCTCAAATAATAACTGTCTGCTGTCATGATGGCAGGGTCAGGGGTTTCAGTCCTCTTTTCAAGCCAAAGCCAGAGGTGTTTAAATCCTTGTCATATTTCCTTTGAGCTGCATAATACAATCTCTAACAGGTTTGGTCATTATGTGATTGTTTGGGCTAAATTATATAACACGCTAGTAGTACTCGTACATGTTACGCTCCTAATGTGGATGACGTAGGTTTTTTTTGAATGGTTGTTTTCATTGCTTACAGATCTTAATACATATTATCTCATACTTGGGAGTGATTTAAACTGTTAGCTAGACCCGGTTTTGGACCGATCTTCCATTAACAGTGAGCAAGTCGGCCCCTTGCATTCAAGCTTTTCTTTCTGACTATGGTGTCTATGATGTGTGGCACTCTTTACATCCATTTGACACGGAATACTCTTTTTTTTCGCATATCCATCACACTTATTTAAGGTTTGATTTTTTTTTTTTAATCGATAACCAACTTATTCCCCTGGTTCACTCTCGCCCCTATTGTCTTGACCATGTCCCTTCCTGGTCTCCCCCAAATAGACATGCAGTGGCGATTTAATTCAACTTTGTTTTGTCTGATGCTAATTTTGACAAATTCATGCAGGAGGAAATAGCCTTTTTTCACACCACTAATATGTCTCCAGATGTTTCTTGTCTAACTGTATGGGATGCCCTTAAGGCTTATCTCCGAGGACAGTTTATAGCCTACACTGCTCAAATGAAGCAAAAATCTCATAAAAAGCGATTGGATCTTGCCCACCAAATTGGAGAGATGGACAGACAATATGCTCAGACTAAGTGCCCAGACTTGTACAAAAAAGTTTCGAACTTAAGACCAAATTCGAACTGCTCACCACTCATTCAATGAACAATCACTTTTAAAATGTAAAACCATATGTTTTACATATATGGAGAAAAATCTGACAAATTATTAGCCAACCAACTCAAAGGCTATAAAACCAAACAAAATACTTCCAAGATCCGGTTGCCAAATGGCCTCATTACTGCAGATCATTTACAAATTAATGAATCATTCAGGGACTTCTACAACCAGCTATACAACTCGGAATCTCAGGCTTATTATAATGCAATCTCTGACTTTCTAAATTGCCTCAATATTCCTATTATTTCATTATATCTAAGGAACAGATTAGAAGAACCTATATCCCAGGCAGAAATAGCTTCAGCCATTTCTTCAACAAGTCAGGGAAGTGTCCGGGCCCCAACCGCTTCCCGGCAGACTTTTTATAGAAATCTTCTCTGCTGCTCTCCCCATTGTTATATTCAGTTCTCTCTGAATCTCGCAGGCAAAGTTCCCTTCCTCCATCATTCACTGAGGTTCATATTTCAAAAGCAAAATTATCTTTCATGTATCCTGATATCAGCCCAAACTGTGTCAAATGCAAATCTGCAGAAGCTTCTCTCATACACATGTACTGGTCCTGCTGGTGCCTTAACAAATATTGGAGGGAAATCTTTCATACACTTTCTCAGGTGTTGGACATCAGAGTAAAACCAAGATTATACCAAACCATTCTATCTTTATGTTGCAGAAAGATCAGGGTGCTATAAAAAGCCAATGGCATTGAATCTGAACTGCCACCCTACTACCAGGTACTAGCTGCATCAGCCTTTGCATTTCAAAAAGCCTCATCTTTGACTCAAACTCAAGGGTACCAGGAGGCAGGGGTAAAAAACAGAGCAAGTCTCAGGGGTAACCAGGAGGTTGGGATGAGGGGCAGCGCAAGTCCAGGGGTCGACCAGGAGGTTGGGCCAAGGGGCAGAGCGAATCAGGGGGGCAATCAGGAAGCCAATGGTGAAGGCTAGAACCCTCAGGAATTTAAGTAGGAGGCTGGCAGCGAAAGCAGAGACCTCTGGAGGCTGAAACCCTTGAGAGGCTGGGATGGTGTTGGCCGGGGTGCCTACAGAGGAACAGTGGCTGGGGTCGGCCAGACCACCGACGGAGGAACAGGGGCTGGAGTCAGCCAGGCTGCCAACAGGGAACCAGAAATTGATGTTGGCTGTGCCACCGACCAAGGAGCAGGGAACTGAGGTCAGCCGTGATACAAAAACATAAAGCTCTATGGTGGTCACCGTTCATGGCAGCTACAGTAGAGTACTGAGTGAGTGCAAAATATATGCACACTATAACACTAGAAAAGTTTTTTTCAGCCCCACTATTCAACCACCAGGTGACCCATTCAGAGATCTCTTGATGAATTATGTAGATATGGGAGCAGAGACACGAGTAAGGAAAATTAAATATATCCTGGTAGTGTAGTGAAGGGTCAGCAGATGGATAGAGGCGCCAAGCACCAAGATCTTAAAAAAATTGGAAAGTTTCTGTGCAGAGAGATCTTTCCACAATTTGGTTCACCCGACTCTGTGATGTCAGACAAAGGGGGACATTTTGTGTTGCAGGTAATACAGGCAATGATTAAAACATAAGGCATTAAGCAGAAGTTTGGGTATGTGTATCATCCCCTGTCACAAGGAGAATTTGAGCAAGCCAATGGCACCTTGAAATCTAAACTAATTAAGATAGTAACAGACAGTTGGAACAAGCTAAACTGGGAGGATGTCCTATCCTTGGCACTAAAGTCTATGAGATCACGAGCTAACAGAACCACACATCTAACCCTGCATGAAATACTTACGGTCGACCGATGCAAACACCCTATTCAGGGGTCCCTGTAAATGGTCCCTGTTTGAACAACTGGAAAATAAAATGGGAAGTTACTTGAATCATTTGATTATATTTATATATAATTATATTCCCAAAGGTAAAAGGTGCCACTGAATACAGAAGGGCTGAGGATACACGCAGGAGAACTCGTGTATGTCAAAGTGTTCAAAAGGAAGTGAAACCAACCTGGACGGAAAGGCCTCTAAAGAATCATCAATCAAAGGCCTCAACAACACCACAGAAAGGGGCAGGTGACACCAGGAAACCACACAGTATAATGGTAACAGGGGAGGTAGCAATTGCAGCAGATGGAGTTTTCCTCCAGAACTTCATTCAAGCTTTAAGGGGCCTCATCTGGAGCAAGGGTTTCTTTCTTGCATGGCGGAATCTCAGGCCATAGTGATGCAAAAAATGCTTGAATGTAGACACTGACACCTGTCTTCCAGCAGTTTCTAATTCATTATGGATTTCCTTTTTGGTGGTTTTTGGTCTACTCTTGACCTCATCCTGACCAGGCAGAACCTGTGGCAGAACCTGTGAAAATCTGTGGCTAGATGAAACAAATATTGAGTTGTTTGACCACAAAGACCAGCAATGTGTTTGGAGGCAAGAAGGTGACTCAAAAACACCATACCCACTGTCAAGCATGGTGGTAATAGTATTATGCTGTGGGGCTGTTTTGCTGCAAGTGGATTTGCTGCTCTAAAGAAAGTAAATAGATTAAGTAAGGAGGATGTTTAACTCCAAATTCTTCATCAGCCAGAAGATTGGGTCTTTGTGCGCCCAACAGGACAATGATCCCAACCATGCATCAAAAGTGGTAAAGGAATGGTTAAATCAGGCCACAATTGACTTCCCAAAGTCCTGACTTAAACCCCATCGAGAACATATGGACTGTGATGGACGAAACAAGTCTGTGGCAGGAAGCCAACACATTTAGTCTAACTTGACTGATATTGTCAAGAGGAGTGGTTAAAAGTTCAGCCTGAGGACTACCAGGACGGCTATCAAAAGCACCCAAGTGAGGTGAAAATGGACAAGGGACGTTTAACCAAATATTAAAATTAATGGATGTACTTTTTAACACAGCAGATTTGGTCACATTTTGAGAAGACCTACAATCATTTTTGAACCAAATTTCATAAATGTTTTTTGTGACGAAGTGGTCTGCACTGTAACAAATTTTCCTGTTAAATTACAGTAAACTACTGGCAGCTACAGTTGCCAGCTTGAAACTGTTATTCCACAGTGTACCTACTGTAATCTACAACTACAGTTTATTACTGTAAAAAATATAACAGTACTGTGCTGTATGGAAAATAAACATAACAGTATTATACTGTCATCTCTTTGGTTACCATTCTACTGTTATTTTACAGCTCCTACAGTATTCTCCATAAACAATTTATTACTGTAAAACAATGTTAAATACTGTAGAATGTGATCTTTACAGTGATATAAGCTAATGAAGTTTTACATTTAAAAATGAAAACCCCTGAAAATTGCTAGCACAAAAATGGCTCAGACAAAAGATGGTCTTACAACATTAGGCATTTATTAAAGCCGAACATTTTCAGTATCCATAAAATCCATAAAAACACCATTATTTGGTTGTCATATTTTTTTCTGGAACTATGACAAGAGATGGCAAACATTACATTTATCAACCTTTGTACAGTCCTCCCAGGTCAAAATTGACCGGGTCTGGTCTGACTGTTTGTAAAGCATACAGTACAAATTACCAGCCAATTTAACTTCCCTTAACTTTGTGCTATTTAGAAGCTAACTTAATTAATATAAAACACATTCCATAACAATAACAATTAAACATATCAAACAGGTCCTCAACAATGGTGAGTCCAAAAATAAACCTGGAACAGCACATTTGAGACAGGTCTGGACTGAACTTTACTGGGTAAATAAAGCCCCACTCAAAGTCCATCAGATTTTTTAGGAGAGTGGTCACATGGGGATTCACCAAAATTGCCTTTTTGTGGACCAGCTTACCCGTCTTCTTTGACACCACCTTCCCCTGGCTGGTCTTTCTTCCCCTCTCTGGATTAATACCAATGAAGCACCTAAAATGTAATAACAGAGCAAGTATGTAAGATATTAGGTGCGGTAAGCAAAGATCATTTGCATTTAAAATGGACCCTATGACATGTTTTTTCATGGTAATGACCACTGTGTCTCATAATTATGAGAGAATGATCTCATTATGAGAAACAAAACAACATATTGGAACATATTATGCAAAATATTCTTTGCCTGACCCATTCTGACCAAGATACATGGACACTGGCTACACATAATTGAATTTACTTTTAAAAAAAAGTTTTTCTCTTATGGTCTGTTTTAAGTGTGTGGGTATTGCGAGCCCTGTGGAGATCCTCAGTTTTCAGTGTGCTTATGACGGTATTTATGTCAGCTTCAGAAAGTCCAAGTGAAGTCAACTTTTCATGAAGCTTGGACAGTAGATGTGACTGATTTATGTCATGTATGTCCTGATAGTGGCCAATGATTGTTTGAATAGTAGAGGACGGAAGGAGTAATGTAGCTTGTAGTTTCAAATAAAACAAGGCTAAATGTTTAAGAAATTCTCCTTCATCTGCCTTTTCTGGGTAGACCTCCATGTCTTCATAACTGGACTGACTGGGATTCTCATGTTGTGTAGCACAGCACTCATCATTCCAATCACTGGTGCTGTTTTGACTTGCAATAGAGCCAATGAGACTTTCTTCTGAGCAAGCTTTATGCTTTCTGGACACATGTGATGTGAATGTAGACTTCACTGTAAATGTTTTGTCACATTGTCTGAAAGGGCATGTGACTGTCTTGCCTTCAGTTATATGACTTTTCAGGTGCAAGAGAAGACCCCGGATATCCTCACACTTCAAACTACATAAATCCCTATAACATGTTTAATCTCCACCACACTTAAAAGATACATTAGGCATACAACTATGAGTTTGCATGTGCCTGACATGCAAATGTATTGCTGCAGGTCTTACCACATATGTTGCAAATTATCGTGTTAATGCTGCAACCTACAGACCTTTACAGCAAAATAATCTGACCAACACACAATCTTTAAGCTACGCTCTCACGGAAAATAAAATCATTACATCAAAAGCTAGTTAACTAACAGTTAGCTACATTACTTTAGTGCATATTTGAATCGACTTTTTAGTTTTTTGCCCACCTCAAGTAGATTTGACAACAAATCACATCACAGATCACATCTTAGCCTGGACATTTGATCACACTGCAAATTAATTAAAACACTAATGACCCACCAACTTACCTTAACTTAAGTAACATGCTTCAACAGAAAGACAAACTTTTGTCCACTCAGCAGCTAAATGGGTAACGTTATGCTAGTAATTTTGAATCAACCTTTTCGGCAAAAAAACAGTCAATAAAATGTTAATCCAACACAAAATCACATAATAGGATTATACTGACTTTTGCAAGATTGTATTTACCTTCTTAAGAAAGCCACAGGATCAGGACAGATGAAGAGAAAATGGGGAGCAAAGCAGCAGGTGGAAGCCTGATGATGCCTCTTCCAGTGCTCCGTCCAGTTTGGTGATGTTGGCTAAGGGTCCGGACGAAAACTATGTTGTGCAGTTCTTCCTCTTCGTGTTATTGTTTCCTCAATCTTAAATTAAATCACTGATGTGTATTTTTAATTTCATATAATTCTTAGTTTTGCTCAGATGAATTTAACGGACCCAAGATCAAGTCTGATTTAAAAATAATTGAAAAAGGCAAAAAATACTGTGTCATACTCTAAGATTACAGTAGCTTGCTGTAAAAAAATTAATAAATACTGCATTATACCGTAAGATTTTACAGAAGCTTGCCGTTAATATTTTGTTCCTCAAAGACATCAGAATGTACAGTATTCAACTGTATTGATGAAGAACAGTGCACTACTGTACAAAATGTGCTGTATTTTTACAGCAATTTGATACAGTGTGTGTTTCACTTATTCCATCACAGAACAATGACAGTTGTAGAAATCATTGGAACTCAAGGCTGCCATGATATAGTACAGTACGACTGTATGTGCACCATCATGCTACTGGGACCAATAACAATAGTTGGCCTTAATGCGTGAGAGGTTGTTGGATGTTCCCTAAATTCTACTCCATATGAGTCGTCAAAACCGGAAGAGATGACAATGCCACAGGCAGTCTAGAGTCAAATGATCTGGCAAATGGAGGAAAAAGTCGTCAAGAAAATGGACTTCCTTATTCATGAGTAATCATCATTTCTTACGAAACGTGTAAACCCTAACAAATGTCAACCATGATTGTATGACCTGTTTTATTAGCTTGCTATACTGAAGACTTAAGGGTCACAAAAACAGCATATTCTGCAATATGATTGGGCCATAGGCCCTGGGTGATGATCATTTTGAAACTATATAGAAACTGATTTATTTTTTAAAGTAATCATTGACTGTTGACTTAGTATACTCCAATTCAAGTGGTTCATTTCGAGCAGGTTCCATTAAATAGAATATTTTGTTGATGATGTTGTTCCTATTATAATCAGTATATATAGAGATGTGGTATATATATATATAGGTTTGCTGTTAAACCCCAACATGATAGTCATTGTCGTGATGCTCATTGTCTACCATTGGCTAGCATCTTGCTTCCTGGCAAGATGCATTTAGTAGCAGATATGAAGTGTGTTTTACTATATGCATTACTCTGAATAATGTAGCTACATAAACCTGACAAGGTGCCAGTAACCTCAACTGATCAAGTCCTGGACAATTTCAAGTTTCCCAATCCCTACACGGCTTACATACATTTGATTTGATTGTTTGGTTGTTTGAATTAGAATGGGACTTTACAACGGGAGGAATTTTGCAAAAAACTTTTATTGAGGCATATACTCTGTGTGAAGAAAGCAATTTATGCTTCATGTTAACTGGGTGAAAGGGGAAAGCGAATGTCACTCATAAATGCTCCATTGCTCTTCTATTGCCATATCTCTTCTGTATATTGCCCTGACCCTGTAGGAGAAGGTATTGTTAATCATGTATTTGTTTTCCATTCCTTCTCTCCATGGGCCCCATTGCTCTATCTTCTATCAACTGCCCTAGTTAGACAAAGGCTGCTTGGCCCACTGTCCTCATTAGAAAAGGCTGTTGGGCTGATGGCCCTGATCAGAAAGAGCTGTTGGGGTTGTTGCCATGATCAGAGGGAGGCGGCAGAGTCTAGGGCTACAAATTACAAAGGAGATGAGTCTCAGTAGGAGGTGTTTTTTTTTTTTTTTTAGAAAATAGGAGGAGGTCTCCGAGAGAATAAAAGCAGGGGCCCTGAGAGCTCCGATTTAGTAGGTTTTGGGAACCTGTTTGTTGGTGTTGCTGTCTTGGAGAACACAATAAGCTTTTTTGCACATCTCAAGTGATTTTCCTTGAACATTTTCTCTGATAGAAGTAGACTCTGAAGAAGTTGTTTTTTGCTAAATATCCTGATTTGTCTGGCCCATTCCCTGGTCTCTTGTGACCCAACATAGGTTGCTAGCTACACATTGCAGGAAAAATATACCAGAGAAATGCAGAAGGAGAGGGAGAGAGAAGCATAGCGTCCTCACAAGAGAGGGCAAGAGGGTCATGAGGAGAGACTGAATCTTCTGGAGGAGGAAAATCTAGATCCAAAACATCTGGAATGTGAGAGAGAGAGAGAGAGAGAGAGAGAGAGCACAACTGTGCTAGTGGGGCACAAACAAACACAGTGATAAAGAAATGCAGATTAGAGAAGTGTGTGATCGGTAGGTGACACTTCTTACTTTGGCCAAACAAACTGACTGTGGTGCTGAGAAAAAAGAAAGCTGAGTGTGAGAACAGAGCTTCTCATGATCCTGTTGTGTCTCACAAAAGCAGTCTTAAGAACCAGCATTTTCATACATACAGTTCATCATAAACAAGGTCCACAGCCTTCAATTAAAATCTCTGGTGATATTGTATTTTTTTCTTCTTGTGGTAAATTCTCATGTGAAGATCCAAACCAACAATTGATTAATTTGCCCAATTAAGTATTGTGTGTGTGTGTGTGTGTGTGTGTGTGTGTGTGTCAAGCCTGATATGTACTTCCTCTGTGCCATAGAGCACCATGGTTTTTTAAAAACACATCACTGTGGCAGACATGTAAATGAATATGCATTTCTATAGCCCTACTGTCTCAAACACTTGTCACATTCACCCATACATTCATACACAGAGGCAACCATGCAAGGTGCCAACTGCTCATTTTGGGGTTTTGCGCAATTTTGAGTTCAGTATCTTTCACACTGCAAAGTGAGCTGCTTGCAGTTGCTGTGAGAGCTGGGGATTCGAACACACACACACACACACACACACACACACACACACACACACACACACACACACACACACACACACACATTTAGACTCACTTTCACAGCAACAACATGTTAAGTAGCATTTGTTAAAAAAAACTACAGTGACCAGCTGTTTTAGGAAATGACAGATGCCTTTTTAAAAGATTTTAAGATTGTGAGTTGTTTCTATCTTTGGCTTCAGTTTAAACCAGTTGGCTTGGAGTTGACAGAAATCATAGAAAGCCAAAAACCTGGAACCATATCCAGAATCACTTTCAGAAACCCCAGAGTGCAGTGGAAGCCAGGTATACTGGTACTGATACATTACTTGCTGACGCTAATTGGTAGGGAGGGTTAACCCTTACCCTGATGAACACAGGTGGAAGTGGTCAGAATTGTCAACTTTGGTGCCAAACTGCCATTTGACTTATGAGAGTCTGGAAAGTCTGCGCAGCTTGCAGAGACAATTGAGGAGGATCCACAAGAGGTAAGGGAATGCAGCATTGCACCAACTGAGCTGTAGTTATGGTTAAATATATAATATAGATAAATTAGCAAACCCCAGACCTCTGGAGCTGCTTGCAGTTGTTGGGTGTAAGTTACTAGATGACAGCGCTGACCTTGGTGGGGTCCAATTGGATGCTGCCAACAGAAATGATGAAGCCCATGAAGGAGACTGTCCAGACATGGAACTCAGCCTTAATGAACAGTTTGTTCTCCAGGAGCAAAACACAACACCTGATTGAAGTGCGGCACGTGTTCCTGTTCACTCAAAGAGAACATCAGAATGTCACCCAATAGTTAAAGACAAAGTCAGACAGCTAGGGCTTTATCTTAGCCAAATTATATAACCAGATACTTTTAATGTCCACTGGAAGTGGCTCAAAGGCTGTTTTCCACTCATCCACCTCCCAGTAAGTTTAGTGAAAATAGTGGCACTCTGAAGCAGCTTTGGATTGCTTCAGGGTGCCACTATTTTCACAGATGAAATGAGCTCGGTACCTATTCTTCATGGTGATGTCAATCTTTCCCAACAGAAAAGGGTTGATGGCTCAGTCAAAGGGACTTTCTGATGGCAAGGACAAACCTCGAAACTTGATGAAAACCTCTTTGACGTTCAAATATTCTGGAGGCAACCCAGAAAGGACTGGAAACTCAGGAGATGAGATATCCAATGGTGTAGTAAACCAGGCAAATTTGAGGCAGGTAGAATGAGGGAAACTACTCCAACCCAGAATACTGCCAGTGGAGCAGTATATGCCACGATTGTGAAATGGGAAGTCAAGAATTTCAGGCAACTGTTCCATTGGGGTGGTGTGATATGTGACCTAGCTGAAAAGACATGGGTCATTGGTCGGGACACGAACATGTTGACAGGTTATAGATATGAACGTTTTCATCATCTAATTTTTTTTCAAGGCAGAAAAGATCCAGGGTTGTTTTTTTTGTTTGTTTTCATTTTATGAGTTCAGTGAGCACTCAGTAGGACATTAAGTCATCATTTTAAGTTTGATAATAGATCTGACATTATTTTTGTTTAAAAGGGCCTATGAGATGTGGTTGCCAGACAAAGGAGCCTTTTGCATTTAACCTTTATGAAGACCTTTAAATGTACAAACTTCTCAGTGTTCCATTTCTGAAAATGGTTAGTTAATTTCACTAAACCTTAATATGATATTTTACAATGTATGACAATTCAGTGTATAATTTTGTGATTTTGTGGCTTTGATCCAAATGTCTTTACTGGCACAAATAAGCATCAGCTTTTTTTCTCACCCCATATTGTGATTTTTACACTGTGCAGCAGAATGAAAGAGTTAACCAGTCCAGCACAGCCCTGTGGCTTATTAAACCACTAAAACTGCCAAAGTTGTGTCACGGTCAAATGAATACCAAAAGTTGATTGACCTTATAACATTTTGTGAGGTGCTTAACCGTTTAGCATCAGTAGTGTCAATTTGGGCTCATTCACATCATGAGGGTCTTAAGTCTTCAGTAAGAAGTGGCATCCTTGCAGCTCTTTGATCAGCTGAGCACAACCGCACATAATTGAAAAATGCAGATCGTTTTTCTTTCTTTCTTTCTTAAAGACATGTCCCCTTCATGAAAGCTGTGCTCTCTACAGGCCATGTCCCAAACACTGGGCCGTCGAAAAAAATCATTTATGGTTGGTTTTCCAGCTGAACTGTCATGGCTAAAAGGAAATGAAGAGGTCGGGAGGAGGGATATGGGGTGTAGAGGAGATGATTGGGGGGTTTTGGTGGGGGTGTTTCAAGGGGCTATGGTGGGGGTGGGGCGGGCAGGGGTCTTCCTTTTGATCTTTTTAGGGCAGCAAAGACGGAGGGGGCTCTGCCTGAGCTGGCAAACACATTTAGCTGGTAATTGTTCAGATCAGACTGACAGTCCGTCTCGGAGATGCATGGACAAACAAAGGTTTACAGCTCCAATTGGAAAAGTCAACAGGTCTCACATAAGGTCCGTACATAAACAATGTTGAGCTGCAGCTTCACTTTGATCAGTTGTTTGCGTTTCAATTATCCAGCCTAGTTGGACTGGTGTTTTTGTTAATACAGTTGAATGGAGACTTGGATATAATGGGTTGTCTGTCATTTTTGATAGAGAATCCATCCACCTTACTATGTCTGTACATCAAGTTAGCAGTTCAGTACAGTAAAGTACAGGAGTCACTAATCAGAGTTTAATTTCTAAAGTAAAGTTCCTCTATAATAACTGCCACAAATAAGAAGACAAGCAATGGAACAAAAAAATTAAAAATAATTTCTCTCTGTGAAATAATAATAATGCTAAAAAAAAACAAAACAGATACGCATCTTTAAGGGTCCACAAATTCAAATGAAAAGAAATCAAGTTTCCAACTAGTCATATTTGGATCTGTAAAATATAAGTTAAAAATCAAGTAGCTCAGATTGTAATGAGCAAATTCAGACACAGATATTCAAGATGAAAACATCTGAGTGACCAAGAATACTTACTGTATAGCCTGAATGAGACCCCTATCAGTTATGTATGAAAATTCAGATCACAGGATTTCAAACAAATTTCTTGTTTTTAAAGTAAAATGTTATAATACATTTAGTGATATTTCTACATCAAATATTCAATATTTAATTTGCACATGTCCATTTGTTTGTTTGTCACAAAGATTACACAAAAACTACTGAATGCATTTCCACGAAACTTGAAGAATGAGTCTTTAACTTCTGGCGCAATCAAGATAAAAGGATGGCTCTAGAATTCTTCGTACTTTCTGATACACAGTGAAATACAGCATTTTGCAAATGTTCTTACTGTTGAGAAACATTTGGGGCCCTATTTAGATGGTATATAGCACATGGCCTAAAGCACGGCCCGCTAGTGTGTTTAGGGCGTGTCCAAGTCCATTTAGCTAGTTAATAATCGGCGGATAATCTCGGCGCAAAGAATTGGTATTTAGACTGTTAATATGTCGAGGCTGTGTTTTGGGCAGAACATACATCAAACAAGTCCGTGTGTCATCTCCCATTCCCTAAGAACCAGGTGCACCAGGACCTGACACATATTAAACAGTGGCAGTCGTCCTTGCTGGGGGAAAGGGATGTGGTCCTCGGCTGCTGGACCCTCTGCCCCGCCATTTTACAATCATCTGTCCCATCAACAACTCTGTTTGACTGCATATGAAAAAATAAACTGATATTTAACAGGGGAGGAGGAGGAAGAGGAGCAGGAGGAGGAGGAGTGCTGCTACGTCCCTCTGTATGTGCGCAGGTCTCAGATCAGGCGTGACAGGTCATCCTGATCAATAACAGTCGGGATGAGAGGGGTGACATATGTCCTTAATGAGGAAAATATTAATGACATTACCTGAAGCGATCCTCCAGCTGCAGAAATTATATGTGTATCTCAACATAACATGCGCATTTGCGCACAAGGAAAATATGATAAACTTCATTGATTATTTAAAGCTCCTGACGTGTTTCCTTTGGAGAGTTTATAACATCAGCTTTAAGTTTTGCTGATTAAATGTGCCGAGATATTTGTCACAGTACATAACTGCAAATGGAAATGTTTAAAATAACTGAAAGCAGCCTCTCAAATCATAAAATCAGAGTGTATGAATGTTGTGAACCCTTCTGTGCAGGCGCATCTAATGTGCTCTTTAAGTAGCAGAAAACAGACACTTTTGAATTTAAGACAAGTTGTTGGTCTGTCGGTAGTAGCCTAATCCGCCATCAGTGCGCCTGACCACACCTCACTTTAAGACCAACATGCAAAGGGGTGCACAGGTGGGCGCAACTACATTAGCTATTTGCATAACTTGGGCGCTGGGCGTGAAAATTGACAACTACTGCGGTTTGAAACTAGTAATGACACTTGCGCTGCATTCCGCTTTGCGCTGAACGTTAGATAGAGCGTGGTGTGTTTAGGTGGCTAAATATGAGAAAGCACAATTTGATGCAGATCCAATTAAAATTCCTGATTGAGCAGATTCAAATGTGTTTTATTTGATATTGGATTAGGCTTGACTGAATTAAAGGAGGCTGTTGATGTATAATCCTTACTGAGTGCCATTTTAGATGCAGCCTGTTTTGCTTCGATAGCCCTCTAATCACCAGCATTTGGAAATTTCTTTCAGCTCAAGTCTAAATAAGCTTAACAAAGTCCAATAAAAACAGTTCATTAAGTTTACATTGAATGTTTTTATTTACTTGGACATCAGTCCAGACTATTCATTGTACATTTAATAGACTTGTTTACCTAAAGAAAATAATATCATGATAATTCAAGATCAAGTCAAAGTCTACTGTAAAACTTGTAAAAAAAACGTTTTGGATCATTTTTAGGTAATTACTTCATAAAACAGAGACATTCATTCCAAATGCACTAAATTTTTTGAATTGATCTCCATACCTGATGGACTCGCAAATTATACTCTTGACAAATGTCCTGAGAGAGGTTCATGTTACTCTCTGACTCTACCACCATGAGGGTCAACATTGGCTGTTTGCTCCCTGGGAAACTCCTAATTTTCCTAAATGTTTGAGAGCAGATACAAGTGGCTGGAGGTTGTAAGTGCTTTTTGATGAGGGTAGTTTCTGTGTCAGCTTGTAGCATTCAAGGCTGCTTAGGGAGGCAGGGTCATGTTCTCTGGTCACCCCTGCTTTACAGCCTCCACAGGGGGGGTCAAGACAGCGGTTAAATTGCTCCCTAAGCAAATGAAGAAGGTAGCTCTGTTTGTTTATCCAGGGTTAAGGATGATGGTTGAGGCTCACTAAAATGGATGAAAAGGTTCCCCCTTTTTTTCTGCACTGGAATTGCTCCACACTTGCTTGGCAGCATTGGTGGCACAAAAGGTGTGATTTTTCCCACAAACCTGTTCTTCCCTGAGGTTTAGTCTGACTTTATAGGCACTGGAGAAATGGGGGCTGCAATGGAGACAGCAGACAAGAACCCTAATTTAATCAATTAACACAAAGACCACTGGCCTTCCTGAGGGTCCACAAATCCTGGATTTAGAAGCAACATCATAAACCAATGGAGCCACCAATGGAGGCCATGTTCTTTATTCAGAAACATCAACACTGCATTTTATGTACGTTTGCATTGTTATCAGGTTACATCATCAAATTATCACAAAACACTGGATTGAATGCATTGATCTTGGGTCTGTAAGCTTACATGGGAAGTCCCAAAGGCAAGATCCCTCTGTTAATCCAATGTGGAAGGAGTTAAGCAGATTAATGTCAAGTATTGTCAATGACCATTTAATTTAGTGCTTTAGGTCAGACAGCCTTTCATAGGTCAGGATTAACAAGTGAAGGAAGTGGCTCTTTCTTCAGCTCTGTCTTCTCAGCAGGACAGAAGTGCAGGGTGACAAAATTGTTTTTATCATGACAAAGATCATTTGATAAAAATCAGATGAAGTTGCACTTCCATGACAACATATGTACTATGAAGATTAGCATGCATATACTGTGCCTGTTGGAAAGATGGTCATTTCATATAACACTGATGAAACACTCTGGGTTCTTCTAAAACAACATTAAAAATTGAAAACACCCAGTTTTTTTTCATTAAGTACAGACAAAAAATCATATTCTAATAATAAAACTTTAATTTCCCAAATCTTATTCTCCCCGCCTGTGTTACATTTTTGAAATACTGTATAACCATAACCCTTAGTGTAACTTTGCAAAAAGAACATCGTATTATTTATACCAGAGGAAGAATTCAGGGAACCAAGCTGTTGAACTAATTAATTCATGAACTAATTAACTAACTAATTATATTTCATCATAGTGATTAATTGATTAACTAAAGAATGTTTACAATAACTTAATAAGAATATATATATATATATATATATATATATATATATATATATATGTGTGTGTGTGTGTGTGTGTGTGTGTGTGTGTACTGCCCCAGTAAGACAGTCATTTTAAATTTCTTAAAAGATCCTAAGGGCTGTGGGACAAAAAAGTCGAGTGGTAGACCCTAAAAAATTTCACCTGCCGATCCTCGAACCAAATTAAGGCCCTTACTGATGCTGACTACAGCCCATTAACCATAACACGGCATCTGCAAGAGAAGGGCTTAAAGAACAAAAAATGTCTTCCAAGGACCACGTCTCCTCCCACTCCACAAACTTGCCCGTTTGGACTTTGCAAGAGAGCACCAAACATGGGACATTGAAAGGTGGAAGAAAGTTTTATGCCATAGCGGCTGGCTATGGAGATGTTGCAGCGGGCATCCCTTTTGACTGAGGGCCCTCGCCTGTGCGGTGATGGCTGGGTCTTTCAACAGGACAGCGTTGCAGTTCACAACGCCCGTCTGACGAAGGACTTCTTCCAGGAGATAACGTTGCTCTTTTGGACCATCCTGCATGTTCCCCTGATCTAAATCCCATTGAGGACGTTTGGGGAAGGTTGTCATGGGAAGTTCACAAAAACAGACGTTGGTTCCAGACCGTGGATGCCCTTCGTGAAGCCATCTTTACCACATGGAGCAACGTTCCCACCAGCCTCCTGGAAACACTTGCATCAAGCATGCCTAAACAAATTTTTGAAGTGATCAACAAGAACAGTGGTGCTACTGACTACTGAGTGAAATGCGTTCTCGTCTCATAGACACTAAAGGATACCTTGTGTGTCAGTATGTTCTAGATGCTGGGGGGTGGTGTGACAAAACGTTGGTATTTAATGACCTAGGAATGAGAAGTGGTTGACATTGCTCTGTGTAAACCTTCATTGTGGTTAGACTAAAGCAATTTCACTACAGCATAAACCTGAAACCTTTTAAATCTATAATTTAAAAGGTTTTAAAAAAGTTTGTAATTAATTAGTGGAACAGGTTCATGATATTCATAGCATAAATTGCCAGTCCTGCACTTCTTAGAAATCTAGTCTGACAGTGTGAGAGAACAATTTGCAACAAATGTGCTCTTGAAGAACATTTATGGCCAACTTTCAGTCAGCAGAGCTGGAACTATTTGCTCTCCTGCTGGCAAACAAACACACAAGCTAACACAGAGAAACACATCCACCCAAGCTAACACAGAGAAACACATCCACCCACAGACAAGTCAGACATACATACAATGATACAGTGGAAGTTGCCTGAACAAAACTGGTGTTTTGTTTGACTGACTATTTAGTTCAGGTAAAGTAATTAGTAAGTAACTGAAGCAATAAGAGGCCGATATCACCTGCTGAGGCTTCCAATCAGATCGCTGTGAGATGAAAGAATGATGGTGGAGATACTAAGAGTTACAGAACCTGAAGAAAGCTAAAGCCTAAAAACAAACACAGTGGTATCACCCTTACAACAGCAAAGTGACCTGACACTGACATGCTGCTATCTGCTAAAAAAAAAGAGGGGGGGTCTTCATGACTTCAAATGACCTTGTTATCCCTGCTGGGATCACACTAAGAATACTCTGTCTGTTAGCTTTCCCTGGTCAGGTTTCATGTGGGTAGAAACCAAATCCACAGCATTTCCTTTCTGTTCTGTTCAGAGGTACTGGATTAACAAGGTTAACACCAACACTAAAAAAGAAGCATGTTTATTTCTCAACAAAACTCTTGATTCTTGAGGCAAAATGCAACAACTTACTGAGTGATTTGTCCCGGAGGCTACTGAGTTTTTCCTTGAATTAGCCAGCTTCAACAGCAGCATGATGTTTCTTCCCAATTGTACTGATAATTAGTTGTCAACATAACTTCTAGGAGACACTTCCCCTAAGTAATATCTCACAATGGAGATAGTTTTGGTTTGATTTGTTTTGGAGAATTTCTATTTATTTATTTTTGCTAGTTTTGTAAGCAAATGAAAGAAAGACAAAACATATTTTGAAATCTATTTTTTGATGCATGGCAAAGAAGTAATGTATCTTGCTATGGCTATGTAAGATAAATAACTGTGGTTTGTTAATGGTGAAACACAAAGCTCTCTTTTATTAACATTACCGTTCATACACCTAGGTTACATTACGATGTTACAAAGTTAATGACAACATTCCTGAGTAATGTTATGTCTTCACAATAATAAGCCAACAGCAAAATACACAGTATCTGAGTGAGAAAGGCCACATAAATTGTTACATTATAACCCAGTTGTTCTGCTGCTGCCTGACAATACAGATGTATCTGCTGCCATACGACCAAACTACAGAGCAGCTTCTTTTCTCTGTGAGACTTCTCAATTCATCCTCAGCAAGCTGCCTTAAAAAATAGTTCAAATTTTCAGAAGATGTTCTGAGGCATTAACAGTCACTGTACAGTAATAATCTTGTTAGACTTGTAGTCTAGTTTGCTTATGTAGGTCATATAACGTCATCAGTATAAAATTGAGACTGTTTCATACCAGTTAAAAACTCCTTGTAATATGTTCAAAGTCATCTCATGTGATATATACCTATGTGGCTTCCTATGTGGCTATCCAGATGAGGAAATGTTTTTGAGCAAGTGCTCGACTTCAATCTGATTGGAGGAAGAGCATCAGCACACTTTGAATGCTAATCACAGTTTCTGGTCATGGGTAATTTTGGGTCTGTTTGACCCCCTTTTCCAGCTATGGTCCACTTGTTGGTCTGTTCAAGCTGGGTTTGTATTTTATACCACTCCTGTTTCAGATGTAAACAAAAAACGTAAAATTAAAGGAAAATACCTTAATTAAAATTATGTGCAAAAACATTTATTTTACAGAAATTTTCATTTAAAGTTTAACAGTAAAAAAACATTATTTTACATATTTTTCTTAAATTTCTACATTAAAACACTTTACAATTAAGTGATAGTGCTAGAAATTTTTGCAGATAATAACGTTATTTCACAGCCTTTTTACTATATTTTTACACTTACAAACTTTCAATTGAGTGAGAACACTTGAAGTTCAGCTGAGAAAAATTATTTTACGAGCTTGCCCTATTTTTTTATGGTAAAAGAATGTTCAATTGACTGATAATGCAGCAAATTAAACAGAGAAAAACCCTTATTTTACGGATTTTCCCTAAATTTTAATGCCAAAAAAACATTCAATTTGCCATTTTTTTTATAGTAAAAAAACGTTTAATTGAGTGATAATGCGGAAAATTTAACAGAGAAAAATTCTTATTTTATGGATTTTTCCTTTCGTTAATTTTGATGCCAAAAAACATTCAATTAAGTGATAATGCTTTGAATTCAGCAGAGAAAGACAGTTATTTAACAGAATTGTCCTACTTTTTTAATGGTAAAAAAAGTTAAATTGGAGATAATGCAGCAAATTAAACAGAGAAAAACTCTTATTTAACAGATTTTTCCACGATTTCAATGCCAAAAAACATTCAGTTAAGTGAAAATGATTTCAATTCAGCAGAGAGGCGGTTATTTTACAGATTTTTTGGGGTACATTTTAATGGTAAAAATGTTAAAATAAGTGATAATGCAAGGACAGCAGAGAAATAAAGTTTTTTCACTGATTTTTTTTCTCTAAATATTGAAATTAAAAAATCATAAAAATAAGTGTTAATGCATGAAGTTCAAAAGAGTAAGGCTGATTGCAGACTTTCAATACATTATCAAATGCACCTTCAATAAAACACTAACAAGCACCAGATTCTAAATTAAGTTTTATTTAAGACAGAGAAAACTACAGTGAAAACAGATTAAAACCATCAAAAAATGGTAGTTATTTTAGACTGTAGAAGTGTAATCTATATACAATTTTATAAGTAAATGGAGTACAAAAATATAAAAATGAAGTACAATAAACTTTCTTCAAACTCTCATAGTCTATAAGCACTACAGTTACCATGATTGAACACACTGAGGAAATTCACAATTTATACCTAAAAATGTTCAGTTTCAATTAAAGGGGAACTCATTTCAAATTCAGTTTTATAATGTTTTTCACATTTTTCTTCTTCACTTATACAGAGTATTAATAAATACAAAAGAAACATGCCACTTAAGTTCAATGAGATGTTGTCAGAAGTAGTACAACAAATCCAATGGGACGAAGGATCATCCTCCTCAAATTTCTTAGTCATCAGTTGAATCATTGTTGCATCTGGAGAGGAAAAAACACAAAGGCACACTTAATATTCACTGAAAAGTTCATGAAAAATATAGGATTTCATTTTTGCCAAATAAATCCAATTGGTATACAGCTAATGTGACCATAATATGGTCACTAAGGTGCACAATAGCTCTTCATTGTCTTGATTTCAGGACGACATGAATACTCACTACCTCTGAAGAGCTTGTGCTGGGAGACTTTTCACTCTCCAAAATGTCTAGAGCAGGGGTCACCAACATGGGGCCCACGGGCACCAGTTAGCCCCCAAGGACAACATGAGGTGCTGACCTGTTAAAAATGTAATATTTTTTTCTGTTGCTATTCTTTTTTTAATCACATTTGCATTCATATAGATTTTAAAATTACATTATCTAAAAAGAAAAATAGTTAAAACATAATTTAAAGTTTGGTTAATTTAGGTGAACTCTGACCTATGCTAGTTCAAAGGTCAAAGCAACTTTGTTATTTCAGAAAAGTGTATCAAACTGGTAGTCCTTTGTCAGACTCAGGACCCAGGAAGTAGCTCTGAAGGTCAAAAAGTTGGTGCCCCTTGATCTAGATGATAGAGTGAAAATGCAAACGGAGAGACAAACAATGTAAGGTCTTGGCTTATTGACAGAGATGTGAACATTCAAAATAGTCCTCAAAAGGTCCACATTAAGCATTCACATTAGAAGTGATCTGACCTGGGGCGGTGTGTATTTGCGGGGTTTTCCAGCATATTTGGGACTTGTACATTAAGTCCGGAGCAGTAATATATAGAGCTGCACAATATAATCATCTGAGCATTGCCAATGCATACAAGTGCGCAATAGTCAAATTGCAGGTCCAGCAACACAGGCAGCAAATTAACTCAACATGTCATATAATATCAAGGGTGCCCCACAAACACTGTGCTCAGCAATCCACCAATCAAAATCGTTCTGAATCAGTTTGCCAAAGCAGACCACGCTCCTGCACATGGAGCAGATCGCCTGCTGCTGGTAATAACTTGAAAATGAGCAACAAAGAGAAAATTGTTGAAAACAAAGACTTGCAGCATAACATTGAGTGAAAATTCCTGTATTTTTTCATATTGCGATAAATATCGCAGGATTAAATAAAATTGCAAAGTAATTTATCTTTTTCTAATATCGTGCATCCCTAGTAATATACCATGTCTGTCATTGCCGAAATCACTAATAAAGTTTGGTGCAGAAAGTACCAAGCAGGCATGAGAATATTGAAACATGATTGGACATATTTCTCATGAACTAATAACTGCTATACAAATGTAATATCATAAACTGCACACCATCAGTTTAGTAGATACGTTTTCTGTTTCCTGTTGTTTTGCTACAATCATTTTACAGATGCAGAGTCTCAATGAACCATACCACCAAACATTTATTAATGGTGGCAACTATTATGCTATTTCTGTGGAATGATTATTTTATCTGCAATCTCCCCAACAAACACAGACACATATATGTTTATATCATGTGTTATGTGCGTTTGCATGCGTGTGTGAGACTAAAGGGACGTTACCTGTAAGTAAGTAAGACTGAAATAATTGCCAGAGTGAAGCTGTTGAAACTAGCAACCACAAAATGCATCACAGCAGCTAACTGGTCAACTGGATCACTGCGGCATACTCCATTTTGCAAAGACCATCTGATGGGGCAGAAACACAACAGGAAGTGTCCATCAAAATCTTTTGTTCTACTTTACTGCTACCTGAGTGACAAAACAGCAGGTGAGAGTAGACTATAGCAACCATGATAATAGCAGTATTATCTGCTGCAGTAATTAGGATTTTATGATAGAAATTAACATCTAGATAACACATCTTTGATTGTATATGACATTCTCCAAATTCGTCCTCTGAGCAACATGTAAGCTGTTGTTTATTTTACTTACCTTTTTCCTTGACAACAGTCACCTTGCTTTGATGCACTTGCCTCTGGAATTAGAAGAAGTGTCAATATACACATGCATTCTGTTTGTCTCTCTGACACACACATAAGCACACCCCCTGTGCTCCCAACAAACCCTTTATCTTTAAAAGTCCCATATTATACTGTTTTTCATCAATTTCACACAGCTGTCAGAGGTCCAACAACACTACATGCGAAATGTATTGCCCCAAACCCATCTGTGGTCCTGAATTTGAGCTGTCTAAAAGTCACTCAAATGACCTCTACTAAGAGCAGGCTGTTTCTGTGCCTGCACAGTTAAATGCTAATGAGCTCCGTCTGTCATTGCCTCCCTGCCTGCTATACGTCCCTCTCAGGGAGACAATGCTGCTTACGCTAGCGGTAGCATGCACTAATGTTTGGATGTATCGCTATGGCTTGCCGAGATGCTGTCGTTCAACCATACCAGTTTGACCCAAAATCGGACCCAGAAGGAGAGGCTCCTGAAGAAATACGGACATTACATGAGAAACTCCCCACTCCCCAACACAGCCACCCAGCTCCCATCCCCCACTGACCTGCAACAGGTAACATCTAAAAACAGCTAGCGAAAGCTGTGTTTGTCTCCGACACAGTCTCCAAACTCTTGGACACCGTTTGCATGGTCTCTGTCTCCAGTCTGCACGTTTCCAGACTTTTACTGTGGCAACCAAGCTCCCTCGTAATATTATTAACATTAAACTCGCTTCAAACGGCATTGCATAGCGGACCGAAGCAGAGCTAACTAGTTGGTCAATTTCAAGCTGACTTCACCATACTCGTCGGTAACTGTAAATACTATCAAAACGTGGCGACACTTACCTGTGGCTCGGGTGCAGTTGCTGGGTCCCGTATGGTTGGGACTGATCCTTTTACGAGGGTCGGTGTCGAGGCAAAGCCAGCTTTGTACTGACCCTCGTTACTGAAGCAGTCCGATGTGAAGTGGTTAGCACACACAAACAGACTTACAGGAACCGTAGCCGGCACGCTGTCGTTAAAAACGAAACGCAACCACTGTCTCTTGTGTTCTTCTGTAGCTGGGACAGAATATAGGCACTTATGTTGATTTTTACAACCAACAACAGAGTAATTTGCGTGTCTAGCTCTGAGCAACGACATTGCAAAACGCTGCTATCTTTCCGCTGGACACATCGAATTTCACCTGCGGGATGAACGCCCCCCTCTCGTTATCTCCTGTAATCGCGCAGAGGAGGCCGGCTTATGAAAATCTCTTCTGTCGTTACGTAATGACAGGAGCTGAATCTGAACTGCCTGTAGGAGCGCCGTTTTACCAGTGGGTGGGCTACAGAGACTATGCAGGACTTGTTTGCTTTCCTCATTCTGGGAGTTGGTAGGCTCAGGGAGAACCAGTTTATATATGTAGAGACCAGAGAAAACGTGTTTTTCATAATATGGGACCTTTAAGCAAGTCACTACTTTGGGACTGCCAGCTGACCTGGGCATTTGGTAATTTAGAATTCGAATCAAACGGTCAAGAACTTAGGGCTGAACTCTGGCATTAACTCTGCAGAATCAGTCAGCAAAAATCTGTGGCACCACTACCGTTCACGAGTTAAATACCACAAGAACACTTACCAACATACATGCAACAAATATGTTGGAGAACAAATATTTTGGAGAGACGCGGTTTGGGGAACCCTTACAGCAGCTGACGAGATGTCACAATCGAGATTAAGTTACGCCACAGTTGCACCGTGTTGCTCTGACAACCAGCAGGCCTGACGTAGGCCTACTCCTTATAATGTAAACAGGCCAGGAGAAGAATCGTGTCAAGGCACCAGTACACTGCTTTACATGACTCAAACGATTCTTTTTTTAGTCGGTTAAATAAATTTACCAGATGATGGCGTCATCAGCGCTCGTATATCACTCAGTCTGTGTTGAGTTTTTCTTGTTTAAAGGAGGGAATGTCTCTGCTTCCGTTGCTTACCTGTGTCTTCAGCGTGATGACATTAGCTTAATGGACCAGGAGGGAAGAAAAACTAACCTGACTCTCACCAGATGAATTTCATTCTGCCTAGCTCCACTCATCCATCTGGGATTGCTCCATTGGAGATGTGTTTCAGAAGGCTGGGCCTTATCAAAAATCCTTGCATATGATTGGATAAACCACTTGTCTGTCATCTTTATTGACGTGCTACTTCAACCACTCACATCGAAACCAACCTGTGACGTTGATGAGAGCGACGTTCTTTTAACGAAAAAATATTGGGTAGATTGGACGACACGGATGAAATAGCAGCATCAATGCTGACGCTTGCTACCTCGATGCGAGCTGCCATTGTTGTCTGAATCAAAACAGTCGCTTCTCCACTACGTCACATCTATGAAACTCCCGCCCGGCGGTCCTGATTGGCGCTACCATAAAATCTGGTGCCGAAATCCCTCCCAACGGGAGCGATCCCAGATGTATGTGAGTGGAGCTAGGCGGGGCTAGGCGGAACGAAATGCATCTGGTGAGAGTCAGGTTAAAGAAAAACATCCAAGCAGCTCGTTTCCTGGCATTCGGGACCGTATATGCTGGCAGTGGGCAGAAAACACGAAGGCACATTCTCAATGTCACCCACCAAAGCTAACAACAACAAAAAAGTCACTAATGCTGGTCACACAAGCAAGCACAAGTTAATGAGAATTTAGCGTCACTGTAACTTGGTTCGCCCGCACCAGAGCTCAACGTAACGTTACGTTGTTATACGTTATTAATGCCTCGTCAAATAATTTCTTGCAAACCGGAACAATCCCTGTTTTATTTGTAGGTAACCAAAATGTGTTGACTGGCCAACAGACACGACACATACCAACAGCAAACGTTACCTGCTTTAGCCTAAATGTTGCACAACGTTAATCTTTATATGACCTGAGCAAAAAACAGTTGCATGATGTTACAGAAAAGTAACAGTTATCTTACCCAAAGTCGCTGATGTTGCTGCAGGATATAGTTTGTCCAACTGATGTTCAGGGCAGCAATATAATATTCTAGGTATCTTTTTTATTTCCTCTGTGGTTTAAAAAAATGAGGACTGGGAGCAATGATGATGGGAAATAATTCTCCCCGAAAATGTCTCACAGCCGCCAGTGCATCAAAACAGCAACAAAGCAAATATCTGACTTACAGTAGGCCTTTGTTATATTTTGTATGGTATACAAAGCAAATGGTTGCATTGGCATTGTGACATGCCAGTCATTTTCATGCGGTCAAATCACTGAACTTGTAAACACTTTTATGTTGACAATACAACTCTCTACATAGCAATGACATATTTGTCCATTTACGGATGCAGGGTACTACAAAGGGTTAGCTTAGGGTTCAGCCTCTGCCCACAGTAGCATTGCCTTAATTCCATATGTGCTGCATTATTTGTCTTCAGACATTTTTGTATGGTAAGTGCAGTGCATGACTCAGTTTAGCAAGGCCAATGGTGAGGCCATTAGGCATTACTGAAAGGGACAATGCAAATTGTAATTGCTCTACATCTCACCAGTGTCTGTCTTTAGAGGTTTTTTTTTAAAATTATTAATCAAAGCAAAGGCAATATTTGTATTCATTAGCCCTAAACGAGCACTAAATGTTCCACCAATCACTATGGTTGACTTTTCAGCCTTAAGACCAATTCAAGAGTGATGTTGTTTGATAATCCATGTATTATCTTTCATATTGTAAATGTAACTAGTATGCCAATGCCTGTGCACTTAGCACAGTCATCATGCAGCAAGAAGATGCTGGGTTCAATTTCCAGTCGGCTCATTCCAAGTCCTTTTGTTTTTTCAAGGGACTGTGATTTCCATAGGCTGAATCTCTCTCTCTCTCTCTCTCTCTCTCTCTCTCTCTCTCTCTCTCTGTGTGTGTGTGCTTGTCGCTACCTGATTCATCCCAGAAACCCGATTTGTGCTGTGCATGTGAAAAACTTGCATCATTTCCTCTCCTCGCAAACTTTTGCGACAGCGCCATTGACATATACGTGATAGCTTCAGCCATTGAAATATATATGGAGACGCCTTGTTCCGTGCTGTCTCGTCTATGGTGCTGTAGCATATTATCGCGTTCACGTCATATAACTATAGGCTGAAGATAACTAATGATAGCTATGGCAGCACTCACACTGTAGACTGCATAACAAAGATGGACTGAGCTGATCCACACCAATGAACGATATTGCTGTGATGCTAGGTAATGCAAAGCACGCCCTACATGCACAATCTCTATTAAAGCACCATTTATCCCAAGGGAGAGAGTGGATCAGGAGACAGTGTGGCGGGTAGCGGCACGGTGGAACGACGCGGCGGATGGCAGCGCCGTAGCTCGGTGGAATGGCGCAGCGGATCTGGTGGCATGGTAGAACCGCCTGGCGGGTGGCGGCACGGTGGTACCGTGCGTTGGCATTTGCCCACATTGCCCTATGGCCAGTCCATGGCTGTCAGTCGGTGGCCAGACACTCCTATGTATTTTAAATGAGAAATTCTAAGATAATAATAAATGAAAAAAAAGTTCTATAGCAACTATACACTGTTTATATATACTTATTATTATTTTACATTTCATTTTTGATGATAAATTAAAATCATTACGGACTGCACCTTTAAAGCTTCTACTTTTTGCCTATTATTACTAAGCATTGTTTTTCCAGACTGTGCCATCACTCTTTTTTTAGGTTTCTAAGATGCATCCCATACATGCGGTATGCGCCTTACTCACTGATTATACTGGAGTATATGCAAAAAAGTCTCAGCTTTTTGTCAGTTTGTTTGATCAAGAATTTGTCAAGGAGTTTTGATGTATAAGAATGCACAACCATAAATGTAATAATATTTACTCTAAAATAAAAAAAAATTCAATTGTTAGTATGGACATAAACCTTTATTTATGTTCTGCATATTAAATCACAGCTAATGTAATTTTTAGGTAACATTATTTGAGTAAACAGGAAATTCCTGTAAAAATAATATAGTACTTTTCCTGTAAAAATATGAGAAAATAATTTAATTTGTCATTATTTACATAACACTTGAAATTATGGTTTTGTATTTATTTTACTGAAATTATCTTTGATTATTTAGTGTTTAGCCTGTAATATTAAAAAAATTGAAAACTACTATAGATATTTAATGTTTATTACCGTAAAAATTGTTTTTGTTTTTTTTTACAGTGCTGTTTGGCCATCACGTAAGCGGGCAATCAAACTACAGTGGAATGAACGTAATGTGTCATGTATTTTCATTCAGTTTTGCATTGTGCACGAATGACGAAGATCACTGTAAGACTAGCATGTTTAACCTACGATGGCAGTGGCATGACTGTAAATCAGAGGCAGAGTAGAATAGGTCATTAGCGGAGCACGCTATTTAGCATGGATTAATGCTACAGAGGGTATGCAACAGACATTGCTTGACATTGTTGTTTTAAAACACATTAAATCCTACCTTCCTACATACCTTGACCAGGACCAGTATACCTATAGAGCAAATTTGTCCACAGAGGATGCCATCGCCACAGCTGTCCGCACAGCACTGATCCCCCTTGACCAAAAGGGGACATATGTGAGAATGCTTTAAACCAGTCTTTCACATCCAGCAAACACTGTTGTGCTGGGTGTAAGTGCCACTAGCCTGTAGTCATTCAGACAGCGGATGTTGGTCTGTTTGGGCACTGGTATGATTGTGGCGCATTTCGTAGAGGTAGGTACAGTGACCAGGGACAGGAACAGAATAAAGTTGTCTGTAAACACATTTGCAAGCTAGTAACATTAGGAACATTCTCAAATTTGTTTCCAGGTCTGCATTTAACACTTTTGTCCCCAGTAGGCTGGTCACCAAACTTCTTGACCTGGGTCTCAAAATCTCCTTGTGCATGTAGATTCAGGACTTTCTATCCAACCGCCCATAGACAGTTAGACTTGGTCCACACCTCTCCTTAAGCCTGTCTCTCCCCCCAGGTGCACCACAAGGGTGCGTGCTGAGTCCACTGCTATACTCCCTTTAGCCATATGACTGCATCTCCACAAACCCTTCAACCCTGAGGTCACCACCCGCAGAGGAGGGTCATGGGAGGAAAACCAAACCAAACCAAGTCCTGGTTGGTGTTAGGGGGCTGGAAGCTGGTGACAGTCCGCCAAACGCTGACTTCGCTGGGAGGAATGGGTGAGGGCATCATGGGTTGCCTTCCAAATCTCCTTACATCAGGTGACATGAGTGTGAGGGAGGGGTGTGCGACCTCACCCTCCTGGGCGGAGAGTAGAGGTGGTTGAAAGCCGTAGTTGGCCAGGAACGGGGTCATTCCTGTAGCGGAGCTGGTGAGGGAGTTAATACTCCACCCAAGGGTGAAAAGAGGACCAGGAATTGGGATGATGTGCCGTGATGCAGCAAAGGGCTGTCTCCAGGTCTTGGTTGGCTCTCTCTGTCTGTCTATTTGATTGAGGATGGTAACCAGAAGTGAGACTGGAGGATGTGCCAAGCACCTTACAAAAAGCTTGCCAAACCTGAGATGTGAATTGGGGTCCACAATCTTAGACGATGTCTGAGGGAAGGCCATGAAGCTGGAAAACATGGAGAGTGAGATGGGAGATTGACCAGGGGAATGAAGTGGACTAACTTGGAGAAGCAGTCCACTATGGTGAGAATAGTGGTGTTTCCATCAGAAAACTGGAGACCCATAACAAAATCTCCTGCAATATGAGACCAGGGACGACTGGGAACAGGCAGGGGTCTGAGAAGGCCAGCGGGAAGACGATGAGAATCCTGACTCCGGGCACACACAGTACAGGGTGCCACAAACTCCCTCACATCCTTGGATTGGCTAGGCAGCCAGAAGTGCCGGCGAAGAAACTGAATCGTCTGCTGGACTCCAGGGTGACAGGTAAGTTTGGACGAATGGCCCCACTGTAACACCCGAGACGGGACCTCCTCTGGCACAAACAGGTGGTAAGGTGGACCTGTACCAGGGTCAGGGTGAATACGTTGAGCCTCCTGCACGATGGTCTCAATCTCCCAAATTGCAGCTCCGATGATCCGAGGATTAGGAACCAACTGGGAATGAGTCGGGGGGAGTAGGGACGAGAGAGAGCATCTGGATTACCATTACGGGAGCCTGGTCGGTATGAGAGAGTGTAGTTGAGGCAACTCAGGAATAATGACCAGCAAGCCTGGTGGGAATTGAGCCTTCTGGCAAAGTGCAGGTAAGAGACGTTCTTGTGGTCAGTCCAAATGAGGAATGGTTTCCAATGTCATAATTTCGGGAGACATTGGGAGAAAAAAAAAACGCACAGGGATGGAGCTTGTGTGTAACAGGATGACGCTGGGAGAATATGGCCTGAGGCGTCCACCTCCACAATGAACTGATGAGCCGGGAGCCAGGATGCTGAAGAACGGCCGGATGTGAATAATCCTTTCAACCTCTAGAAGGCTGCGTCGGCTCCAGGAGATCAGGTCTGCTGCAGGTGTGTGTGTCAGCAGCTCCAGTGAGGGGACACCCCATCCTTCCTCTCAGTGCGCCTCTGCAACCACAACAAGCACAGAAACAAAAAATACCACAGCACAAATCCAACACAGAAAATGACTGTCTGTGTCATCCACTCCACGCCTCTGGTCAATGCTTAGCTGGTCAAAGCTTTTTACAACATGGTATGCAAACTATACTGAAGCAGATAACAAAACTCTTCAGAGTCATAAACACATGTCAGAAAATAATTGGACTGAATCTGCCTGCACTGAATGATATCTTCAGTTCATGCTGCCTCTGCAGTGCCAGCAGCATTCTGAAGGACGACACCAACGTCGACACCTTTTCTACTGCATTCTGGAAGGCGTTAGAGACCCAAAAGCTTGCAATTCGATACCCAAAAACAATTTTTACCCAAGAGCCATCACTGAACTGAACTCTAATAAACATTGCGCCCTATCCCATATACTTGTATTTTTGATTTATTATTGAGAGCTGTGTGTGTGTATGTGTTAGTGTGTGTGTGTGTGTGTGTGAAATCTGTCATTTTGGCACTGCATAGCATATTTCATTGTACAAATGTGTGCAATGATAATATATGCATTCTGTTCTATTAATACAAATGCATTAATTATATCTATTATATCGTTATTGAACAGAACAGATGAGTATTTATACTTTAGCTTGGTTATTGACCTGCTTGAGACTCTTAAAATAGGCAGTCATTCATTGATCACAGGGTTCGGGGCTTGATTCTCAGCTCCTCCTATCCACATAAAATCAAAGAAGTGTTGTAATGCAAAGTTTTCAGTGCACCATTCAGAGCTATTCAGCATTTTGGGAAACATGCTTATTTGCTTTCTTTGTAAAAGTGAAAAGTTGGTATCGATGTGTCATGTGTGTAAAGAAAAAAGTTGGAGTCAGGATGCAGGCTAAGTAAGCCTTGCTTAGTGTAAAAACTGAAACAGGGGGAAACAGCTAGCTTGGTTCTCATTTGTCTAATCTGTTCTAAAAAATTAAATGTAAAATCAACTGTTTGTATTTTAAGGGGGAGTTACATGCTGGAACTATTTCCAGCCTAGCAACAGAAGGGTAAAGTTGCAAATATAGGAGGTTTCCTTGCACATCCAATCGAAAAAAAAAAAAAAGCAGGTGCAGGTTCATAGTGAGCATAAAATTAAACACTCTCAAAATAAAAAAAGGGCTTGCACACTGCAGGGCTGCAGTATCTACTTATTTAATGCAGCAAAGTTGTGTCGTTTCAAGCAACATTGCTCTTCATCAGACAGACAGTTTCATCAAACTGACAAGCCAGACAAGAGATTGCATAGTTATTGTAAAGGACAAGCAAATGTACTTTCCAGTAGCTTGATTGTGAATTGTCTACCTTTCAGTTTTTCAATTTAAAATTTTCCTCCATATAGTATTGAATGTGCACATATGTACAGATCATTGGTGATTGGTGGAGTCATTCATGGTCACAAATGTTTACAAATTGAATCTTGTTGTACTAAATCCAAGCAGCTCATTTACATGAGATAGACCGTGGTTGGACAACTGTCATGTATTTATTTCAGATTCTGCTGGTACAAATGTTGTGTAATCTATTATATAACAAAACCATATTTTAAAATGTTAACATTTTTTTAGCAATTAACATGTGTTAATCACTTTTTTTAATTGGCTGTATGTGAGCAGATCGTAATGTGATGTGAATAATGAGACCTTATCCATTAATCTCAGTTGCCTGTACAATCCTGTGGACAATTTGTTTAAGTTGTTAAATGCTGCTGGACTGTGGACTTCTTCGTGAAGGACTGTGAAGGATTTTCTGCAACAGTCCAAAGAATGAGACTCTGACTTTTTTATTTCCTCTACACCTTACAGGCTTGCTACAGGTACTATCACGCTAATGGTAAACTAAAATGTATTTACACACAGCTTAGTACATAGACTATGAATAGACAATAAGGCTGATTAGTAAACATATCAGGGATTCACAGATGGGTCCAAAGCAAGCATTTACCAAACAAGAGTTTAATATCAGTATTTAATATACATTTATTACACATTTTAAATAAATATTCCATCCTTAAAATTATTTTACACATCCTCAAATAAAAATATATTTATATATGTATAAAAACAGACATTCAGGGGCAACAAGGACACAAGAGGGTGAGCGGTAGTTGGTGTGTCGAGGGGTTCCTTACACTTCAATGCACTTTGTACAAATCAACATTACAGTCAGAACAGGAAACCTGTGATTATCAAATGTAGCTGCCACATTGTTCCATCAGACGCTATTAAAGCTCTGTTCGCTTGAATTGTGTGAATAAAATACAGAAGGATCCAAGACAGGATACAGTATCTGGCGAAAAACCTAAACATTGCAGTGTTGCCATCACGTGCTTATTCAATGTTTACTGAACCCCAACGCTCTCCAACGCAGTGTGTGACAGTTTGTGACTCTGAACGCAGTGTTCCCTGGCAGTGCGGTCAATCAGGGCCCTTCAAGTCTCCTTGAGCAGCAGGCAAGAGTCCAAAAATTGACTCCACTGGTCAAATTGAAACAAACAAACAAAAAACAACAGCACAATGCACTCTACTAAGATGTCCCCGATAAGTAAGACAATGAGTAATGTGCATCTAAAAACAAACTTACAAACAAAACTATTTGTATTTTCTTTTTACACAGGTCAGTACTAAGTCTGGAGTAAAAAAATAGATTTCTCATGGTTTTTTTTTTTACTTTTCTTTTACTTTGAGAAAAATAGAAATCAAACTACACATTAAGATATAGTAATGCTCAGTATAAAAAATGTCTCTAGAGGTTCTTTTGGAGAGTAGAGGAGTGTGTCAGCTGCTGGTTAATCAGTCAGTCTTTCAGTTTCTCCTCTTTCTCTCTGTCTTTTCTATCTTCCTCCTCCTCAGCGCCCTGACGAGTATTGCGTACGTTTAGTCCTTTGACTGAAAGGGTAGTGGATGAAGTCGAAAGGGCGGTGGTGGCTTGGATGGGCAGCCTGCTGCCCCTTCGGCAGCCTCTTCATGAAATGGACCTCGCGTTGGTGCTGGCGCGTCCGTGAGCCCTTCCTTGGCCGCCCACGGCGTGTGAAGGCCATATACCAGCCCTCGTAGCGGGCATTCCTCAGTGCTGTGTAGTTGTTCTCCAGGACGATCTCGGTGAAGATACAGTCACGGCCTTGTCCATTTTTCTGCAGATACACATACACACAAAAAAACAGTCAGTGGGAATGCCAGAGAAGACTCCTCAATGGAGATTTACAGATGGGAAATATCAGATGTATAAAGATTCCCCTGTGCAGCCTGCCTCCTGCATGCTGCTCACGCACACACGCACACACACACACACTAACACACACACACACCCTCCCCTCATACATGAAGCATATGCTACAGTCATTACAGATCAGAGAAAGGGGGATGACAGTAAGCAATGACTCTTCTCCCCCTTCAGAAAACATAAAGCAGCCCTTATGGTGTCAGGAGCTGCAGGACAGATCCTCCAGCCATGAAGCCTTAATCAGCCCCTGATTGTCACTTTCACTCCTGGTTTGATCTCCTGTTGCATTTGTGGCTAAATTGAACCAACCAGGTCTGCTTAAATTAAATAACAATCGATATATCCTTAAATAACCTAACAAGTCCTCTGCTGTGATCAGTTAAGGTTCTGTTAAATCAGGGTGTTGACTTTGGAGTTGACAGTGCAGCTTTGGGAATGAGGAGGTAAAATGAAATATGGGTTTGTGACCTCCAGTTGGTGACATCAAGGTAAAACATAATACACTTTGCATCAGTGATAACATGTACAGTAAGGTCAGCTAAGACAGTATTGACAGGCCTTTGACACAGTGCTGGCCTACTCTAACAAGCACCCACCTTTTTGGACAAAACTGCACGTTAATAAGAGTCATGATACTGCCCTGTGCAAATACATACACCCAAAGACACACTTTTTGTTCATTCTTTCTCTGTACGAGACACACAAAGACACACACACACACACACACACACACACACACACACACACACACACACACACACACACTGGGGCCAGGGCAGGCTGTGACTGGGCTGGTAGCTAGGGGCAGATGGTGCACGAGGCAGGGTGCTGGGTGGGTGGAGGGGAGTGTGTGTGTGTGTTGGGGGTGGGGGGGTGGGGGCAAACTCTGTTTATTAGCCATCATAGTGACAGAGAGTGGGGCACTGATATGGACTCTACTGGACACCTTCACTCACATAACAGCAACATCAGCACGTGTAAACCTGAACCTGAAGCCAAAACTCCTGTTTTGCAAAACAACAATCATGTAGGGCTTCCTTGTAACTGTCATTAGCATCCATTAGCCTCAAAACACTCCTGTTATCCTGGTAATAGAAGCATAAAGGAAACACCTTACATTATAAAGCTGGTCATGACAGCATACATCATGCTAGAAATATAGCATTATATTCTACCATAATGATCTAAAGACAGCCAAAGCTGTGGATTTGAAGATGAGATCTGGACGTTTGTCGTATTGTCAGCAAATCCCAAAAAACACCCAAACCAGAAATGGGTTAGTCCGTCTCTCAGTACTTCCTGACTTCTCTACTCTGCCTGTGCAGAAGCCGGCCCCTTGTTTTGAACTTTTAAATTGTGCTTTAGTCTTTTAAAAAGGCTCAGTAATTTCCTTCAACAGCTGGTCACTGTAGTTTTCAACAAATGTTAAACAAGCAGGACGAAATTGTGGATTTGTTGAGGACTGTTTTCAGCTGTGGACTACACATACACATTTAGTAAGCGGAATGAACAATATTAGGGTTCAGTAATACTTGTTAGTATGATCATTTCATTGTGAACTATATGTTAGTTGAGGAGTAATGATGCATCCGCTGCGCAGTGATATTGAGCATTCATCCACCACATTTGATTTATATGGTCATAGGGAAAGTAGTACCAGCTAGTTCAAAATGATATTAATCTGCTCTGTTTAATGTGAATCTGACCAACCCTAAACAGGAATCTCCTGGATTTGGTTGCAAATCATCCTAAATTACTTCCCATTTTGCTCTGATGCTTCTAAAACATCTCATTTTTTTCACCTTTTGAAAAATGTAATCCAAGATGTTTGCATGGAACCAGAGCTGATGACATACCAAAGGCTTTCATTTTTTTTATATATATATTTCTCTTTGCTCAACAATACAGAACTTTGCTCTCAACAGTTTGCCTTAAGCTTTTCCTAAAAAATCAGCCAGCCGTTGACATTTTGACCTCAGCTACATTGAGGCTGCAAACCTTTTGGCTCTGCCTCTGTTGGCTGAGGTCAACATTTCTCCTTACCTTGCCGATGAGCTTCCCCCTCTTGTTCATGCAGATGTAGAAGCCCGTCTCAGCTCCCTTGATGCGCACTCGGCTCCCAAACGTGTCTGTTTCCACAATGAGTTTAGCTATAGAAATTAAACAGAAATAATTTTGTTAGCAACTACAGCTGAGAGCAGAATATGATTTCAGTAAGATGTCTCTCTTTGGTGCCTGTCCTGAATGAATGACTTAACAGTGAACAGAAGTTGACGTAAAAGCTTCGACAACACACGCTGAAATGCTCAAGTGTGTTTCCAAGCATGCATACTCTCTCTCTCTCCTCACACACACACACACACACACACACACACACACACACACACACACACACACACACACACACACCAAAACCTGTGGGACCATTCCTGGGGATTTCTGCTGAAATGCTTGCAAAATGATAAAACCACGTGTCTCCTGATTCTTTGAAAGCTAAAGAGACGATCCTGGCAGGCCCATCAAGAATTCCTTTTCAAATAAATCTACATTGACCTCACACATAAAGGGTTAGAGTCTTTATCTGTATATCCTGAGAAGCACTGAAAGAAACCGGAAATATGAACAGTTCACAGAGCATGATTTTATAGATCTTTGTGCATTTACGTTGCTTTTCAAGAAGAGAAAAGGGAAAAGACAGTGTCGGTACATTTTTGAGTGGCAGAATATATATTTTCAGGCCATTTCCAGTCTTCAACATATGATATGTTTTCAATGATTTCACATTCTCATGGATATTGATTCAGAACAGTAAAAGCCAATAGCAGATGTTCTGTTTTAATCAACATTGTCTAATAAAACCGGCCCCCTCTCTCATTTCATACAAAATGACTTCATGTGACATAAATAGATTCTTGAGACTACACACGTGCATACAGTTACATCCTGCAACAACTGAGCTGCCGGTACTCTAAATGCAAAAAGTGTATAGACCAGTCTGGCAGCACAGCTCGACAAGCAGTTCTGAGGCTGAACGTAGAAGGTTGGAGGTGGGGGTGAAGTGGGGAGAAGGCGCTATGCAGGAAATGTTCAGGAGGCACAAGTAAGATGATTTCTAATGGCTCTTCCAGACCTGCAGGATCTCTGGAGGATCACCTCCAGCACCATGTACAATCCAACCGACAGTTTCTCTGAGCCCTTTCCCCTTCAGCAGTACAGACTGAGATCACAAATAGTTCAGAAATCTCAATTGAGAGATCACAGCTTTAAGAAAATGCTGCTGGTTCACTTTTGTCTGAAAATGTCAGCATGACTGACTGAATGCATTGGACTACATTTGTCAAATTCTACAATTACACTGATTTACATTAAAAATATCCCTTGATATTGTACTTGCTGATTTACACATATTTATGAAAATAATAAAAACACAATTATTGTAAATTGTTAAAATGTGTCTTTTCTAAGGTGACGTATTTCTGATAATTTTTTTTATATAAATCTCAGATATTTTCTCTTTAGATCCACTCTATTATGCAGTGCCTATTTCACTGGATGAATAACATAAGGATACTGGCGTTGAGACATGTTTGTAAAGAATCATAAAATTAGAAAAACAAATTCAAATATAAAAATGTAATACTGAAATAGTACACATTTTCTGGCCAACGGCAATAGAATGTGAGAAAGCCGGGTTTAAAAAAAATAATAAAATCAGGTGGCATAAATGGTAAATTAATGGAGCCTAATTATTCTCTGCACTGGCGGGACATTGAAAGAAAAAAAAAGATTTTATGAAAACTAAACCTTCAAAAATGAATAAAAAAATTAATCAAATTGATCCATTTCCCTTTATTAGAGCGCCTCGACGAGTTTTCAGTTGAAGCCCAGTACAGAAGGAATTGTTGTCTTTGTTGCTTCTCTTACCGTGCACATCTCCATCATCGGCCATGGCATTGATCTTCTTGTTGGGCAGGACTTGCACGTGCTTGCCGCTGGTCCGGCTGTACAGCTGGTAGATCCGGATCAACCTGCGGCTCACGCGGTCCGTCACTTTGCTCTGCTCGCTTACATGCTGCGTGAAATTAGGCGGGGACTGATTGGTTACCTGTCAGAAATTAGATGTCATCATAATCATCAGTATGTGCACATTTGTCGTTTTTTCTTATTTGATTTAATTTACTGACATTTAATCGTGCAAGGAGACAAAAATCCGGAGTGAATTACTGAGAGTGAAGCCAATTGTGTGTCTTCTGGTTTAGGAAATGGTTTAAGCACTTAAACACAGAGGTAAAGATATCCTAACGCAACAACAGCTTTGTTGTTTTTTTCCCCTGAATGACAAGTGTAACAAGTTCCAGGAGAGCTGCTGCCAAATGAAATTAACAGCTTCCGAAAAAGACGCACCGTGTGATTACAGGTTGTGCGCACAGGAGACTCCGCGCCACAGCGTACAGCAAATCACTTAATGAACGGGAAAATGTTCCAATTCTTAGTCTTAATGGAATAAGACGAGATATGGGAACAATACATTCTTATTAAGTCTGTCGTTTTGTTTTGTTTTTTTGTTGTTTTTTTTTAAATGTATTTCTCTCTCCACCGCGCTCCGCTGTGATGGAATGACTGCTGCTGACGGAAACATTGGCCCTGCTTACTTTGAACCCCACGACATTTTTCACAAGACTCGCAAGCGTTTCCCTCTGCCCTGATGCCCCGCCTGTGCCCGCGCGTCCTGTGCCAGGGCCGGTATGTTCATCAGCAACCTGCCAGCAGGCCGCGCGCCCCGCTGCCCGTCGCACCGTGGGAGCCATCCGATATTTTTGTATCACATAATGTTATGACGATCCCTCACCTTTCCTTCTCCACGCTGTGCATAACAGCTTTGACTGCCATATGTTAAAAATATTTTGGAAGCGAATCCTACTTTTAGTGCACAAAATAACAATGTAACATATAATCTATAACATTTATATAAAAATAACTAAGAGCAGTGACATACCTGAGCATAGTAGCAAAATGCAAATACGTGTAGAAACCTGCGAAGAAGAAGAAGAAGAACAACATGCATTAAGTCACTGTGGAGCGGCATGAGGCAACATTACTAACAGTAAATAGTGACGCAGGGGATGGCACTCACAGATAGCTGAATCTGTATGTGATGGGTCGCATGTTGGATGGAGGTGAAAAGCTCTTCCACTTAATTCTGACCAGGATCCTCTAAGAGCTGCAAAGTCCACCTGATTTATACCAATCAAGTCCAGACACAAGTCCGCGGAAATCCACACAGAGGTCAGAGGTGTTGACAGAGAGGCTCATGCGCGTACGGTGGACACATTCTTCATCAAATCAATGTCCATCACAGGCAACCTCCTGCTTCGCTCAAACAGCAGTGATGAATGATACTTCTCATTCAAATGAAGAGTGTTTCTGTCGGAAGGATACACACAGTCTAAGTGCACTTGCTGAAGCGGAGCTGTGCGTTGAGGTTTTGGAAAAGGCGCTGCAGGGTTTTGTTCTCCTCTTTTTAAAACAAGTTTCTCCGCGCTGTCAGAATACTCCTCCTGCTTCGTAATCCCTGTGGTACTCCTTCAGGTGTGTGTGCGCTCCCTGGCTCGGGCTCCTCACTCTTCTCACAGTGGCTCGATGCTGCTGCTCCGCTCGGCTGTGACAGGACTACAAGCAGGACGCTCCTTCTCTCCTCTCTCTGCTCCCATCTCACACCACTCCCGTGTCAGCCTCTCGCTTGGCGCTCACACACCCCCGGTTAAAATGGCAGGCTGATCTGCAAAGAACAAGCCCCCTTTTTCTGCAGAACAAAAGCGAAGAGCCCCAGCCCCACTCCTCCCCTCCCTCCCCCGATTTAAAACATCTCTTTACCTGAGGAGCCCTCCACATTTGGTAGGGGAAGAAGGGGTGAGGAGGAGCCTGGGCTGTCCCCCGCGTACTGCCACCACCACAACTCTGTAGGGAACACCAAAAACGACAAATAAAAAACGACCACATCTCGGCATGACCACATCTGTGTGTATCAGCTGTTGGCGATGAATGGTCAGCTGTAACCTTGTGACCCTCCTGCTCAGTCCTCCTCTCCTTTTCATTAAAACTCACTCAGTTTTGGGATGCGGCTCGTAGAGCTGCTCAGTTTTGTGTATTGACAGAGAAAAGTTTGAGACATATTAAAAGGATTACAGGCGATTAACGTTTTCAACACACCCCCTCCCTTCAGTTGATAAAGTGCGTCTTATTCTCTCTTTAAAGGTTTAACTCAACCACAGAGGCAAACACTCCTGTAAACACTTATTGACGGTTTCATCCACAGTTACAGGCTAGATGAACACGTGGAAAACAGCAGCTGAAAATGTCAAAAGTGAATCATCACGTCATGAAGCAGACAGCAGTGGTTGAGTATGGCACATTCACACCTCACATGCTGACTTTAAAACATTAATTATCTGCCCCCCGCCCATTATAGCCATCAAACGCGACCATTACCAGTTACATTTTATTGAATGACTTGACCATTAATTAGTCTGCTCAGTATCGGCGTCAGTAAGGACACAGAAACTCAGCGCAGTCTGATTAATAAACGATTTAATGTGTCTTTAGATTAACTGTGAAGGCTTGAGGTGGCCCACTGAGAACACAATCAGCTCTGTTTGTAGTGTAAAACCAGGTCATTCTGCAGAGTTAAGACTGAAGGTGCAGGCCAAATTGTTTTTATTAGTAGTTGTAGTAAAGCGTTTCTTTAGGTTGACTTTACAGGCTGCAGAATTATAAATGAATAATGTTCACATTTAGAAATGTCTCAAATAGGCTCAACCACCAGAGATGGTTTCAGTGTCAGCCTGTCTTACACAGCTGAGCCACCAGTGGGCGGCCCAGAGGAGGTGATTAGGTGGAGTCAGGGTCAGTTGCCCCCAGTGTCCTTGCTGGTGTAAAATGACAGCATTAAGGACAGGAAGAGTTCTGAATGACACGCTGCAGTGACCATTAGCATTAGTGTGTGCGTGTGTTAGTGTGTGTGTGTGTGTGTGTGTGTGTGGGGGGGGGGGGTTCTCATATGAGACATGAAGTGGGTCCGTGTGTGTAAGATGATGTGCAAAAGGGTGGTGGTGGTGTTTGACTAAAACCTCTAATGACTGCTATCGGAGCCTGCATGCATGTGTGTGCACGTGTGAGTGTGTGTGATGAGTGGCAAGTAGCTGCCACTCTGTACCCTGGCTTAGGGCCTGGCTGCCCTCCCCTTAACCCCAGGAGCCCTGCATCCATCAGCAACCCTACAGGGGGCAAACACCCTTCCCCCCCTCTGCTCCTACTCTACCTCTCCCTACTCCTCCACTCAGGACCACAGCATCAGCAGTGTGGGCTTATGAAAAATATATTTTTACATGTAAATTTAAAAATGAATTAATATTTGACAATATTCATGCCAAAGAATAGTCCATCATTTAGATTTTGGAATTCAGATTTGAGAATTCCTCCAGAACCACATTCTTAATTCTCTATGTAGCATTTGTTCTTCTGTTTTATTGTAAACTGTCGTGTATCATGTTGTATATGTTGTGTTTTAATATGTTGTGATTTTGTATGGCCACTACCTTTGTCAGCTCTCTCTTATAAACCAGATTTTTATCTCAACTGGACTTCCTGCTAAAATGAAGGTGACTCTGTCAAGCCTAATCTCTTATCAAACTTGATAGCCGTGTTTCACTCTGAATTTTAAACCACCCATAACAGCTTAACTGTAACTTAAGCTCACCAGATATGTAACAGCCAACCACTAGGAACACACTAAAAGACTATGCCACATGAAAACAGGATTAGATCTTTACATTTGAAACATTTTTATTGAGATCTGCATCAAATTGTAGTCACTCACCAGTCATTCTGCAACATGACATCTATTCCATGTCTGGATCCCTCCTCTGTTACTCCTCCTGAGGTTTAATTTTCATTTATTTATGGCTTTCACCTTTAAAAAAAAAAATAAAAAATTGGGTACACAAAAAAGCTTTTTTCCGTCTGCGTTGCTATTTAGCTTGATTCCAACAAAGGCAGCTGTCTTCATTTCGATTGGACAATAGGCCTCATGTTGACTTTCGTTCACTCATCAGTCTGTCCAGAGCCGGTTCAGACCTCCATGGGGCCCTAGGCAAAATTCTGCTAAGGGGCCCTCCTTACTGAACCCCAAAATGTTCAACAGTCGCACCTGACACCCAGTGCTTCCACTCATCCCCCCTTTAAGCACTGGATGAAGCTTGCTCATCTGTGCCTGTCCTACATGAAGCTGGCTCTGTCCCTCCACTGGCTGACTGACTGGAGTCTGAGCTGCTTGTGAGAAACTTAAGCATAGCACCTGTAAAATATAGATAACACTACTATTAATTCAGCTCCATCAAATTGGCTGCACTTGTTTTACTTTCATATACTTCAAATGTAGGTGATTTAAATTATTATTTAGCCTATTTAGCACCATTGTCATAATATTTTACGACATTTATTTATTCACTAAGATATCTGCATCTATATTTGCCTGTGGGCTATCCAAGCAAACAAAATTCAATCTTAGTCAATATTTATCCATTACTTAACATTTTGTATAAGTGGAGTTGTAACTACACTACAACTAAAATTATAGAAGCCAGCAAGACGCACAGGGAGACCGGGGTTCACCCAGGGCTCACCGTCCTCCCACTCTCCCACCCGGAGAGGAGAGTTACCTGACTGCTGTTCCCACAGTTCGTTGTCATGCTGTTTCTTTTTTCTTTTCTCATTCCCCGAGGGATAACTCCGCTTCATCTTGCTAGGTTGATGCACATGCACTGGGAATCTGACGTGCACGAGCAGCACAACGGACAGTCACGTCGTCACGTTGTTGTTGTTGTTGTTGTTGTTGTTTTGTTTTGTTTTGTTTTTTTCACGGGGCCTCTATTAGTTTGCGAGGCTCTACGCAACGTGCGTAGTGTGCGTATTGGGTTAACCGGTACTGAGTCTGTCTCATCACACAGTCACCCGGCGTGTGGGTGTAAATGACCAAGAACTGTCTGCTGAATTGCAGAAAAAGGCAGCTGACTTTACCTATTTTCCATCATGCTGGATGAGAGCACACTTATCAAAGATACCGCCCAGCTACTTACTTTTATTCGAAGGATCAATGACAGGTTTGAAATAGAGGAGGGGTTTCTTGCCATGGAGACTCTGGTGGTGTCATGATAGCTGGAGAGGCTGAACCTGGACTAAAATGCTGAACATGATCACTGATGGATCTCCAGACTTTACTGGGAAGAACATCAGGCTCCTGCACAGCCCTAACTCAGATTTGATATTCCTTCACTGAACCATTCACCAGGAATCCCAGTGTAAATTTGTGTTGCAACTTGATCATGTCGCCAAGATGGTGGTGAAACTTCTGAGATGAAAAGAGAGAGATATTTCTGGTGACTGTCAGAAAAGCTAATGAGTTTGCGGAGTTGCAAGACCCAGACTGGGTGTGTGATTTGGCTTTTGGGACAGATGTAATGGGCCATCTGAACAAACTCAATTGGAAGTTGCATGGCCAAGATTGTGTTTGTGCATGAACTGTATTCACACATGTGAGCATTCAAAGCCAAGCTGACCCTCTTTTACTTAAAAACTGGTCAACAAGTGCTTTGCACATTTGCCAATGTTGACTACCCTGGATGTGACACCTTGCCACCAACAGATATGGCACTACTCTGACAGACCTCCACAACGAATTACACCAGTGTTTCTCTGACTTTGCTAATGTTGAAGGAGAACTGTAGCTGGTGTCATCTCCCCTGTCATTCGACAGTGAGAAAGTGCCCCCAGATGTGCAACTAGAACTGATTCAGACATACAGCACGACCCTGCCCTTAAAGAAAAGTTCACCTTCAAAGCCCCTACCTATCTTTCTGACCTCCTCCGGGGCTACACCCCTTCCTGTTTCCTGCATTCATCTTCTGCTGGTCTTCTGAACACCCCCACATCACGCCTCAGCACCATGGGTGCTAGAGCTTTCAGCTGCACTGCCCCCAGGCTCTGGAACTCCCTGCCCCTACACATTCAACAGTCTGAAACCATAACAGCATTCAAATCCCACCTCAAAACTCACCTGTTCAAACTGGCCTATTCACTGTAATATTCAGTATACTGTTTCCTTCGCTCATTATCACAGTAATTATTCCCTCCTCCCACATGTGTCTATCCACCTTATGTCTCGTTTTGTTTTGTTCATGCTGGTCATGTCTTTGCCATGGTCTGCTGTTTTAACTAGTGTGAGTATGTTCTCCTGCACCGTAAGGTGTCCTTGGGTGTCTTGAAAGGCGCCTTCCTAATAAAATGTATTATTATTATTATTATTACTACATCCACACTGGACAACTTCTACTGCTCACTGCTCACTAACCTGCGCAGGCATGCACAGAGGATGCTTGTTTTGTTTAGCTTCACGTTTGTGTGAGAAAAAACGTTTTCTGTGATGATGTCCAACAAGTCACGATTGACTGATAAACACATGTCCTCTGTGCTGGACATTTCAACATCAGACATGATGCTTGACTTTGATGGTTTTGCAAAGACTGGTGACCATCTAAAACTGTTCCTATTAGGCTAAATTACATGGGTAGGCATTGCTTTTCATGTTGCCATTCATAAATATCTAGGGTAGGTATATGTGTAAAACAGAAAATAAGTTAATGTGGTCTTATACTTCATGTATAAGATCACATTAACTTATTTTCTGTTTGTTCAGGAATTTGTTCAGGAATAGTTCATATTAACCTAGTCTTTTCTTCATTCAGTGCTACAGGTCTGTTCTGCATTTGGTGCTAAAGTTTAAGTCAGTTGCACAAGTAAAAACAGTACAGGAACTGATTTTAGTAAAATGAATGAATATTTCATGAATATGGCCATGCATTTATTCATACTGTCTGTGGATATTAATATTTTCTGCATTTATTGGTGTAAGTATTATTAGTGACCTGTGAAGTAGTAGGCCTACATATCAGATAATTGGCAAGGTATAAGGTATAATGTGTACCAAATTCATGTAGTTTATTATAATTCAGCACTATGTGTTTAATGTTTTGATTCAATTTCCCAATGTGTGGACCTTAGCTTACATTTGTAAGTCAGTGTGGCTTTATGGAAAAAGATGTTGCCTGCCTTACTTATTATCTTCATATGATTGGACGGATTGGGGGGCTCACACCTGATTGTGATGGGAGCTGAGATATCTGTACTGGAAACTTTAAGGACACTGTAACACGTGGGCACGCTTTATATTTATGTTTTAACAGAACAGACAGGGTCTATATGCACAAGATTTGCTTTGAATTAGTGTTTCATTTAAGACAGGTGGACTGATATTAATAAGTTCTGAAATGGTCTGAAAGAAAGAGCCAGACATTTTTAGTATTCTGCAACAATGCTTAGGTGTGTTGTACGTGTCAAAGTAACATCCACATGAATGACAGCACCCAAGGTTTCCCAGCAGAACATTGCCCAAAGCATCACATGCCTCCACCGACTTGTCTTCTTCCCATAGTGCACCTGGTGCCATGTGTTCCCCAGGTAAGCGACACACACTCACCCGGCCATCCACGTGATGTAGAAGAAAACGTGATTCATCAGACTGGGCCACCTTCTTTGCTCTGTGGTCCAGTTCTGATGCTCACGTGCCCATTGTTGGCGCTTTCGGCTTGGGACAGGGGTCAGCATGGGCACCCTGACTGGTCTGTGGCTATGCAGCCCCATACACAACAAACTGTGATGCACTATGTATTCTGACACCTTTCTATCAGAACCAGCATTTACTTCTTCAGCAATTTGAGCAACAGTAGCTCGTCTGTTGGATCGGGCCACACGGGCCAGCCTTTGCTCCCCACGTGCATCAATGAGTCTTGGCCGCCCATGAACCTGTCGCAGGGTTCACCGCTGTTCCTTCCTTGGACCATTTTTGATAGATACTGACCACTGCAGACCGGGAACACCCCACAAAAGCTGCAGTTCTGGAGATGCTCTGACCCAGTTGTCCAGCCATCACAATTTGACCCTTGTCAAACTCGCTCAAATCCTTACGTTTGCCCATTTTTCCTGCTTCTAACACTTTAACTTTGAGGACAACATGTTCACTTGCTGCCTAAAATATCTATATATATCTATATATATCTATATATATATATATATATATATATATATATATATATATACATACATGTGCATATATCATTCTCTTTCTTTTTTTCCACTTTCTTTTATTGTTATATTAATGTATTTTATCTATTAACTAACTTATATACCTATTTAATCCTATTGATGAAGACTTATCATTTGTGAATTATATTACATCATATTATTATAATTATATGATTATGTGAATATTTTTTAATTATAGTCTATTATTATTATTATTATTATTATTATTATTATTATTATATCCATATTTATATATTTGCCTGTTTTTATTTATATTTATTTTTTCTCTCTTTCTTACTTTTTTATTGGTATGTTATTATAATTATTATTATCATTATTATTATTATCATTATTATTATTATTATTATTGTTGTTGTTGTTGTTGATGAAGGTTCTCAGTCATCCAGGTCATGGTAAATCTAAGTGCTGTATCGTAGGCAACTGGACTATTATTATTATTACTAATATATTATACTATCACTTTAGTTTTTAATGTATAAGATTCATTTTACATATAGCATGATGAAAAATTAAATGTTGATGATGTTGATGGTAATGTAATGATAATAATATTATTGCAGTTCATGGTATGGGGGTCACAGCATCAGCTGCTCTGCTGTGAAGAGTTCATGCGCGCTCCAGCGCCGGCTTGGCTGATGGCTGCAGTTACCCTAAAGGCTGTCTTGTCACTATTGAGTCTTATTTCTTGATCCTGCCTCATGTCCCTTTAAATGTTGTTTAAGGTAAGCATGCTGCATCAACAGTCTGTGCCTTGTAAATACGTATATAGAGTATATGGGTGGATCATGTATGGCAATTATGCTCCTCAAGACGTAATTCAGGACGTCTGCGCCTCACTGTAAAACTTTGTGAAGGTCCCACAGGTTTTTTTTTTAATTTAATTTTTATTCATTTGTCAGGAAATAATGCATGGATCTGGATTTAAAAAATGGCAATTGGATCCTTGAACATCTGAGCTTAAATAATGGTACAGCAGTTATGGGTGATTCAAAATATCATTTTGACAGCAGAACCACATTGTTTACAAGATATTTAACTCTTGTTTTATCAGAATTTAATTTATTTACATGGCTTTAATAACAACAATTAAGCGTTACGGAGCATACCACAACAGATAGCATGCTGAGCAGAAATACCTTTGTATGTCCTAGTAGCTCCCTGTACGCACCATCAGTGGAGGACTGTGCCATAGTGTCTGGCGCGAGCATGAGCAAAGCTTAAAGCCTCCTGAGGATACACCGATCGGCCACAACATTAAAACCACTGACAGGTGATGTGAATAACATTGATCCTTTCATCACAATGTGATGTTCTGCTGGGAAACCTTGAGTGCTGGCATTCATGTGGATGCCAATTGACACGAACCACCCATCCAAACACTGTTGTGGACCAAGTACACCCCCTCATCACAACACCACTACCCGATGGCAGTGGCCCCCCAGCAGGACAATGTGCCCTGACACACCGCAAACACTCGAGGAAAACGATAAAGGGCCCAAGGTGTTGACCTGGCCTACAAATTCCCCAGATACCAATCTGATCAAGAATCTTTAAGATGTCCTGAGCAGGTCTGATCCATGGAGGTCCCACCCCCAAACATACAGGACCCAGAGGATCCACTATAAAAAGCCCTGGTGCCAGACACCACAGGACCACTCAGAGGTCTTAAGTCCATGACTTGACAGGTCAGAGCTGTTTTGGCTGCACAAGGGGAACATTAGGCAGGTGGTCATAATGTCATGCCTGATCGGTGGAGAATTCAGGATTGTGCACGCCTAATCATTTTGTTAGAGCAATGGCCAATGGGGAAACTCTAACACTTGACCAGCCAATAGTGTAAATTCATCACTCAGTACAGTTTACATGGCTGGCTCTGTTTTGCTGCACTGCAAAAATGCGGCCAAAAATACACGCACTTGCACTATTACAACTGATTTTTTGAATGCAGTTTTTTTTAAATGGACTTAAAGACACGTGTGAACTATCTTATAACATACTACTATGCTTTTAAATGCACACATGCAGAGAGAAATGTGTATCCACAATATGCACACAAACACACACAAATTAGAAATAATCAACCATTACATCAGCACCCAGATATTCATCAAATATAGAACTAAAAACACGCAAAGTACTAAGCATAGCCACTTCCCAACACACATTGATGCGTGAGTAAGGTGGTGAGGTAGACAAGTATAAACCACACGAGGCGAACAGCGTGGGTTTAAGGTGGAAGGTGCTTGTTTCACACTGATGGACTCATGGTGCGAGGAGAGTGTCCGTGTGTGTATGTGTGTGTGTATGTGTGTGTGTGTATGTGAGGTGGGGTCTATTCAGTTGATTTGAATCCCAACTGGTCCTAAATTGCCCCACCACGGCTCTGCGTATGTGTGTGTGTGTGTTGTGGATTGAGAGAAATGGAGATGTGTAGTTTCTAATCAACACACACTTTGGTGAGTCAAATTGATTCAGTTTTTTTTTGTTTGGGCAGAGCACTGATAACTGGGTCACAGATTAATTTTGTCACCTGCAAGTCAACACCTCCCTGTCTGTCCTCTTTCTATAAAATCAGATTGCAGCGTGTCCAGGAGAGAGTACACCTATCATGGCACCTGAGGTCAAGAAGCACTGTAACACCTGTCATGTGTATGACAGCTGCTCATTAAGGGTGTCACGATTTCAATTTTAAATTGAAATCAGCCGAAATTAAGTCACAATCTCGATCTTCGAATTAAAAAATGGAATCGTCGATGCTGCCACGCCCCCACGTCACGTCCGGTCGGCTTGCCAAACGTTGAAGTGCTGTGAGTCAACCTCCTCTAACTTAGCTACTAGCTCAGCCAGTAGCTGTTAGCTACAGCCAGTCAAACGAAAGCATGGTGTTACACCATTACTGTTTGGCTCCCGGACCGTGGTCGGGAAGCACAGGGGAGATGATTTCCTCCAGGGCCGAAGTTTCTGTTTCCTTTCGGGGGAGAACCCCCGAAGCTGGTCGGGAAATAAGACCAGGGAGCTTTGCTGTATCTTGAGGAGCCGTCGCCTTTATTCACAGCCAAACTGCAGCCTCTATTGTACAATTTATTGCTGTCGCTACTACTGCGACTCCTTTCACTTCTCCTTCTAGTGATGTTATGGTTTGCGTCGAGGCATCGAGGCGTGTGTCGAGTACGTCGGCTCCTCCCCCAGCGAAGCTCCGTGTCTAGCTCTGATTCACCTTGGCGAAATGACGTTGCGTGTGACGGACGAGGCCTCGTCTCGGGCTACTGTTCCGCGATGTATGTTCAGAAGTCTCAACTACATTGCCCTATCCACTATCCCCACTATTCCACTATCATGTTCCCAAAAAATGTTCAATAACAAAAGCACTTTCACTGTCCTGTTGCCTAAAACACATCATTTACCAACAAAAAATACAGTACCCAGTTCCAAGATCACTTTAATGACTATTAATCACGTTCATTCTCAGTCATGATGCAGTGTGATACTACTTTAATCTATCAGTCACTGAGTATTATTAATTAGTAAAGTAGTTGATAAGACATTCTCTTTTGCCTGGGATGACTAGTTCAAATCTTTACCAAATAATTGACTTTCTCATGAGCTCAGGAGATATTTTTGAACGGCACATTCACACACATGTATCGCTAAAATGACTTTAATTCTCAAATGATGTTGGATCAGCACACGAAGCAAACGTCACATTTTGGGTTGGGTTGACTGGAGAAATCTTTTTCTTTCATCATAATCGCTAGGTGTCTATGTGTTTATTTGAGGCTTTGAGGTCGAACCATTTTGGTGGTTCATCCGGCTGAGAGGCTTCAACGTTTCATGAGGCATCATCTCGCCATCACTATCTCCTTCCTCTCCCATTCATTCATTCACTCTCCGCACGTACGCACGCTCCCTCACTCTCGCTCGCCCACTCACACCGTACGCACCGCCGTATTCCTGAAAGGAGCTACGCCACTCTTACAACAACGGCAGCTGCAGATGCAGGAGACCCATCGCCAGAACTTAAACCCCCTCACATAATATACAACCCCCCACAAATTTGACAATGTAGTGTGGTAAATTGCAAACAAAGGTCAGATATTATATTGCATAAAAGTCTAGTCTAAAAATGGCATAGCAACCTGTGCTTGAAGAAAATAAATGCAAAAATCGAGAATCGTATCAAACCGTGACCTTAGAATCGAAAATGTAATCGAATCAGGGATTTGGAGAATCGTGACACCCCTACTGCTATTGCACAGCTGCTAATGCAGAGCATTACCCCGTCCTCGTAATGCACCAAATCAAAATTGCCTCTCCAGCTGTTCATGAATTATTGTACCCTGTTTGATTCATACAGTGCAGTTGTACCAATTCATTCTATTCCTTAGTGCTTTCTCGGGCACTTGAGAACTGTTATGTTAGCAAGGATTGGGGATTTCTGCCTCCACACCAGTACAATGGAGATGAAAGGAATTTAGTATTTCATTTAGTTAATTCCCTTCAGAATCTGTTACTCTTAATAATCCATGGACATCACTGAACAGTCATCATACATGTGGTTGTAGGTACTATTTGATGGGCTGGAATGAATAAAAAAAAAGAAGCATGGTTAATCAATGATGGTTGACTATTGTTCTCTGGCATGAAAATGCCCCCCCAAAAAGCAATTAGAAGAATGTTTAGCACTGATACTCATATCTCATTATTTGCCACTCAATGACATACTTAAGTGTAAGCTAATATGACAGCGTCTCATGACAATGACATTTTTGAGCACACAATACTAGATCAGGTGACTACAGTCTTCACATTCCTGAGAGGAAGACCACCAAATGGGCCTGATGCTGAGTGGAGCAGCATGTGCGAAATCTCTGACGACGACACACAAACTCTCTCTCTCTCTCTCTCTGTCTCTCTCTGTCTCTCACTCACTCACTCACTCACTCACTCACACACACACACACACACACGCACACACACACACACACACACACACACACACACACACACACACACAGTGGTCAGAGGAAGATTAAAGGGAATGTCCTGTTTTAATGAAGAACCACATACTTCTAGAATTTAGGAGAAACCCGTGGCTATCCCAGTTCTATTTTCTGCTCTGGTACATTCAGGTGATTTTTATTCCCCAAATGGTAACTGTAAAAATTGGACACATTGCAGCCCATTGCGTTTACACTGATCTGTTTGAAGTAAAACCCTTCAGTATCGAAGTTAATGTAGAAAGGTGCTGGGAAAGAAAGGGAGAGAAAACCAAGAGGCAGTTTAGGGTTAAGTGGAATGAACGAGAGACTGAGAGGGTGGGAGAGTTTGGGCAGGGAGAAAGACGGGAAATAAATTGAAAAAGCAGAGAGTAATATGGGGTCTTGCAGGAATTATTTTGAAGAGAAAAAGAAAAAAAAAGGGAGTCGGTAGAAAAGAGGAGACGCGGCATCGTGTTCATAGCTGTTGTGTTCTTTTGGTCCTCCTCTTCAAAGAGAAGATGGCCCTGATGGCTTTACCATACACTGCTCTGGGGGTTAAGGCTGGAGCACAACACTGCACAGCACCTAAAGAACTGGAGCTGCAGGGATGGTCCAGGCAGAGCTTCAGCATGGAACTCCAGGTGAGTGAAATTCTCAGCTTACACTGGTTAACTATTCCTGGATAAACTGCTTGTGATGTAGCTAAAAACCCTCTCAGCGCACTTTGCGCACAATTTTAAGTGGTAAATTTCCATTTCTTTTGAAATATCGTTATGTATTGGTCCTTATCTGTCATTTCATTTTTCAACATTGTACATCACAGGGCATACAGTATGCACATGCAGCAACATCTGTATTATCTTGAACTTATTTATATACTTGCTTTAAAGTTAAACTAAAATTCAATTCTCCTCACTTTTGTGCAAGGAAAGACAAACTATAATGATACTATAGCTATTGTGTATACTCTTCTTTTTCACAAGAGGAACCATATAGGCATGATGTCACTCTGATAGGTTCATATCATTCTGAAAGAAGACAATGATTATCTGGTCTCTCAGTCAAGGATTAGTTATATGTAAATCAGCCCTGGAGGATACAGCTGCCATGTAGTTACACAATGCTAAAACAAGAAAGTGGCAAAATAATTACGTGGTCTGACAGTTACTAAATCTCAGATGGCTCTCCGTCACACTTTCCTGTAAATGTTTGTAGCCAAATAGTCATGTTAAAAAAAACAAAACAATGCAAAGTCTCTACCATGTGCAATCAGGTGTGCCTCTGTAATCTACATTGCTTTGTCCGGAAGCTCTAAAGCCAATTTGACATAGTGGCCAAACCGTGTACTCACGTCGAATGCACATTGTCCTTAAAATGACTTTATCCCATGAGCTGACTGAGCCATTAGCCATTCATTTCATTCAGTCACAACAATTGAACTGACTCTTTTGATTTCTTTGTTTCAGAGCCATGGTCAGGAGTATATCTTTTTATCCACACCTAATTTAAAATTTTTATTTTGTTTAAATCGCTCAGTACTCTGTACATCACTCAATGGATAGTGGGGTCACAGGTAACTGCTAACCAACAGGTTACAACCTGTGCATTAGTGTGCTCAAAACAAAATTAAACATTTTATTAGAAAGAGGTGTCATTTCTTCTTTTGAATTATAATTTAACATTAATATCAAAAAATAAAACATACACATTTGTGGTGTACTTGCATGTATTTTTTTCTGCTCTAGCTGTTTGTTGTTGCTATGAATTTAACTATTGCTGAAGGCTTCATGACTTATTTTAGAAGAAGTAATTAAATGAAACTGATTGCAATGAAAAAAAAAAAAGTCAGGATGATGAAGTCAATGAGGATATACCTTATGTCAGCATCACACACAACCTTGACCTTTGACCCCTGCATGGTGGCATAATCCACAGGAGACCAACAGGTAATTTAGGTGTTAAAACTATCAGAAGGACATCTCTGCCTCCTTTATAGTACAGGCATATTGACATACTTTATGTTCCACCTGCCTTTGATGCCTTATTTAGTCACCAGTCCGTATTTGGACAGCACTAGAGCCTCAGAATGCTCTGTGGTGGTACTGGTACTGATGGGTGTCGGAGGTTAATGTAGCAGGTGGGCTACAGTTAAGCGGGGGAAGACAAGGCTGTCAATTGGAGGCATTACCTTTGCTCTGACCTGTCAGCAAGCCTATCACCCCTATGTGGCAACAGAGAAGGTTGCTAATAACTGAGAAAGGCTGACAACCCTGAGGACCCAAAGAGCAAAGACACATGTTGTCCAGGTAGACTAACAGCACATTCACTCCTCCACACACTCCTTCTCTTCTCAGTGAATAGAAGTCTGTGTGATAAAGGTTCATACAGATATTTAACACTTACCTTCCCCAAGGAGGTTACGTGTTGTCTGTTTGTTCAATTGTTTGTTGGTAGGTTGGTTTGTTAGCAGGATTACACAAAAACTAGTGAATGATTTTCCACAAAATTTGCATGGAGGATAGGTCTTGGCCATGAAATAGACCACATTAACCTTAGGCACAGATTAACATAAAGGGGAGGATCCAGAATTGTGTTTCTAATTTCCTTTACTATCACAAGATTTTTCTATATTTTGATTAGTTTCTCAGGAAATAATGCATTGAACTAAATGTAAAAAATCCCATGCACAGCCATGCTTCTGTCTGTAGAAACCTTCACTGTTCTAGAAGTAGGTGGTTGTCAGACAGAGGTAGAGTAAGGCACAAATGTGTTCTGGGGTGAAATTAGTTATGCTGGACAGAGTGCTTGGTTCCTGTAGCAGGCGTTTCTTCACCATCTTAATCTCTTATAGACCCACTCAAGAAGAGATTAAGATGGTGAAGAAACGCCTGCTACAGGATGCACATAAAAAGTGATGTGCTATCATAAACAACCATTGTTTCTTCTGAGTGCAGTGTTATTTCTCTCACCTTGTTGGCAAAATCCTGTGAGTTTTTGATGTGGTGTTGAGTGTTACCGACCAAAGGAGCTAGGATACTGGCTTCGTGCTTGGATATGTTATAGGTAATTGAGTTGTTAATGTTGCCAATGATTGGTCTGAGTGGTGCTTTTTCCTTGTGTATCTTGGTGCGTCCATAGATACATGGGATGGCTGGGGTTCTAGTTTTTGCAGTTATTCTATAACCTTAGCCCTTTTCACACAGAGCGGCAGTTCGCCAATTCTCTGCCGTTGTTCGTTCACACAGAGCCAAGCAGTGCTGTGTAATTCACAAGAGGCGTGACGGTACACGTCATGATGATCACGTCTGTGTGTTTTTTTTCAAGGTGTTTCCCCAGGTGTCCTCCTGTTAATCTAAACATGTACCCGCGGACAGTTTATAATCATATGGATGCTGTTATAATGTGTTGTGATTGAGATCCTGACCCACCAAACATCCTGGAAAGTGACAAAGTTAAGTTTTTTGCTCTAAATTACATAATTACATATTCACCATCAGTAAACAGGACACTGTCTGACTCTGTCACTCACGGGGAGGGAGGCTGTTTTCTGGGTCTGGTCTTGGTCTGGAGGGCTGATCGCCACAGTGATTTCTTTTCAACACAAACACTTGGTGAGTTTAAGTTTTTTGCTGGTGACAGACGCTGTTTATTGGGCAGAAATGTGACGAAGAGTCGGTAGAACAGGCGGGAGGACAGACGCTTCTCCACGTAGAACTGAGACTTTTACACAGAGGTGGAGGCGGAGAATTGGCACAGGATCCCGCATTCAAATGGCAGTGTGAATGGAGCTCTTGTTTTCAAAGCTACTGGTAAGATCTGGCCTCAGTGTCTCATAGGTGTTAGTATCACAAAGCAGATCAGTGACTTTGGTGTGGTAGGCCGCTGTGTTTAGCACTACAGTGCATCTCCCTTTGTCTGCTGGCAAGATGGTTACGTTCCAGTCTCTTTTGAGTGATGCCAGGGCCTTACTTTCCTCAGTAGTGAAGATGGGGGTGCTTTTGCATTAGCAAGAGCAGCTGATAACTTCAAACGTAGCTGTTCTGCCTCTGTGTCTGCTAACTTGTTGTTTCTGATGGTTGACTGATCTACTACCTATATCTGCTCTGGAGTTACTGCGAAGTTCAGTCCTTTGACAAGGACATCCTTCTCTGGTCCAGATGTGCTATGCTGTTGATGTCCTTATTTCTCAAGGTGAGTGTTTCTGTTCTGTGTAAGTTGCTTTGACATGCCTGTAATGTTTGGAATTTTACTTTTTTTTTTTACCTTTCATGTGTTGTGATGCTTGTGCCTTCCCAACAAATGAGTTTTCCAGGATTGCTTGGTAGCAGTACTGTTAGTTCCTCAAATGTCTGGTCAGTCTTAGTAGTGAGTGCATCAGTGGTGAAATTAATCTGTCACACTCTTTCATTGAGTAACTAGTTTTGAGCCATCTGAAGGATCCTTGTGGCCCTGTGTCCTGACGCTGTAACTAAGGTGTAAGCTCTTAGGAGTTATCCTGTGTTGCCTGCATCTCAAGTTTTTTCTCAAGGTGGTTCCTGTAATCAGCCAGCTTTCTGGATGTTCTTTCATACTCAAGGTCCAGGTCATGGTAATTCTAAATGCTGTCTTGTAGGCAACTGGTCGGGCCCAGTTCTAGGCATGGGCATTGGGGGGCAATGTCCCCCCAAATGCTTCGACTGCCCCACCAAACCGACCCCGCTTCACTCCAAAAATCGAAAAAAAAAAAAAAAAAAAGTATATTCAAATATATGATATTGTAATTTATTCCCATAAATGCTGCTCAGAGTAATCACAGTCCACGGCTCTTCTGCCAACAGAGCTGGCGTCTCTCTCTCTCCTGCGCCGTGCATACAGTCAGTAGCAGCTTCTCTCGGTTGGATCACATTAGATACCAAGGGCACTCCAGATAGTTTTAGCCACAGACTTGTTAGTTGTTAGCATGCCTGCTAGCAACTGCTAGTAGTAGCATAATCCCATTGGCAGCTGCTGCAGAGTTTGTCTCTGTCCCGCTCCACGGCATGGGAAGCCTTACAAGGGCAGGCTACGTACCGGTTGTGAAGCGGGTTTCAACTTTCAACCCTTGCTAGCCCCGCTGTTAGTCCTGTTGGCCCACGAACCTCCTCCATCCCCGCTGACAGGATTAAACAACACACGTTAGTGATAGGGGACTCCATTACCCTTAAATTCAGGTTAGCACCGCCGGCCACTGTTTACTTCCTGTGGCCAGAGCCTCTGACAGTGGCTAATCTGAGGGTGCTGGCATCAAGCAGGAAGAAACAGGGAACCCCGGTAGGCACACACGACTTTCCGAAGCTCAAGAAAGTGGTGCACAATAATATAGCATCAATCAATCAGTCAAGATTTATTTTTATAGCACTGTTTACAAAATTGCATTGTCACAGATTACTTCACAGATTACAAAGAAACCTATATTTTCTCCTCCTTTTAACATCTACGCCCACCCACATACCGGTAGGCTATCTGAACGAGAGAGCTGCACGACCATGAGCCGCACTGTAGGGTGTCAGACATAGAAATGAGCTGCGCATGCGTGCCAGACATGCCCAACTACCAGTCACTGGCCATCATTTCTTTCCCGCCCTGCATTGTTCTTTTCCCCTTTGTTTTAAACTTAAACTACGACAAGTCATAAATAGTTAATCACTTCACTTCCCCTCTGCAGTTGCTTATAGTCTGGATGCCAGCCTCGTGTGCTCATTCTGAGACTCTGATGAGAATTGCCTTTATTTATTGAGATCCATTTGATTTGTAGCTGCCAGATTTGGCTACGTGCAAATTGATGTAGTTAGCTAGCTGCGTGTGTGTGTGTGTTAAACCTCGCAAAGCCATTGCTACAGGGCCGCAGTAAACAGAGGCAGGCTCCATGGTGTCGTCTCATGGTACTGCTCCTCAACTCAACCCAACCCCCGACTCCCGACCCCCGACCCAGTTGCACCAGCACTGCACCCCCTGACAGCATTCGTGGTGTAGCAATGGCTGACACTAACCGTGGCTTGAACAGCCTGGCACCATCGCAGCCCATCCTTGTTTTCCCCAAACGTCACTTTGGCCAGACTGCACGTGCTTTCAACTCGGGCTGTTACCGTGGGAGACCATGGCTGGAGTACTCAGCAAAGCTAGATACACGCTTCTGTTTCCCCTGTCCCAAATTTGGTGCAAATAATGACAGAGATTTAGTTTTTACCAAGCAAGGTTTCAATAATTGGAAAACTGCATTGGAGAAAGACAAGGGATTCACCAAGCATGCGTCTAGTCAGTGCCGTTTGAAGAGTGCTGTAGCCTGGTCGCAAATAAAGCAAAGGGAGGAAACGGGGGAAACCATTGCAAACCTCGTAGGGCCCACCCAGATAGAAAAAAATAGGTACTACATTAAAAGCATTGGAGAAGTAGTGGAGTTCCTTGCAGTTAATGAGCTTCCGCTTCGTGGCAGTCTGGAAAGCCCACATGATGACCAGGATGTCTCTGCAGGCCTCTTCCTAAAACTGGTTGAATAGACTCTGGCAAAGGACTCCAGACACATCCAAAAACATACAAAATGAAATAATTGACACACTGGCTAATTTAGTATAACATGAGATCAAAAATAAATATAACAATGCAGATCACACAGGGTTTAGTATTAAAAGTGATGGAAATGGAGAAGGTGCAATGTGGAAAATCTTTCAATTATGATTCGGTTCATCTGTAACAGCAATTTAGAGGAACACCTGATTGGTCTGCTTGATCTTAGCCAGTTAGATGCAGAATTTATGACCACCAAAATTATACAGCATCTTTCTGACTCAGGCTACAGTGCAGATGAAATCATCAGTCAATGCTATGATGGAGCTGCTGTCATGAGTGGGATCAGGGGTGGGGTTCAGGCCTTGTTGCAAAAGAAGGTAGGGAAGGATATTCCATATATCCACTGCTACAGCCACCAGCTGCACTTAGCAATGGTCCATGCTATGCTAGCCGAGCCATGTGCAAAAACATTTTTTGACCTTTCCGGATCACTGCACTCCTTTTTCCATCGACATTATGCGTCACAACAGTATTATGTCCCCTCCCTTAAACGTCCGTTAGAGATAAGGTGGTCAAGTCACCATGACGGGACAAAGTGCCTCATGGAGAATCAGGATGGTATTATCGGCATACATTCAGAGGTTTCGGAGGACAGTGCAGCAGCTGTGGATATATGCACAGAGGCATCAGGGCTGTTGATGATGTTGAGGAAGCATCATTTCTTTGAAGCAGGAGGATTCCTCCTGAAAGAGCTTGGTGCCTTGAAGCCTGCAAATGCCATTCTACCGGCTCATTCTGTTGACCTGTGCTGTGCTGGGGAAGTAGTCAGTGCATCTCTGCAGGCTCTGAGGGAGATAAGAGATGATGAGTCATTAACCAATTTTGACATAGACGACCGTGCTCCAGCAGTTAAAAGAAAGAGGACAATGACCTCACAGCTCACAGGAAGTGTTGTTCTGTCCACTGTATGCCACGCCCAAGACTCCATGACTCCGAGCAAGTCTCTGAAGAGAGCTCTTCTCAATATTTTAGACAGAGCCATTGTAGAGATGAAGACAAGGTTCTCCAGAGGCAATCTTGATCTCATGAAAGCAGTAAATTGCCTTCTTCCCCAGTCTCCCTCTTTTCTGGATGTTGGCATGTTGAGTCCCCTGCAGAAGCTGACAGGTAGTACAGGCAGTGACAGATTTTGTAATGAAATTCTTGTTGCAAAAGTCATGTTGGAAAATAGGTTCCCCTCTGCTGGTACAGACCTCTCCACAATTTGCAAGTACCTACAAGAGTTTAAGGCAGCCTTTCCTGAGCTCCATCGTCTGTATGTAACTTCCCTTGTAATCGGAGTATCATCTGCAGCAAGCGAGAGCACTTTCTCCACTTTGACTCATGTCCTTACTCCTTTTTGATGCACTATGCTACATGAGAGAAAGAGAAATTTGGTTATTTTGGCTCATGAGAAGGCCATAACAGCTGGGCTGGATGCATCTGTTAGGGTTTTTGCACACAGAAACAGAAGACTGATGCTACAATAGGTTACAGCCTAAGCCATGTTCTGTTGTGTAAGCAATGTTTAGTCACAGAGCCAGCAAAACAAAACAAAGAGGAAATACAATATGAAACTTGACTAACAGTGACTTTATTTACACAAATAATATGAACAACTAAAATGTTTCTTGTGATAAAAAAAACACAGAAAAAAACACAAAAACTTTGTAAAAAAATCTGTTGTAAAATAGTTATTGTTTATACTCCAAACTTGAAAACTTGTACCATTAGCAAATGCTGGAAGATAATAATACAAATAATACTATTTAGGGTTAGATTCCATTTAATATTAGATAACTAACTATAATTGGGCATTGATAAAGTTGTCCTCCTATAAGAGGGGGGTGGAGGTGGGTTTAAAATTTCAAATTGACAATGCTAAATACATTGTAGCTTCACATTTAAATAGAAAATATGTTAGTAGACTGACATCAAAAATTTGTTGGCCACAGAATTTGTTTTCTCCGTCAATCTAGAAAAAGAATTCTCATTAGAGCTTTGCTGATGGAACCACTGCGAATTGGCGATGCTTACCGGGCCTGCAACTGGCCTTGTTTCAGTTCCTTGAAGGGGTTTACCTCTCATCTGAAAGGCTTCTTCACTTCTAACCAACTGGAGGGGAGTTGCAGGCCTTTTAACTTTGTATGGGTGTGTCCTAACGGAGTCCTTGCCTTTCAACTGGCATGAAGTCATCTCACCTCATGACACGAGATGGTAACAGAATTTTCTATTCTTTAACAAAATATGTCCTGCTTCGTCTTGTCTCCAACTACTGCTACTATGTTAGGGGCTGGAGGCAGGACCTCTGCCACACACACACACACACAGCCCTCATCTGTTACCGGTGTTATAACGTGAGCAGCAGAGTCTGCAGCAGGTGCGCCCATGATGGTATCAACCATCGACGATTCTAATGTGACATGCCTGGACATGCAGGATTTTTTATCCTCCTCTTCTTCTTTAGTCTCAGAGCTTGGCTGTTGACAACAAACAGGAATTACATCACCAACTCGAATGGAGCGTTTATTAACCTGCAATCTAGGAGCACCGATTCGCCAAACCTGCTTTCTTGCAGTCTCACAAATGTCTTCTTATTTTATTTTGTAGAAACACGTAATGAAGATGGTTAGGACAAATGTATCGGAGTAAAAGTATACATTTTATTTTGGAAATGGTGGAGTAAAAGTGATCATTGCCAGAAATAGAAACAATTAAGTAGAGGACAGATACATGAAAATGTTTCTTAAGTACAGTAACAAAGTATTTGTACTTTGTTACATTACAACACTGATGCTACTAATGATACTGCTGGGCCTGTTTCTATCCCACAAGTCTGAATTGCTTCTGGCAACATATCAGACTGTGTCTGTAGAATACCAAAGTCAAAATACCTCTCATAGAGATCCACTAGGGAAGAGATGAAACCGACTGTCTTCCCTTCAGCAGCAGATACAATCAGGTGCTCCACGGCAGCTACCACATGCTATGTGGGCAGCTATCTCTCTGCTTAAAACGCCATTCCAGTTCACCATGAAGTAGATCCAGGAGTTCAAAGTACAGTCTCCTGTAATAATCAGCTGGCTATCTGAGCATCCAGTTTTGCATGCCGTTTCTGTTGCCAGGACAACACAGCCTGTGAGATCTTTTGAGTCTTCTACCACTTTCTTGTAGAACTCATGAAAAGCATGACTTCATATTTGAATGAAGTTTTGAGTAAAAGCCACGGCTTTCTGCGCATCCTGTTATGATATGTTTACAGTCTGTGAAGTCCTAGACAACTGTTCAATAGGGGAAAAACACATCAACGTGAGGTGAACTCCAAAGAATGTGCAGACTTTGTCAAGGACTGCCAAAATTCCCCCAGCTTTTCTACCAGAATCACTGTATGATTATTTTATTTCAGTCATCAAAGAGTCATCCATTCAAATAACCAGACATACCTGCAGTCCCATCATATACCTGTCCATGGCACATACTGGGCAAAATGTTACAATGGATGAGAATGTCCTTTAGTGCAGTGAAAGTGGTCCATGCGTCAGTCTGAGGTAAATCACACAGACCAATAAAATCTTATGAGGGACGTAGTTGTTATCAGCCCAGCAGAATAGAACCACAAGCTGCTCTTTATTTGATATGTCTCTGGTCCCATCCACTAATATTGCATAGAACTCCCCACAAATTGGTGAAATAACCTAGGATAGTACTGAACGAGAAATTTAATTAATCAGTTCATTGTTTCTGTCGGCTAACCACTGGTAAATCTCAGGATAATCCTGAGCTCGTATTCCAGCAACTTGTAAAGATGTTTTTCAGATCACTACAATCTAATGTCATGCCCTGACACATGAGATAATGGAGATCATCTCCGTCGCGTCCGTGCAGTTGTTTAACTAAGCTGAGCAACTTTATAGCTGAGCATCAAACGCAATAGGTTGTTGTGGGGATAAATATTTGTTGAGGATATCTTTGTGATATTTGCTGCTTTCATGTTTCCGAAAAGAGCAAATAGCAATTTTCCAGTTTTGAAATCAAAGCACAGAGAAAGCACATTTGTTACATTTGTTTAACCCTGCACCCAGTCTTTTAACAGTCCATAGGGGACACTGAGTAAGTATTTTTGCTTGTGGTTGACACACTGTTATCCACTGAAAGTGTTTAAACCACTGTGGTTGAACAGATCAGCTTTTCTGTGTCGCTCCTACACGTTTTTGTGCCTGAGAGAATAACTGTGTTGTCTGGTTAGTGGGACTTAATCAGATCCCTACAGCATTCACTGGAGCAGTGGACACCTGCCATGCTTGTAGAAGGAGAAGGGCTGGAAGCAGGTGGCTCTGGAGCGATGGAGAGCGTGTGGTGTCCATAGCCCCAATAAAAATCCATTATTCTTCAGCATTTTATTTTGATAAAAAAGTTGAAGAGGCTAATGAAGTGGCAGAAGGTGGGTCAACGTTAGCTGTGCAAAATCTTTGATTTACGTCAGGTCATGTGTCAGATGTTATAACACAATCAGTTCTATTTCTAAATCTATTTGTGTTCAATAAGAGCTAGAATACAAGGTACAAGGTAAATGTATTGTCATTTTATAAACAAGGGTTTAAAAAACAGAATAATGATTGAGTCCTGGAGTTCTGCTACATCTATTCTAGACAATGAAGTGTTGAGGATGAGTTCAGGAGTCAGCAAGGGGAATTAAGCTGCTCCATAGTCTGGTGGTAGGGCAGCAGATAAATGGTAAATGGACTTTCACTGAGAGTGAATATAAATAAGGCTGCTGTTCCAGATAATATACCTGACCATGTACTAAAAACATGTGCCGATCAGCTGGCTGATGTTATTTTTTTAACATCTCACTCTCACAAGAGACTGTTCACTCCCGTCTCATGGCAGCCGTCATAGTTCCTGTACCTGAAAAGTCTGCTGTGTCTAATCTTAATGACTACTGCCCTGTGGCTCTCAACCCCATCCTGATGAAGTGCTTTGAGCAACTGGTTGTCCAGCACATCGATGACAACATGCCTGCCAGCCTGGACCCTCAACAGTATGCTTTCAACAGATCCACAGAAGATGCCAAATCTACTGCTCTTCACTAAGTACTCACACACCTGGAGAATAAACACAGTAACATCAGGATGCTGTTTGTTGACTTCAGCTCAGCATTTGACACAATTTCACCTATTAAGCTGATTGGAAAACGTAACACTCTGGGCTTGAGTACAACAGTCTACAACTGGATATTGGACTCAAAAGCAGACCCCAGAGATTTTTGGATTGGCAATCACACCTCCTCTACATTAGTGCTCAACACCTGCCACATATCTGTTGTGCTGCTGGCATTGAGGTTCCTCTCCAGTCTCTGCTGATGTCTCTTTGCCTCCTTGATGCCAGCTTTTAGTCATTCACTGGTGGTGTTGTGTGCTTCCTTGTCATCTGACTGAAAGGCAGCCACAATGTGGTTTAGTCATGCTGATGCTAATGACATCATACACTTTCTGCAGTACATTTTGAGTTTGGATCTTGGGGAATGTACATGGCAACAATGCAAAAAACTGGTGAATTCACTGGGCAGATAAGATGGTCAGCATCAGAAATTTCACATCTGCTGAACACTGTCCATCTGCTTTAGGTGCATTTGAGCACTATTTATGTAGACATAGAGCCCTCCTCCTATCCTCTTACAGGAGTCCTGTGTCCTGTCAATAAGGTCCATCCATCCAGTACAATGGCCTGGATCAGGGATGTTAAGGGTTAATCACATCTCCATGAAGATGTGTGCACAGCAGTCTCTGATTTCCTGTTGCTGAGTGAGCCTCAGCTGCACCTCAAGACTGAGATAATGAGAAAATTGCTGTTTGAAAAAGAGACAATTAAATTAGCATCTTCTGAGTAACTGCATAAGAACTCAGGAATAAGTAATAGTAAGTGGGTGATGATAATGATGAATATGATGATTATTTATACAGTATTTTCCAGCTACTTATTTTCTCTTTTTGGCATGATTACTATGCTTCAGTCCAGCCTCATAGAGATGACTAGGGTGACTGCAAACTCTCTTGGGGCTTTGCCATACACATGTGCCAGCTCGGCTGGCAGTCAAGTCCATTTTATTTATATAGCTCAAAATTCCAATCGCATTGCCTCAGTGGGCTTTGCAATCTGTACAGTGAACAACATCCAATGACATCAAAGACAGTTTGTGACAAGTAAAAAAGTGCCAGCATATTGACTCAGCACATCAGCCCAGGTTATGCATTTCCACTACCACAAGGCTACTTGCTGGAGAATGTGTGATGCGCTTGTCTTGAGTGGTGGTCAAATGAGCAGCTGTAAAGGTCTTCCTTCTTGCAATACCATTGAAGAAATGGTGCGAACAAAAACTCTGCTAGTTCGGTGGTAAACATGTTTATTTCCTATAAATTCTTCACAATAAAACTCCCTTACGTAGTTATTTTATAGTTTTTTTGATGAAACAGCAAAGTCAATAAACTTAAGATGACTCCTGAAACAACTGAAAGCGAACACAATGAAACAGTAAAATAAAGCAGATATCTGAAGGCAGGTACAGGAACACTGGAAATAAACTAAACTTTAAACCACAAAGATGGGATGAGAAGCAACAAAATTACCGAGAGCTGAACACACAGAGGTTTTTTTAAAAAGTCTCTCAGGTTTCTTGCACAGACATGACTTGAGTGATAGAAGGGGGTTGTCACGGGTTGGCTACGGTCATGAGACGTCCCCACAGCCTGCTTGGAGATGTGCCAAGCGTGCATAGGCCAAACTATGGAGAGGGTCCATCCAATGCGTGGCGCTTCTCAACTTGACAAAGTAAAATTAGTAAAAGAAAAGCGAATAAGCGTGGCTTGAACCAGCGCGGCCTAAAGTACCAGAAGAAAAAAACCCATTAGTTTTGTGGTGGACCCAAACACACCTTGGTCCTGTATGGGATTCATATAGGATCAGATTGTCACATGATGTGGAAATTTAGACCTTGCCTAGCCTTGCTAGGGGGGTCCTGCCTAGCACAAGCCTGTGGACAATTTTTTGAAGTTTGCGGGAGTGTGGATTTCTTTTTGTGAAGTACATGGGTCAAATTTTCAGTGACAGTTCAAAGGATGTGACTTTATGAATGCATTGCCTCTCTTAGAAATGGATTCTGCCCATATGAACAAATGACACAAAAGCAAGATACAGAAGTTGCACAGACCGCCTTTAAATAGTGGGCCAACAAAAAGATATGGAACGTAAGTTACTGTGAGTAAGTGGGACTGAGTCTGTCAACATCCAGCCCATTTGTTCCAATTTGGACAGTGAACTCTCGTCACCTTAGCAGACGTATTGTAGGACACTCTGCATGTGTTTGTGCTTGTCAGCTGACTGAAATAGCTTCCAGCGCAGGAGTTTCGCCTGACACCTGGCCTGCCTGACCTCAAAGCTAGTGCCCTGAGAGGGTTGCGGTTGGGTATTTTATTGAACATTAGATATTTTATTGAACATTAGATATTGCTTAGTCAGTATCAACAATCTCTTACATGGCTGAGCTGACCCCCTAATCTAAAGTCAGTGGAAAACATGGCAAATATTTCATTTGGTGCACGTTTTAGTCACAAATGATAAACTGTTCAAGCCTCTCATCTGTTATTGATTTAAATCCAGTGATTTCTGCAAAGTTCCCTGCACCATGATGGGTCACCTGCTCTTAAACAATAGTCTTTGTTTTAATGGACTGTCTTTGTACATAACATTTAGGGAAATACAGTGAATAATTTAAACACATTTTAAAGATAATGAGTATTGATACACAATAGTTGATGCTTTGATACAAGGAATTATGTATTAACACTTCCTCAGAGTCATAAAACAGTGTGAAGCATTACAACATCAGCGTCCATTTGATGTCCATTACTTTGCTGAAGCAGCAAAGTAACAATGTAGTGTTCTTAAATTGGTGTCATCCTCCTTTTAGAAAACTCTGTGTGTGTGTGTTTGTGTGTATTGGGGGTGGGAGCGGGCTGTACCAGTTGATACATCTGATGTGAGACGAGCTGGCTCTCTGACAGGAGCTGTCACTGGAATAGCAGGGGGGTCCTTATCAATCAACCCCCCCTCCCAGACGTCAATCAGATCCCTTCACCATGGCAACCAGGGCCTGGTTATCTACACAGTACAGCAGTCAGCGTTGGGTTGGGTTGAGAGTGGGATCACACTAATATTTGAATTTTCAATTAATTATTTAATAAAGATTTAGAGAGATTTGGGTAGAAAAGCTTCAGATACAACATGTAGAACATGATGGGACAGCCGTCATCTGGCCCTGAAATAATAAATCATGGAGAGATACAATATAAAATTTCACCACTTTCACTCAAATCTTATCAGACACTGAGAGACTCACTGAGGAATTATTTATGTTAGGAAAAAGCTAATTGGTCGATGATCCCTCTGAGTATTTTAATGTGTAACTGAAAATCCCAATGAAATTAGAAGGATAAGCAATGTAATTGATCAAGCTTTATCATATAACGGATGAATGACATTAACTGTACCAGAGCTAATGCCTAACATTAGTGTATATAAATCCTGTGTTTGAACACAGGAGAGTTGCTTTACAACTAATCAAACTCCATTTGCTGATGAGGACCATGAGATGCATCCGAAAGCCCCAGAAAAGCTAGTAAACGGAGATTTTCCAGCTAAGGTTGATGCTGCCACATGCAGCATGTTACAAGCCCCCAGGAACCGGCACCAGGCTTTGAAGCCAATTTGTGTAACAACTACACCACATACGTGATGCACACCAAACCAAAAAGATTTTCCATAAGCTGTAAAATGACTCTTCCACTAGATAGAAAAAAAAAATAATAAGGTGACACTAAGATGGAATAGACTACAGTAGAATCTGGGACTTTTATGTCATTCACCAAGCTTGTTCTAGGAGTGGCGTGGCTCTTTTAAGAATGGGGCAGTTTGTAGTGAGTGAAGAGTGACATTGGTGGTTGAGCTCAGAGCAGAAAGCTGTTAACCACTGTAGCAGATGGAAAAGCAGTGAAGTTGTCTAGTGGCAGTTTATTCATGAATGAACTATGCAGCTCCTTGATACACAAGAAGACCTCATGTCTGAGTGATGGCTTTTGCTATCACTGTGAATAACCCTGCTATTTGTATCCGTGCTTATATCCATGCTATTGCTATCCATGCTAATGATGTTAATCATGATAAAATGGCAGTCCGTTGGTGATAGTATAACATCTGATTATTAAACACCCCATTCTTGGTTTGAGAAAGAATACTACTTCTATTTAAAACTGGCTGGAGTGGAACTTTTTCAGTAAATAGTACTATGCTCAGCACGTTTAGTCATCTGTCTCTATCATGTTGACAAAGCTACTGTGAAACTTGAAGGGAATGTGTTCAGTGACGTAAAGTCAAGGGGCATCATAGAGTGTAATTAATAGCCTAATTAATTAATCAAAATGAACGCATTATATTGTCAGCCCTAGTACAAATGTATCACAAAAATATTTAGATATTTGACTTTTACAGACTGAGGCCTCTCTTGAAATGAGCAGGAGCACTGTATGTTTATCAAATTAAAACTTGAAACAAATATGCATAAATCAGTTTGGCACTTTGTAGCGCTATTTGTTTTTTATTGACCTTGCCAAGGAAACTGATGTTCAACTCTCAACATTTTCAGATGAAAAAAAATATATAGTGCATCCTACCCAACTTGATAACCCACCTTAATGTCTCATCATTCTCTGCAAACTAGTTATTTTCACATGTCAATAATAAATATGAAGGAAGTAACAAAGAACTGATATTAAAATATATTTAATAATGTCCAAAATATCATTGCAACACAAATCCACAAAGATCAGGATAAAACCCTAACTGTACCAAAGTTAAAAATGTGGAACTATATGGTCTCCTGTTGTTGTTCCCTCCTTTCTCCCATTCTGTCTTCAAAAAACACACACACACACGCACGCGCACGCACACACGCACGCACACACACACACACACACACACACACACACACACACACACACACACACACACACATACTAGCACACTGCACTACAGTCACAGAGGAGAAAGGCAACCTGTGGGCTTTGTTTAACAGTAGCAGAATGAATATGTAAAGAAGAGCTCATAGAGAGCTGAAAGACACCCAGCTGAGGCTGCTCAGGGCCGACCTCCAGCACCACACACACACACACACACACACACACACATACATATAGTCCTTTTCCAGCAAAGACAAGCAGCACTCAGTCAAAGGTCTGTAAAGGAAGTGGATGTTAACAGATCAATCACCTGTACGATGAGACCAACAGAAGGACAATCCATCTATGGCTAAAGATGTATGATAATGAGAACAGTCACTCCATCACTGCAAAGTAACACACACTTCATCTGCTACTGCTCAGTTGTTTTCTGTGAGAAAAAAGTGCAGGAGTTTTAGGCCAATCACAACTGGAAAATGGTCACTAAGCTAATTGACTTCAAGATTTCAGGACCTGAGTTTACAACAATATCTGTAGGTTAAAAACCTGATATTAGCTGATTTCACCTTTCTTTACCATATTTGATTTATAGACTGAATCACAAAGTTTGTGACAACTTCCGGGTAGAAAACCCCTGCATCATGCATTAGCTTAAATACGATTTAACTGTCTTTTTAAAAGATGCTTTTTCAAAGTGTGCACATCTAATTCATCTTGAATCCATGTTTGATGCTGTTATATATCATTAATAACAAAACTTTCATATTACAAATACAGCTTTAAATGACAGAATGACAGCAAAATGACAGCTTAAAACTTTCATATTACAAATACAGCTTAAAATGACAGAAATAAACAAGTTTGATAATTTCTCATATCTCCACAATGCAAATCAATGGGCAGTTTCATACCTCGAAGTTACTGTTGTTGTTAGCACGACGTCACAATGATTTGGTCTATACTATCACAATTTGTTTAAAGGAGCACTTCAACATTTATGAAACACAGTGGACCTTATACAAAAGATAGTTGGACAAATAGGAGTCGTTTCTAAGTGACATGTACTGTATGACTCCTTCATGATAATTTGTGGTATTCATCAAAATTTCAAAATCGGTCTAGACCTATTGTACAAGTCGTGTACAGATGGTCCTCCTTTTCAATGGGGAAAAAACATGCAGGATGGCATAGAAGACTCACCAGATGTTTCAGTCTTTCTGTCTGATTCTATTTTCAAAATCCCCATTACTGTCGAAAAAAGCATGAGCAACCTCTGAGCTAGCAACCTATGTGCTAAAAATGGCACATTAACCTAACACTAACTGTGTCTCTAATGGTATGAATCTAAACAAGCTGACGGCAGTAACCTTGTCTTCTGCAGGGATTTTGCAAAAGAAGTTAATTTGCAGGGGCACTGTTTCCACATCGTGGGCTTTACACCACCCAAAATGATTGTGATTGGTTTAAAAAAATACAAACAAGCCAGAGCTTTTTTTCTCCCTATACCAATGGCAATGTGTGCAGCCAGACCTTTCTCTAGCACTAACACAGTTCTGTGGAGACTTCATGTTAATTAATCCCCAATTTATTTTCTGTTACAGCTGACCTTATATCACATTGACAGTCGCACTAGCATTTTTTGGGGTCTTCTAGTACAACTACATTGATACTGTTTACATTATTGACTGATTTCAATAGAATTAAAAGCTAAAGCTAAAGCTCTGCATAATTATTTTTCTTACTTTTCATTTTTATGAATGATACCTGCCCACACATGGGACAGAGAGGGTTTTAGGGGTGTCAGTTATGCTAATTATCAAATATCATCCCCTCATGAACAGGTGGCACCCATCAGGCTGAAACAAGCTGTAATGCTGGGTATGTTCAGAGGTTAAATGATACCTGCAGAGGTCAGTGCACCTGCTGTAAGTTTTTCTTCCTTCCAAAAAATAGAGTGGACTTGCTCTTTAAATGTCTATTTCCAATGTTATATAGTAGGAAATCTAAATTTACTTCAGAGATTCTGGCTGCATCTTGCGGCCTCTGCTGTCATGCACCTTTAGGATCGTGATAGAATCCCCTTTTTTGATGTTCTGCCAGAGCTCTTGTGAGCCTCAAGTTTTTGGGTGGCTTGGCTTCACTTAAAATCCAAGTTACATCCTGTTGTAAAGGTGTGTTTTAATTTGTAGCCATTATGATTTCATCAATCATGACTCTTTTTTTTTGCTCAGCTGTCAAGTTTCAGCTTTGGTCTACACATAATAAGACACATTCATTCGTGAGGTATCTGTCCCTATCAACAGTATCTAATATGGTTCATCGCTCTAATAACCGCCTCTGTTTCTTGCTTAGAAAAGAAAGGGTGGACCATTGTTCCATACTTGGTTCACCTGATGAAAATGGAACCATCTCTATGACTCGCTATAAGATGTGGCTTAAGGTCCATAAGAAATCTGAGTGGACCTTGAGTATATAGAGTATATACAAAATATATATTAAACAAAAATTAAAAATCAGAAAATTGGAACACTCATGTTTGAGGCACTGTGTAAGAGGATCTGGCCATGCATCACAATTTATTTAAGATTAAACAACAATGTTCTGTCCCTCTAGTGATCATACTTTGTAAAGCATGGCCCAAATTGTGTCAGCACAGTGGACTTGTGAATGGATGGAAGACTGTCTGATATGAATGCCAGAGAGAGAATGGAGCAGCAGTGTGTGTGTGTGAATGAGATGGAGAGGGAGGAGAGAGACAGAGCATAGCACACATAGCTGAAATAGCTGATGTTTACTTGTTTGTGTAGAGTCAGAAATGCTGCATAGATGTGTGTGTGTGTGTGTGTGTGTGTGTGTGTGTGTGTGTGTGTGTGTGTGTGTGTGTGTGTGTGTGTGTGTGCGTGTGTGTGTATGTGTGTGGTCATGTGTTTATGTTGAGGTACAGCCACTCTGTGCTGTCTCTAGTCTGTGGAGCCCTGCCATCCTCTGCGGATTCTCCTTTTCTGTCCAAGTTGACTCTATCCCTCTATTTCCATCCACTCCTCCTCTGTTCTCAGTCACTCACTGTTCATCCTCATCTTCCCAGATTCTCACCTCCTCTTTCTCCTTCTCTCCTTCTGATTGATTACCTACATTGGTTGCGTTTTCTACGCTTGACTCAACCTGCTGTCTATTTTTCTTGCAGTTCTGATATGGTGGTTATGAGATGTAGTTTTTCTGGTAGACACACTGTTCTGCGCTAGGCGCCCTGCCGCTGGTCTAACCTATGGACATCCAGCCTGTCCCCTTTGCATAACTAGACCAGAGACACTGCAGCTGCGTCAGACGAAAAGGTCAGTGTATCTCACAATCCTCTGCTACTCCGCTACCTCAAGAAAAACACACAACCACTCCCTGCCTCTTGTTGTCCACTGGAAACCCCTGTGAAAGGTTTTTTCTCATGGAAAGAAGGTACCTATGAGTTGAACTTTTGCCCACCTTTGTCTGTCTGAAAAATGACAGAGATATTTAGCACCAGGAGTACCAGGACCAAAAAGCAGCCAAGCTCTCAACAACAGAAATGGTAGACGCAAGCTAATCAGAGGCAGAGTAGTGCAGGTCTTGCAAGAAAAGTAATGGGATCTATTCAATGCTCTTTTTTCACATCTCCACATCGAAACTGGTTCTTGCAACCATTTTTGCATCAATAAAAATCTGAAAATAATGTATATGTTTTTGGGAAGAAAATAGACACTGTTAATCTTCTTATTTTGTTATGACAATGACGACGATTTCTTATTATTTTTTTAGTAAAGACAAAGCTCCTCCAGCCCCAGAGATGACATTCAACTGTTTTCACACGTGAGTACCACTCACCATGTGAACAAGAGATAACATGCGTCAGGGAATTTTCACATGTAGCATCTACAATATACCACTATTTATTTACACCACATGGTTTTCAGCAATAATCTTTAAGATTATTCAGGGGTTAAAAGAAATATCACAGATTATGTTGGATTTGGAACTAGTGTATCACTAGAAATCTAAAAGAAGACAGCAACAAGTAAAGCCCTTTCTACAAAGTATATTTCATTCATACACTCCTCTCTCCTGCCTGTCGTTCCAGCTTCCACCAGTTATTATTGTGGCCTGCTAGCCACTGTTGATGCTGTAATCATCATAGCTGTGGTGGCCTGCACGTTAAATGAGGGCTGCGATGTGATTTGGACAAATTGCGATGAGATGTCCTCGCTTATCCAAGGGTGAAAAACACAAGTTGGAACACATGAAACTGGATAAGGAAAAAAGAAAATGGACTAGAAGGAAATTTAAATATTCTTTGTTAGAGGAAGATGGTTAATGTGATGTATTTTGAAACTTAAGTTCTTGTGGTTGTTGTAGAGAATGACATAAGCTATGCAAATATAGTGAGCACCTCTTACTGAATACTCAGGCCTGACCATCAAGAGCAACTGAAACTGAAACTGAAATTGGTCAGGCAATGACTAGTGTGCCCCTCACTCAGAGCTTCTCCATCCAGATATGTCAGACTGCGTCACCGAGAGGGTGAGACAGTGTGCCGGAGCTCATTAATCCCTCATTAAGCGCCAGACTAAAGGGAAAACACCTCTTGCATTTCATTTTGCGTAATTTTCTTAATAATTAACTGGACTGGACAACAAATACAGAATATGTTGGGGAAAAGAGCTATCAAACTAATGCACAAACAATCAAAAAGTGAGAAGAACAATGTAACATTCAAGCTATGGTGACAGAAAGTGGAAATGGGAAAACCTTAACATGAAAAATGTTTGATACTTGAAACTTTGTTACAAGCACTGGGTTTTATAACACCATTGACATTTAAAGAAGGTCTGCTTTTTAGAGATATATTCCTATATGCTGAAGTCTTACAATGAAACCTATGAGCTATCAAGCTACAGTTGAGTTGAAGGAGCACAGTTTCTCCCTGCATTTGCCTAAAAAAATAAGTGTATTAATGAAATATCTGCATGTCTCCTCGAAACACTTTTATGGTTTTGTTTATTGCTGACAAGACTAGCAAATCTTTGACTGAGACTTCATATGAGTTGGGAATACACAAGATGCATACTGACTAAACCAGTCTGCAGAATGATCCTACTGTTGGTGAATCAGTGTCGTACCCTCAGTAGAACCACTGGCATGGATTCAAATGTTGGTATATGATCAGTCTTTAATTACCCCCCTGGGACAAATACAGTATTTCACCTGAATTGAATTGAGTTTTGAAGAAAAGGCTTCTCATATATTTTGCAGTCTACTAAATGTGTTTTGTCACTTGGCCATGGATTTTATTTAAACTGGACATTCTTTTAATCTGCTGATCCTTTGCTTTACAATGAATTACACTGCATGTGCAATTGTGGCCTTCAAAGAATTTTACATCCAAGTCATCACACCAAGGCAGTCTAAAGCCAAGGCCAGGTCTGATGTTCTTAGCACTGTATATCTCTATCTATATTCTGAAAGCCTGTCATTTTTCAAAGGCTACATAGTTTGATGGGACCTCATACAAAGGAAACAAACGTGCTCAGTAGGTCTGAGACATACTCCAGGGCTAAAAGTTGACCGAGGTCTCCTTCAAGCCAGGTCCAGAATGTGGCTGCTGTAGAAATCACAGGTTACAGATGGTCAGTATGTGCTGGGCCCTACGTGGACTGAGCTACACCCAGCAAGGTTGGAAAACACCTCTGACCACAGCTTCGGGGGCCAAGCACAGTCCGACCTAGGTATTATCATCTTGGCTGCACTCTCCTGCAGACCAAATGTCACTGAGACACATAATTAATGTACAAGCTGTAAAAGCTCATATTTGAATCCTGTAAACCTGAAATCTTCTTTCGAAACTTGTGGCATTGATGTTGACTAATGACTTCAATAGATCCTTTAACGATTATTTGACAGCCAATATGTTTCAAGAGTTAAGCTGTCATGAAGTGGTGCAGAACACTGATTTGGTATATCCGCTTCCTCTCAACTTGATGGGACCACATCTTGTTTCAGTTAGTGGTTTCCAGCTTCCCAGTATGACCTGCATCCTGGCACAAAACACAACACACTTTGTGGCTGTAACACATCCTAGTCTGTCAGTGGAGTAAATTGAAACCTCTTTTTTTACATCTCTCTCTGCCTGGAGAGTGTGCAGGCAGATTCCTGACATCACTTCCTGTGTAGCTGCTATTTTGCTATCTTGTGTAATTAAAGTCAATCTGTCAAAGAGGGCTTTATCTATGGTTCTGAAAAAGGGAGACGTGTTTCTGGAGTTAACAATTTACTATATATTTGATATACATAATAAAAGAACCAACAATAATAATCAACAACAGAGTTTCCTAGACTTTGAACCCCTCAAATTCAGAAAAAGTGTTACTCCTATGTTAGTGTGCCTATCAGTATCATGGTAACCCTTTCTTCCATATCTATGTTAAGTGTGAACAGTATAGCTTAATAATAAGTTTAGTGGGGATGATGTTGCTGTTAGTGACCACGTTGTAGTTCATTTATAGCCCAATGTTATGCTTTTACTTCTGCATTAGGCTTCAGAAAATCATTAAAGTGGTGTTTATTATCTTCCTGTATAAAAATGTGCAAGTATCACAAACTTATATTCTGCAATAATCCAAAATCCAATGGAAAAATTCCATAAGCTTTTGTCGAGGGAACCAGGGTGATGCTAATTATGTCATCCATGCAGCACTCAATGCTTGCTCTTCTTGAGCATTTGGGAAACAGTGTCTGTATTTATATTCATGACAAGTCAAATAGACTGAACCACACGATGGTATGATTATATTCTGAAGTAGGACTTGGGGAATGTATGTCTCTCAAAGTTACCATGACCTTTTTAGGCAGCAAATTTTTTGGAAAAAAGTTGCAGTTTCTCTTCAAAAGAGCTCTTTGATTGCTTAGCTGTGCTGTTAATGTCTTGATGTGTTATTATGTCATCATCATGCAAGCAGTTTTCCATTGGAATAAAAAATGTACCACCAAACAACACAGTGGTTTTAAGGGTGTTTTGTAGAGTAATTTGATTAATTTAGGATGTGACATTAAAAACACACATTCATTCTAACTACTCTGAAACTAAAGGCATCTAAGCATCAAAGTCGAATTAAAACTTAGTTCATTGTAGACAATTAGTTCAAACAAGCACTTTTGGTGACCTAACCACTATTAGCACTGCATCAAACTGCTATTGAGCTGCCCAAAAACAAAAGAGCTGAATGTAGTTTCACACCCTGGCTCAAGCCACAGCCAACCAATCATAGTAGCACCTGGAGAAGCTGCTATTGTTGTGATTCGTGTATTAGTGACCATAAAAAGCCTTCATAGGGCCATATAGACCCACTGTGGGATCCCAGGAACCAAACAGAAAACAGGTCACAACTGGGAAATTGTTGTATTGTTATTCGTAGAGGCAGACACTCTCCCTTTTGAGTGCTGTTGGGGGATCTACCATTACAGGTAGTTGCGAACTGTTGCTACTTGTTGAGATGAGGGCCTTGTGCACAATGAGTTGCTCTGGGTACAATGACTTCAAATGGGTTTCAAGGTAAACTGTCTCTACACAACAGAAGGGCTGGGGCCCATTAAGTCACAGACACAGAGGGCCACCTTGCGTATTGAGCTGTGTATTGGTGATTTGTTGTTTTCAGGGTTATGAGAGTTGTAAATGAACAAAGTAATAACATGTCTGTGTCACGTTTGCCAGTGAAAGGACAGTGAATGGAGGAGGGCCAGGATGATGTTGTTGTGACCAAACAGAGGGAAGCTTCATGGAAGCCCATCCCAGTCTGAGGGTGTGGATAGACTATCAGTCTGAGTGAACTTTGAATTTGAGCTGTTATTACTACACGTCTTTCCTCCACCTGCTGCTTTGTTGTAGTCCTGTATTGTAATGTAACAAGCTGGGTTTGAATGCATCCCAAGTGTCCTCTAGTGGCAGTTTGTATTAAGTGCAGTCAAATCCACTTGAAAACTCCTGACACTGTTTATTACTATTATCAAATCACTGTATATTTACATATAGAGTAGCATATATATCTATACAGTATACTTGAAATACATTTGTGTTTATGAGTATGGTTTGTAATAATTATTATTATTATTGTTGTTTTTTCTTATTTATCACATGTGCCTTGTAGAAGTGCTTTATTTTGTATATTGTATATTTCGGTTGTTTATATTTCTTCTTTTTTTTTTTACATTGTTGGCATTCTGTGGACAGCCAAGGAAGAATTTCATTGTACAGAGAAACATGTTTCTTTACTGCGCATATGACAATAAACACTTTGAATCTTGAATCTGAATCTTTGAATCTTGTATTCTCTAGCATTTGTTTTCTCCAAAACTGTCTCAGTTACTTAACCTTCTATAAGAGGGGGACTGCAGGACGATAATGTTTTATATGTTTACAGGAAGTCCATCCATCAAATCAATAGAAACTTTAGGGAGACTTTAGAAGATATTAATTATAATAGTCTGTGTAAAAATAAATAAAGAATTAAATCCTGATCAACCTGTTTTTTAAGCCTTGGGTGAAGAGCTGGATGTCAGAAGCTGATAATAACCATCATCAATAAATGGCAAATTTTAGTTACTAGTTATTTCAATTATAATATATTATTATTATTATTATTATTATTATTATTATTATTATTATTATTATTATTATTATTATTATTTATTATTGTAAAGCTGCAACTTATAATACTTTGTAAATAGTTAATAAATACTGTGTTGTCATGAATAAACATTATTTGGATGGCCATTATAAAGTTGCAGCTGATGGTTATTTTAAGGTGTTACCCAGAAGCTTTGTTTGAAACTAAACAGATTAATTCCACAAATACATGACTCATAATTTGATGCTTTTATATGTCACTTGAAATTTTGCATATTTTTATACTCTGACTGTGTTCATTGCTTATTCAACTATTTTTTGCCCACAGGGATGCATTAAGTGTCTTCAAAGCATTTCATCTGCTGAGCAATGTGCTGACATCTGTATGATGACCAATGTACAATGTAAATACTAATGTGCAGTTCTGCAATTCAGTTACATTTATACTCTGGTCTGTTGTTTAAAAAAACAACATTTGTGGAGAAAGAACTTGTTGAAGTGATTACTTAGAAAACACTATTCATTGCTGGTTAAAATATGGGAATGTTGAGCATGTGTTACACCACATGTACATCACATTTACTTAGGACACTATTAAATGGTTAATTACTAACATTTGACCCTGACAATAGCCTTACATTTCCACGTACATCATGCACATCAAAGCCAGCACATGGAAAAACGCCCTAACACATTTAGAGATGAAAGCCTGCAATTAACATGTGACTGACTTTAATGATGTGGGAGAATAAACATGTGAGTAGTTGAGCGGTTGGCAGAAACTAGCTCCGCTCTGGAAAGATGCTTATTGGCCCTCTACGTTAGCATTCAAGCATCAGTGGCCATGTCTGTAGCTCTGGGGCAAGGCAGTGGTGATTAACATTTAAAACAGGCCCAGGTTAGTGACAGTGTGCGAACGACCTTAGCTCAGCCACCTGAAACCCAGATATCAAACTAACTAGAATTTTAGCAGCACGCTTGTGCATATGTGTGCGTGTGCTATGTGTCAATCTGTCTTGGTGCAAGGTAGCAATGGAAATGGGTCTGGAATTTAATTGATATTGGCATTCTCTCAATAAACAAACGGAAAGGATTTGTTAATGAAGTACTGGCACCACAATATGAAAAGAGCGTCAAGTGGATAGACAGGAACAGGGACCAGTAGACTGGTTATAATAGGACAACTTTTTACAATTCACACACTCTGGAGGCCATTCTGGAAAGGGTAAAAAAAATTGAATTGAGAAAGAAAACAATTGTTGTCTGAATGGAGGGCTCAAAGAGAAAAAGGTGCATTTACAGCATAATAGGGATGATCTCTGAGTAACAGACTTAGACTACAAGAACTGTTCCTTGTAATGTTTTACACATTATTACAAGCCATGTCTACCTGTGAACCCTCATATGTCTATGAGCTGTGAGCAGTTTAACCAAAGAGGGAGGTACACTTATAAGCTTGCTTCATTTAATTTCTTTTTCAGAGGCCTGAAAAGTGAAAGTAAACTCTACTGCAATCAACTTGGACAAATAACCAAAAAAAAAAAGAAAAAGTAAAAAACAAGCCCTTGGGTTGATCCTTTCTGTTATATGATAGTACCTTTCAAAATCCTCAGTCCAGTCACAACATTCACAAAGAAGAGGAAGTTACACCTGCAGGTAGAGAGAATGGGAACGATGGGAAGCACTGCATAGTGGCAGCTGTGTTAAAACACTGAATGGAAAAAAAAGGATATATTCTAAATTATTTGACATTAAAAACACTTTTGAGTATAAAGGATCATTCAGAACTTGAACTGACTGTAGCTTCACTGAGGGATGATGAGCTCGCTTTTAGAGGACACCAAATTTGTACACCTGTGTTTTCATCTGAGGAGGAAAACATACAGCTGTTTGTGTGTCAGTGCATCGCTAAATCATAAACAAAAGGCCACCCATGAGACACTCAGAACACTTACAGCCTGTAACAGACAAGTGCTATATTCATCAGCTACCTACCAGAGCATTTACACTCCTACCATCAACTGCTCTGAGAGACAGAGGACAGAGGGGAGGAAAGAAATGGATAGAGAGATGAAGAATGGAGAAAAAGTCACATGGAATGAGGAACAACAAAACCTAAAATGTGAAAACTGAAATGAGTGACAGGTATATGAGCCAAACGATATCATTAGAGAGGAAAGGTTGAAACCTGGAAACAGATGAGTGATGTACTTGTTTGACAGAAGCAAAGCAGCCTGTGCTCACCACCAAGCATAATCTGCACTCCATACAGGGAGCATTCAGTACAATTATACATCAAACATTGCATCACATTTGGATGATGCCTTTCTCCTTTGATACTCTGACTGAGCAGGTCACAGTCTGAACTGTGGCCTGCTCATCTGAGTACATCTGAGCCAGCTAAATTTGAAAAAGCCTTATTTTCTGTTCCTCTGTCAACACTATGCCACCATTGTTTATGAACTATGTTATGCTTCTACAGTTGTCTGGCAACAGAAACAGAAAATCTGAATAAGACCAACACAATCTATTTGATCACAGAGAGGCAGAGTGACAGAAAGTACCCTGGTCTCTGTGTTCTGTTTTTCTATCATAGCATCTAGCAATAAACAGGTGTTTTCAAATGAACATGGAGCTTGTTCAGCCTTGGTTAGCCTTGGGACTAAAGTGACATGAAAACAGAGTCACACTGTGATGTAGATAAGGAAACTGAACTATTTGTCAACACTGCTGTAAGATTACCAAACATTAAAGACACTGCCTGAATTTTTTTTTTTTTTGGTAGAAGTGACCAACCCCTGTTTGTTTTATTTTGAGATATTATCATTAACAAACTGAATCTTAATCTTTATGCTGCAGGTGACAGCATGGTTATAAAACAGTGGTTTAAGTAAGGTCTGTCACCAGGAAAAAAACACACATTTGTACATGACATAAGCTAACTACCATATTGACATTTCTACAAAACATAGATGTTCACATTTTGTATTCATGGCCTCACTGTCATATTTGGAGGTGGAGGGGATTCAGAAGATTGGTGGAGTTACAGGTAAGAAGTCTGCCAAGCTTGTGACTGCAGTTTGAGACTGCTTTTCAACATTTGTGTTTGAAACCAATGGATATTTTTAAGGAGACATCAGGACAATTGCCAGCCATGTTTTTGGTAACAAAAAACAGATATTTTGATGGCACGTTGGGACATCAATATGTTTGTCATGTCCAATGCAGGCCAAACCATCATCTTTTTCTAACCCAAATTCTTTTTATGTCTTAACCTAACCAGAGCATAAGCACAGCAGTATTACAACATAACATTGAAAACAGAACCTAAAGAACATAACGTTACAACATGAAGAAAAGTAATGTTTCAACATATCTGTGGTTTGCAGAAAATTACATTGCCAACTTTTAGTGATTTGGTTGCATAGTGCACACGGCCATCAGTTATCTATAATTGATAGTTATTAGCCATTTTCGACAGTGGATTGAATCAGTTCTCCCAAGCTTCTTCATCACGATGTACCAATCTCTTATCCTCTGCAGGATAGAGTGGACCCTCTCATCCCAGATGAAGGGAGTAGATGGCCTCCAGAAAGGTGGTGATCCTGCAAATCTAAATTATTGCTACATGGGATGAAGCAACACAAGCATGCTTAACACGTTCTACAGTGACACTATTTTTTATTATTACTTGTGATATTTTTGTATTTCAGTCTAATTCAGATGTGAGGTGAAGTGTGTGTGTGTGTGTGTGTGTGTGTGTGTGTGTGTGTGTGTGTGTGTGTGTGTGTGGATCAGGATAGATCAAACATGTTCTAGTCATATCATTTCTTCTTCATTCCCTTAATAGGCTGTGATTTAAAGCCCCATATTAGTAGGATTTCAGTGGGCATTTAGGGACAGCCAATTACCATGTGAAATATTTATTTTTGATTTGAAAGTCAGTCACATGTTCATTTTATTTGAAACTATAAAGGTTGCAGGGTCCACCAATTGTAAACAAAGTAAAACCGCATGAAAATGTGTTGTCCTTCTAGGTCAGTTTGTTTATTCAGTCTTGAAAAGTGTTTGTTGATTTATTTTGTATAGGCATAAATAAATCAGTAGATGAAGATCTTTCTCTTTTGATTAAAATTTATTCCCCAAAACTACAAAGTGCAACTGCAATGAGCAGCATTTAATGCTTATGCTGGAGCTCCACCTTGTGGAATTATTTGGTACTACAGCTAATGAACATGAACTGTTGATTTAAACAGGTATCAGCAGGCCTTTCTGTCAAAGAGAATTTAAGTACCTTTTTAGCATTTTTATGGATATTTGTGCATTTGAACATTTAGCTAATATACACCTTATGTTCATGTAACTGCAGAACCAAACCCTTCAAGTCCTGATAGTCACACCCCATCATACCTGCATGTTCCATGTGTAATCCAAACATTCTAGAGGCAATTGTTCCTGGTGGTGGTAAATAAAGGACAATGTTGAGTTCAATCCCTGGATTACCGTATATACATTCTGAACCAGGAAAATCCAGCTGTACTTTCCATGAGGTACTAGATGCACACTGTGCTTTTACACTATGAGCACAGAAGTTTGTGATGAAATTTACCATTTACAAGGCATCAATCATTGCACGCATTGCTTGCTGCGAGCGACTGCAGCAGATTGCAGTGGACCACCCCAATCCCAAGCACTTTCTTCAGAAAATGCAAAGTTGTCTAGTTACAATTGTGTCTCACTTAGATTAGACTAGCGAGATGCTTCTTTTTTTGACCAAGGGTCAGAATTTACGTGTGGTGTTGCTCAATAAGGGACATTGTGGTGTGTGTGTGTGTAAAAAATATAATAATAATTTTATAGAAATAAAAGGAATTAATAAAATAAAGCATCAGGTCAGCGACTTGTAATCTATTATCAATTTGTAGAAAATACTAAGCGACCTTTGACTGAACACCTCTATGACTGGATCCTGAAATTCCTGATGGGCAGACCCCAGGCTGTACAGGCGGCAACACATCATCCACCCTGACTCCCAACACTAGTGCCTATCAAAGCTGTATGTTCAACCCCACTCACGACTGTGTGGCCAATACTATTATTATAGTTTTTTACAATTGTTTACACACTAAAATTAAAATTTCCACACAATTTCAAAATTCTACTGCAAGGAGCAAAACATCTCCACAGATTTGCACAACATTACACACAATGTCTGCTTCACCGTTTTTGCAAAACATTACACACTGTAAAACTCTACACACATTTTCACACCTTAGACACAGATAAGGATTGTGAGGTTACTTCCTTGTCATTACAAAGCCCCGGATTGCCAATGACCACACTCATGAACAAACTGGATAAACACATCCACCAGGTGTGGAAGCACGCATGTGCTAATTTTAAAACGCAGCGCTCAGGTATTCTTGTTGCTTTTACAGTAGTTTTTCTTCAGAGTCAAAGTGTATGTACTTCATGCAGTAATTTTTATTTGTCTACAGATTTTATTTGTTTCATTTGATTTCATTGTTGGTTGATTACTGTAACTGATTATGGTAAGAAATACTGTAAGTATCGAAATAAATACTTGAAATATTCAGTCTGCAGCATCAGTGTTGTGCAGTGCTTGGTAAGTTTATAGTAGGCCTATTTGTGTACATTCTCCCTATATCTCAAACTAATAATGAAGAATGTTGTGGGTTTGTCACTATTTTTTTTTACATCTAAATTATCCCTTACATAACAATGTCTGGCCAAAAATCTAGCACATGCTATTTCCTAAAATGAGTTTTTTTTACAAATGTGTTTTGTATTTATCACAGCAGTGTGAAACTGGCTACAATAGTGTCTGATCATTGAGGACCTGTGTTGGTTAAATGAAAACTAATAGCATTTTCACAAATATGTGTATATGTTTTGACTGAAGTGTGTATGTTTTGACTGAAGTGTGTCATTTTGCAAACAATTTAGGAATTGTGCAAATTGAGTGTGGTGTTTGGATAATTGTGATTATATTTTGAAAAAAAGAACCCAGTTTTCAAAATTGCGTGTAAACAATTGAAAAAAACTGTAAGTTTGCTAATGACTGTTATCTGCCTGGGGCCGTATTCACAAATCTTACCGCTAGGAGTGCTCCTAACTCGAGCTAAAACATTTTACGTAGGAGTTTTCTCTTAAAAGTTATCCACAAAGCCGCTGAGACCTACTCATACTAAGGATAAATCACTAAGAGTGAACTAAGAGTGACGCGCCGTTGCTATGGATTACGTCGATTCTCGTGCACGACTTTAGAAGCGGTCAGTACGGTGATTGGTTGTTCAGAGCGAGGAGGTCTCGGTGAAACTCATCCGCAACATCCCACAAACGAGCCCACTAAATCACCGAAAAACAAGGAAATAGCCTAGGTTAGAAATTAATTCCTACCAAGTAGTTATGGACAGTGCAGTTAGCAGAATACACGCATGAAGTTCGGTAAAGTTGGAAATATATTCACAGAGTCGAACTTCACGGATCAATAACTCATAAGCGAAACATTATGACACAACGAGCTACAACCGTATTTTCATCCAAACGAGCGATCCTCCGGGCTGAACACAACACTGGTCTCAGACGGTCCCTGCGCCCTCGTCTCACAGACGGCTGACCACAGAGACCAGTGTTATGTGTCCAGCCCGGAGGATCGCTCGTTTTGATGAAAATATGGTTGTAGCTCGTTGTCTACCTTACTACGGTAGTTAAGAGTCGTCGTTTGTGTTTTAATAATGTTTCGCTTATGAGTTATTGAACCGTGAAGTTCGAATCTGTGAATATATTTCCAACTTTACCGAACTCACGCAGCTTGACAAGTTTGTGCAGACCACGTATACAGTGATCACTGCACTTGCCCTGTCTGGGCAGGACATGAAATCGACGTTTCATCTGCCCAATTCCTCTCTCCACAACATTTCGTGTATTTTTGTGTACTCTAACATATATGGAGGAAAACAGTAAACAATAATAAATATGGATTCAACAAATAAAAGACGACAATACAATGTTTTTTACGCATAGGACTAAGCGTAATCTGCGTAATCACTTAAATGTTATACTTTAACTGTGTTCCCGGTTGTGGATTCAGATAGGGTGTCAGGAGCCACGTCTTGCAGGGATAGCCACTGTCACCCAGCAAGTGACACCCAGCTGGTACATGGTGCCTCTCAAAAAGCTGCCTCAGACCGCTCTCCATTAAAATACGTGAATCATGGGTAGACCCAGGCCACTTTGCAACAACATCAAGAATGTTAAAAGTTGCATCAAAAACAATCTGCGTGTTGATGGAATGTACTTTCTTTCTATTGACGAACACGTCCTCATCTTTTGATGGCGCAATGATTTATTAATTAATTTATTTTTATTTGTATTGTTATTGCATCCCGCACTAATTCCACAACAAGTTTTATACCCTCACGATTTAGCCTATATCTCTTGTTAATTCACAGTCTTCCATTGCCCGAGGGGCCGTATTCACAAAGGATCTTAGGGCTAAAAGTAGCTCCTAACTGGCGAATTTAGGAGAAACTCCTAAAAATAATGGGCGTGTCAGTCTTAAATTTAGGACTCCTTATTTTTTTCGCTAACAGCAATTCACAAAGTATTTTAGGCCTAAAAGTAGCACCTAAGTCTAGGAGAGCTTAAAAGTCCTCGAGAGGACTCCTAACTCAGTAAGACCTATTCACAAAGAATTGGAAAATGGCTGCGAGATGAAATGTTTTGGAGACAATGGAAGACTGTGAATTGATCAAGAGATATAGGCTAAATCGTGAGGGTATAAATCTTGTTGTGGAATTGGTGCGGGATGCAATAACAATAAAAATTAAAAAATAAAAAAATAAATAATTGCGCCCTCAAAAGATGAGGACGTGTTCGTCAATAGAAAGAAAGTACATTCCATCAACACGCAGATTGTTTTTGATGCAACTTTTAACATTCTTGATGTTGTTGTGTTGTATCTGGGCTGTCTCCATCAAAGGTGTCGGTGTATAGTTTGTTAATAAAAGAATTCTGCGGAGGCAAGGCTGGGTGGAATGATAGAGCAATCTTTATTGAAACAGATCTCAAGCCTGCGTCCAAACCAGGGCGGCCGCTCCCAGTGTCCCCAAATCTGGCAAAGTTCTATCCAATACTTTGCCCCTGTGCTCTATCAGAAATCCTCTCTCCTTCGATCTTAGGAAATCTACAAGTTACCACCCCCCTTTCTCTGCTTGTGCAGGCCTTTTTAAAGTCCATTCGCCTGTATCAACTTACTTCTTCTGATTGGTCACTTTGGTGGATTGGGGTCTATCTATCCAATAAGAGAAGAAGGGATTGGTCTGTTTCCATTTCCTATAGAATAACTCATCTTCTGTACGTTACCTAACTCTGCTGATGTCACTCCTCACACCCTAGGAGAGCTCTGTACTTATTTGGAAATGTATACATTAAGTCAGCTCCGAACCAGTGGAGTGAGAGCCGAACTCAGTTAAAAGCCTTATATGTGTCTTGTCCTTTAATTCACCCTTAACGGAGAGTCACAGAGCTAATTTAATGGCTCCGGAGGCCCTAGACATGTAAGCCTCACACTGGACGCATTTCTTAACTCACCATGAGGAAACTCAAGCTATTACTGTTAAATCATAGCTCAGAATGTGTTGCCGATCAGATACCTCAGTTGCAAAGTGGCCTGGGTCTACCCATGATTCACGTATTTTAATGGAGAGCGGTCTGAGGCAGCTTTTTGAGAGGCACCATGTACCAGCTGGGTGTCACTTGCTGGTTGACAGTGGCTATCCCTGCAAGACGTGGCTCCTGACACCCTATCTGAATCCACAACCGGGAGCACAGTTAAAGTAGAATATGTAAGTGATTATGCAGATTATGCTTAGTCCTATGCGTAAAAAAACATCGTATTGGCTCTTTGTCGCCTTTTATTTGTTGAATCCATATTTATTATTGTTTACTGTTTTCCTGTTTTTAGAGCACACAAAAATACACGAAATGTTGTGGAGAGAGGAATTGGGCAGATGAGACGTCGATTTCATGTCCTGCACGGCGAAATACGCCTCAGCCCAGAGAGGGCAAGTACAGTGATCACTGTATACGTGGTCTGCACAAACTTGTCATCATGCGTGTATACTGCTAACTGCACTGTCCATAACTACTTGATAGCAATTCATTTCTAGCTATTTCCTTGTTTTTTTCGGTGATTTAGTGGGCTCGTTTGTGGGATGTTGCGGATGAGTTTCACGAGAGCGCCTAGCTCTGAACAACCAATCACCATATTGACCGCTTCTAAATTGACGTAATCCATTGCAACGGCGCGTCACTCTTAGTGATTTCTCCTTAGTATGAGTAGGTCTCAGCGGCTTTGTGAATAACTTTTAAGAAAAAACTCCTACGTAAAATGTTTTAGCGCGAGTTAGGAGCACTCCTAGCGGTAAGATAAAATGCTTTGTGAATATGGCCCCTGGTCTCCAACAAGGATGAGACGGCCTAGAGAGAGGATGTCAGAGCCCTGACATCTTGTTGTTAGGACAACAAGTTCTATCACAACATCAGCAAAAAAGAAATAACTGATTGTGGACTACAGAAAGCAACAGGTTGAAGGACATGCCCCCTCTAACATCATTGAGACTTCAGTTACAGTTAACAACAAGAGGTTGTTTTAGCTCTTGGGTTGAGTACAGGAGACTGGGGTTTGTATCTTGGAACATATTATTATACTGTTCACTTATTTTTACACAAGTTCAGTTATAATTTTAAGTTTCTTTTCAGTTTTCTGTTGCTGTTAGTTTTAGGAAACAAAAATACTTGTTAAGGTTTTGGGTAACAAAAATGCTTGGTTAGGTTTAGGAACACAGTGGGTTAAAATAGAGCCTTTTACAACGTTTAACACATGTAACAAATGACACCTTTTCCCAGGTGTGTTTCTTTGCTGGTTTTCTGAAAGTATATCTTCACATCATGTTTCATTTTTCACTTCCTCTCTTTGTCTGTTTTCCCACCCTTTTTCTGTGTACACCTGTGTCTCATTAGTTAATCACTCCCTGTGTATTTAAACCTGTGTTTTCCCTTCATTCTTTATAAGTTGGTCTGTTTTCTTTCAATGCTACCTGCATTCCCTTGTCCTATCTTCCTGACATGCGTTTTCTGCTCCTGCTGCTTGAGTCCTTGTGTTATACTGTTTTTTTCTTTGGTTTGTTTTTGATTTGTACTTTGTTTAGTTTTGCTTGCAGAGTACTTCATTTTTGTTGCTAGCTCTTTTGCCTGCCTTTTGTTGTGTACTTTTCTTCATGGGCCATTTTGGTCGCATTGAAGATTGATTTCTGTTACCTGCCTGCCTCTTAGTGTCTTGTGTTTGGATCCCTTTTTGAGAACCTGTGCTTTTCCTACCAAGAAGTGACAAAATGTCTGCTGGGTCTGCTATTATTAGTTAAACTCAAGTTCACACAACATAATGTTAATCACATGGCAACACAGTCTATGGCATATGACAGAGAAAAAGCATACACTGCAGTTCAGAAGGTGTTGGCAAATCCAGGATGTACAGTATTCATACAAAATAAGTGTTTGTGGTAGAGGCGATGTTAGCAAGAGCTGAATATGACACTGATTTAACTGTTACTGGAGAGATGGTGAACAGTCATTAAAACCCACTATGATTAGTACAATATTATTTAATTGATCTAGTTCTCTTTCAACTATTCAATAATGCATATACATATTTCAATCAATCATAACAAACTGGATCTTTGCTGTCTGTGCAAAACACATTTTAGCACACTTTACTGCACAACTCAGATAGTACAGAGTACTGCACTAATACAGTTTGACTGTGTATGAAAAGCTGGTAGAGGGATTTTTACTTAAAAATTGAGACAATATTAACAAGTTAGATTACTTGAGAATAAAAAGATAGCATAGTCAAAACATGCATAAATATTGAGATGTCACATTATAGATGATTTTTAATTGCAATATACAAAAGATTAAGAACATATTCAGAAAAGGTTAGTTTTAGTCACACATTTACTGCACAGACTCAATTATATTTCCCACAAGCTGCTGTGTTGATGTCCACTATTTCTGTATTTCTCTATTTTGTTAAGTCTACTCTAAGTACACCTATGTACACAACTTAAGCAGTAGCATTCAACAATGGATACAGTTTCATGGTGTCTTAAAACCAGTGGTTCATGTGGTATTACAAGGAATTCTAAAAATAATATGGCATTTCTTTTAAAATGAAAGTATTATAATGCACATCCCTTCCCCCACCCAAGTAAGCCCATTGTTAGGTGTCTGGTCATCTGGTGTGCTGTTCAAAACCCTCAAAGTCATTGTGTTCTTAAAGGAAAACTACATTTATTACAAATTTTATTTTATTTTTGTTGTTGTGACCATCCTGGAAGGCAGTTTTGGCTCTCACTCCCAATGCATTAAATACAGCAGCCTAGTCACTGGCCCTATACTTCTATGTATGTATCTATAATATAATATCTATAATATGTGAACTGTAAGTCAGCAGGCTGTAGAGTGGCATAGTTTGAAGCTTGAGTCCACTGACCAAGCACATCCATTACAGTTAACAGATGGAAGCAGTTGCCAAAGTAGATAAGAGTTGTCTAATTGTTGCTTCACCCGTCAATTTTTAGTGATATCTTTAAGTTCTGCGATCTGGACAATCCCTTTGGTTATTGTGAACTTATTACTTTTGATGAAAAAAATGGTCAAGGGTACAAATATAAAAACCAAGGTGTAAGAAACAACCCCAACCAACCAACCGACCAACCAAATTACCACCAACACTAATTCCAAAAAAGTTGACTCACAGTGTGAAAAAGAAATTAAACAGAATATGATAATTTACTTTTCTTTTTTTTTAAATGCAAAGACAATATTTTTTTAAAGTTACATCTCATCAACTGTATTGTTTAATGTAAATATATGCTTATTCTGAATTTCATGCCAACAACATGATTCAAACAAGTTGCAACAGGGGCAACAAAAGTGGGATAGTTGTGGAGTGCTCCTGTTTGGACATTCCACAGGTTCAGACACACGCTCACCACTTTGCCAAACACATGATGTATAAAGGACATTACAACATAGGTACAGGAACACTTGTTTGAACAGAAAGCTTGCTTTGATATGAGGGCATAAAGGCATAATCCTGGTTTCCTACAACTTTCTTTTTTTTTTTTTTTGCAGTTTGTCCTTCATTACTTACAATCATGATAACACTGTACTCTCCAAAATTATTGCTGAGATCTGGGAATATGTTGACTATGATAAAATGAAGTTGCGCCAACAAAAAAAAAAACAACAGTTTATTGTGATTTTCTAAACCACTTTATTTGGAAGTCTAACTATGGAAGGGAAAACAGGAAGTGTGTCAGTAAACTATTTAGATTTTGATTCCAAACAAGTTCAACCAACCATTTGGGGCGGCTGTAGCTCAGGAGGTAGAGCAGTTTATCTAGTAATGGGAAGGTTGCTGGTTCGAATCCCGGCTCCTCCCCAGCTCCATGTCGAAGTGTCCATGAGCAAGATACTGAACCCCAGATTGCTCCTGATGAGCAGTTGGCGTCTTGCATGGCAGCCTCTGCCATCAGTGTATGAATGTATGGGTGAATTTAGCAAGTATTGTAAAGCGCTTTGAGTGGTAGTACACTGGAAAAGTGCTATGACCAGACCATTTACCATTTGTATAGGGTTGTTTCCAACCTGTCTGATTATCTGACTTTCACTGTGGTCTCAGATCTCAGCTATCACCTTGGTGAATACAACGTTATTAGAACTGATAAGAATGGCTGGACCCATTAAAAAAAGGCCCAACTTTAAATTAACTGGAATTTCCTTTAATGGCTCAAACAGACTGAAACATTAAATTGGGAAAAAGTTCAAATACTAGATCTGTACTGTATATGTGACGTTTGGTTAATGTGACAGCATCAAAACAGTAGAAGGGAGCAGAGGAAGTAATTAATTGATTTCTAGTCCCAGTCAAAAGCTGAAGCTCAGTTAAGGTACAGAAGAAGAGCTGTCAAACTCCAGTGAAGTATGTTCAATACCACCATAGCCATTCATCTTCTTCAGCTTCAGCTGGTCCCCATGTGTCAGGCCCTGGGTCTCCAAGACTGCCTCCTTCTTAGAAAACATCCGGCTGATCTCCATGAAAGTCTTATTTTTAGTCTCTGGGATAATGAAATGGACATAGGTGGCCACGGACAGGCAAATGGTGGCAAACACCAAGTAGCAGTAGGATCCTGCTGACATCTGATGGTTGGATGTGGAAGATGGATGGAAGAAGAATGCGAGGGGATGGAAAAAAATAGATTGAGACTGAAGGTTTGAGAATTGGATAACTCACATTACACTGCACAATGTCATGACACAAGTGATCTATGAATTGTCAATCCAAAGAGGAAGTTTTGAATAAAAAAAACAAGGGTGTCAAAACAGTGATCAAAGCTGAAGGAAAGGGTTAAGAATGTATGCTGTCACAGATTAATAGACAAACACATGGTCAAAGACAATGAACATCCAGGTTGTAATCATGACTGGGAAACTTTTCTGAAACTTGGACATTCATGATACAGAAAGGCTTCAAAAAAGTACACAACACACATCACCTCGGCCTCAAAAAAGTACTCAACACACATCACCTCGGCCTCAAAAAAGTACTCAAGACACATCACATCCGCCAAGCACCATTGTTCAAGTTCAGTAAACCCCAATTGAATAGATACAGTATAGTACTATATTACTAGCGCACTGTATTTTAACTCTCACTTTACCCTGTTGGGTTGTCCTGTGATGTAAGCATCTAGTATTCAAGATTCAAGATGACGTAAAGATGGCATTTTTACCTTGTAAGTAAGCATGCTCCGATTAATCAGCCAATTGTCTGAACTGGACTGTATTAATTTAACTTACAAACCTGACAGCACAGGAAATGCTCCTGAAAAAACAGAATTAAACATTTATCTTGTGAAATTTTCTTTTTTTTTAAAACAGCTCTGATGGGGTTCCCATTAGCTCAGTTGGTATAGCAGGCGTCCCATGTACAGAGACTTTGTCCTCGCTGCAGCATCTCGGGTTTGAGAAGAATTTTTACAACCTTTCTCTCCCGATCTGCAGACTATAATCCATCCATCACTGTTACTCATAAAGCGAAACACAGCAGGTGCATCTAGCATTGAAATTAAATGGGAGATGACACATTGATTGGTTGATTGCATGTCATGCCAAAAACAGTAATACAGTAGGATTAACTGATAGACTAAGGGGCCTTCTCATGACTCTACTTTGTGCCTCCTTGTCTTTTATGTCCTTCATCTTTCTGCCTTTGACCTGGACAATTGAAATTGAGTGCATCATATTGAAGGATGTCCCCATTCCTAAAATGCTCCCTGAGGCGAGAGGAAAGAGGAGGCTTGTTGAAGGAGCTATGAGCAATTTGCACAGGTGCATACTTTGCAGTAGTTTAGACACCTGTGACAAACAAGGAGGTGTGACAAACAAGTGGAATGTACAAGCTGCGGTGGGAGTAGGAATCTTCAAATGTGTTCCCTTTAATAAATTAGTTGTATTAGTTATTTAAGCCCATATGCAAAGTCAGACTTTCTACCCTTCACTGTTTGTACAGTTCCTTTGAGCAACATTTTTTTCAAGACATTTAACCTTGACTTGCATTATATAATGTCATGTTGTGAATTTAATTAAAATTGCACTCTAGTTTATGTACTATAGATAGATAGTTTAAAAGTCAAATTTGTAATATAGTTGATTATTACTTCTCATTCCCAACTTGGTAAATTCTGACACTTTCGGCTGCAAAAAAATCCAAAGCTTCAGTATTTGACAAGTTGGGAATGAGTCTCAGTAATCTTACAAATTGGACCTTCACATAGGGTCCCATTTAAGGACCTCTGCACACAACACTGGCGCTCATGGTCTGACCGTGTGGAGGTCAGGAAGACAGTCATGTGGGCTCACTTATAACTTTTCAAAGTGAGGGAAGAAACATAACATGTCACAAGTTCTGCTTCGAGTTCCACTGTTCTGTTTGCTTTAGGGAAGAGTTCCTGATATTAAATTTGCTGATCAAGACTGGTCAAGAAGATGTGGCGCCACACCATGAGAACAATTAAGAGAGACACATCTAAGACAACCAATACAAAAGAGAAAGAGGGGCACGTTGTGGCCTAAGGGGTTAAGATGTATTCTATATAACTGTAATGTCATTGGTTGGATCTATGTTGCATGTCTATGTCTCAATAAAAATAAAGGAAAAAAGGAAAACACACCACTCCTGAGATGATGGCTTGCAGGAAGACAAAAAAGTAGAAAGTGACACAGTCTTAACAGATGACATTATTTATCCTGCAAGGCAGGTGGTCTCTGATTTTACACTAGGTGCAAATAGGGCAAACACACTTACTGAAACTTTTCAACCTTTCTGAATGTCTCGTAGTTTTGTCTGTCAACACTGCGAGACATGTCAAAATTAGATTTTGAGCTGATAATTCTTGCAGCACACTGCAGTTTTGTGACTGAAAAAACAACAGAAGAGTGAAACTTTGAAAACAACAAGAATGCGACTGTTACTGTCTGATCTGTCACAGGCATAAAAAAGTGAGACATAGGTTTTAAACTGCCTGTTTAAAATATAATTTGATCTTTCAAGCAGGTCTGTGATGATTAAGTTAAAGAGAACATTTACAGGTCCCAAATGTAACAAGCAGTCACTGTTGGGAGCTTCCTAAAACTGTGAACAAGACTGTGGATTGGAACCAAACAAAGTCAGTGATCAGATTTATCAGTTCTGATCACATTAAGTTTTGATTGGGAGCCTGAGTAGGCTATCACTGGTATTAACATTTAGGACAGACAAATAATAGCACAGGGCAGCACAGAGTAGCTTTCACCTGTAAGAAGGGGAAGACAAAGCCCACTGTGAAGTTGGATAGCCAGTTGAGTGATCCTCCTACAATGTAGGCTGCTGGACGGTGGGACTGTTTAAACAGCTCTGCTGTGATCAGGAAAGGAACCCCAGCTGGAAAAGGATTATATAGCAAAAGATATTAAAAATCAATAAAAATCACTCACAGACTTTCAGTTCATTGAGGGAAAAACTTTTAGCAATTTGGTAATGCATTTCCACTAGGTTGGGCTGTTCGTGAGAGACAAAGAAAAGTGAAAATCTGTTCAGCAGAGGCTTAGATAAATGATGACATGTCAAAAACTCTTGATCCTGAATTTGCCATAATTCATATTCAAAGAGCTAAAACTCCCATTTTAAATGCAGACTTTCTGTAATACATTTGTAGTGGGCGGATGTGGCTCAAAATATTCTTTATAGAGGACCTACAGAGTATTAAAAAAATCATGTACACAGTATTACAAACATAAATGCTTAATAAATGGTTTACAATGCATTGCATTGTTTGTTGACAGTCAAACTATTGACTAAAGTTTAATTAACTATAATTTTAACCATTTATTAATGATGGTGATTATATAGTGTTACTACAGGTTTTTTCTTTTATTGGATTACCTGACTGTTTTAAGATGCAGAGTAGTATCCATGATGAGTAAACTGATGTTAATGTGTAAAACCAGGGAAGTGCCCCATTAATTATCTTAAAGGGATAGTTTGGGTTTTTTGAAGTGGGGTCATATAAAGTACATACCTATAGTCGGTCTGTTCCCTACCGTAGTTGCCGATCAGCGTAGCCTCAGTTTGGAGAAGCAGAGAGCCGCTCCAGCCCAGACGCTCAGCTTTGTACTGCAGTGAACGGAGACCAGATGCAAAGCGAATTTTAACCATGTATAACAAGGCCCACCTAAAAAAATCTGTCAGTTCAAGTGTCCGTTGTATAGAGAAAATTCACACCGCTTTACATCGCCGTCAGACCGCCCTTTCTTTGGCACTACATTTTCTCAACCAGAGACCCAAAACAGGGGATCTGCGAGTGGCGAAATACAGTGCGAGGCTCAATTGAGCTAATGCGCAGGGATACGGAGGTTCTTACAATGGACACTTGAACTGATATAGATTTTTTTAGGTGGCCCTTGTTTTAAGTGGTTAAAATTTGCTTTTCATCTGGTCTCCGTTCACTGCAGTATAAAGCTGAGCGTCTGGCTGCAGCGGCTCTCTGCTTCTCCAAACTGAAGCTGCACTCAAATTGTTTTCAGTGCTTTACGCTCGTCAACTAACTGAGCTAAGAGTAAACATTGTTCCTCTGTCCTGTTTGGTTTTCGGGTTCTTTTACTGGCTTCCATTGTTGTTTGTTTGTTCCCATGGTTTATGCCAATCAACTCCGCTACTTATAGGCTACTGGGCAGCAATCACAGAAAATGTTGAAAGCTGAGCCATTTTTCCCCCGTTAATACCAAATAGATTAAGTATTATGTAAGGGATAATGCCCGACGAGGTGTCCATAATCAGGAATTAATGGACGACGCGGGGGCACTGAAGGACTGACGGACTGCACTCAGTGTTGGAAATAAATTGTAAACAGCGGCTTTGACTGCGTTCCCGTCGCTATGGTTACGCCAGCCAGCGCATTAATTTAGACGGTGAACAGACAATTTGACTGGAACTACTTAGTAGGTGTCCATATACCAGGGATTAATCTACACCCTACAATCAGAATCGAGTATTCCCCCAGACCATGGTATAATTGGTATTAAGTATAGATTAAATATAAACGTAAGTGAATAAATATAACAACTATCAGCATGTGAATAGGCTACTGCGCAAGTAGGCCTGTATTTTCAAACATTTTGTACGCTACTTTTAAAGAATGCCTTACAATTTATTCAACAGAGATGTTCATTACATAACATAGTATTCATAATTACACCATGCTTTAATAGAGACTAGATTCTATGATTAGGCCTATAGATTTCACTGTCCATTCTATGCCCATTATCACTAAGAGCGCACTTTTATTTCTTTATTTATTTCTTTTGATCAACCAATCACACCTTCTAAAAGAATGTGTCATACCTAGCAACGGGGTCAACCACACCTCCTCACTAAGATAAAAGTTTCTGTCCCTTCCTTGCTCAGAGTTGCTCTGAGGAGTTTCTTGAATCACTTCTAAGCTAGGACTCCTTGCTAGAAATTTTTAGGCTAAGTTAGGAGCTCTCTGAGAGTACTCTCAGAATCTTTATGAATACGGTCATTCAGCTTTTGGAAAATATATTTCTCCTACCTACTTGTCTTTCCGCCATTTTCTCCTCTGCTTAAGAAAGTTGTAAGCCACTTAAAAGTCCTCCTATTCCTACAGTTTTCCACTTTAGGAGCTCTCTTAAGGGCTACGATGCTTTATGAATAACTTTGATCTTAACTAGGATCTAGTCTCAACTTTAAGGGGAAATTCTTAGAAAATGTCATAATTCTAAGAATTTTCTTAGAATTTCGTCACTAGGAGCAACTCTTTGTACTAGGAATCTTTATGAATACGGCCCCTGATCTTTTCTGTTTTACTGCTAATCATCTTGTGTGGCCTGCCTTCTTCCAGGTCACAACGGTGGTTGATTTTGTTGTCCTGGGGCCGTATTCACAAAGCATTTTATCTTACCGCTAGGAGTGCTCCTAACTCGAGCTAAAATATTTTACGTAGGAGTTTTTTTCTTAAAAGTTATTCACAAAGCCACTGAGACCTACTCATACTAAGGATAAATCACTAAGAGTGAACTAAGAGTGACGCGCCGTTACGTCAATTCTCGTGCATGAGTTTAGAAGCGGTCAATACGGTTATTGGTTGTTCAGAGCTAGGCAGTCTCGTGAAACTCATCCGCAACATCCCACAAACGAGCCCACTAAATCACCGAAAAACAAGGAAATAGCTAGAAATGAATTGCTATCAAGTAGTTATGGACAGTGCAGTTAGCAGTATACACGCATGATGACAAGTTTGTGCAGACCACGTATACAGTGATCACTGTACTTGCCCTCTCTGGGCTGAGGCGTATTTCGCCGCGCGGGACATGAAATCAACGTCTCATCTGCCCAATTCCTCTCTCCACAACATTTCGTGTATTTTTGTGTGCTCTAACATATATGGAGGAAAACAGTAAACAGTAATAAATATGGATTCAACAAATAAAAGGTGACAAAGAGCCAATACGATGTTTTTTATGCATAGGACTAAGCATAATCTGCATAATCACTTACATGTTATACTTTAACTGTGCTCCCGGTTGTGGATTCAGATAAGGTGTCAAGAGCCACGTCTTGCAGGGATAGCCACTGTCAACCAGCAAGTGACACCCAGCTGGTACATGGTGCCTCTCAAAAAGCTGCCTCAGACCGCTCTCCATTAAAATACGCGACTCATGGGTAGACCCAGGCCACTTTGCAACAACATCAAGAATGTTAAAAGTTGCATCAAAAAAAATCTGCGTGTTGATGGAATTTACTTTCTTTCTATTGACGAACACGTCCTCATCTTTTGATGGCGCAATTATTCATTTTTTTATTTTTAATGTTATTGCAGTAATTCCACAACAAGATTTATACCCTCACGATTTAGCCCATATCTCTTGATCAATTCACAGTCTTCCATTGTCTCCAAAACATTTCATCTTGCAGCCATTTTCCAATTCTTTGTGAATAGGTCTTACTGAGTTAGGAGTCCTCTTGAGGACTTTTAGGCTCTCCTAGACTTAGGTGCTACTTTTAGGCCTAAAATACTTTGTGAATTGCTTTGTGAAATTAGGAGTCCTAAATTGACTGACACGCCCATTATTTTTAGGAGTTTCTCCTAAATTCGCCAGTTAGGAGCTACTTTTAGCCCTAAGATTCTTTGTGAATACGGCCCCTGCTCTATATGAAAAATGCCCTGAGATGAAGATAGATGATTCAATAATGAAATTGACTTGAATTTTTGACTTGAAAAGGGGGAGATTTGTGTTGAGAACAGTGCGCTATTGTAGGCTAACATGTAAAGTTATAATTACATTATTTTAATATCATAGGTTGTGATATAAAATGGGCCGATCTGAGGCATGAAACTCCAGGGCTGAACATTTTCGATACCTTTTGCAAGTCTTTCTAAAGGCCCCTTAAAAAAGTTTAAGGTATGGCCTTTAGAGTAATCAAGTCAATAGTACTGCTTATTACAAGTGGTGGAACAAAGATCAGACAGAAAGTGCAGGATATTCTGTGGTACTTATAAAATACTTATGTCACCCTTTCTCACTTGCAAGTTACAAACATATATTTCCTTACTTTACGATCATGGTATGTCTTCATTAAGATCGAGTCAGTACTGAGACCCAAAACTGACATTTCTGCCTTCAAAACAATACAATGAATCAAGGTTTTTTTTTTTTGTCATTTGGCTGAACCTGCCTGGACCGATACAGAATCCAGCGATGATCCCGACCACACAGCAGACACTAATGTAGCGCATGAATGATAAATGAACCTGTGGAGAGAAGAAAACAGCATAACATGAAGAAGTCAGTCACTCTGCTCATTGTCTCTTTTACCACAACCACATCTCCCTGTACTGGAATGGTTTGGGTTACAATACTTTAAGGGAAGACACGCACGCACGCACACACACACACACACACACACACACACACACACACACACACACACACACACACACACCTGTAAAATTAGGGCTAATGTGATTCCAGCACTGCAGATCCCCATCATTGCAAAACCCCCGATCATAAGAGGCCTCCTGCCCAGCTTCTCTATGGTGAAACACTGCAAGAGGAGACACAGACCTTATGTCAGACACTGTTAAATGAATGCAGATGCAACATAAACCTCAGTGAGCTTTAATGTTGCTAAAGGAATAACTGGACATTTGTGAAGCACAAGCATTTTATTTCTCTCAGAGAGTGAAATAAGAATGCTTGAGCTCTTGTCTTTTAAGTGCAACGTGCAATGTTAGATAAGCCTGGTAAGCCTCTTAAAGCTAGCCTGACTTTTTTTTTGCGATCACCACAGGAGCAAGTAAAATTCAAATCAAAAGGTTCATATATGGTCAGCTTCTATCTTTCTTATATCCTTTATTGAGAGGTCTTTTATGATATTAGTACTATCAAGTAAATTCTTGATCACCTCTCTGACATTTTATAATGATGAAATATTATTATATCACTGCTAATGATGGTTAACAAATGTGTAACAGACATGTGATGAATTAGTAGCATGTGTGTTATTATTACTATTACTATTATTATAATGTTTAATGTTCATGGACAATGACAACTGATCTGGTGCTGTAGAAGAGCCTTGCCGATGAGTCAGAATTAGTGAAACGGAGGGACTTCTTTGCTATTCTTTACAGGTCAGGAGCTGGCAGATGTAAGTAAGGGACCTAACACAGCAATATTTAAAAAAGCTAAATTATTTCAGAAACATTTTAATGGTTTACTTGAAAGGCCCTTTGACTGAAATGGTCAGAACTATCTACTTGAACATGTGTTTCAAAACATGTCGTCATTTCTATATTATATAAACTCTTATAAGTCAAGTTATAAATCCTCCAAGCACACATGTTTATTTGTTATGTTACTTGTTACTCTGTTCATTAACTTCATTCATCTTATAAGCACACATTGATGACAAAACGAATGAGCTTCCAATTTGCATGTAATTCAAATCATTTAAATGACTCCTCTTTAACAAGAGGCCAGTTCTCTATCCACACAAAGGAATTAATCAGTCAAAGAGCTCCAAGGATCCTCTTTCTTCCAAAACATGCCCCTAGACTATAAAACTTTAGAACACATGCTCTTACAGCTGCTAATGGTCTCTTGTCCCTTCATCTTGGCTTTTGCTCATCACCCTTTTTGGGCTCTCCATGGTGAAGTCCTCCTGGTTGGCCACGTGGCCAACAGGCATTGTGGGTACTGGCTTTCTGTTTTCACACTTTTACTGAGAGCTGAAGAAAGCTCCAGAATTAACTCTGAACTAAGAAGAAAGACTGCAAAGATTCCTAAAAGCCACAAGCGAAGCCTGTAGTTTGCTAGATAAATAATATGAATAATAATAATAATTCAATTTCAAATCCTCCTTTTTTTCTAATTATTTTTTTTTACTTTTGAAGACTTTTCTTCAAAAGTCAGTGCATCTCAACCATGCAGCTTTTTACTGAACTCAACAAGACCAGGGAACGCATGCTGTGACAACTCCTGGAATCATTATCCTGAAGATGTGAGACCAGCTACTTCACTGAACTTACTGTACAGCAGTTATCTCAAGGAAATTGAATCGAAAGCAACTGGATTTGGTTTTTTGTCTTGAAGACGTTTCACCTCTCATCCGAGAGGCTTCATCAGTTCTGCTCCCTTGACTAGGCTGAGACTAGTCCAACTAGCCGGTGTGGAGGTCCAGCTATTTAACCTCTCAGGAGGCGGGCACAAGGCCACTGAGGCCTCTGGGTTGTATGTGCTCCATTATTGCCAAACGACAGTCGTTAGTATGGTCGTTGGGGATGGTGGAAAGTTGGTTTCGACTTTGTTAGTGTTCTATTGTGTTGTAACGACAGTCGTTGGAGTCACATGAGGCCCTCTGTGCACAGCCGTTATTCTTAGAGGCTAAATTGTTGAATCTCCTGGGAAGACATGAAAGGGCAGCATTGTAAATTGGAGATAGGTGGTGTCGCAGACCCCCTCCTCTGTTTAGAGATGGTTTTTCAATTTTTGCATAGATGGCTTCTTTTACTCCTCTTTCAAACCATCTATCCTCTCTGTCCAAGATGTGAACATTATTGTCCTCAAAGGAGTGAGCTTTTTCCTTGAGGTGCAAATAGACAGCAGAGTCTAGGCCTGAGGAGTTGGCTCTCCTGTGTTGGGCCATGCGTTTGTGTAGTGGTTGTTTTGTCTTACCAATGTAAAAATCTTTGCATTCCTCATTACATTGCACTGCGTACACCAAATTGCTTTTGCGGGTGTGTGGCGTTCGGTCTTTGGGATGTACCAGTCTCTGTCTGAGTGTGTTACTGGGTTTGAAATACACAGGGATGCAATGTTTGCTAAAAATCCTCCTGAGTTTCTCTGATACCCCAGACACATACGGGATGACAATGTTCTTTCGTTTGTCCTGCTTTTGTTCCTCCACCACTTTGGTGTTCTTTCTGGAACCTGCTGCAGTTTTCACAAAGGTCCAGTTGGGATAACCACAAGTTTTGAGGGCACCCCTCAGGTGTTGATGTTCTTCCCCTTGTGCCTGCGAGCTGGTGGGTACGTTATCAGCTCTGTGTTGCAGGGTTCTGATAACGCCCAGTTTGTGTTCCAGTGGGTGGTGTGAGTCAAAAAGTAGGTATTGGTCTGTGTGCGTGGGTTTCCTGTATACCCCAATGTGGAGGCTCCTGTCCTTTTCCATATGGACATCACAATCTAAGAAGGGCAGACTCTTATCCTTAACATCCTCTCTGGTGAACTTGATGTTTCTGTCCACAGAGTTAATGTGTTCAGTAAAGGCTTGCACCTCCTGGGTTTTGATTTTGACCCATGTGTCATCCACATATCTGAACCAGTGGCTCGGTGTTGTTCCCTCAAAGGAATTCAGGGCCTTGCTTTCTACTGTTTCCATGTATAAATTTGCCACAATGGGAGATACCGGTGAGCCCATGGCACAGCCATGTTTCTGTCTGTAAAATTTGCCATTAAAGAGAGCGACTTACACAGGATAACTCACTCCAGAACAGAACCAAACTCAAACCAGAACACATTTGCCAACTCCTGGATTTATGTCTAAACACCACATATTTCCAGTTTAATGGCAAATTTTACAGACAGAAACATGGCTGTGCCATGGGCTCACCGGTATCTCCCATTGTGGCAAATTTATACATGGAAACAGTAGAAAGCAAGGCCCTGAATTCCTTTGAGGGAACAACACCGAGCCACTGGTTCAGATATGTGGATGACACATGGGTCAAAATCAAATGGATGAATGAGAATGAGAATATTCACAAGCCTGTACAGCAGTTATCATCTGGCTGCACTGCAGCTCCCAAGGATCGACAAGTGTGCTTCCTGTGTCTGGCACTCTCCAAAAGTATGTATCAATACATATGTATCAATAAACAAACAGGTGATTTAACTGTAGGAGTGGAAATAATGCTTAGTTCCATAATATCAGATTTTATAATGCACATCCATGTGTTTTATGCATCTTTTCTCAGGAAATTTAGCTCACGCGGTTTTTTATCAAGAAATAAATTCAGCATATTGCTCCTAATAAGACTGTCATTTTGAGTTGTTTGTGTATGCAGTAAAAATAGATGAAGTGTGTTCATTAGTGAGCGTTAGAAGTGTTAGTAGGTGTATGTTTTAATTTTGGACAGAGCCCAGTACCGTGCCCTAACAGCAGCTCTGTAACACACAGATATGAGATCATCTCATCTCATCTCACAAATCATCTCATCTTATTTCAAATCACTCAATTCTACACGATGTTCTAGACACAACTCCAACAAAAAATTACACCAGGTGCAGTATAATTGCACCTTTCCACTTTGCAAGTTTACCCCAATGAGTCCGGCGATGATCTCTATGATTCCTGTTCCTGCTGTGGTATACTGGATCTCTGGTGCTGGGATCCCAGCATTCTCAAAGATGTCATTGGTGTAGAACCAGATCTGTGGTGGAAAAATAAGTGCAGTTATCAGTGAGGTGAAATTAATTTTCACAGTCTTGCTTTCTTAACTCTTTGATGCGCAAGTTCTGCATACCCCTTCTAATGGGCAACATGGGTCAAAAATGACCATCATTCATTATTCATTTAATTTCAAACAGCTAAACAGCTAAAAAATAATAGCTAAATATAGTTAAAATGTTGAAAATATATTAAGTTTGTGTGTGTTTGGTGGGTATTTCAGTACACGCTTACGCACACATTTTTGGTTATCTGTGTGTATGTGTGTGGTCATGTGTGCAAGCTTACACGTGCATATTTGACCAAATTTGTGAGTGTGTGTGTCACTATGTGTAAACTGCATCCACTGGCAAATCTGTCTCTGACAGTGTGTTTACCTGCCTCCAGATATTTTTCCTCTCAGTTAAATGGGACTTAATGCAGCAGTTGGTCAGCACTCCAATTGGTTAAAAGCCCACTGATTAAAAAGTATTGGTTGGATTGCTTCCAGAGGCACATTGTTGCGACCAGATTGTATGTAATCTAGTCACATGAATAATTTGCATCGCGTTTGGTCCAATCCCACCATAAGGCTTGAAATTGCTGTGTCATTGATAGAGAAGTGAGGAGACAGTTGAAAAAAAGTCCACTTAAAAGGTACACTGTGTAGTGTTAAGTAATTTATTACCTCAAATCAACGTCTTTATTCATAAATAAGTCCTCATTGGTGTAAAATTATCTCTGCCAACCACAGTTGGAGAGAAGTGAGTGGAAATGGATAAACCACAAAAGCGCAAGGAGGGCGCAGAGAAGCTACGAGAACAAAGGCTTAAAAGTCTACAAGTGGACGCAGCAAAATGTGCCAAAATTAATTAATGATATGTTTGCCATTGCCACCACAAGTTCGACTGCGGCAGCAGGTGCAGGGCCTGAGGAGGAAGGAGAATTAGCTATTCAGGTGGATTCGGAGGAGAAGGAGAGAGATGTGACCCAGCAGGGACACATTGAGGAAGAGGAGATCAGAATAGCTACTGTCAGCCTGGTAAGAAGTAGCCGAAATATTAGCAGAATGAAGAGGGGCGTTTCATGTAGGTAGGGCGGAGGGGTGTGTGTGTATTGCCTTTATAGCCTTTGTTTTCAAATAATGCTATGAGTAGACTTGTGTCCAACTTACAGTGTTATTTTAGCTTGCCATAAAGTTACAGTTTGCAGGTGTTACAGCTTACAGTTATTATCATGTAATATTAGTGAAACATTGCTTTGCCGAAATGGATGAATTATCATTAGTAGGTAACCAGAGAAATGACAGTAGTGAAATTAACATTCCTGCCTTTCTCTCTTTCTCTGTGTTTAGTCAAGCCGGACTGTTGAAACAGGAGTGGAGGAGTCACAGGGAGATCAGGCAGTTGTAGACTACTTTAGCCGTTTTTAATACTTCAAGGTGCCACTTTGGTGAGGAGCTCTTTATTTTACATGGATATATGGTCTTACTGTGGGCATAATTGTGTATTTGTATAAAGAGTATATTTTATTAAACACTGAAAAGTCATCTCTAGCAGCGTTTCTTTGACACCCACTTTCACTTAAATAATAATAATATAATAATAATTCACACAAGATGGGAATTGTGACACTGTGACCATCTCTCCAAGATGAAAGTCTCTGTGAGTAGTGAAAGGGTGTATCAATTTTTTAACATGGTTACTCTCCCATGAAGGCTACTGCCCTTTATTTCAATTTTTGCAACAACACAATGTGCGCATACATCCTCTGGTATGTCGTGTGCCTCCGCATATCGTATAAATAATAATGGTGGGCTGCCATGACCAAAAATGCCAGGGCCATTTTTTGGTCCCAGTCCAGCCCTGCCTTAACCCCTTACTCAATCAAATTTCAAAGAGGCCCAGTTAGACAAGATTTCCCGAAGCCCAGGTCATAAAGTCGATAAGTCGAAAGTTGCAATACGATTCAGTGCCTTATTTAGTACATTGAAGTGGCATAGTAGTTGTAACTTGTCTGTTGTCAACAACTGACTGTTAATTAAAGTACAATTCTATCATATTTCAACAATATACAACATTTTCACATTGAACTGGAGGGATTATAAAAAGGCTGATTTTTTTTTTTTTTTTAAATAAAAACAGTCTCAAGTTATTCTTATTATTCTTGTTAATAAGCCATGACACATCTTAAGATTCTTAACCACCAACATCATAATAAACAATCTCAATGCATCTTAATAACTGAACAGTCAGTGGGAGACGTGACTGTCAGGATTTCAAATCTGGACTGGAATCATTCTCATATGCACAGGTCTACCTGTTACTACCTATGAGTGACCAACTGTTGTTTTACATTTTTCATTGATTTTTATAATATCAGTGTGTACAGCTAACATAAATTGCTTTAAAAAAAGAGTTAGTTCACACCTTTATCATTATTTAGTTAACTATTAGTGTCCACATACTTATTAGTTTGTACTTTCCCTCTAAGAAGTGAACATTGCTGTTACACATTGCTGTGTGCCGTGGAAACAGTCTGTTAACTGCTGCAAAAATCATTGGTCTCCCATCCCCAAATTTTGCGATCTCAATTACAGAGTGATCGCTTTCAAAGCTTTCACTATAGCACATGATCCCTGATACCCCTTCAACTCATTTCCCCCCTTCTTCCAGATGATAGCAGATAACTGCAGGTCATTTAAATGGAAAAATTATTTTAGCTGAGGATTGTCCCCTCTGCCAGAGCTAGCTAATTATGTGTTTTGTAAAAATGTATATGTTGTTGTGAGTGATCTATGTTCTTGAGGCATGGTGCACTCATCCACAGAGCATGCATAATGATACATATATAGATAGTTTGGTTGAATAGATAATGGTGTATTCCTTCATCCCTACCATCCCCACACTAAAATCTATCGATCTATGAAATCAAAGAGACCAAAGGGATTTGACTCGGAGATTTCATAACCATGACTTGAGACTTGCAAAACAATGACTTTGTCTCACTTCTGGCATACAAATGATTTGAGTTGTGGAGCTGAGTGAGTATGGCAGTACGATGGTTGTTATTAATAACAGATGAGACACAACTGAGACACATTGTCACATAGTACTCAAAATGCTGTCACTTTTCTGGCATCTATTTGGCTGGCTGTAAATAAAATTACTTGCCAACAGGGTAGTAAGCTGAGCCTGAATTGACATTGTCCAGTCAAATATTTTTATGGACCAATGCTTTGTTAGTTGTGACTAATGAGGTCGCTTGTAGTGACAAACGAACGGATAATTGGTCAACTCTGCAGTTATCTTCAGCACTCCAGAGCCTTTAAGCCCCTTTTGCTCTTTTTTTCATACACTGCACATTTTCTAATTTTGCATATCAAATTTAGGGGAAACACCCAAGGAAGAAACTGTGGTGTAAACGTTGGACTAAATAGTAATTTGAGAACAGACCACCAAACCTCCATTCCTTCTGTGTATACATCACTTAATTCCCAAGTCCTCACCGCATCGATGCCAGACAGCTGCATGCCGATGTTGATGACCACCACACTGAGCACCTGAAGGCGGACTGAGTCGTCCAGCAACAGTTTCCACACTGACAGTGTCTCCACTGACGACAGAGAGCGCTGCTCCTCCTGCATCTCCTCAATCTCAGCCTGGATGTTACACTTCGCTCTATACCACTTCAGGGCTGAGAGTCAGGATACGGAGCAGCATGGTTATAGCACATCATGAAATCATACAAAAAACACATCTGAAACACAGGTCATTACAGCTTTGTCCCTACTTGTGGTTTGCAATGCCAAAGTATCGTGAGGTCAGTTTGTCGGTCTGTCCACCTGTCATCAGCACCTTTTAATTTAGGTGTTTGCCGCAAGAGTTGATTCTTGGTGCAATCTATTTTTCTCTTTACCTTACTAGGCAGATGGATTTGCAAGATCATGTGATCATCTCGCAAATCCATCTTGCCAGGCTTCAAGGTGTGTCACGCAGTGGGTGAACCAATCAGTGTCCTTTGAGAAACTACTAGCTGTTTGAGACTGCAGCTATGGGTGTGATTTAGGTGTGACAGCCAGCGAGAGAGGCTACTGTTTGTTTGAAAACAACAATGGCCACTCCTCAAAAGGTTAGCATAGATGCTGATATATTATAAGTTATATCAGATGCCACCACTGGACACTCCCAGCAGATCCTTTGAGTCTGTGGGGTTGCACCATGGGGCCTCCATGGGTTAGACTTGTTATGGGATGTTCCAGAGGTCCGCTTGATTGGATTGAAATCTGGAGAATTTGGAGAGTGGGCTTACATCATGAGCTTTTTGTCCTAATAATTGGCTTATTCATGAGGAGTTTTCTTTGGTGGCAGGCCTCACTATCCTTCCGGGGAAGGTCACTACCATCAGAGAGTACCATTGCCATAAGGGGGTGTACTTGGACTGCAACAAAGTTTCGGTGGGTGATGCGTACCAAATGGCACCCACATGAATGCCAGGACCCAAGGTTTCCCAGAAGAACATTGCACTGTAAAGGGACAACCAATGTTGTTCACTTCACCTAACAGTGGCTTTAATGTTGTGGCTGAATGGTGTATATTCTCATGGCAAAATCCTTACCAGGAAAATAATTATTCAGAAAGTATGAACAAAAGCTTTTTATGGGATGGTAAGCCTGACAAGATCAAAATAACTGTACAATGATCATTCAATCAATGATGGTCTCAATTGTTGAACCTTGAGGCATTCAACTTTGTATAAAAATCCTGTTCCTTCAGTTAACTCCTTTCAAATTTGCAATATTAAATATTTTATACTTATCAGGATTTCCAATATAATCAACTTGAATCTAGCAAAGAAATCTAAACCCTGGTGTTATGGTATAATAGAAGCATATTACTTATGGATAGAACTTTACTCATGAAATCAATAAATGACAAAGGAATATTGTTTGTAAATGATCTTTTGAACAGTGGGGGCAAAATCATGTCTTAACAGTTTCAGAGAAAAGTATAGTATTGTCTGTGACTATTAGCATAGAGTCAACTCTGCAGCTATACCAGAAATATGTAGCACTGCCACACAACAGTATCTCTCTTTTAAAAGTAATGATGCCTATGAACTTAGACAACTGCTATGGTATAATATTTACAATATGTTACAACTAAACTTTTATTAACAATTAATTTAATGTAGCGGGTTCATTTCTTCCTGTAAAGATTCTCTTGTTGATGTGAAGCAGTTCTACAACACTGACCTGTGATGGTGGCGTGGACATTGTGTTTTTCAATCAGCAGGTACCTCGGGCTCTCTGGGAACCATGGCAACAGCATCAACTGAATGAAGGTGGGGACCACCACCACTGAAAGAAAGAGGGGCCAGTGCTCCTCCTGCAACAGTTACAACAGATGCTTAGAATATTAGAGCAACATTGATGATGTATGAGACCAATTACACTAGCTTATAAAAAAAAAAGATGATGCAAAATTTCATGTTTTGTGCTTGATGGCAGTTTTATTTCACAGTTAAAGCCTACATTGATTGTCAATGGTAAGGACATTATCTGAATAAGTCAAATCAATGGTGGCCACTTAACGACATCCCAGGTTGGATTCAGTTCAACCTAAATCAGTCCAAGATGTGCTTTGTCAAGTATGGTAACACTAGTTGTGTTTAATTGTCACAATTGTTTGTCTGGGGAAAGCCTGATTTTGGTTTCGTGCCTTCAAATATTACAATAGTAGTTGCAGTTTAAATGAAAAAATTGACACATTTACAAGTTTAAAAATAATCTGAGTTTCAGCTTTCACTGATACTTATGTTGAAGTGAAAAAAATAATCAGCTTAGTTAGAGCCAAACTTTTTTCCATACCATAACCACACAGTCACATGGATTTTGCAGCAGTCCTCTCCACATACCAAGTTGTTGTTACTGTAGTAAGCAGTGTTGGCTACCTTTCCTAGAAGCTCATGTAGGCCGAGGATTTGGGCGGTGAAGACTCCAGTGCCAATAAAGATACTTGGCACGAGACCCAGAAAGCCTCGCAGGTTCTTAGGAGCTATCTCACCAAGGTACATTGGTACTACACTTAGAGAGATGCCTGTAGTAGAAGAAAGATGAATGTAATAATGCAGTGATTTACTTAACGATAAAATGTTTTATATAGATTTCATAATGTATTTTAACTATAGTGTAAAAACAAATGGGGCATGCAAGTGAACCGAGCAAATAAAGAGACACGACAAGGATAAAAGTACAATATGTGGACGCTTGAATAAAGCATCTGGATGTCTGAATGTTAAATCAATATGTGATTGGTGAATGAAGTCCTGCAGATTGAAGTGGGATGAAAAAGGGTTTTAAGTTGAAACTGAAGGGGGCAGAATGTTTTCCAATTCAACGTGTTAATTATTTGCCCCCTGAGATAAAAGAAAAAAAACAGAGGGAAGGCTGTATATATAAATTGATCGATCTGGTTCAACAGCATTACTGTATGTTTTAGTTTTGGAATGGTTAGTAAATTAGGTGATCATTGGGGGAACAAAGGAGCAATATTTGGCAACAATTGGCTGCCTGTCTAATTCATATTCAAAATAATGGGGCAACATATCACCAGAGTGCGGAGCGACAGGGTAGTGCTGGTGTTTCACAACTAGCACATGTTGAACTAGGATGGACCATAGCTAACTTGTAAGCCTGCTAACGTAAGTAAATGTCTCCGTGACACAACACATACAACCAGGGGTGGGCTGGGGTTTAAATTTAGCCTAGGAGCTTGGTTTGGAGAGGCCTTTTATCCGATCGCATGACGGACGCAAGTGGAACCGTAATTTTAACACGAATACTATATTTGCAGTATGAAAACAATTTAATGATATTAAACACAATACACACAGATTAGTCAGTCAGTGTATTGAAGTACATAATGCTCACACATACTATGCATACTCATACTCACACACTATGTGTTTTCAATAATCAAAACGTGTGTGTGTGTGTGTGTGTGTGTGTTTAATGATAAGTGTAAAAGAGCTGTATGATTTAAAGGTTGCATGTGGTGGAGGATGAAGGTGACAGGGCTCAAAACATAAATGCCACAAAGACATAAAACACACATTTAAACCAATGAGACGTGTTTGTTTTGCTTTGTGCGTTTGTTAAAAGCAAAACAAACACGTCTCATTGGTTTAAATGTGTGTTTTATGTGTTTGTGGCGTTTATTGTCCGTCACATAGTGAAAGGGCTCAAAACAAAGTATTTTGAATCTTGAATCATTAGCTCGCTAGCAACATCATCACTAGCAAACAAACATGTTGGTGCCGTGGAACTTCTACGGAGTAAATGAGACAGATAGAACACAAGCCATCTGCAATCTATGCAATGGGAGCATCTGCAAAAAGCTTCAACACGACAATGACGTCACTGATCGGATCGGTGAATCAAGACATTACGACCGATCTCACAAATTGCACAAAATGCAAAATATTGGCCGATAAGATCGGCAGAAAGCCTAGTTCTGTGTGCCATGAACACATCCAAAAACACAAACTAGAGTGCTAGACGGGCCTGAAAATTACAATCCGACCCAACGCAGCCCGACATACCAGCATTAATTATCTGCCCGAAGCTGCTGGGTCCCGTATCGTGGCTGGCCTGGCTGACTTTAGCCGCGCTCACCTTCGCCCCTCCACCACGGAAAAGCTCGGTTAATTTGACGTATTTGGCTGCATCCTGTATTAACCGTTTTTTCTTTTTGCCCTTAATTTTTCTGCTCCACCCATCTCTTTGTCCGGCTTCTTTCTTTTTAGCACGTTTGCTATATATTTGAATTGATCCCACTCCTCTTTCTTTTGTATCTTTTTTTAAACAGGAAAGTAACGGTTTAATGACTGACTGAGCGATTGAGCCAATCACATTTCAATAGAAGCAAGGATTAGATCAAGTTGGGAGGGGTCGATCAAACCCCCCCCCTTTAATATGCAAAATATTAGATTGACCCAGTCTGACGTTCAACTCTGTGCCACCTGAGGCCGTTTTATGGGGTAGAAAAACGCCCCGACCACCGGCCGGTTCGGCCTGGAACAGACCGGCCGTTCGGGAATACTCCCACCTTTAAGTACCAAACTGTTGCTTGCAGAGTAATAGCTTCTGCCATCTTTTTAGCAAAAATGTCACAAAAATTAAAGCTCGTTGCAGCCTTCTGTTTACCTGTACTAAGATTTCAAATGCGTGCTGTCCCTGCTTAACTATAGTACTTTTCACACAGAGGTTCAGCATTGTTGCCGCAACGAAGGCTCACCTTTACACAGCCTTTGTTTGTTCACATTGAACTAATCAGAGCTGGCATAAAGGCTTTCCAGTTTGTTATTTCATACAGCATGCCAGCTTTGCGGAGGTTTCAACCTGTTAATCTAAACATGTACAGCCTTTTTTTTTGTGACTGAGATCCTGACCCACCAAGCATCGTGGAAATTGACAAAGTTAAGTTTTTTGCTTTAAATTACATCACACATACATAATCACCATCAGTAAATAGCGGACCCTGTCTGGGTCTCACTCATGAGAATGAGCACTGTTTTTTTTTCTGGGGGAAATTTCACTGAAGTCTCGGTTGGGAGGGCTGATTGTCAAAAGGGATTTTAACCTACATATCTAATTTGATGACACATAAGGTACTAATTTTACATTGAGTTATACATACAGCCAGTCATACAAATCCAACCTTATGCTAGATAAATTAAAATAATATTTATTCTAGGTACCTGGACAGAGAAGGCCTTTTTTTTTTTTTGTAAGTTCCTGGACATGGTGTCATTAAATGATGGGAGGGCAGATACCATTGCAGAGGCCATCCGTGGGGTAATCGCAGTCAAAGCCATACCAACAGATCGGATTTTTGGTTTGGGGACAGATGGTGCTGTTGTAATGGTTAGTAAGAACTAAATACGTTTAATTTTATGTATAGTTCTATCTATCTCTTACTAAATAGTGATTATTGTAATATCTATTGCTAAGGACACCATAATGGTGTTGCCAAACAGCTGACAGACCACAGCTAGTGTCTGTGCACTGTGCAGCACACCGCCTTGCTCTTGCATGTAAAGATGCTGCAGATAATGCGTCATTTATGCAAACGTTCTGAGGGCATCTTCAGGACCTGCATATTTACTTTAGAAACAGTGCCAATCGCACAGCTGTGCTGAAAGCAGCTTTCAGTGTTCTGGGAGTGGACAGCCTGAAAGTAACTGTAAGCAATCTAATCATTTTCAAAAAAATTTAAAGATAATTTCCCACACTGTCTGACTGTTTTGTGTTTTGTCTTTGTGTCCTTTGCTTGTTAGGTGGTGAAGGACACAAGATGGCTATCCAAAGGCACAGCCATTTCAACCCTTCAGAGGAATCTGGCTGCTGTACTGGCAGCTCTTGCTGAGGAGGCAGAGAACAAGGACCCAGTAGCAAGGGGCCTTCATACATACTGTGCCACATACAGGTTTGTGGCTTCTATCCACCTCCAGGCAGATGTTCTTCCACACCTGATATGGCTTTCAAAGCTTTTCCAAAAGGAAGAAGTCAATTTTTTGGCTATCAAGAAACATGTAAGCTGATTTTGAATGATAAGATAAAAACTTGTTTATGGAAAAGTATGAAAAGCATTTTACACAATGTACCTTTAATATGTTCTTATATATTTTTGGTGCCTGTAACAATTGAGGCCATTCAACAAATCAAGTAGGCAAGAGATGAGCAGCCTCCAGGGTAATTTCTGAGTGGGTTGGAAGAACAAGTGAAAAGCCTAAACATACAGGCAGAAGAGGAGAGGAGACGCCACAGCCGTGATTTTGACCTGACTTATTTGTGTATGTGTTTTTCGCACTTAGGTATTGAATATTCAGAGTTTCAGGTTACAAACTTGGAAAAATAGGATCTGAAAAAGTTTGTGATCGATTTATACCATTAAATTCCATGAGGATAATAAAAGACATAACCTGCATTCAACATACTCAACCCACAAGCAGTGGAGAGAGAAGACGATGACTTTGTAGGAAACTTAATATTGCTGGCCAGAAAATTTCCCACTGTGAATGAAGGAGCATTACTCCTGGAATGGACCAGTTTCAAGGTGCATGTTGGCCAGGGCATGTTTAAGGTGAGCAGCAGAAGCAAAATGCCAAATGAAGTTCTAAAAAAAAAATCTTCAGTTTTCCTGAAAAAATGTACTCTTTAAAAGGTTTGCATAATCCCACTGTCAGGACGGCTGGTTGAGGACGTGGAGATAGGACCCAGATGCACAGACGGCAGGGAGATCCAAGGGTTACGGGGTTTCAAAAAAAGGATTTATTTATCTTAAAAAAGCAAAAACATGAACATGGCATGATAGCAATCAGCAATGACAAACAATGACGCGAGACCGACAGAACAAAAACCAAGACTTAAATACATGACACAAATGAGGGAACGAGAAACAGGTGAGACACGAGAGGGCAGGTGCACGTAATCAGAACAGAACCGGGGAAGACGAGACATGAGACAAGACTACAAAATAAAACCGGAAGTGACAAGAACTAAAAACATGAAACTTGACAAGACAAACACAGGACGTGACAGTACCCCCCCCTTAAGGGACAGCTCCCAGATGTTCCCAGAAACACAACAACAACAACAACAACAACAACAAGCTGGGAGGTGGGAGGCGAGGGCTGAGACCCTCTGGAGGTCGGCGGCGGGAGCGCAGGCGCAGGCTGTGGGGTTCTGGAGGCCGGCGGCGACGGGGCAGGCGTGGACTGTGGGGTTCTGGTGGCCGGCGGCGACGGGGCAGGCGTGGGCTGTGGGGTTCTGGTGGCCGGCGGCGACGGGCAGGCGTGGACTGTGGGGTTCTGGTGGCCGGCGGCGGGGCAGGCGTGGACTGTGGGGTTCTGGTGGCCGGCGACGGGCAGGCGTGGACTGTGGGGTTCTGGTGGCCGGCGACGGGGCAGGCGTGGACTGTGGGGTTCTGGAGGCCGGCGGCGACGGGGCAGGCGTGGGCTGTGGGGTTCTGGAGGCCGTCGGCGGCGGGGCAGGCGTGGGCTGTGGGATTCTGGAGGCCGGCGGCGGCGGGGCAGGCGTGGGCTGTGGGATTCTGGAGGCCGGCGGCGGCGGGGCAGGCGCTGGCTGTGGGATTCTGGAGGCCGGCGGCGGCGGGGCAGGCGTGGGCTGTGAGCTTCCGGCGGATCAGGAGCGCTGAGCTGCTCCGGCAGCTCCAGCGACTTGGGGACGCTGAGCTGCTCCCGCAGCTCTGGTTCAAGCGCGCTGAGCTGCTCCGGCGGCTCCGGTTCTGGGGCGCTGAGCTGCTCCGGCGGCTCCGGTTCAAGCGCGCTGAGCTGCTCCGGCGGCTCCGGTTCTGGGGCGCTGAGCTGCTCCGGCGGCTCCGGCGGTTCTGGGGCGCTGAGCTGCTCCGGCGGCTCCGGCGGATCCGGTTCAGGGGCGCTGAACTGCTCCGGCGGCTCCGGCGGATCCGGTTCAGGGGCGCTGAACTGCTCCAGCAGCTCCGGCGGCTCCGGTTCAGTCGCGCTGAGCTGCTCCAGCAGCGTGGGCTGTGGCGGCGTGGTCTGTGGCTGCTGTGGCTTGGTCCAGACTCGAGGTAGTCGTGGCTTAGGCTGTGGCGGCTCCGGCCGCTCCGGCTCGGGAGCGCTGAGCATGGGCTGTGGCGGCGTTGACTGTGGCATTGTGTGGACACGAGGTAGTCGTGGCTTGGGCTGTGGCGGCATGGACTGTGGCGGCTCCGGCTCGGGAGCGCTGAGCATGGGCTGTGGCGGCGTTGACTGCGGCTTGGTCTGGACACGAGGTAGTCGTGGCTTGGGCTGTGGCGGCTCCGGCTGCTCCGGCTCGGGAACGCTGAGCGGCTCCGGCAGTTCCGGCTCGGGAACGCTGAGCGGCTCCGGCTGCTCCGGCTCGGGAACGCTGAGCGGCTCCGGCTGCTCCGGCTCGGGAACGCTGAGCGGCTCCGGCAGTTCCGGCTCGGGAACGCTGAGCGGCTCCGGCTGCTCCGGCTCGGGAACGCTGAGCGGCTCCGGCTGCTCCGGCTCGGGAGCGCTTGAGAACCGTGCCCACCATAGATACAGGGGTAATTCCAGGTAGGAATACCTCTGCTGGGGGTGTGCCCGTGCTGGGACCTGTTTGGCTCGCGTCATTCTGTCAGGACGGCTGGTAGCGGACGTGGAATTAGGACCCAGATGCACAGACGGCAGGGAGATCCAAGGGTTACGGGGTTTCAAAAAAAGGATTTATTTATCTTAAAAAAAGCAAAAACATGAACATGGCATGATAGCAATCAGCAATGACAAACAATGACGCGAGACCGACAGAACAAAAACCAAGACTTAAATACATGACACAAATGAGGGAACGAGAAACAGGTGAGACACGAGAGGGCAGGTGCACGTAATCAGAACAGAACCGGGGAAGACGAGACATGAGACAAGACTACAAAATAAAACCGGAAGTGACAAGAACTAAAAACATGAAACTTGACAAGACAAACACAGGACGTGACACCCACTAGGAGAAGTCACAGTTGAAGGTGATGCAGGACCTGGCTTCTGACTTTGACAAACTGAAGCTCCTCTACCAAAATCTGGCTCAACTCTCTGCCATTGCACTGACAGTTCCAGTGTCAAGTGTGAACTGTGAAAGAGGCTTCTTGGCCATGAACAGGTTAGTACACTGTGATTATTTTGTTTTCACTTCTCTGCTCAGCAGTTTATGTAGGTATACATTTTCTTAATGTCAGATATGTGATTATTTTTCAATAGATCAAGACAGACCTCAGAAACAGGCTGCAGGGGAAAAGCCTTGCTGCCTGCCTGAGGATCAAAATAAATGGACCCCCCGTGGCTGAGATGGACTACCAGAAAGCCCTGGAAGTCTTCTTTGAGAGACCCAGAACGATGACAAGTAGTGATCCAACATGCAATCTGCAATGCAAGTAGGAGAGGCCAAATGATACATACCTCTTAATATCAGTGGGCCTCTGTTTTGGGAGTTCCCTGTTTTTCTCCCTTGGCTTTAGAGTCATCAGTCTGAATCTCTTGGTTGATTTTTGAGTTCCATTTTATAGTTTTAGCACTTTTTCAAAATGTATTGTTATTTATATTATAATATGACCAGCATTACAAGGCTTGTATTAAGATTCATGTGCCATCAGGATTTTACTTTAAGTTATTAAGTGCAAACATTAATCTATTTTAATTGTATTTTTTGTATTAAAACATTGGTATTGAACAGTACTTCAAGAGTGGTGCTTTTGTGAGACTAAAGTCAGTGCTTAAAAAAAAAAACTTTGCCGCCGGTGGGCTGCCCTTCCAACCTACCACCAGGCTTAGCAAGTTTTCTGGGTCAAACCCTGATGTCCTCTAACAAACTCTTACTCATAAGTTAAACTGAAGGAGAGGAATTATAACTGCGCATTAAAATAGATAATAGTAATATGCAAATACATTTATTGTTCACAGAATATAATTTTGTTTTCTCAAATGAAATTGTGTTTTGCTCGTGTATAATTTCTCTTCAGGATCCTTCAGGAATGTGGCACAAATATAACGCCATATTTATTCCACCTCTGTAATTTTCACACAGATGGCGAGGCGCATTATTAGCACAAGATTCCTGTCTCGAAAGGGCAGTGTGAATGGGGCTTGCGTACCTCTTTCTTGTCACTATTTTTTCCTCAATAACGAATTTACTGTTTCTTTTTGCTTTACCTTATGATGGTTGATAGTGAGTTATAATTTTAGTACAGCACTGACTGTCTACATCACCTTGGGACTGTCATGAAATATTGCACACAATGGACACTGTACAGACAAAGTACTAGCCAGTGTACAGCAATCCAAGCTTCCCTTACCATGTAGAGAATGTGTTCAAAATCCTGTTTCTTTAAAGATTGTGCATGCATGAAGTCCTTGTCTCTTCTGACTTAATTCATATGGTTGTCTTATTTATCATTGGAAATGGTGAATTTCATAAGTTTGCAGATCTGTGGCTATGTGATTCCAACATCATTGTCATTAATGCGCTGCTAGAACTGGATTGACTCGCAACATCTGGTGGAAAGACTGAAATCATCTATATATCAGATGTTGAACCAGCTGCAGGAATTTGCTCCCATTCAGCCACAAGAGCATTAGTGAAGTCCAACACTAAAGTTGGGTGATAAGGTCTGGCTCATAGTCAGAGTGTCAGTTTATTCCAAAGCTGTTGGATGAGGGTGACATCAGGTCTCTATGCAGACCAGTCAAGGAGCTGGCTTTGTGCACAGGGACAAGCAGTGGTGTCTGCATACATTTGGCCACATGGTTTACATGCCCCATTTTATATAGCAGCAAATGGATTTCCCCTTGGAATAATACATCTAAGTCTAAGACTCAGTGTGCAGTGGATACACAGCCAGGTGGGTGCATATGTGTGTGTACCTGAGTGGATTCCTGTGATGAAGCGGCCAAAGATGACCATCTCAGGTGAATTGCAGATCCTGCTGAATCCCATGAGTGAACCAGCAATAAACACCAGCACTGTTGCATTTACCACTGTGCCTTTCCTGAAAGTACACACACAAACACACACTATGAATATACATATAACACATATGGTGTGTAGAGGTTTATGAAACAGTAACGACAGAAGCAGCATATGGTTGATACTGTAGCAGTAACCCCTCCCTTGATATGCACACAGTCATTGACGGACATACAGTATATGCTTGTAAATCTGGATTAACCATAAAACGCTAATGTCTCACAAGGTTTGCCATAAAACTGTGATAAGCTATAAAACACTGCTGAATACACTGATCAGCCTGTAAATGGGATTACAAACTGCTCGCTTTTCATTTGCTTTAAAAAGTTTGAGATAAATGGAGCTTTCATCTGATGAAAAAAAAAAACAAAAAACAACAACTTTCCTCTGCACTTTGAGAACAACTACACTTCTGAAGGGCAGATTGGTATGAGATGATACTGGTGCACTCTAAAGGACGACAGGGCGCCAAAGGGAAGGGGAGGGAGAGTATCAGCAGCTTTGATATAGAGGACAGAGGAATGATTGCTAGAAGGCCCTGATCTAGTGCCTTTTTTGCCAATGTTTGTTTGTGAGTTTGTGTTTCTGTCTGAGTACCTTATTTCCTGATCTTGTGCTACGCCTTTTATTTTGCTATATTAAACACTGCATTATGCATTATTAATTTATGTTTCTCTCCCAAACATGTTTTAATCTTATAGAACACTTTTAATTTTGAGGGATGTAAAGTCTGCTAGTCTCTATGAGGTTGAGATGGCTCAAAGGAGTTATGTTTTGTCCAAAATAGAAAGCCCTGCCTCCTGAAAACAGGCGCAATAACAGCCAAGGACCGTTACAGACTGCACCATTTTCTTTCTTGTGTCAGAGAATGTGTTGCGGACCTCCAGGACTTTCTACACAGTTTCAGTCAAATCAAATCAGTAAGATTTAGAGATATTCTGTTAATATGCATTCATTTTACTGAGCTGTTACCCAGTTTATCTGCCAGTAAGCAACTTGAGCCAGTTAATATTAATGCGATGTTAGCTAGCTACTATTCACTAGGCAAATTAACATTGATGTCATCTGTGCATGATTTTGCTGTGTTGAACTTTGCTGTGCTTTCTTTTAATTGTGTGCTGTGTTTATTGCTGTGCTTTCTTTTAATCGTGTGCTGTGTTTATTGAATCCCACGTGTGCTTTGCTACTTCATGTTTGCTGTGTTTACTCCCTCCTGGCTATCCCAATGACTGACAATGATGGACTAATGAACTCATTATACCACTCGCCAATCCTGGTGGGGCAGGTGAATCATGTTAGATTGGTGACAGGTGTTTGAGGGTGGCACTTTCCCTATATTTACAGATCCAAGGAATGGATGGAAACTGCCTCATCCGCGAGTCCTGTGCACGTCGGCTTCAGGTTAGATCCAGCAGCTATAACGGTGGCAGAAGTGACAGCAGCATTGAGAAGATACCCCGGTGCTCTGTCGGTACAATGCACTCAAAACTACTTCTGGGTTGCAGGCTCTGTCTGCACCCAGACAAAGTAAGTGATCTTGCTCGATCGATAACAACAGCGTTTGCCTTTGGCTGCGCTGTTTTTCCCCCACTGCCGAGTCCTCTCTTGTTTTGCAGAGGAGTGACAGCGACGCTGTCTGCGTAGCGAGTGGGATCGTTGGTGACCGGATTGAGCATCCTTCTTGAGGACGGTATCGTATGGGTGGCCTATTTGCTTGCTGTTAGTGATGTTATGGTTTGCATCGTGGCATCGAGGCGTGTGTCGAATACGTCGGCTCCTCCCCCAGCGAAGCTCCTTGTCGAACTCTGATTCAACTTGGCGAAATGACGTTGCGTGTGACGGACGAGGCCTCGTCTCGGGCTACTGTTCCCCGATGTGTGTTCAGAGGTCTCAACTACATTGCCCTATCCACTATTCCTGTATCATGTTCCCAAAAAATGTTCAGTAACAAAAGCACTTTCACTGTCCTGTTGCCTAAAACACATCATTTACCAACAAAAAATACAGTACCCAGATCCAAGATCACTTTAATGACTATTAATCACGTTCATTCTCAGTCATGATGCAGTGTGATACTACTTTAATCTATCAATCACTGAGTATTATTAATTAGTAAAGTAGTTGATAAGACATTCTCTTTTGCCTGGGATGACTAGTTCAAATCTTTACCAAATAACTGACTTTCTCATGAGCTCAGGAGATATTTTTGAACGGCACACTCACACACATGTATCGCTAAAATTACTTTAATTCTCAAATGATGTTGGATCAGCACACGAAGCAAACGTCACATTTTGGGTTGGGTTGACTGGAGAAATCTTTTTCTTTCATCATAATTGCATTCGCCATTAGGTGTCTACGTGTTTATTTGAGGCTTTGAGGTCGAACCATTTTGGTGGTTCATCCAGCTGAGAGGCTTCAACGTTTCATGAGGCATCATCTCGCCATCACTACTTGCTGTCACTGGCTGCTGGTGTGGGATCGCTTGGCTCTACTAGCTGGGTAACCAGGAAGCGCTACTGGTTACCTCCCCCGCTTGCTTGCTTTCTTGCTTGCTTTCTGCTTTGCTGCTTGGAACTTTGGCGCTGCTAGCGGTTGGGAGTGGAACTACACTATTGCCTCTAGGATCTTTCCTTGCTTTTAAATCTATGGACTTGTCTCAGATCATGAAATGCATTTCTAACTATTATCCAGTGTAATATTAATGTTATTTATATTTAATAAATCTTTAAAAGAATCTATCTTCTGCCTTTGATTACTCCACTGCCCACCACTTAATAGTAAATTATCTATTAAATTGCCGTCTGGTCACGGACGGTCAGTGTATTGGTAAACCCACGAGACATTAGCACTTAAATAGTTTTTATATCCCTATCTGTAACTTGCGGTTCATGAAATGTGTTGAAAATATGTGCTGTTGAATAGGATAATATGAACAGTCTCAAACTTCTTTTTTTTTCTCCTTTTGATTTATGACTGCATTTTAAGGTAAATGGTCTTGCATTTTTATAGCGCTTTTTTAGTCTACTGAACGCTCAAAGCGCTTTACAATACTAGCCACATTCACACACACATTCATACACTGATGGCAGAGGCTGCCATGCAAGGCATTGCATGGCAGCCTCCATACAATTTGGGGTTCAGTATCTTGCTCAAGGACACTTCAACATGCAGCTTGGGAGGAGCCGGGATTCAAACCAGCAACCTTCCGATTACTAGCCGACCCGCTCTACCTCCTGAGCTACAGCCGCCCCCTGGTAGTTGATAATTGGTAGATTGGTATATAATTAGATGGTAATGTAAAAATCTCCCATTATCTCAAAAGCTTCACCAAGTAGTTAGGTAAACTACAATTACTTTAGAAATTGTCATTCAGTCATAACTAAATACAATCAGCTGGGAAATTAACTGGCTATTGTAACAATCAATACTTGTCAATTTTACTCCAGCTCACTAAATGTGATACTAGCTGGATGGTATTAAATGTTTGCAAGTTTGTATGCATTACTACATTACTGCTGAATGGTTTCTATTTTTATGACTGTTTTTCAAATAAAATCCAGATAAAAGCTGAATTTGCATAATACCACCATCCACTGTAATTCAGATGTATAACCTCAAAGTTGCTGAAGATATTTGTTGAGAGGACAGAGAGCCAAAACATGAGAGCATTATGGCAGCCATGGCTAATGTAAGAGTGCATTCTGAAGAAAACAACATTGTTGTGTTGCTGCACACACACAAAAGTGAAACATAAAACTCATATTATATAGACTCATTACATCCAAAGTGAAATATTTCAGCCTTTATTTGTTTTAATTTTGATTATTAAGCCTTACAGCTCAAGAAAACCCAAAATTCAGTATCCCATAAAATGTACATATTGTGAAAAAGTTCAATATTGTAGACTCAAGGTGTCATCACTAATTAACTCAAAACACCTGCAAAGAGTTCCTGAGCCTTTAAATGGTCTCTCAGTCTTGTTCAGTAGGCTTCACAATCATGGAAAGACTGCTGACTTGACAGTTGTGCAGAAGACAGTCACTGACACAGGGTGTCACAGACTTTTTGAAGGCCAAGAAAAAAAAAGGGCACATACACCTCGTTCTCACCACTGAAGAGGGCACTTTAGCGCACGTTTTTGCCACCCAAGAGGGTAGTTTATCATGTTTTAACCAGCCAAGGGGGCAGTTTAGTGTGTTTTGCCAACCAAGAGGACACTTTAGCACACATTTTGGCACCAAAGAGGACACTTTAGCACGCATTTTGGCACCCAAGAGGACAATGATGCAGTAATCTTTGCAGAGGGAGCCCCAATCAAGTAGTGAGTGCATAGACAAGAACATACTTTTCAAAGGGCCAACATTTCTGTATTAAAAATCCTTTTTTTTACTGATCTTATGTAATATTCTAATTTTCTAGTATTCGTTTTTTTTTTCTAAAAGGCTTGAAATATTTCATTTTGTGTGTAATTAACAAGTTTCATTTTTTAAATTTAATTACTGACATAAATGAACCTTTCCACGATATTCTAATTTATTGAGATGCACCTGTATGTGTGAGAAATAATAATTCTAACCTGCTGTTTTTTGTTTCCTTGTTTTTTTGATCATCTCTGTCTTGACCAGGGTGACAGTGTTTCGAACGAGAGGCATGGGACATAATACTATCTTTACTAGATCTACTATGTGCACTACATGTTTTGTCTATTTCTTCAGCATTTTAACATTTTATGTGTCCTCTCTTGTTAATCTCTAAATACATCACCAGTTAAATGTCTGTTCCCTGTTAGTACAGCCACATTCCTGAAGAGATGGGAGACAAAATACAAAGTCGACGTTCGTAGCAAAAAATACATTCTAAGGTACTGTATAATATACAGAGGTGGACAGAGTACACAACTTCACTACTTGAGTAAAAGTACAGATACTCCTTGTCAAATATTACTCCAATACAAATAAAAGTAGCTTAGTCAAAATATTACTTAAGTAAAGTACTAAAGTATTTGCTTAAAAAATTACTTGAGTAAAAGTATTTTAAAAATATCTCAGGAAATACAGGAAAGAAAAGTAGCTTTATTGTCATTATACAATACACTGATGCGATTCTTTGATATGAATTGTATAAAAAACATGAACAGAAAGTCAACTTAATCATTCGACTGCACTGCAACAGTTGCCATATTTTTAAACCGTATAAAAATTATGATACTACAAGCTCATACAGTTACGTTTAAAATGTTCATCTGCCATTTAACAAACATTAAGCTAGCTAACGTCAGTAGCTACTTTACATACTGCAACGTGCTTTTTCAGGTTGGAAGATGAGTTTTTGTAAGCCATGATATAATTTGTTTGCTGTAAGCACAACAAACATTTAATCTGAAACAAATCAGTTTTTGTGACAAAAATCTCAAACATGGGTTTGAGATAAGGCCACAGGTGCTCGGTGGAAGTTTCTCCATGTTTGTTTCTCCAGTTTCTTCCTCCATTGTATGGATTGTATAGCATGACGTAGTACAGGTACGGCAATACGACTAAGACAAACCATATGTGAATCAGCAGAAACAGTTTATTTTCTCAGAATATTGAAAAAAAAAATTATATATAAAAAAAAAAAACATCAGCTGACGTAAGTTCAAAAGTAGTGAGTAACGAGAGCATCAATAGAAATGTAGTGGAGTAAAAAGTACAATATTTGTCCTTCAAATGTAGTGGAGTGAAAGTAAAAGTATCCCCCAAAAATAATACTCAAGTAAAGTACAGATACTCAAAAACTGTACTTAAGTACAGTACTCAAGTAAATTTACTTTGTTACTGTCCACCACTAATAATATAGTATATTACTGAGCCCTCAGTAGTCCGACTCAATAAAAATAGTGGGTATTTTGATCCTGACAGTCATTCTATTCTCATAGGTTTGTTGTCACTTTCAAAATAATGCTTTGTAACTAAAATGTCCATGTTGTGAAGTCATCATTTAACAGACTATGTGGAAAGACGGAATGATTGCATACACCAACAACTCTTTCAGCCTGTATATGGCCTGTGAGTGTGGTTCATGTTATGTTTTTGTATGTACACATCCCTGACTCTATATGACTTAACTGTTGAATGCCGAAACTTAATCTCATCTTATTTAAGTGTGTGAATGTGGATTCTACAGGTCACAGGCACGAAACTCTCATCCAGGGATCTATTGAGCAGACTTTTTGTCGAGGGAACCAGGGTGATGGTTGGACTTGTGGGTTAGCCTACAAAAATATGTCATCACTACACCACTCTGTTGGACATGTACTTTGGATCATCTCACATGGATTTGGACTGTTTGATACCTACCTCCTGCTTTTTAGGTTTTCTTTGTTGGTGTAGTTGTTCATTTTAGACATAATGGACCTCTGCTTCTACATTTGGTTGATGTTCATTTTGTTCTCCTGATATTGTCCTGCTTGCCTTTAATAGACCTGCAGTGTTTTTAATGAATGCTCAAAACAGTGCCATGAAAAAATTTATGTGAAATAGCCTAAGTTATTACTTGTATTTGCATCACATTACTGTCATTAACTATTTTATTAACTTTCAGGCCACGTTTATACGTAGCAGGGTATTTAGAGAAACGAATATTTCCCCCCCTTCGTTTTCAAAAAAGCTGTCATTTACATCAACCTGCATAAATACGCCGTCGAGCGCCATTGTAACTATGCCAAACCTATGGGCGGCAGTGTAGGGAGAAGGATAAAGCCATGCAAGCCAATCAGAATCCTCAGAATCAACAACAACGAATAACACCAGCGACTTCCTGTTCCTTTCAAAACAACGCTCACATGACGTTAAGCATTTTCTAGCGCATAACCTAATGAGCGTGAGAACCTAAAACCCTGTTTCTCCCAGTTGACACGACAACACATAACCGGAGTTTTCCAAATTCTCCACTTTGCCCGGAGTATTTAGAAATAATCGTTTTCTGTGATAAAAACGGGGTTTTCGTGTAAATGAGAGGCCAAACCGCCTGGAAATATCTGCGTTTTCCCTTCGTGTAAACGGGGCATCAGTATCCTGTATGTAAACATACACTTGTCACAGTTCATCTCTGCCTCACCACTCTGCACCAGCCTGCTTCAATCTGCCAATCAGACACACCCCTCTCATCAAGCCAACTCCACTCACCTGTGCTCGCTGCTCTGCTCTGGCTGTATTTAAGCTCCTACGCCTCACTCACTCATTGCCAGATTTTTCTTGACGCTTGCACCAGACTCAGCGTTTCTCTGCCTGATCTCCTAGTTCTGACCCTGCTTGCCTTTGACTATACTGCCTCACCGATCTCCTGGAAATCACCTCAGCCTTCCGTCCCCGACCACAATCCTCGCCTGTCCCTTTCTGGGTTCTACCTGTCTGCTTCCTTGGCTATCCGGTGATTACCTGATTCAGATCTACAGAGTGAGTGTTACTCCTGTCTCCTCTGCGGCTTCCTGCAGTTCTGTGAATCTGATTATTCCTTCACTGAGGGAGCACAAGACAGAGTTTCACGCCATTACTCACCAGTGTCCTGATTTGGTTCAACCAGAGACTGTTAAAGGCCAGTGGCCAGAAGACAGACTGTTTTGTCCACTGCCATTGTTTCCTGAACTTGTGCCAATAAAGTTTATTACCAACGATACCTACCTGTCTTTGTGCTGCTATTGGGTCCAAACCACACCCATTAAAACACTTGATAAACCCTACTTGCTGAAACCAGTGTTTTTTTTTTTTTTAATATTTTGCATTCAGGCTCTAGGTGTATTTGAGTTCAGTAAGTTTTTAATTTAAAATTAATTATTAAAATGTTGCACTTGTAAGATTTGCATCTTAGTACATCTAAATGGTAAAACAATATCTACAATACCTTTAGATACAGTTAACTTTAACAAATCAAATTATATTCACGATGTAACTCAAAATACCATTGAAAAATATTAGCAAATCAAAATTGGAGTAGAAATTTAGGCATCCTTGACATAGTTACACAATAAATTGGTAATGTGAGAAATATGAAATGTGCTGAATCAACACGATTCTTTTAAACAGTCTATGAATTAAATTATTTAGTGTGACAAGCAATAATTAACTGAGAAAAAGAAGGAAATAATGTAAGCTAGCCTTATTCTAATTATGTGGGACTGATATACATGTAAGGAGGTGAACTAATGAAAAGAGCCTGCAGAGGTTTCCTCATGTTAACAAAGTGCTGAAGGAGCCCCCAGAGGGTGCAACCTTGTTGGTCTGTTTTGGTGCTGACTGTGGCTGTTCTTCTTTGTTGGTTTTGGCCATCTTAGGTCACAACCTCTTGTCCTGTTCTGTAAGGTAAGCAGGGAGAACCCTGGCCCTTCATGCTCAAGATTAAAAAAAATGTGATTGTTTTGCGCTTACCAGTTGAGTTGTTCAGTAAATGTGAATGCTGGAAGCTGTGTTGATGAGTTGATGCAGGTATGTGTGTGAGAGACGACTGTGGGTTTTTTTTAAGTTTATTACCAATGTATGTGGTGATCCATTAGCATGTTACAATTCCTCTGCTAGGCACATGGTTCGGGTTCTTTTCATATTGATGTTCTCTTACACACGAACAGGCACAAAGTCACACTTACTCGCTCACCCACACGGAGACTCACACACACACACATAGTCGCATTCACTTGCTCATTCACACCCACAATTACTCTTTCACTCTCACCCACCCACACGGAGACTCACACACACACACATAGTCGCATTCACTTGCTCATTCACACACACAGTCACATTCACTCGCTCATTCACACCCACACGTACTCTTTCACTCTCACGCACTCACACGTAGACACACACTCACAATCACGCGTTCATTTACACCCACACTCACTCTTTCACTCTCACACACACATAGTCACACTCACTTACTCACCAGTGCACACACCTGTTACCTGCTGGTTATGTTATTACTGGTCACTGGAAAAGGCCATTGGAGAAGTTTTATTGCAGTGTGACATATTTTGTATTGTAAGTGTCAACCTCTTGTCCTGTTCTGTAAGGTGAAGCTTTGATATAAAGACTGCTCAACCCAGATCCTGTGCTTCCTCGCCTGGTTCTTCTCTCCGTCTTCCTCCGTACAAATGGAGCAAAATACACAACGCAGAGGCTTTATAGGGAGACCGAGGACCTAGACCTACCTGTGCTAGAGGGAGCTGACTTCAAGGGTTACATACACATTAAAATTAAGTGAATTTAAAAAGGACTTTTTTCAGTGGTTTGTGTGTAAGTGCGAACGCATACATCAGGTGTTCACATTGGTAGCAGTACCAGATGCTGCTTAGTGTCTCTTAGGCTAGCACTGACAACTGGCCACTATCCACTTTCATGGTTGGATGGGCTAAGGATTATTAGGGGTTATTGTGTAAGATGTCAGGACAGAACAGAGCCAACGTCCAAATACAGAACTGAGGGCTGCTGACGGGAAATATCTCCTGCTTACTGTCAAATTGTACTTGAGTCTGATGAGGAATCAGTGATCTTTAGTAATCTTTATTGATAAATCACAGCATTTGTAGAATTTAGGGATGCATTGCACCTTTTTTCTTCAGAAAATGATTCGGATACTTAAAGAGCAACCTGTGGATTGGATTTCGGACATTAGTTTTCAAGAAGATTATTTAAGAAGTGATGATTTTGCTTACAAGCCATAAGATCAAATATTCTAAGAAAAAAAAACAATTGCTTTAAGCAATATCCTGATTTATTAATTCATTTTTAAACTTGCATTGCATGACATAATGCACATCCCACAGGGTACCGTAGGGTGGCAGTTGAAGTGACTGGAAAGTTGTTATATAATCCACGTTCCTCAGGTTAAACCTGAGCAGTTTATGCTTTGTGGCAGGGAGTGCAGTTGGCATGAGGGGGTTAACTTGGCCAGCAACTGTATTTAGGTGGGTGACTTGTGTCTACTGGCGTCAGTATGAATGCCATGACTCAGGCTTTACAATCAGAACTTTGCATTGCAAAAAGATAATCAATGTCATTCACTTTATCTGTCAGTTAATTTAATGTTGTAGCTATTCAGATAAGATGTCAATGCCTTAAAACTACTTGGTGAAAGTTAAGGAAAGATTTTTGTCATGGTTATGTTAGTTAACCAACATTAACTGTTACATTTATAAATAAATCTGGAATCCTCTCCCAAGCAATCAGTGATAATAAATGTCAATAAATGATAATTACCTGCCGAAGCGAGTGACCAGCATGCCCACGATGAGGGAGCCCAACAGACCTCCAATAGCGAAGACAGACACAGTGAGAGAGTACATCAGGGTCAGGGTCTCCCCACTGAGTCCTGTTCCATTACGACTCAGCGCTGTCTTGTTGTAGAAGTCCTTAATGTACTGAGGTGTTACGGGGAAAGAATATTTCAGAATTATTGATATACCAAAGCTTTGACGTCAGTTCGAAGGCTAAGGGGTCTGTCATATCATACTTTTGTAGTTGTTAATAATCATAACTGTTTGTAATGTGACCCGACTTCCTCATCATTTTTATTGAAAGGACATACATGAAAGAATAAATTACAGAGGAACATAATTGTGAGTACAGTTATCATGTTGACACTTATTCAGGTGTCTATTGGAAGATTAATGGAAAAGGCCTGTTTGTTCAAAAACATGTGACACTAATCTGCAGTAATACACCAGACTGACTCTCCTTCGCTGGACTAAGAGTAATCCAAACTCTGGTTGTTTATATAGAACTTCTCTTTTTCTCCTGGTTCCAAGTCATCAAGCATGACTGTAGCTACCCATTCTCTCCCAAGCAGAGTGGTGTATGATTCAGAAACTGGATTCACTAAAGTTCCGTTAATTATCAGTTAGTAGTTTCAGTTTGTTCCTGTCATGTAACAGCACAACAGCTCAGTAGCACCCCCTAATGGCTCTTCACACTTTGTACATACAGACAAACTCCTACACACGCCAAATTTGTACATTCATCACGGGTCACGAACATTGATATCTGCTAGGGTCTGTGGCCTTTCAGTGACAAGATGGCTCCACAGTGCCCCCTTTTGCCGCCAATTGGTGCCATTTCCCTGCGTCATACTTTAACTCCTACTCCTCCTACAGATTTAACACCACAGACTTCGTCAGTATCATCCTCAGACCTTGAAGATGAAACGTTATCAAAATATTTTGCCTCTGTTATACCTGGTGGGTGTGACAGTGTGGTTGATTTCGATACTTCGCCATGAAGCAGGAAGTCCTTATAACTTCAACATCAATTTCCCATCTACACCAAATTGATCACGCATGTAGAGGGTTTCGCCCTGAATATGTCTATGCATCAATACTGTGTCACCTCCATAGTCACCTCCATAGCACGACCCACTGGACACTAGGGGTGTCACGATACCAAAAATTCAGTAGTCGGTGCCAATACCAGTAAAATTACAAGATTCTCAATGCCAATTTCGATACCATGGTAAAAAAAAAAGAAGGATTTTCTAAGATTCCATGTACTTGAACTTGAAACATGAACTTCTTTATTAAATATTTGAAAAATATAAAAATGTCATAACAAGACATACAAAACAGTGCAATAGAGCATAGACCAACATGATCATGTGAAAGTAATGGTCATAGTGCAACAACTAGTGTCCCCAGACACATTCCAGACTTCAAGGCATCACTTTAGCATCGTTTGCATAACGGCTTCTGTGGATTAATGATAACGCCACGGTCATCTGCCTCAAACGCAAAGTACTTCCATACACGACTCTTTGTGCCTTTTTATCAACAAGTCGAGGTGGGGCGACTGCTGCAGCCGCAGTTGCCATCTTCCACGTGTGGGTTTTCTTATGCTATGTGTAATTCCACTTGTTCATGGAACACTCTGAGGCGTATACAGAAATTCTTAAGTTGAATTTACTACCTTTTTTACTACCTTCATAATATTTTTTACTACCAGCACGACTTCAAGCTGCAACTGTAGCAACGTAAAGTGTGAAGTAAATTGGGAAGAAAATTTTGAATACAGTGAACCCTCGCTATAACGCGGTTCACTTTTCACGGTCTCGCTGCTTCACGGATTTGCATCATGCATTGTGTTCTGCATTCTGATTGGCTAAACAGTCTCTCCGCGTCTTCTCTACCTGTGTGTCAATAACGTTATGGTTTAATATGTACACGTACGTAAAACCGCTTGCCAAATTGAAGAAAAAAGAGCGACAACAACTACCGATAACTATGTTCTTCTCTCCAAAAAACACACCTGCACCGCAGGCTTTAGAAGAAAAAAACGCCACAGAGCGGAGTCAGGATGCAGCGGCTCAGTCAGAAGAGCAGTGAAATACTGTACTGTACACGTGAGTCACTATTTGTCCTACTGTACTTTGTATTTTTTTTCATAATCATTTTTCATTTTCTCCCGTTCCAATCCGTCACGGTGGGGCGGTGCTGATCCCCGCAATATTAACCCTTCAGTTCGTATTGATGATTACAATTATTATTATTTATTTATTTATAACTATATTATTTTACAGTACAGTACAGTAGTTATTTGTAAAAAAAACAAAACAAAACAAAAAAAAACAAACGTTTATACAGTACTTTTATTTGTTAAACAAATGCTTGGGCCTGTAAAAAGGTTTTGTTCCTTGCTTTCAATGTTTTATGGAGTATTTCATTGTATAATAACTGTAAAAAAATAAAGGTTTCTACTTCACGGATTTCGCCTATCGCGGGTTCTTTTTGGAACGTAACCCCCGCGATAAACGAGGGTTCACTGTATTCCATATTTTAAAGCATCAGTCTGATACATTTTAAGATGCATTTTTTGCCAACCTGTGGAGAGCTGGAGAAACTTAACATCAGCCATGAGTCAAAAATATTATGGCCTCCTTACTAAGTATTTTGCAAGACATTTCATGCCAGCCTGTCACTGGGTCTAACATTTACAGCATATGAGGCACAATGTGGTAAGGGCTTAATGCAAATGGCTTAATGCATATAGGGATGCAGACCACCATCAGAAGCTGAAAGCACTCCTGGCCTCGGCGATTTTACCTGACTGAATTTGGTGAGTGATGGTTTCAATCATTTTAATATTTTCTGGTATATCCAAGTTACCCAGGAGCTCTGTTGACATAGGCTTAGCTAACGTTAGCTACAGCTTGATGAATTGAGTCATTGAACACAGCAGGAGAGAACGCAACGTTAGACAGCTAGCACTAAAGCTCCGGTGGAAAATGATTAGCACTAGCTAACGCTACCATTAACGTTAGCCTAAAATTAGCTACATATCGTTACTAAAGTTAGATGATATCTAGCTAATGTTAGGCTAATGTTAACGGTAGCGTTAGCTAACTGTTAGTGCTGATCATTTTCCACCGGAGCTTTAGTGCTAGCTGTCAGTCAGGTAAAATCGCCGAGGCCAGGAGTGCTTTCAGCTTCTGATGGTGGTCTGCATCCCGAAGAGGTTTTGCAGCAAGCTAGCCGGGTCAGCGCATGCGCGAGGTTTGTCGCGAGCGCGAGTCCTACTCGCAACATAAAAATAAATCCACGCAAGTTTTAGTAATTTAAGGAGATAGGCCTGCACGTAAGTTACACAAATTGAAAAACTCATAGGCCAAGTTGGATGGGGGTTCAAAAATTTACTACCTCGTCAGATGACGTTTATTACCTTTTACTACTTTTTACTGGCCTTAATTTGGGCTAATTTCATTTACTACCTTTTACAACCCCGCGGAAACCCTGTCCGGAAGAGGCGCTGCACCGATGCCAACACCGGAATCGGTGCGAGCAGTACTTCAAAAAAATGGGCATCATCAGTGTTTTGACATTTTAGAATCGAAAGGTATCGCAAGTATCGGTTCTCGTGACATCCCTACTGGACACAGGAAGTCACTGAAGATATCACTGTTGTGTTTTGGGTGACATGTATCCTATTTAGGTAGGAACCTTTCGACAGGTAACAGGTGAACAGACATCTAGGCGTGTGCCCTCCGATGGCGCCGCAGCCTGCCCTACGTGGATCGAGGGCCTGATCATCTCTGCTTGCAGATTTAATTATTATTAGGGCCCGAGCAGGGAACCTGCAAGGTTCCTATTGTTTTTCTAATTAGGGCCCGAGCAGGGGAACCTGTAAGGTCCCTATTGTTTTTGTAGTGACGACTTTTTTTGTCCCAAATTATTGCATTTTTCACGACCTGAACATACCCCAAAACTCACCAAACTTGAAATATAGGTCACACCTGGCAAAACATTTCATTATCCATTGTCATCCTGAATTTCCACCACTAGGTAATGCTGTAATCAGGGAAACTGCGTTTTGGGTTATAACTCCGATATAGTTTATCGCACATTCAAAAATTTCTTATATCCACGCCTTTCCTGAATTGTGCTGAATCTCATGAGGTAGGCTACACCCATTTCCGGCTCAGTTTTTTTCCGCTAATTCGCGAAATGTTGCAAACCTACTTTTTCAAACACCTCCCAGAGGATTTCAACGATTTGCGCCAAACTTTGCACACAGCATCTGAGGACCCTCCTGACAAAAAGTTATTACAAGGATTTTGATATTCCAAACGATACTCAAGTTATTAAATAACAACTTCCTGCAGATTTCGTTCCAAGAGGAAGTCTTGCATATTGTCACATTAGGCGCGTTTCTGATCAAGCATGCGCATGCATTTGCCTCGCATAACCGTGCATTCTGGGATTAAAAACGTCAGAAATGCTGGTGACAACTTCCCTTTGCGACATGTCACATGTCTTTAAAATCTCACGGAATCTCCAGGGTTCCTCCCTCCATTTGCTTTTCTGTGCAGATGGTCTAAAATAAGTGTGGACATAAGACACTCCCCTCAACATTGCCCTAGTTGGTTAGAATTACCACGTGAAATTTCCCACGTGAGAATTTAAATACCTCCTTGCAAAGAGGCGTGCCCTCTCCCAAACTATGCTTAATAAAATTACACGACTTTGTGAACTTTCACTTCGTCACCCAATTTGTTATGAGGGAAAGGGGCTTCAGACTGTTTTCAGTGTTTTCTATCTACACACCATTCGGTAATGTCTCTGACGTCAGTGTAGTGGGTTGGCCATATTCTTTGTGCAAAGTCCGTGAAGTGCACCGGTGTCTGACTTGAGGTGGTGGGAACTTGACGTGTTTATGACGAGTTCTGGCGGATCCTCTCAAGTCTCGTGCATGCATATGCGCATATGCATGCGATCAAGAACGCAGCCATTGGTGTATCCAAATGAGGAAACTCAGGTTGATACTTCCCCATGAGCCACTCAGGGTCTGTGCATAATTTCGGGCGATGACCGCTAGGTGGCGCTCTTTAAATTGAAGTATTTTATATCTCCACATCAGTTGGTCGGATCAAGACAAAACTTGGTACAGTTATTGCCAATGCCTTCCTGAGGACAGTTGATGAAGATGTTACCGATATGCCACTAGGTGGCGCTATGGTGGCAGTCTAATTAAATATTTGGCACTGTGCCCACACCATAACAATTAGGTCAATGAAATTCATAGGGGTGGTATAGACTGGCCCCTGTAGCTCACACACTAAAAATGACCAGCAGGTGGCGCTATCATCAAAGCAAAATCGTTTTTGGCCCATAACTCCCACATAATATGTCGCACATTTTTAAACCTTCTAACTGCGTGTTGCCTAAATTGAGCTGAATTGCGTGATGTAGGCCACACCCACATTTGTGTTAAATTTCCATTCGCAAAAAATGAAAAACATACTTTTTCGGACTCCTCGTAGGCGATTTGCACCAAACTTTGCATGTAGCATCTGTGGACACTCTTAACAAAAATATGCCCAAAATATGAAACAACAATTTCCTGCACATTGTGGTCAAAACAGACAGCCTTGCATATCTTGACCAATAACAGTCCGATTACCACAAAACTTTTGCTAATTGTGTTCCATGGCCCGCTGACATTTTGCGAAAAAATTTGGTGCAAATTGGCCAATACGAGGTGCTTTTATTGCTAAATGACGACAGAACAACTTGACTTGCCTTCACTTTTGATTGTACATTCAGGCTTTGTTCACCACAGGGCAGCGTTGCCTTGCTAATGGATACAAACCCCTGTTTAAGAGGCTGTAGGGTCCCACAGTGTGGTCATCTCATTATTTAGCTTGCATGTACATTGCAGGACCTTCTAACTTCTGGTGATTTTCTTTCATCACTCATGTAGCATCCCACACTTGCAACAGCAAACGCATTCAGCACGCCACACGCAGCACGCAGCAGGCCACGATTGCTGCACACTGCGGCGGCAGTACTTGCCGACACGCGTGGACTGCGAGGGCCTATTCATCGCTGCTTGCAGCTTTAATTAGGGCCCAAGCAGGGAGACCTGCGAGGTCCCTATTATTTTTGCAGTGATTATTTTATTTATTTGTTTTTCTTTGTCCCAAATGATCACATTTTTCACTGCCTGAACATACCCAAAACTCAACAGACAAAAATTTTATAATCTATTGTCATCCTGAATTTCCACCACTAGGTGACGCTATAATCAAGGAAAGTGCATTTTGGCTTGTAACTCCCACATAGTTTATTGCACATTCAAAAACGCATTCCCTGAATTGTACTGAATCTCGTCTTATAGGCCACGCCCATTTATTTCAATTTTTTTTTCTACAAATTCGCAAAATGTTGCAAACGTACTTTTTCAAACTCCTCCCAGGCAATATCAACGATGTGCACGAAACTTTGCACACAGCATCTGTGGACCCTCCTGACAAAAAGTTACTAAAAGAATTTTGATATTCCAAAGAATACTTAAGTTATTAAATAACAACTTCTTGCAGATTTGGGTCTAAACATGAAGTGTTACATATCTCCAGGTTTGTATCCATTAGCAAGGCAGCATTTTTCATCATTTAGCAATAAAAGCGCCACCTATAAGCTGATTTTCACCAAATTTTGCACAAACCCTCATGTCACCATGGACCACAATTAGCAAAAGTTTTCTGGTAATCGGACAGTATGTGGTGAAGATATGTGAGACTGTCTGTTTTGACCGCAATGTGCAGGAAATTGTTGTTTTATATTTTGGTTGTTTTTTGGACTATCAAAATTCCTTTAATAACATTTTTTCAGGACGGTCCACAGATGCTGCATGCAAAGTTTGGTGCAAATCGGTCAAATGGCCATGGAGGAGTTGGAAAAAGTACGTTTTTCAGTTTTCGCGATTTTGAGAATGGAAATTTACCACGACAGGAGGTGTGGCCTACATCACACAATTCAGCTCAATTAATTGAACACGTACATACAAGTTTAACAATGTGCCACATATTATGTGGGAGTTACTAGCCCAAAATGGTTTTGTCTTGATAATAGCGCCACCTGCTGGTCATTTTTGGTGTGTGAGTTACAGTGGCCAGCCAGTCTATACCACCACTATGAATTACATTTACATAAGTGTTATGGTGTGGGCACAGTGCCAAATATTAAAATAGACTGCTACCAGAGCGCCGCCTAGTGGTGGACTGGTAACGCCTTTGTCAGCTATACTCAGGAGGGCATTGGGAACAATTGTACCAAGTTTCGTGTTAATCCGAGAAACCGATATTGAGATATAAAATACTTCAATTTAAAGCCCTTTAAGCGCCGGGTTTTATTTTTAAAAATACTAGATTTTTTAGATAAATTTCAGAAGGCTCTGGCTTGAAAGTGCTTTGAGATAGAGACAAAGTATAAATGAGACAAATATTTAGAATGACCTAAAGTTTATCTAGGGAGTGCATTTTCCCATCTAATTTGCATATTGTGACATCATATGGCGGCGGCCATATTGGATTATGCAATTTCCATGAAAAACCTGATATTTTGAAAGAGCACTGAACTGATTTCATCAGATTCACCCCCCTCCACCCATTTGTTATGTTGTCCACATATCAAATGAACAGGGAAAAAGTAAATTGTAAGCCAACAGTCGTAAACTAGAACTATTACCACCACAAAACTCATGAGGATTTTTTTTACACCCCTCTGCTCTGACATTGGAGGACACTTTTTCTTTTTCTTTTCTTTTTCTCTTCTTCATCATTATTATTAATTATTATTATTATTATTCTATTTTGCAAAGGGTTGAAAGACTCATCAGCACTACTTTCAGCCCTATTCTGACCACCCCTGCTGCCTCTACGACACCCACCAGCCCGTCTAAGAACTCTTCACCCACGTCTCCCCCTGCTATCCCCACTAGTGTTGGGAGAAGAGTTGGACTTGTGTGTGTTTTGTGCTTCATGAACACCGCTGCGTCGCATGGCTGCACCACTGCCGGCCAGCAGAAAGAGTCAACACTGATGGTGGTCCGAGCGCTATTCTCACCACCCCCGCTACTTCTACCACATCTATTAACCCCACTACTGATACTACCAGTTCGTGTTTCATTTCAACTCTCACCTATGTTGGGCAAAGGGTCGTGTTTTTGTGTGTTTTTCTCGCTTTGTCTGGCAGTGCCATTCGTCCCTTCTCTGCTCTGGCTGCAGGCTGGGACTGCTGCGCGGTGCTGCTGTGAGACTGACCGCCTGTGAGTGCTTTTGGACGGGAAGGGGCTCACGGCAGCACCTGTTGCTCGTTGAGCTCAGTAACTGCAGAGTGATACGTGCTTTCATGTCAGAGTCTCCTAACACCACAAAAGTCTCCAATAACACCAAAAAAAATTCCCTTGATTTGTCGCTAGTTGTTTTTGAAAAAAAAAAGTCAAGTTTGGATGGGATTTCCTGGAACATTTGGCATTGAAGCATGACATTTTTCTGAGCTAAGGTCTAAGTAACCAACTAGTGGATGGGAGTATGAATGATATATAACACTGTATTCGGAGAAAGCAGCTGTTTTATTCAGTACCGCGTCTTGTCGCAATTTTGCGACTTTGGCGAAAGTAGTAACCTGAGTTTCATTCATTCATTCGGACACACCAATGTGGTGATATGCAACACTTCCTGATTTTACCAAAATCTGCAGGAAGTTGTTATTTAATAACTTAAGTATTCTTTGAAATATCAATTTTTTTACTCAATTTTTGTCAATTTTGTCACTCAATAACTTGAGTATTCTTTGGAATTAAATATCCAAAATTAAAATTAAATATCAAAATTCTGTTCACAGATTTTTGCCAGGAAGTCCACAAATGCTATGTGCAAATTTTTCTGCGCATCGGTCAAACAGCCTATGAAGAGTTAAAAAACATTGATGTTCCACATTTTACGATTTTGTGTTACAAAAATATCGACGGAAATGGGTGTGGCCTGTATCAGCTGACTCGGCCAAATTCAGTGAATTTGTGGATATGGCCGTCATTGACCAAAACACATTTGCCATGATTATAGCGCCACCTGCTAGTGGACACACATCATTTTTGGTGTATGCGCTACTGGCACTAGTCTGTACCACCCATATGAATATCCCAAAGTTAATTGTTATGGTTTGGGTCATAGTGCTATAAAATTGCCACCAGAGCGCCACCTGGTTGCGGATTGGTGACACCTTCTTCAGCTAACCTCAGGGGACCATGGGCAACGATTGTACAAAGTTTATTCTTAATCAACCAAGCCAATGTTCAGATATAAAAATCTTGAGGTGTAAGAGCGCCATCTAGTGGTCATGTCCCCAAATGTTGCACAGAGCCTAAAGGGAACGTGTTGAAGTACCGACCCAAGTTTCGTGTCAATCAGATACACCAATGTGGAGATATGCAAGACTTCCTGTCTTTGCAATTAGCATCAAAAAAATATTAATTCATAACTTCTTTTAGAATCAGGACTTTCTTTGCACACCGTTCTGTCAGAGGCAGTCCCCAGAGCTCAAAAAAGTTGATTTTCCATATTCTGCCAATTTGCCGAAAAAAAGAGATGCAATGGCTGCGGCATACCTCTTCGTTTGTGCACCGATATTGTCCTGTGGAAAACTGTCCATGACCTCACGCAAAGCTGGAAAATGTGCGTTGCTGGGCTTGGAGGCTCACGCTCAGCGCATTCAGATGTTTTGTTGTGTCAACCAAGAAAGCCAAATCTGCCAGCCATAAAGTATCTGCCAGTTCTTGCATTGGTTTTCCCTTTTGAGTTAAAAACAGTCCAATTTCCTCTCTAAGAGAGAAAAACCTCTGCAGTGCAGATCCCTGACTGAGCCACCTCACATCGTTGTGATATAATACATCCTCGTATTCAGCCTGGATGAACTGCTGAAACTGGCGGTGATTCAGGGCTTTAGAGCAAGTGAAATTAATTGCCTATACCATCGGTTTCATAACGTGATCAAATTTGAGATGTTTCGCGCAGAGAACCTGCTGGTGAATTATACAGTGGAGTTTAATAGTGTTGGCTCCTTCTTTGCTAACTTTTTTACAGATCAGCATGGATAATCCACTTCCTTGACCAGCCTTGGAGGGCATATCATCGGTAATAATCCCACTAACTTTACTCCACGGCAGTTTGATCTCATCAACAGCTGAACAAACAGAAGCAAATAAATCCGTTCCTCTTGTTTGGCCTTTAAGACTTTTGATATCAAGCAGCTCTTCTGCTACGTTCATGTCACCGTCAACTCCTCTCAAAAAAGTGTTATCAGATGAATCTGTGCTTTCATCGCAGGCTAACGAAGAAAAAAAATTCAAAACCCATCCCCCTGCCCTTAATATCTGATGATATATCTTCAGTTCTCCGTGCCCTAGTGTTATGAGCCAGGCAAACATTAGCAAATTCTAGCTTCTTCTCGGGACAAATGTTCCCCACCATTCGCATAACACAGTCTTTAATAAACTCACCCTCCGTAAAAGGTTTGCCATGTTAAGTGATTAACATAGCCACTTTGTAGCTTGCGTTGGTGGTGTTTCATTTGACTCACGGGCCCGCGAGAAGAAGCGCTGTTGTGAGGCCAAGGCAGCGATGAGTTGATTGACTTTTTCTGCATGGCCGCTCCCTGTTAGCTTGTCATATGAATTAGCATGTTTTGTTTGGTAGTGTCTCTTTACATTGAATTCCTTAAATAAGGCAACAGTCTCTTGACGAATTAGGCAGACACAATTTTTTCGGTTTTCAGTGAAAAAATACTGCAATGTCCATTTCTCCTGGAAGCGGCAGCCCTCGATATCAACTTTCGTGTTTTTATTTCCAGTCACCATTGCAGAAATTAGGGTCAAGGGGTCACAGCATGGTTAACACTGCCAGTCAGTGTTACAGAGTGGTGCTACCACCATGTTGTGAAAAGAGGAACTGCATTTTGAACCTGTATGATTTATTTATTCCTTTACACAGTGCTGGGGGGGCATACATAATAACATTTAAGACATAAGCTGTGGGCTGTATAAAATCTGACCTTGGGCTGTGGTTGGCCCGCATGCCGGACTTTGGACTCCTCTGATTTATGATGTTTTAGCTAAAACAGAGGAGATGAACGGGCCAAGTCCGCCCACCCGTGAGATACGTCATCCAACGGTCACATGACATGGACATAGAAGGCAATAGAAAAGAATACGCCAGAAAAATTGTAGACATTTCACAATTTAAGACTTATTGTGAAACTACTACATTTTTCCCCATGGACCAAAGTAGCTATTATAAATTTTCATTTGAGACTGGGTTGTGCTCAGATTTGCGAGAGTCTGAGAAGTTTCCTTAATCTCTCCTGAGCAAGGACTGGCTAGGCTAAGTAAGGGGCTCTCTGAGAGAATTCTTAGACTGTGTTATTGTGAATATGACCACAGGTGGAAATACCCCTGGACTTGAAGCCAAAAGTGCGATGACTTTGGGTTGAAAGTCCAGAACTCTCTACAGGGCTCCATGTCAATTTCACGGAGCAACTGCATTAAGCCTCAGAAGCAGGAATCATCAGAGATTTGAGCTGCAGCATCATGAAGTGATGGGGCAAACCATCCAACTGTCTACAGGTTATATCTCTCGCCTCTGATACGCCAATGTTCAGTGCAGTTTCAACACCCTTTTTAAACAATGCTCATGGGCTAGACAGCTTCCAAAAAGAGAGGCAGCCACCCCCAAGAGGCATACATTTCTATGGTGACGCAAGCACATACATCTGTCCCGAACAGAACAGACCAAAATTACCTGCCTTTAGCCAACTCCTCATCGCCTTCAACTTGTTGTTTGGCCCATATTGTGGTAATTTGATCAAAAACTTTATTTAGGAGGATCTACTAGGTGTTCACTGGGCACTACCTGACCTCAACAAAATAAGCGTGTGTGTGTGTGTGTGCGCACGCTTGCATGTCTTACCACAGCAGGGGAATTGACCACAGCCAGATTATAGCCATAAAGCATGGAGCTCCCAAAGGAGGTCAGGAATGCAACTGCCAACAAAGAGCCAGTCAGCTGCTGCAGACAAAGGGTGAGAAATGTGTATTAGGAAGTGCAAAATACTGAATGCATGTTTCATACAGAGAACAGTGGAGAAGTAGATCCTTGTGAGCATTTAAAAAATAAGACTTATGTGAAAACTGGTATCGTTTAATTTTTTATTGGAAAGCTAACATTTCTCTGAACCAAGAACCTCTAAAATGAATATATAAATTTTGCTGAAAGTCGCTTATGCGCTTATGTCTTTTGCCATGATGTCCAAACAACAGCACCCTCTCTTTGTGTTATAAAGAAGTCAATCTAAGTGTAAGTCAGAGTGTTTTGATGTGGGAAATCACATATGGTAAATGGTCTTCTATAGCACTCTTTCCAGTCTCAGAGTGCTTTTATCACAACCTCCAGTTCATGCACACATGAATACATGGATGGCAAAGACTGCCAACCTTTGGGGTTCAGTATCATGCTCAAGGATACTTCAATGTGACTGCTTTCACTTCTCGACAGAATGAGCATGAAGTGGGCATGACTGCCTGTTTGAGAAAGTTACAAAAATTGTTAGATGGAGTCCCCATGACTCCAACATCAGAAAGAGGAGTTCAGATTGAAGAAGCACTTTGTTTGGAGCACACTGACACCCTTACATTTGGTTCTCTGATAAAAAAATCTCTTGTGAGTACTACTTTTCAGCTACCATGCTTGTTTAGGCCCTGCCTATGCTCATAGGGTCCTTTTAAGAGAAAAAAAGTGACTTTTTTTTTGTCATTGTTACCATTCCTTACTGCAACCAAACCAAAGGGCCTGGCTGGCTGCCAATTCCGAAGGAGCTGACAGGCAAAGACAGAAACCTTTTCCCCACAGTGTGACCAGTGTATGGTTATACTATATATTATATTATGAAGAAATATCCAGCTAAACTTTAAAAAGTCAGGAAAAGCTTTTTGAAATTGGAAAACTATGACAGTTATGCTGGGGAGAGAGAGATTACCCCATATATTCCAATATATAACTGAGGGGCTAATGACATGAAACCAAAGTCACTAAAAGGATTAGAAATTCTTATTATTATGTTTGATGAAGGTTCTAAGTCATCCAGGTCATGGTAAATCTAAAGGCTGTATCGTGACAAATGGACTTTCAGTTTCTTGAAGATGTTTCACCTCTCATCCAAGAGGCTTCTTCGGTTCTAACTAACTGGAGAGGAGTTGGCAGGCTTTTAAACTTTGTGTGGGTGTGACCTTACAGTGTCGTTTACGACTTAGGTGTTATTTCTACTGTTATTGTTATTGTTACTGTTGTTGTTGTTAAACATAAATCAGGGTTTCGCTAAAACTCCTAATATGGATAAAATTGTCTGGAGACAATTAGTCAGCATCATCCAAAATACATGACTGCTACAAATGCTGCCACTGTGGTTTGGTGAAGGAATAGGCATAAAATGTACTTTGTGGTATTGGGTTATAATGACAGTGTGGGTTAAAGAGGTAAGAGTCGTGGCTACTTAGCATTATAAGTATTTCAACATTTGTAAGTGTGAACCCACAGGACAAAGGCTAGTATTAAGATAAGAACTAAGCACTAGAACTGCTCTGATTGCTGCAAGAATCAGTCTTCATTTAATCTGCACTGAGATTGTTGAGACCTTGTGGATTAACATTATTTTTGCTAGAAATGTGATGGAAAATAAAAATGACAGGAAAATATTTTGATTGTGTTTGTATTTTACTTCCAGACGTTGCTACGGTAACTTTACAAGCTCAAGGATGTGTGAATTTGACTATGGAGTGCATTATCAACTAAAGCCAGTAAGAGTACAAGCTGAAGAACACATTGATGGCTGTCTGTGACCCGACTAACCCACCAGTTAATTTGCAATATATCATGAGTCTGCAAAGACTGCTGCAAAGCTGTAACATTAGTGAGGGCAATGAGGCTATGGCCAATACAGATCAGATTCCTTCTCTAACATGTGCGGTGGTGAAGTTTTTTTTTACACATTTACACCAATTACACATTTCAAGTTTCCCTGTCTTATTTTCATTACCATTTACAGTTTCATCGTTACAAATGCTTTCAGTTTGAGCATTTCCATTTCAACTTTTGCATTTAAATAAAAAAGAAAATTAAAGCTGCAAGCAGCGATGAACGGGCCCACGCAGTCCACGCGTGTTGGCGAGTACCGCCATCGCAGCAATTGTGGCCTGCTGCATGCTGCGTAGTGTCTGCGGCATGCGGCTTGCTGAATGCGTGGGCTGTAGGCTGCTACAGGTGAAATGAAAGACTATACCCAGAAGTTAGAAGTTTCTGCATGTACATGAAAACAAAATAATGAGAGGACTACACTGTGTGATCCTACAGACTTTTGAACAGAGGTTTGTATCCATTAGCAGGGCAACACTGCCCTGTGCTTAACAAAGCCTGAATGTACAATCAAAAGTGAAGGCAAATCAAGCTGTTCCTTTGTCATTTAGTAATAAAAGCGTCACCTATTGGCCAATTTGGTCAAATTTTGCACAAACCCTCATCCGGCCATGGAACATAATTAGCAAAATTTTTGTGGTAATCGGACTGTATTTCATCAAGATATGGAGGACTGTCTGTTTGACCACAATGTGCAGGAAATTGTTGTCTTATATTTTGGGTGTTTTTTAGACTATCTCAAAGTTTTTGTCAGGAGCGTCAACAGATGCTACATGCAAAGTTTAGTGCAAATCGGTCAAATCGACTAGGAGGAGTTTGAAAAAGTATGTTTTTCATTTTACGCGATTTAGGGAATGGAAATTGACCGCGAAATTGGTCGTGTCCTACATCACACAATTTAGCTCAATTAAGGGAACATGTAGATATAAGATTTAAAAATGTGCGACATATTATGTGGAAGTTATTGACGAAAAACGATTTTGTCTTGATAATAGCACCACCTGCTGGTCATTTTTGGTGTGTGAGTTACAGGGGCCAGTCTATACCACCTCTATGAATTTAATTGACATAAGTGTTATGGTGTGGGCAGAGTGCCAAATATTTAATTAGACTGCCACCAGAGCGCCACCTAGAGGCAGATGGGTAACACCTTCATCAGATATCCTCAGGAGGGCATTGGCAATAAGTGTACCAAGTTTTGTCTCAATCCGACCAACGGATGTGGAGATATGAAATGCTTTGATTTAAAGAGCGCCACCTAGTAATCTGCCCAAAGTTTGCAAAGAGCCTCAGGAGCTCATGGGGAAGTAGTACCCTGAGTTTTATGTCATTGGGAGACACCAATGTGGAGATATGAAACACTTCCTGTTTTGACCCAAATCTTCAAGAAGTTGTTATTTAATAGCTTGAGCATTGTTTAGAAGATCAAAATTCTTTTAATAACATTTTGTCAGGAGGGTCCACAGATGCTGTGCGCACAGTTTGGTGCAAATTGGTGAAATTGCCTGGGAGAAATTCGAAAAAGGAGGTTTGCAACATTTCGTGAAGTTGCGAAAAAGAACGGTAGGCGGAAATGGGTGTGGCCTATATAACGAGATTCAGCACAATTCAGGGAACGTGTGGATATAAGGTTTTTGAATGTGTGACAAAGTATATGGGAGTAATAAGCCAAAATGCACTTTCCTTGATTACAGCGCCACCTAGTGGTGGAAATTCAGGACGACAATGGATTATAAAAAATTTGCAATTATTATCCATGTTCAGGCAGGGAAAAATGCGATCATTTGGGACAAAGAAAAATGAAAATAACTAAAAAGAATAATCATTAGAAAAGCAATGGGGACCTCCATGTCTCCCTGCTCGGGCCCTAATAAAAAAAGAATAATCACTAGAAAAACAATAGGGACCTCACAGGTCTGTGACCTGCTCAGGTCCTAATAAACAAACCTATTGTTTTTCAAAGAATTATTATTAGGGCCCGAGCAGGATTACTTGCAAGGTCCCTATTGTTTTTGTAGTGATGACTTTTATGTCTCAAATTATTGCACTTTTCACTACCTGAACATACCCCAAAATTCACCAAACTTGGAATATACGTCACACCTGACGAAAAATTTCATAATCCATTGTTGTCTTGAATTTCAACCACTAGGTGGCGCTATAATCAAGGAAAGTGCGTTTTGGCTTATAACTCCCATATAGTTTATCCCACCCTCAAAAAGATCTCACGCTTTCTGATCCATGCTAAAGAGCATTCACACTATTGTCCTTCTGAAATGTATTATTCCTCTTTCAGCCTTGTACTTCTCAGCTTTTTAACTTTTCAGCTTTTTCAGATATTCATCTTTTTTAAAAAAAAAATTAATATGGAAGTAAATGGGAAAATCTTCAAATCCTCTTCAAAACTCATCGCCTTTCAACCTCTTCTTGTCCCTCATACTTTCAGCTAGAGACATCATTCCAACTTTTAAAGAGTCAGAAGACCTTGAACTATTGGGCCTGTATTCTGTTTTTTAAAATCTTTTACATTTAGAAATTGTCACAGTTTTAGTTTTAAGGATTTTTAGCTCGTCTTCTGAGTATAATGAGTGTGTATTGCATGAGCTAGAGTGCGTGACATCATCGCTAGAGTGGAGAGCAGCTGGAAAAACTGGAGAAAAAATTATCTTCAACTTGATGTGGATCCCACATCTTTTACGTCACATAGACAATATATACACAGAAATGTCGGAAATCTTGTTGGCTTTCAGTTGATTGTCTTTTTTCAGATGTAGGACTCAAATTTTTGGCTGTGGAAGTCCTAGAATGACAAGCACTCCAGCAACTCCCCCATAAGCCGCAATGTAAATTTTGAGCCTAAATTTCTGTCTTGTCTCTCGCTCTGGCGCCCTCATTTTTCTTTCTACAGAAATAAAAAAAAAGACCTCACAGAGTTCAGCAATGTCTGCTGTTACTTATTGTATGGATATTTTGGTAATAACCAGTACACTTTTTTCAAAACTTGCAGGAGTTTGGGAGATGTTTTCCCATTCATTCTTATGGGGATATTTTCAAACTCGGTTCTACTACTGCTCCAGCATATGGGCAGCCAGAGAAACTGTTCACCTTTTTAAGCTCTTTCAGCTCTCTTACTTTTCAGCTTTTCTGCCTTTACAGCTTTTTCATACATTCTGCTTTATGATCAGCTAGAGAAATTGTTCAGCTATCAAAATGTTCACCTTTTTAAGCTCTTTCAGCTTATCAGGGGTGTGATTCTTTCCGGATTCTTCCTTCCAGGAAATGCAATGTTTCTACTTTGGTTTTCATGTACATTGCAGGAACTTTTTCTAACTTCTGGGTATCTTCTTTCATCTCGCCTGTAGCAGCCCATGCTTGCAACAGCCCATGCATTCAGCACGCAGTAGTTGATAACTGCTGTACACGTGACAGCAGTACTCGCTGACACGCATGGACTGTGAGGGTCCATTCATCGCTGCTTGCAGCTTTAATTTTCTATTTGTATTTTTTATTTATTTATATTAATATTTTTCTTTATACTTATAATCTCTATTTGGACTAATTTAATTACGACAAAAAGTTTCTTCCATTAAGAATTTGCGGTGAAAAGGCAGCTCCCACTGTTGACTGGCAGTGATTATGTTTGCATTTTTTAATTTACAGGATTTAGTGGATACAGCTTGGCACTGCTTGGTTCAGTGTGAAATTACATAGGTAGTATAGAGGTGAGCCTACGTTGCAACGCTATTGCAGAATCTGTCTGAAAAGGGCTTCTTTGTCTCCCTCATTGGTGCCAACGTCTAATATTGTTTAATTAAACAGCTCCCAACACATCCTTCACAGTATGCCCCTGGTTAGGTGTAATAATATATTTTTTTGTAAAATCACCTTCTTCTCTTTTCTTCCAGACAAAATTTTAGTCACTCTTCATGTTTTTACTGTCATCAAACTCCTGTGTGTGGGGACATGAGGGCATCAGCACTCAAACCTATGTGCATTTACTCATAGCTGTAGGAAGTAGGAGTAGGAAATGCCCCCCTGGTGACATAATAACCGCACAAATTACTTTGGAAAGGCCAATGGCCAAAGAGCAAATGCTACTCGACTGCTGTGACCAATCCTGTAACTACACTGTTGTGCTCCAGACAAAAATAATGTTTTTTTTGTTGTTGTTGTTTTTAAATGGTGTAAACCATGGGTGTAGGATTGAGTAGGGACGCTAAGGACATGTCCCCACCAATATCCAGTGATGAAGTTGTCCCCAGCAATCATTTTATATACAAACGGTTAACAGATCTTGTTCTCTACTAGTCCTGCATCCCTCAATCAATTTCACTAATACGATTGGCTTTGCGGTTTCTTTTTAAAGTGTTCACCAATCTATCAATTTATTTATTTATTTATTTTCAGTATTTTATTTTTTGATTCAGACGATAACTATGTTTCTGACGCTTGTAAAGGGCATCATGACAAAAGCTTGCAACAATAAAAAATATGAACGTTTTCAGCCTATTTTAATGATCCCGCTGTGTTACAATCATGTCATTCAACCATGTTGAATCAGGGACACCCATAGTAAGGGGAGGGGAGGTGGAGAAGAGAAACAGCCCAGTGCTGTGGCAGTTAAGGCGCTCCAGTCTTCGCTGTCATTATGCATTTAAAAGCTTCAACACTTTATTTATCACTTGAATATGGCGACAAGGTCTAAATATTATAAAAGCCTAGAATATGTTGATTTAAATTAAGGTGAAAACCCATCCCTGAAAACATGACTTAGAACCATAATGACACAAGTGAGGATGAACAATGTTGCTGTGTGTCATATCCACCGGGACAAACTAGAAAATATCAATGTGAAACAAATATGCCAACAGTTAATTTCTGTTACAGACAGGCATTGACATGTGTTTGGCTCCTTTAAATAGAGTAAGGATAGAGTAATGTAAGAGTAGATACTGAGCTGTTTCCTTAGGGATAGTATTTTTAATTTTTAATTTTTTTTTTGTTTTAATTTTATGTTTAAACCTAGATTCAAAATCAAATGTACAGATCATTGGTTTGAAAAGGCAACAGTACCTGTCTTAAAATGTGTCCTTCAAGGATCCATAATTCCATTCATCTGACAAGTTCTTAATTTGTGATTACAGTACTTGTTATTGTTGAAGATTGCACTATAAAGTCTCTGTTAAACTGCCATCGTGATGGTCATTGCCCTTTAAAAAATAAAATAAAATTAAAGCTGCAAGCAGCGATGAACGGGCCCTCGCAGGCCGCGCGTGTCGGCGAGTACTGCTGCCGCAGTGTGCAGAAATTGTGGCCTGCCGCGTGCTGCTTGCTGTAAAGGCAGAAAAGCTGACAGGTAAGAGGGCTGAAAGAGTTCAAAAAGGTGAACAGTTTCTCTGGCTGCTGGAGCAGTGGCAGAACCGAAGTTGAAAATGTCCCCATAAGAACGAATGGGAAAATGCCTCCCAAACTCCTGCGAAAAATGAGGGCACCAGAGTGAGAGACATGACAGGTACCCTCTGCTCTCCTCCAGAAATTTAGGCTCAAAATTAACATGGCGGCTTATGGGGGAGTTGCTGGAGTGCTTGTCCCTCTAGGACTTCCACAGCCAAAAGTTTGAGTCCTACATCTGCAATAAGACCATCAGCTGAAAGCCAACAAGATTACCTACATTTCTATGTATATATTGTCTATGTGAAGTAAAAGATGTGGGATCCACATCAGGCTGAAGAGAATTTTTCCTCAGTTTTTCCAGCTGCTCTCCACTCTAGCACTCTCCATGTCACACACTCTAGCTCACGCAATACACACTCATTATAAATTCAGACTGCCACCAGAGCGCCACCTAGTGGCGGATCAGTAAAACCTTCAACAGATATCCTCAGGAGGGCACTGGCAATAAGTATACCAAGTTTTGTGTTAATCCGACCAACCAATGTGGAGATATAAAATATTCAATCTAAAGAGCGCCACCTAGTGGTCATCGCCCGAAATTTTGCAGAGAGCCTCAGGGGCTCATGGGGAAGAATTAACCTGAGATTCATGTCATTCGGACACACCAATGTGGAGATATACAACACTTCCTGTTTGGAAGGAAATCTGCAGGAAGTTGTTATTTAATAATTTGCGCACTTTTGAAACTAATCAGAATCTTTTAATAACTTTTTGTCAGGAGGGTCCACAGATGCTGTGTGCAAAGTTTGGTGCACTTCGGTGAAATTGCCTGGGAGGAGTTCGAAAAAGTAGGTTTGCGACATTTCGTGAATTTGCGAAAAAAAACGGTAGGCGGAAATGGGCGTGGCCATGAGATTCAGCACAATTCAGTGAACGCGTGGATATAAGATTTTTGAATGTGCGACAACGTATATGGAAGTTATAGGCCAAAACGCACTTTCCCTGACTATAGCGCCACCTAGTGGTGGACGTTCAGGACGACAATTGATTATCAAATTTTTCGCCAGGTGTGACTTATATTCCAAGTTTGGTGAGTTTTGGGTATGTTCAGGCAGTGAAAAATGCAATCATTTGGGACAAAGAAAAAAAAGAATAATCACTAGAAAAACAATAGGGACCTCGCAGGTCTGTGACCTGCTCGGGCCCTAATAAAATAAAAAATTATTATTATTTTACAATTTAGGGTTGTAACAGTGGTAATGTACCTTGCTCTCCTCTCTCTCCCTCTCTGCCTTTCTTCTTCCAGCAGACACCTAGAAACCTCCCAGCAGGGTGCGCTTTGCAAATGCTTTGCATTTCAATGTCTGGGTCTGTCCTGTCTTCCCAACAATATCAAAACCAAACCTATGTACTTGGTGTAAACCTATTTTTTTATAGCCATGCTAGTGCCTGATTTGAGCTAAGTGCTAATGTCAACATGCTAAAATGCTAAAAATTATAATGCTAACTTTTTGATATTCATCAGTCATATGCTTAGAATATCTTTTCTATATATCTTATATATATCTTAGTTTAGCATGCAAACAAATTAGATAAACACAAAGTACAGCTGAGGCCAACGGGAATTCAGTTTTTGCAGGTATACAATCATCAGCCAAAGTATTGGATAAACAGACATTTTCACCTGATGTTGGTGGTAGATCAAAAGTTACAAGATACAATAGACCATAAATGTGTGTAGCAATTTCAGTGCAATATTTAATTTTTGCCCAAAGTAGCTGACAGACCGACAGACTGACATTACAATTCCTAAAGCCACGTCAGGCTAAAACAAGAAACTAAACAGCAACCTCGACTGATAAAATCACATGCTTTCTTAACCTGTTCATCTGCAATAAACTCCTCCCTCAGAGGGTCTGCTATCACACAGATTTGTTATTTGTCATGAGAATCTTACAGCATACACCATTTTGACTCATCCAGTGTGCAACTTTTAAGTTGTATCTATGGAGATCTTCAGAATGCTACTTTCTATTACACATAGACTATAGCACAACAATGTGCTGTAAACATTCAGATGAACCAGTATATAATCTGTATATCTGGGTATTTAGCTTGGACACGATTATGAAAAGCAGCCTGAGTTTGAAACACATAGCTAATCTATCTAACCCTGGTCCTAAGAATTAACAGTCCATCTTTAATTATGGATGAGTCATAATATGTAAATTTTCATAAAATTGGTCAGTGTTAAGATAGTGAACATCCTTTTTGTTAAAATAGGGGAAGGGGATTATGTTCAGTGTAAAACAATATTTGTCTTCTGACTTTTTTTTTCTTCTGAATTCCGAATTTGAAAGGTGTTATTGATAATATCCAGCCACTAAATGTGGCCTTCCATCTCCTTCCTTCCATTGCATTACCATCACGACATCGCTGTCATGGGGTTGGGTACCGTTCACATTTAAACCAATACCGGTTCCGATATCGGTATCTGGAACTCGGCACTGGTACCCAACGGTACTTTTTTTCAGTACCTTACTCTCTCTGTTATAACAAAAAAAGTCATTTTTGTTCGAACTAGAATCATTCAACTTCGAATCATTCACTTCTAGAGTCAATATATCATGAGTCATATTTCCAATAACAATAACTAATCAGTCTATTGGCTGAAATGTTTTGTTAAAAACTATTAATTCACAGTAATAATAAAAAGATAAAAACGATTCTCATTATTCTGCACCTTTCTACAAGCTCTTTAGATGTATTATATTTTTTGATTTGTCTATTAAATTTCTTTTTATCAAAATGACCTTTAAAGTTGAGTCGAAAGTCAGAACTTTTTTTGTAAAACTTAATCAAGTTTGAAGTAAATCAGATGTTGACCTCAAGGTTCACATAGACTGTGCTAAAATTGTACAGACTTATCACTTTGAGAATGTTTCCTCATATTTTTTCGGTCAAATCAAAGTAGCAGCTTTCACTGTATAGGTTTCGTTAATCATTTTACATTTTATGATCTAAAATTTTGGTCACCCACTTCAAACATTTCATAAGATATTTAGCACAGCCACTAATCTACTTTGTCCCAAGTATGGAGCTACAATTTTGAAAGTTGGTAGTAAATGCTAACAGCTGCTGGGACTTGTCCAAACAAAATCTTGGAACAGTCAGCTGACAGCCCTGGTTCTAGATCTGACCTGATTCAAGCAGTCAGGCTGAACTTACCGATGTGCTTTTCCCCGAAGACGGAATTAAAACCTCCTCAGCCATTTATGATTTCTGTCAGCCAGTCTCACAGCAAACAGCGGCAGGGTTTCACTCTACACAGCTGAGGCTGGCATTGCTGTAGTAGCAGGCGTGGTCACACAGGATCCAGGGAATTGTAGATCCTCTTATAGTAGTCAAGCTAGTTCATGTGCAGCCCTCAGGCATATCTTCCACCGAGCAGCAGTACACAGGCCCCATACAGTGTCATCACATGACGGACTGCAGCGTGACAGACTGAGAGAAAAGACTGCTGGAAGCAATTAACTCTAAATGAATTTGCAAAATGAAGAGACGGAGGAGAGAGGGGATAAGCAGGGAGGAGAGAAGAGGAGGAAACAAGAGGAGAGAAGAGAGACTGTTGTGAGAGGAGAAAAGAAAAGTAAAAGGATAGGTGGGAAAGTGAGCACAAATGGAGGAGACTGTGGATTAAGGAAGAGAGAGGAGAAAGTAAGAAAAAGATAGAGCAAATGAGGGGAGGAGAGTAAAGAAAGAAAGACAGACAGAAAGAAGGAAATTAAGAACGAAAGAAGACCAAGAAGAGATGAGTACAAGAAAGGGGAAAAGAGTCAAAGAAGCAAGTAGTTGAAGTAGAAGAAATTAGGAGATGAGAGGGGATGCAGAAATTATGTCGTTTTGTAGACTATTCCAGAAGTTAGCATCACTCTGATTCCCACGACAAAAAGCCTATGGGATCTTTGAATTCGATTTTGGATTTTTGACAAAAATGAGCACTCGAGCTGATGATACACGTTTTGTTCAGCAAGAGAATCTTCACAGTTTAACTCTACTTTTGTGATTTTTCACATAAGTCAAATAACTAGAGGTAAAAAGCTAATATTTGACTAGAAATAGACTACATTTCGATTGCATGACTTAAATGTCACCACCATTAAGCGTCTTAATACCCAATTACTTTTCACGTTTTTTTGTAAATTGATCAATCTAAAGTTGTAAAGACATGGGCGTGGGGAGCATGAAATGTGGGTGGGACAGTTTTATCAGACGTTTTGGGGGTTATCCACTAGACTATTTGTGAATTTGTGTACAGTGTATTTGACATATTATGTATTAGAAATAAAAATGGCAGTGAGTTGAACTGCAAGGTGCTAAAATAAAAGCTCTTCCCAATTGAAATGTCCACAAAATTAAGTTAAGAATGCAATATATCAACTATTGTATTTAATTCCATTCAAAATATATTTTAATTACAAAGTATTGATTAATTGCTGTTAGTTTTCAATAAATATTTGTAACATCCATCCCTCATAAAAAAATAATGTCCACCCATTAAAGGCACCATAGGCAAGAATGTGGCCAAAACGGTTACTACACACAAATTCAAAATACTGCAGTGAGTCGTATCCGCCTCCCCCTCCACCCCCTCCCCTCCAGACTCGAGGTTGCCAGTGCGGTTATCATAAATGAGTGGCTCTAAGACACAATTCTTTTCTCTCAGTAAAGATCAAGATGTATTATAATTTGTGGTAACGTTAGCTGTTGACTAGGGAAGGACATATCAGATGGAATAACGTTATGCATGATATTTGACAGAACTGTCCTTCATTTTTGCCTCCCCTTTTATAACATTATATACAGTAGTTTATGGTGATATACATGCAAAGACCTAAAGAGGACTCGAATTTATCAAATGTAAGATTTCGTATTGTCCAGCAGCTGCTGTCAAACACGCCGACAGCGGGCGGCTGGACATCAACTGGACATCAGTATGTACAACTTCACATTTTTTGTGAGAGGTTAAAGTTAGCTGCAGTGATTTAGCTTTGAACTGATACTATTTTATAAAATAAAATAAATTCATATTGTTAGTATTTACTGTACCTCAAAAACAGTGCAAAAGATATAAAAACAACATTTGATTTATGTAACACAGGAGCAAAGCACAGCTCAAAGCACATAAAACCGTTAAAAAACAGTAGAGCTAAAAGTGTTTGAACTTTGAACTGTTGCTAGTTTATAAAATAAAATAAATTCATATTGTTACTGACCACTAACATCATGGCCATGGCAAAAACAGAACAAAAGATATAAAAACAGTGCATACTGAAGGTGCACTATTAGTGAAAAATATCTGAATATTTATTTTACAGTCTTATGAACCAGTTTCAATAGATTTGATTTATGTCACAGCTCAAAGGCTTATCTTTTTTTTTTTTTCAAAATCCTTCACACCTGTGAAAGGGATGTCATGCAGACGGCACTGTCTCAGTGTGCCAAGGGACCCATAACCTCGTTTGGTCATTTCATCAATGAGGCTAAGTGAGGTGAAAAGGTTATCATGCACAAATGTGCATCCTGGAGGGACTTCTGCTTGTTCAGCCAGACCAAGGACTACACTTGGGCCCTGTCCTAAGCCAGTTTCAGGCAGATGTGTGTGGACTCCACAATAGGGCTCCATGTGAAACATGTACCCTGTGGGTGAAGCAAGGCTCCACAACTTGTATCCAAACCGGATTGGTTTGCCCCTGATGAACTGCTTGCAGCCATGCCTGCCATAATAGGGTATCATACTTTCATCAACTGACAGCTGTTTTGTGTATGGCATCATCTTGTAGGTGTCATTCAGTGCACTGAAGATGGGCCGCACTTTGTAGAAAGGGTCGTCTGAGGCCTTTGAGTTGTCCACCAGATGAGAGGCCATTATCTCGTCAAAGCGGTTCCTTCTTATTGCATTTGAGATGGCTTCATTGTAGACATCAGGGTCATATGACCAATACATGTGCCTCCGTGGTACTGAACTGTAGCCAGATGCGAGCAGAACCCCATAAAAACTCAGCAACTCATCCATGCTCAGATCAAGTGCCTTCCCTTTGGTTTGCATTGAGTACAGGTTTGACATATCAACAGTGAGCTCCCTCAGAGTAGGAGGATACATCAAAAGAAACAAATCAACAGGGTCAGGTTTAGCTTGTTTTATGCAATCTGCTGCAGTTGGACCATAGGTCACAAAATCTGGTATACCGGATGTGGCTGGGCGTCGTGATTTTTTAAAAATCCCGTCCCTATTTTGCTTATTTTGAAGTGTTTTTTGGGCATTTCAGGGTTTCATTTTCTTCAGGACATCTCATTTTTTTTGGTTGTGGGATCTCATTTTCCTCAGGGCATCGTCTTTTTCTGGTTTTGTGTTCTGGGTTTCTGGCTGGACACTGTGGGAGATTCACCAACTAGCGGCAATGGGTTTTCTTCAACACAAAATGCTGCTGGAGTGAGAGATGAGGAAGTGGGGGAGTTGGGGGGGGGGGGGGGCAGGGAGAGTCTGGGGGTAGTTCTGGACTTGTCAGGATAAAATCTTTCTCATCATCCAGATAGGTCACCTCTGCTTCACCATTCAGCAGTCTAGCAGGCAAATGGCCTGTTTCGCCTTGGTACTCTCTATCTGAGCAGTCACTATCACAGTCACTTTCAATTGCATCTTTTTCAACTGTAGGAATGACTGTTATGTAGCACACATCACTTTGGGGTTCTTTTAAGTCTAAAAGATACAAAACATCTGATAGTTTTAAGCTGTGTAGAGAAAAACATAAGAAAAATAGAATAAACAGCTAAAACTTTTGACACCTAGTATAACGCTTGACTGTGTGTTATGCTAGCAGTCACGAGCGCAGTCACTTTCAAATGCATCTTTTTTAACTGTAGGAATGACTGTTATGTAGCACACATCACTTTGGGGTTCTTTTAAGTCTAGAAGATCCAAAACATCTGATAGTTTTAAGCTGTGTAGAGAAAAACATAAGAAAAATAGAATAAACAGCTAAAACTTTTGACACCTAGCATAACGCTTGATTGTGTGTTATGCTAGCAGTCACGAGCGCAGTCACTTTCAAATGCATCTTTTTCAACTGTAGGAATGACTGCTATGTAGCACACATCACTTTGGGGTTCTTTTAAGTCTAGAAGATCCAAAACCTCTGATAGTTTTAAGCTGTGTAGAGGAAAACATAAGAAAAATAGAATAAAAAGCTAAAACGTTTGACACCTAGCATAACGCTTGACTATGTGTTATGCTAGCGGCAACAAATGTTATATATCAGTAGTAGACCCTTTAAATAATATATGTGCAAAATATTTCACTTATATATGTTAATTAAGGTATTTTACTTACTTCCTCTTGTGCAAGTTTGAGGCAGACATTTCCCGCTAGCGGTGCAAGCAGGAAGTAAAGAGGCCTGGTCATGTGACCATTCACACTAGGTACATGACATTAATACAAATTAGAGGAGACAACATATTCTTTTATTTAAAAACTTGTATTAGCTGCCAAAACCAAAACAGCACTTCTAGAGCTTCCAGAAGTAAAAAAAAAAAAAAAAAAAAGAGCGGCAACAATTGTTGCTTGATCATATATCTTTGTATTTATGGATAAGTGTCGGTGTTGTTAGCAGGAGGACCAGGTTAGCCGTTGTTGTTTCTGGGCTGTCTCCATCAAAGGTGTCGTTGTGTAGTTTGTTAATAAAAGAATTCTGTGGAGGCAAGGCTGGGTGGAATGATAGAGCAATCTTTATTGAAACAGATATCAAGCCTGCGTCCGAACCAGTGTGGCCACACCCTGGTGTTCTTAAATCCATGACAAAGTTATGCCAAATACTCTGCCATCTGCTCTACAAGAAATCCTCTGGAACCTTCGATCTTAGGAAATCTACAAGTTACCACCTCCCTTTCTCTGCTTGTGTAGGCCATTTTAAAGTCCATTCACCTGCACCAACTTACTTCTTCTGATTGGTCACTTTGGTGGATTGGGAGTCCATCTATCCAATAGGAGAGGAAGGAATTGGTTCGTCTCCATTTCCTATAGAATAACTCATCTTCTGTACGTTACCTAACTCTGCTGATGTCACTCCTCACACTCTAAGAGAGCTCTGTACTTATTTGGAAATGTATACATTAAGTCAGCTCCGAACCTCTGGAGTGAGAGCCGAACTCAGCTTAAAGCCGTATATGTATCTTGTCCTTTAATTCACCCTTAATGCACACACAGAGCTGATTATTGGCGCTGGAGGCCCTGAACATGTAAGCCTCACACTGGACACATTTGTTAACTCACCATAAGGAAACTCAAACTATTACTATTAAATAATAGCTCCGAATGTGTCGCCGATCAGATACCTCACCGTCATGATAGCAGGCAGATTGAGTGTCAGTAACAGTCTCATCGTGCTGGCTCCTGTTGTCCAGGTGTAGACTAGTTGGAATGACTCGCAAGTAACGCTAAAAAATCCAAACGAATACTCCGACGGTCGAACTGAGGCGAGTAAAGCAAGGCAAAAATTTCCTGTCTCTACACATCCATGGTGAACATACTGTAAATGATGACATAGTTTGGATGTCTCTTTTTTTCCTTTGTAGTACATCATGTTGGTGAAGGTGAGATTTGGAGAAACACAGAAGTATGTCAAAGTGGCTGAGACTGAAGATGGCTATGATGACTTCAACACGTTTCTTCAGAAAGGTTGGCATCACTTTTAATACAGCCAAGAATGTTTGTGTAAATTGAGTCCTTGCTATAATACCTGTTGAATTTATATGATATTTCAATGTCTTATATTCTGGAGATGTGTGTAGTAATGGTAATGCCCCGTGAAGAAATCAAAAAGTACTTTTAGAAGTGACCTAAAATGTTGTAAAACAACCTAAGCAATGTTCTGATAATGTTCTTATTGTAATTTCTCCATTGCTCTAAATCTAATATTTTTATCAGTCATTCAAATTCAGCTAGATCTGCCACTTGAGACTGAGCTGCACTTGACAGATGAATCAGGGACAGAAGTCGATGCAGATGTGTTTGAGGAGCTTTTGCGAGCAGGGAACCTTACTGTTAGGGTGACAACTGAGAAGTCAATAGGTGAGACTCAGACTTGTTAGGAGAAGATAATCAATAATGAGTATCGTGGAGAACTAATTATTTTTACACTTTGTGTATACAGAATACAAACTGTTTTTTAAACTTTTTTTAACAGTTGTGCTCCAACCTGATCTATCACATACTTCGCTGGGGTCATCCATGTCAGACTGCTAGTATCTGATTCTTTATCTTTTAGATGGTGAGAAATGCTCTCCGGGCTAAACCGGGTGGACAGATTATTTTGGATGAATATGATTAAATGAAAACATTGATGGATAGCACAAGGAGACAATTGGTAAACCTTCTTGTGGCTGACATGGTTGAAATTCATGGGTAAGACTTCAATGTTCATATTTGTACTTTACTTAATATAGATTTATTTTTTTTTTGGAATAGCACACTTATTATAGGACATTGCATATTAAAGCAATTTATTATTTGATTTTTCCTATGAAAGAAATAAATATTAAATGGCTAAAACATGATACAAAAAGAGACTAAAACTCAATGAAGCTAACAGTAACATTTGTATCTTTTAAACACTGAAGGAATTGTAGTAGTAATGTCATGTTTATCTTTCAGGAGGAGCCCACCTGTCTCTGTACAAAGTAAATGTGCTTTGGGCATAATCTCTCTATTTCCCAGCCTCAGAGATCCATACTCAGACAATGGATATGTAAGTTTGTAAATGAAAAGCTTGTATGTCAATTTATGGAGTAGTGATGTGGTCTGACCTTACTCTACAATTTAATGTTTTTAATTTTACAAGAACACTTCTATGACCCGCAGAGTGGATTTGGCTACTTGGCATGGAGGATAAAGACTGTTCAGCGCACCACTGCGGCTCAGTCCCGGAGATCCTCCACCAGCACCCTAGAAGATAGTCCAAAGAGAAAAAGGGAAGTTTTCGGCGCTGATAAGCAACTGCTTAGTGAGCACTGTCATGAAGCAATATCCTTTTTGAAACATTCAACCGATGAATCGGCAATCAAAGAGAAGATGAGAGCTACATTTCACTGGTTCAAGATCAGGAGGGCTCTTCGACAGTCTTGGATGTCTTCCCACAATTCCTCAACATCACTGGCTTGGTAAGAAAGACAACTTTTTATTAAGTGAATTGTCACTCAAGGTATAAAGTTTTAAGTTGCATAAGTATAAAAATGCATGTTCTTCTGTAGATTGACCAAGACTTCACCATGATGTTTGGAGAAGAAGTGTCGGGCAGATTCTTGGCAAAATGGCCTACTGTTTTCAAACCTAGGATCCTGACAGACTGCAAAAAACTGACTTCTAATGAGCACATTGAAGGCCTCTTGTCTGTCCAGCATGACTCAGGTGGGCCGGGTTAGTTTGGTTTATTCTTCTTATATCTGAATTATTTATGATGTGAACGTGCTAATACTTCTCCTGTTTTTCCCCTAGGCTGGGACAGTGACCTGTCAAGCAATCTACTGTTGGTTCACTTGCTTCACGCTACCTCCAAAGGTCACAAGAAGAGTGCTAAAATCAGCGCATGTCAAGCTGAGGACCATGTTGTGAGATATTTGCAGGTATACAAATAGTAATGTACTTATGCAGTTATTCTGATGACCCTACTTTTTGCGTTGAAGCACTTTTTTTATTGGCTTAGTTAGTTGAATGTAGCGGCACTACATTTCATGATTTCTCATGATTTTTATATACATTTTGTTAAAGATGGGAGCCAGTGTTGAAACCTTCCTTGTTGGTGTGGAGCCGGGACAGCCCTTCTTCCTGTGTGTTGGTGAAAAGAAGAACAGCATCCAAAGATACTATGTCATCATTAATCACAAGGCCATCCCTTGCAAGGCACAGACATCCTTGGCAGCTCTCGATGAGCTCTTCAAGGCACACTTCATCTTCAGTGTCAACTACCCTGAATCCCTCTTCAACTTCTATATGTTCATCCAGACCACGGTTTTTAACATTGACGTAGGAAGTGCCAAGGAAAGTCACCAGAGGTGATAAATGTCTTTGGATGCAAATATGTTTCTTTGTTATGTCTGTAAGGCACACCACAAAAGTTCTGCATTGCTTTGTCAGCATTTAAGACTCCACCATGGTCTATATCCTGGAAAGACATTACATTGGAATGTGGACAGCCGGGATGTTGTTTATCATTTTGTACCTATTCAGGTTTCAAGAAGCATCCTATTTATTTCCATAGAGATGTTGCTTTGACTAATGCTGCTGACAATGTGGACACTCAAAATGAAGTTGGTGAGCCTTCAACTTTACAGACAGTCAGTACAGACTCTCCAACAACTACCCAGCTCTCTGTTAACAATAGTTATGTGTTAAACATGTGTGGTTCTGTTGTGGCACAGTTGCAAGCATCTGGTGTTGCTGAGAGCACAGTCCAAGCAATGGTGGGGTCCATGGAGGAACTTGTAAATGATATTCATAGGCAAGCGGAGGCAGTTCTCAGCTGTACTTCAGAAATTCAAGGCACAAATTTGGAAGAGAAGGTGGAAAAGTGTTTTGATCAACTCGAAAATCCTTTCTCAACCTTGAACACAAGAGTGAAACGACAGAGCTTCTTTGAGGAAAAGTGGGAAAATGTTGATCCATATGTTCTTGGGGTGCGGTTTGATGTTTGCAGAGATAAAACAACAGGAGTTTACAGTCAGGTCCCTGTAACAGATACATTTGTGTATATACCCATCCTGGGAACTCTTAAGTCTATGTTCAAGAACACAGAACTGTGTGAAAGTTTCTTACAAGCCAAACATCATGAAGAAGGCATTTATAAAGACATATGCAGTGATGGTAAGTAACGAAGTACAAGTACTTCGTTAACGAAGTACAAGTACTTCGTTACTGTACTTAAGTATAATTTTCAGGTAATTTGTACTTTTAGAAGTATTTATTTTTCTGACAACTTTTTACTTTTACTCAGTAAATCTTTAATGCAAATATCAGTACTTTCTACTCCTTACATTTCCCTAAAAGGCTCGTTACTTTTTTATATATACATTTGTTTTTTGTTTTTTTTTTGGCGCCTGTAGCCTGTGCTTGCGAAAGGTTCCCGCTAGAACTTGAAAGAGGCACAACAGAGACACACACGGCTGTCTGTCCGCCAGTAAATCAGACCTAGGCTCTCGCATACCACCAGCTGCAGCCAGCAACGGTTCAAAATGGACAATGGAGAGGAACTTGAAGAAGAGACTGCAGTCCAGGAGCAACCATGGCCTTATTTAGAAGAACTGTTCGAGTTTGTTGGCTCTAAGAATAATTCTTGGCGAATGCGCTGCGTCTTATGCAAACCTAAAGTCCATGAAGTGTTGGCATTCAAGAACTCTCCATCAAACCTCAGGAAACACATACAGGTAAGTCATTGTGCTAATGTGCTAACGTTATGTTCGCTAGTAATGTTGCGTTAAATTGGGCTGGTTAGGCTAGGTTTCGGCTAAGTTAACTAGCTAGCTACCATTATCAGACTACCCTATATGACCATTTTAATATGCTAAATTAACATGAAGCCCAGGCGTTTATAAGAACCAGGCGCATATTTGCAACAGGCTAACTGTTTATTTTTGCAATGATCAGGGATACCAATAAACAGCAATCAGCACACAATCAACACATGGACACACGAACACACAGGGGCGCACACAACCACACAGAAACACACACAGACACATAGCCCTAGCCCAGTTAAACGGCCCAAATTGCCTCTTTTTTACTCTAGTCAGCTGTAACGTTATGACATAAGGCTAACGTTAGAAGGCCTAAGGCAATGCCCCCTCCCAGCTCACATACGTTTGTATCACTTGACTTAATCGTGGCTCTCCTATATTTTTCCCTCTAGAGAAAACACAAGAGACACCTGGAGAGGTATACAAAGCTCACAACCCTGAAAAGGAAGAATGACGAAGAACTTAAGGACCAAGCACCCAAGCAGGTGAAACTTTGGGAAGCCAGGCACATGTCACAGAAAAGTGTGGATAATCATATCGTTGACTTTGTAGTTTGTTAAGGAGGAGGCTTTCCAACGTTTCATGCATCACCTGCAACCAAATGCAAAGGTCATGGCTCGTTATACGCTGAAAAGCAAGATTGACAAAGCAACACAGGAGATAAAAAAAAATCTCAAGGTTGCAATGCACGATGTCGAGTTCATCGGAACCACTTCAGATTGCTGGACAGCACATAGAAAGGGTTTCATCGGTGTCACAGCACACTGGATACAACCCACAAGTCTGCAGAGGTGCTCTGCTGCACTAGCGTGCAAGCAATTGAAAGGCCCACACAACTTTACTGCACTCGCAGATGCTCTGACTGAAATACATACAGGTATGTAGGCTTAAGCTCAATCCAGTTAAAATGTATAGGTTTGTTATTCACATTTTAATACATTACTTTTAACTTTGAATATCTAGTTCCTTAACTTCTAATGTGTGCATTCATGTGTAGGTGTCCATGCATTTTCCCAGGCTACTGCAAACTTGAATTTCCTGTGGGATCAATACCATGTCTGCCTGCCTTAGTTTTCTCTTATCCGTCTGTCTGTCTAGAGTTCAACATCAGAGACAAGATTGTACGTACGACAACAGATAGTGGCTGTAATATTGTGAAAGCCTTCCGAGTGTATGGTATCACTGAAGATGAAAACAACAACGCAGAACCGCCAGAGACAGATCAATCAAGTGAGTGTTAGACATTGGTTTGTGATGATGACATAGCTATTGTCCAGTGTTTGGGTGTATTGAAAAGCATCCTATCTGACAAGACTGGACGTTTATTAGCACATCAACTTAAGTGCCACTCAGCCTCTCAGCAAATCCCACAAATTCAAAAAGAAGATGGTGAACTAACTATTGACCCAGAAGAAATTAAAGAAACATTTACCTCATTTTATTCAAATCTGTATACATCAGAGATGACAAATGATTGCTCTGACATGGAACTTGTCTTCAATAACCTCCAGGCTCCTTCCATAACAACAGTTCATAGGACTGAAACTGAGCTTCCACTAAACTGTAAAGAAATCATTACTGCAATAAAAGCAATGCAGAGTGGCAAGGCACCAGGCCCTGATGGGTATCCCATAGAGTTCTTTAAAAAGTTCTCTAATAAACTATCAACAATTCTACTTGATATGTTTAATGACTCTCTGTCCCATGGGTCACTCCCACAGACATTGACTGAAGCATCAATTACCCTCCTACTTAAGCCAGGTAAAGATAGCAAAGAATGTGGCTCATATCGACCCATCTCCCTCCTAAACTGTGATGTGAAGATCTTGGCCAAAACCACAATGGATGACGTGATATCTGCTGACCAAACTGGTTTTATTTCAGGCCGTCATTCATTCACAAATATCCGTCAGCTTCTAAATGTTATCCACTCTCCTGTGTCCAGCGCGGTACCTAAAGTGGTTATCATGCTGGACGCAGAGAAAGCTTTTGATCGGGTAGAATGGGGATATTTATTTGCATGTTTAAAGAAATTTGGATATTCGGAAATTCGGATATGTGATATGTGACCTGTGTTATGGTCATTGCAAAGCCAGTGCTGTTTTTAATGTGGTGTGCTTGTTTGAAATACAGATTGATTCAAGCTGCAACTTGTGTGGTTTTCTTTGGAAATTCAAATGGCATGCATTGTTTTGGGGAGTGAAATTTGGGATTATTATTGACTCCCAGTAGTAGTTTAAATTAAATCAACAATAAAAGATTTCTATGTTGAGTCATATTTAACACTCTCCAAAGTGTTAATATAATTTGAACCTTATTCAGTGTTAAAACAACACATTGATAGTGTTAACTTTTGACACTACACACTAGTGTTAGGCAAATTCAACACTGATGAGTGTTGAATTTCAACTATTGAGAGTGTGAACTCTGTCACAGTGTTAAACGTTTAACACTTTCCAAAGTGTTATTTTAACTCGATCTAGTGTGGACCAATATAGACACTTTTCAAGTGTTGAATTTAACTCCCTAGGAGTTGAATTAACACTTCCGAATTTGCAGTGTACCAGAGGTGATGAACTTCCTGAAATACATAAGCCCTCTTTCAGGTTATAAATTGAATGTAAACAAAACTGAAACCCTTACTTATAACTTCTATCCATCTGAAAGGCTGAAGAATGCATATCCACTGAGATGGAAAACAGAATATCCAAAATATTTGAGAAAAAAATGATTTTTTCTCAAATATTTTTGATATTCTGTTTTCCGTTCAGTGGGTATGCTTGCAAGGTGGGATCTCATTTCGTTTTTAAGTTTAAGTTCAAGAATTGAAACAATTAAAATTAATGTCCTATCGAGATTTCTATATCTCTTTCAAACCCTCCCAATTACAATTACTCAGGACCATTTCACAGAATGGGATAAAAGGATATCGAGATTCATATGGCAGGGAAAAAGACCTCGAGTACAATACAAAAAACTACAGCTAACAAAGAAAGATGGAGTTTGGGGTCTACCGTCCCTGAAAAATAATTATGTTACAGCACAGATCAGAACATTAATGTGCTGGTGTAACCTCTTCTATGAGGCACAATGGAAAGACATTGAATATAAAATGCTATCTGGCGTTCATATACAGGCTGTGCTATCAGACAGAAATTTATGGAGATACATAGATAAAATACAAAATCCCTGGGTGAAATCTGTCCTAATTGTATGGAGAGCAGTAATAAAACACAAATTGGAGGAGGACATAAAAGTCTTAAGTTGGTGTGCGTATGATTGAGACTTTATACCAAATAAGCTCGATGACAGATTTAGGATTTGGATCAAAAAAGTTCTAACAGTGGCATTATACAGGAAAATTAAATTGTGTGTTTTTAAACCCTAAAAGATAATTTTTCACTAGAAAAACAAGACTTTTATAGATATATCCAGTTAATAAATTACTACAACCAAACGATCAAAAAGAAAAATATCAGAGAGACCAGCAAACCGCTTGTCCAACTCTTCATAAATGCATATAAATCAGACATTAAAAGAGGGATTATCTCTCAATTGTATAGGAGTCTATATAACTTTAATGCACACTCAACAAAATATTTAAAGGATAAATGGGGGAAGGAAAGAAATTTGACCTTAATGAATGAAGAATGGAAAGATATCTGCACGTTATAATGGAAGAGTACAAAATCTCATACATGTAAAGAATTCTGCTGGAAGAACATAATACATTTTTTTATTACCTTGTCTTTGAAGGCGCACTATGATAGAGTTAACTCACAGTGCTGGAGAAACTGTGGTTGCCAGACTGTGTCCCACTATCATATATTCTGGGGATACCAGAATATACAGAACTACTGGAAAGAAATACACAAGCAATACAAATAATCTTTAACAGTAGTTTAGCACAAGTACTATGTACTTAGGATACATCCCCCAGAAGCAAAAGGTATATATATATGTATATATATATATATATATATATATATATATATATATATATATATATATATATATATATATATATATATATATATATATATATATATTTGATGGGTGTATTGCTGGCAGTGGGGAAAAAAGCTTTGACTGAAAGATGGTTGACGCAGGCAGGACCAACTATAAAGAATTGGATTGATATAATGACAGAGTTTTATAAGATGGAAAGGGTTATTTTTTCTGTGAATCTAAAGAGGGACATTTTCATACCACATTGGGAAACATGGGTGCAATATGTCAAACCTCTAAGACCAGATTTTGTTAAGATAATGAATTGAAGGAATATCCACAAATGTCTACTGATTTATCAGTTACTCTGTCCCTTTTAAGAGTACTTAACTGTTCCATGTAATGATATGATGCCAAACCACTCCAAGTACTTTTATTTGTTTCACCCTCTCTGGATGTACATAGTTATATTTCTTGGTTCATTCATTGGAATTGAAAGGACTGTGATTCAAACAAGATAAGGATGAGATACCACATTTTGGGTACTTAATATTTTTTCATTTGTGGAATTGGAAGGGGTACTATATGTATAACTTGTAAACAAATACTGTATACATATACTTTTTATTTTCATTTTATTTCACTTTTCAATATTCTATTTTATTATTTCTCCCAGGTACCTACATATAAGTTTGTGTCACTGTACCTGAACACGTATTTGATACCTGTTACTAAAACTAGAGTAAAAATAAATGCAAAAAAATATGAAAAGGACACTGTGGATACGCAGTTCAGCACGGTTCTGTTTTGTAAAGACACCAGTGCTCCTATGAATGATGCGTCCATAGATGGAGACAACCAAGGGTTGGTGGCTAGAGGCGCATACACTGGAGACAGTCGACTTGTGGAATGAATTGCCCCACTACATTGTCAAATTTACAACATTGTCAAAATATTAACTATTTACATTTCTAAGGCCAGACAAGACAACTGTGATTTTTATATTTTCATGTTCTTTTAAGAAAATGACATTCAACGTGAACGTTGTCAACATAACTCACTGGAAATCCAAAATACTGCCACACCGGCGACTCTCAGTGAATGAGACGGGGGTTCAAGTTCTGTCGATGGGTCTCCTGCATCTGCAGTTGCCATTGTTGTAAGAGTGGCGTAGCCCCTTTCAGGAATAGGGCGGTGCATGAGGTGTGAGTGCATAAGGTGTGAGTAGGCGAGCAAGCGTGAGAAAGCGTGCGTATGTGCGGACAGTGAATGAATGGGAGAGGAAGGAGAAGCGAAAGGAGTAGCGACAACAATAAAGTGTAAAATATAGGCTGCAGTTTGGCTGTGAATAAAGGCCACGGCTCCTCAAGATACAGCAAAGCTCCCTGGTATTATTTTCCGACCAGCTTAACACGTGAAAGGGGGTTTCAGAAACTTCGGCCCTGGAGGAAATCATCTCCCCTGTGCTTTCCGACCACAGTCCGGGAGCCGAACAGGAATGGTGTAACACCATGCTATGGTTTGACTGGCTGTAGCTAATTGTACTTAGCTACTGGCTTAGCCAGTAGCTAAGTTAGAGGAGGTTGACTTCAACACGTGCATGTTTTTTTCCGTTTGGCAAGCAAACCGGACATGACATGGGGGCGTGGCAGCATCAATGATTCCATTTTTTAATTCAAAGTTCGATATTGTGACTTAATTTCGGTGACACCCTTAATATATATACACACACATATATGTATATGTGCATATATACACATATTTATATATATATATACACATATATGTGTATTTATATATACATATTCATATATATACACACATATGTGTATATATATACATATATATATATATATATATATATAGAGAGAGAGAGAGAGAGAGAGAGAGAGAGAGAGAGAGAGACAGTGTCATTTTCCAAATAGTGATTAGGCCTGAAGTGCCTGTAGTTTGACAATGACTTTACCGAAGGTAAAGAATATATATTAATTTTGATCGTCTTTTAACAAGATCTCTGTATCATCGAAAATCAATTTGGAGAGCGATTTGTAGTGTGGCTTGTCATAAGTCAGAGTGGGCATACACCTTGTCTCGTTGGACACATTTATACAGCAGAGAAGTGGAACATAACTATCTCTCACCACATCAACATATCTACGTGAATTAACAGATGATAGATACCACTACATACGAGACTTGAAGGTTCTGTTAAAAAGTTCCAAAACGCTAGCCTAAGTCTCATTTCATGTTGAAAAATGTTTGATTATATACTGATCCAATAGCTGTTGAAAGTGTTTATAAAACTCTGTGTCTGGTCCATTTGGATTTTTGTAGGTATACGGTATATGTTGTTAAAAGCATTTGTAACGTAATTAATTTGCTCTTAAGACAGCTGTGGAAGTCCTAGAGCGACAAGCACTCCAACAACTCCCCCATAAGCCGCCATGTTAATTTTGAGCCTAAATTTCTGGAGGAGAGCAGACGGTACCTGTTTTGTCTCTGGCGTCCTCATTTTTCACTCTACATAAATAAAACAAGATATCACAGAGTTCAGCAATGTCTGCTGTTACTCACGAATATTGTGGCGATAACCCGTACACTTTTTTCCAAACTTGCAGGAGTTTGGGAGGCGTTTTCCAATTCTTCCTTATGGGGACATTTTCAAGTTTGGTTCTGCTACTGCTCCAGCACACAACCAGAGAAACTGTTCACCTTTTTAAGCTCTTTCAGCCCTCTTACTTTTCAGCTTTTCTGCCTTTTCAGCTTTTCTAATATTCATCTTTCTGCCTTTACAGCAAATGTTCTGCTATCAAAATGTTCACCTTAAGCTCTTTAAGCTCTTTCAGCTTGTCAGGGGTGTGATTCTTCTGGATTCTTCCATCCAGGAAATGCATATTTTCTACTTTGGTTTACATGCAGCTTACTTGCAGCTTTAATTAGGGCCCAAGCAGGTCAACGACCTGCGAGACCCTTTCGAATTTGTAAGGATTATTCTTATTTTTCTTTGTCCGAAACAAATACATTTTTTTTCGTTAATAACTCCTACATACAATCTTGCATATTCAAAAACTTTATATCCACGCGTTCACTGAATGTAGCCAAGTCAGCTGATATAGGTCACGCCCATTTCCGCTGATATTTCTTTTTTCGCAAAATCGCGGAATGTGGAGCACCAATTTTTTTTTAACTCCTCATAGACCATTTGATCGATGCGCACAAAAATTTGCACATAGCGCCCTTTACCCACTACAAAAGTCTCCTTTTTCAGGATTCTCACTCGCTTCACAACCTATGTCAAGCATTTACACATTTCGACAATGGCCTACATTCAGGCTCTCCACTAGAGGGCAGTGCTGCCTTGCTAATGGAGACAAACCTCTGTTTAAGAGTCTGTAGGTTCACTCATTAACCCCTTTCACACAGGAGAAGACGCATTATCTCCGCAGTGGCGGTTCGCCAATTCTCCGCCGATTGTGATTCACACAGAGCGAAGCAGCTCTGCATTAAAGACGAACCAACATGAATTCACACAGAACCTTGTTTAACTCTACTTTGGCATTTTTGGGCGATATTTCACTAAGCTCATTAGTGACACCTAAATTGACAATATCTGACTTCCTGTTGGGTTTGGGTTATTGGTCCAATAGGATTTTTTATACATCTGGTCATGATATAGGTGCACATTGATTTTCGCCCATATCGGTGAAACATGCCAGCAAAATGTTTTTTTTTAGTAATTTTGCGATATAAGCACCCCCTTGGGGCCGAGCTGCACTTAATTTTGCACATAGCCTTAGGGACTCATGGGGAAGTAGGAACCTGAGTTTCATGCCATTGGGACACACCAATGTGGAGATATGCATCACTTCCTGTTGTGACCAAAATCTGCAGGAAGTTATTATTTAATAATTTGTGTATTCTTTGGAATATCAAAATTCCGTTTACTATTTTTTGTCTGGAGTATCAACAGATGCTATCTGCAAATTTTTGTGCGCATCGGGCTAAAGGTCTATGAGGAGTTAGAAAACGTTGATATGCCACATTACGCGATTTTGTGGGAAAAAAATGTCGACGGAAATGGGCCTGGCCTATATTAGTCGACTTGGCTACATTCAATGAACGTGTGGATATGAGGTTTATAAATATGCAAGATAGTATGTGGGAGTTATTGTCCAATACATGTTTGCCCTGATTATAGCGCCACCTGCTGGTGGACACATGTCATTTTTGGTGTGTGAGCTACTGGCACTAGTCTGTACCACCCATATGAATATCCCAGCATTCATTGTTAGGGTTTGGATCACAGTGTCAAAAATGTACTTAGACTACCACCAGAGCGCCACCTGTGGGCGGATTAGTGACACCTTCTTCAGCTAACCTCAGGGGACCATGGGCAAGGATTGTACCACGTTTCGACTTAATCAACGAAGCCGATGACTTTCTGTACACAACGTGTTGTCAGGGACAGTCCACATATGCTACCTACAATTTTTTGTGCACATCGGTCAAATGGCCTATAAATAGCTCGAAAAAGTAGATTTTCCACATTTGGCGATTTTGCCGAAAAAAATTACAGGCAGAAATGGGAATGGCCTATATCAGCTGACTCAGCTCAATTCAGGGAACGCGGGGATATAAGGTTTTCAAATGTGCAACAAACTATATGAGAGTTATGGCAAGAAAACACATTAATTTTTTGTGAATATTCTCATTCATCCAGGTCAAAGTTATCTCAAGGAAACTGAATCGAATGCAGCTGGATTTGGTTTTTGTCTTGAAGACGTTTCACCTCTCATCTGATGAAGCCTCTTGGATGAGAGGTGAAACCTCTTCAAGACAAAAACCAAATCAAGTTGCATTCGATTCAATTTCCTTGAGACATCAATTTTTTGTAGCGCCACCTACTGGTGGCCGTGCGACAGAAGTTCAATTGGCCCATAGAATATGAAATTTTGTACCACTTCTGACAGGTTCACCAATTTATACGCGTTTCCTGTTATGTTCAGACCTCCAAAAATGCATTAATTTTGGACAAAAAAAAAAATATTAATAATAATAAGAAGAAGAAGAAGAAGAAGAAGAAGAATCCTTCCAATTTCAATAGGGACCTCGCAGGTCGTGCCCTGCTCGGGCCCTAATAACCGGTACAATTTCAATAGGGACCTCGCAGGTCTCCCTGCTTGGGCCCTAAAAATAATCACAACAGATACAATAGGTCCTCGTACTGGTTAGTTCTTGGGCCCTAACATTAAGAAGAATTCCTCGGGATACAATGGGTCCTCGCACTGGTCATTGCCCTATTTAGAAAAACAATAGGGACCTTGCAGGTTCCCTGCTCAGGCTCTGTTGTTTTTCTAATCATCTTTTTTTTTTTTTTTTTTGGTCACAAATTTTAAAAAAATCATTAGAAAAACAATAGGGACCTTGCAGGTTCCCTGCTTGGGCCCTAAAATAATAATTTGAAAAATAATAGGGACCTCACAGGTCTCCCTGCTTGAGTTTCATTCCCAACTTGTCAAATAGTAACGCTGTTGATGGGATAGTAGATCAGGATGGTCACCACCCAAAACTTTAGGTTATTTACATAACCCCGGTTCTCTGAGTAATATGAGTGAGATGTCTCACTATGGGATGCACGCCCCGCTGCAGACCTCAGAAGCATTAATCTCAATACGCCAATCCTGATTGGCTGGTGAACGTGTCCGTCCGTCCGCCCGCGGTAGTCCACCTCCTATAAGTACCGCCTGCGGACGGCAACACGTCATTCAAGATAAGCACCTCTTCTCACCCGCCCAAGCAAGAAGGGTTGTCTGGTGAGACATCTCATTCATATTACTCAGAGAACCGGGGTTATGTAAATAACCTAAAGTTCTCTTTCATAATATTTCGTTCGATGTCTCACTATGGGATGTGGTTGCTCCCGTATTGCCAGACAAGCTTATCCAGCGTCCACCAACCCACAGGGAAAACAATCTGTTCCAATCAGGACAGCAACACCGCGCGTGCCACGCACGGAGCGGAGACGTCCAACATATAAAAGCGGACAAAAGTGACAGGCGAGGACCAACTCGCTGCCGCACAGATGTCCTGAACAGACACTCCCCTGAACAAGGCCCAGGATGTAGCCACGCCCCGAGTCGAGTGGGCTCGCAGACCTACAGGTGGCTGCAAACCCTGACCCGCATAGGCCAAAGCAATCGCCTCCACCACCCAGTGGGACAGGCGCTGCTTCGTAATAGGCTTCCCTTTATGAGGACTAGCCCAGGAGACGAACAGCTGATCGCTCCTCCTGAACCCCCCTGTTCTGTCCACATAAGTGCGCACCGCACGGACTGGACATAACGCATGCGACCGCTGCTCACCAGGCGAGGCAGCAAAGGCCACAAGGTCAATAGGAGAACATGAGCCCACCACCTTAGGCACAAAAGCCGGGTTGGGCCTCAAGGTCATCCTCACGTCCCCCGGGAAAAACTGAGTGCACGATGGGTGCACCGAAAGCGCATGGATGTCACTAACTCGTTTAGCCGAAGCCAGAGCCAGTAACAACACCGGCTTGAGAGACACGTGTTTCAAGTCGGCCCCCTCCAGTGGTTCGAACGGAGGGCCCTTGAGCCCCTCCAAAACCACAGCCAGGTCCCAAGGCGGCACCAGCGGCCTGGACACGGGGAGAAGCCTGCGCGCCCCCTTCATAAAACGGCAAACGAGCGGGTGCTGGCCCACCGTTTGCTTCCCAAACCCCACGTGACACGCGGCAATAGCCGCCAAGTACACCTTAACCGTGGAGAAAGCCTTCTGATTGTCAATCAGGTCCTGCAAGAATGACAAAATCACCCCCACCGGACACTGAAAAGGAACGTGGCCGTTTCTGCGGCACCACTCCTCAAACACCCTCCACTTGCAGTCATACAGAGACCTAGTGGAGGCGGCTCGAGCACTCTGAATAGTGGAAATCACTCGCTGTGAGAGACCCCCAGCTGACAGATTGAGCCACTCAGGGGCAAGCCCAGAGCGCCAGGCGCTCCGGGTGCGGATGGAAGACCACCCCCCCCTTGCGACAGCAGGTCCCTGCGCAGCGGGAGCTGCCAGGGCTGGGCGCACAGCATCCGATATATCTCCGCCAGCCAATGCATCGCAGGCCAATGCGGAGCTACCAGAATCAGCGCGTGGCCGTGCTCCCTCACTCTGGACAGAGTGGGGGGTATCAAGGCCAGGGGAGGGAACGCATAAAGAAGCTCGTGCGGCCAGGCGTGCGCTAACGCGTCTATGCCGAGGGGAGCATCCACGCTGCGCAGAGAGTAAAACAGCGCGCACTGCGCGTTCTCTCCCGACGCGAACAGATCCACTGCGGCCCGACCGTAACGGGACCACAACTGCCCCACAACTTCCGGGTGCAGAGTCCATTCCCCGTACACTGGCGCGCCCCTGGACAACAGGTCCGCGCCCGTGTTCAGGACTCCCGGGACATGCGTCGCTCTCAGGGAGAGGAGACGACCGCAGCTCCACAGGATCAGTCTGCGTGCCAACATGTGCAGCTGACGGGAGCGTAAACCCTCCTGACGGTTGATGTACGCCACCGTCGTCGTATTGTCCGTCCTCACCAGAACATGATGACCCATGAGAGACGGAAGAAAATGTTTCAGGGAGGGGAACACCGCTGAAACCTCCAGAAAATTTATGTGAGACCGCTGGAGGCCCACACTCCAGACGCCCCTCACAGACCGGCCCTCGTGAATCCCGCCCCATCCCGTCAGGCTGGCGTCCGTAGTGACCACCTTCCTGGACAGAACGGAGCCCATGGGTACCCCGCGGGTCAGAAAGGACGGGACTCGCCAGTGGCGCAGCGCCCTGGCGCACTCCGGCGTGACCGGCACCATCCGTGCGCCATGACGCACGAGATCCAGCCCACATGAGGCCACCCACAGCTGGAATTCCCTCATGTGGAGGCGACCGAGACGGACTACGAGAATGGCAGACGCCATTAACCCTGAGTAACCGAAGACACAACCTGAATCGAACAGATTTCCCCGGACGAAAAAGCGCGAGACATGTCCTGAACACGCTCACACGCTCCGCCGAGAGGCGCGCCGTGAAAGCCACCGAGTCCAGGGATAATCCCAGAAAGATTATTCCCTGCGCCGGGGACAGCACGCTCTTTTCCGCGTTTATCACGAAACCCAGATCTACCAGGTGTTGCATGAGAATACGCGTGTGCGCTCTGGCCTCCTGTTCCGACTGTGCCAGCAGCAGCCAGTCGTCCAGATACGTGGCCAGGCGGATGCCCTGCCGTCTCAGCGGGGCTATCGCCGCTTCCGTGCACCGCACAAACACCCTCGGGCTTAAAGACAGGCCGAAGGGAAGTACGCGGTACTCGTAGCAGATCCCCTGGAAAGCGAACCTCAGATACTTTCTGTGGGGAGGATAGATCGGGATGTGGAAATACGCGTCTTTCAGATCGACAGAAGTGAACCAATCGTTCTGCCGCACAAGGCGCAACAGGGATGCGTGCGTAAGCATCCTGAATTTGTATTTCCTGAGAAATTTGTTCAGAGCACGTAAATCCCCCCGTTTGGGAACCAGAAAATACCTGGAGTAAAAACCGCTCTGATACTGTGCGGGGGGAACGACACAAATTGCTCTCTTGTTTAATAGCGAGAGGATTTCCTCCTGCAAAACACGAGCTGACTCTCTCCGAGCCTGAGAGTGTATTATACCGGCGAATCGCGGAGGAACGGCGACGAACTGCAACCTGTAACCGCGTGAAATCGTCCTTAACACCCAGGGCGGAGCCGCGAGTGCGGCCCATCTCTCCCACCTGAGGGAGAGAGTGGACACGCACCGCGGCCCCTCCACCACGAGAGGCCCCAGCCGCTGTGCGGTGGCGGCCTTCTGTGGTGGAACAGTGGCACGGCGCGGCGGCAGCCCCGCCGTCCCCGCCTCGGGGAAAGCGGCGGCTTTCACCCGAGGGGGAACAGCGAGCGTCGCCACCGCGCTGCTCATTGTGATGCTTTTGGCTTTTTTTATTAGCTGCGCCCTCGGCACTCGGCCTGGATGCGGCAGCGGGACACATTTTATTTTCTTTGCGAAAATTTGTGTGTGTGTGTGTGCTTGTGGACGTAAGAGAGGGGCAACCGCTGAACCCTCCGTCGTCAAACGTCCGTCTCTCCCGGCTCGCTCTGGCGCAGGCCGTGGCGGCTGGGAGATGGGGGCGTGGGGGACCCCCGGGCACACGCTGAAAAGCCGAACAGGTGGGGCTGGAGAACGGGGAACGTCCAGCTGCATCACCGGTGGAGAGAGGGGGCGGTCAGGCCGCTCTCTTCTTTTTCCTGGCCTGGCCGGTAGCTTGCGCGGGCGGGGCCGGCGAAGCCGCGGCCATGACCGAGGGTTTTTTGGGCCCGCTGTGCCGACCGGGCTGGGAAGGCGGCGCGGGTTGGGGTCTTGGCTGCTTAGGCACTTTAAACTGTGAAACCTGGGAAGCAGCTTGCGCGAAGGTTTTTTACGCTGCGCAGGTGGAGAGGGCGCCGGGGGCTTTCGGAGGAGGCAGAGCTGGAGAGCCTCACCCTCCTTCTTTTTGGCTTCACACCGCCGTTGCATTGAGGCCAACGCGGAACCAAAAATCCCCTCCGGGACAATGGGCATGTCCAGGACATCGTCCTTCTCCCTGTCCGACAGGTTGGCGAGGTTGAGCCACCGCGCCCGTTCCTGCAGGACCATGGTCCCCATCGCTTTTCCCGTGGCCTGGACCGCGCAGCGTTGGACACGGAGACACAGGTCGGTGATGACCGGTATCTCCTCCCACGTAGCCGGGTCCTGAGTCTGCGCAAAATCCTCACACAACTCGGCCTGATAAGCCGTGAGCAGAGAGAGGACATTGAGCGCTCTGGCCGAAAGAGCAGCCGCCTTGTAGGCCTTTTCAGTCAGGGCTGACTGAAAGCGGTCCGACTTGGACGGCAGGCTGGGGCTCCGGGAGGACACCGCTGACAGCCGCGGGTGGAGGTGCGCCGCGACGAGTGGCTCCATCGGAGGCATACGGAGCAGACCCAGGCTCTCCATCGCTTCACAGTCGAGGGACGAGGCACCGGGGACCGGGCTCCTGCTGCTGTAGGGGCGGTCTTTCCATGAGCGCGCCACCTCATCCAGCAGTTCTGGGAAGACGGGGAGAAGTTGCCTTGTCGCACTCTTGGCCAGGGGCAATTTCTTCCCCTCGTAGCGGGATCTGGTGGTCTCAGCTACGACAGCGGGCCAGGGGATGGCCAGTCGGGCAGCAGCGCGTCTGCACACGTCGAGCATGTCCGAGCTGGGGAGGGAAGAAACTGGTGTGCTACTCTCATCTCCATCCCGAGAGGCGACGGAGGCCGCGGGCTGTGCAGCCGCGGCCTGAGTGATGAAGACGTCGTCCTCTTCTTCATCCTCTGATATGAGAAGTTCAGAGGCGCAGTCATCATCGTCCCCGTAGTCCAATTCCAGGACGTCTTCTTCCTGCGGGGGGACCGCGGCTAGGTCAGCCTGGGAGCCCCAGCTGGCACAAGCCTCCGGTACCGCCACCGCAGCGACCCCCGTCTCCTCTCCGTCTCCGGCGGTGGCGCCGTCGGAAGGGAGGAAGGGGTCATATCCAGACAAGCTAGCCTGGCGGGCTAGTCGTCGGCAGTGTTGACACGAGCCGGGGACGTCGATAGCTAGCCGGGCGTGTTCCAGCCCTAGGCAGCCCGAGCAGACCTGGTGTGGATCCCTGCTCGAAACCTTGTTCCCACACCAGAGGGCACGGAGACTCAGCGGCCCGCTCGTGCCGCTGAGTCTCCGTGCCCTCTGGTGTGAGGGGACTTAACCTCCATTCCTTGCAAGCTGGTGTGCAGGCAGGGAGTCGAGGGTGGTTAGCTGGTGTGCTAACGCTAATTGCGCCGAGAGACCGACTGGTGTGCCGAGACTCGGTACTCGAACTGCCGTGGTGTGGCGCCGAGGACAGTGCTGACCAAGCCGTGGGGAGGCGAAGAAGCACTGAATTCGATCTGGTGTGATCGACGAAGCAAAAATGTCCAAAAAAACTAGCTAGCGCCCGGCGACAGAAGCTAAAAGAAGATCCGTCTATAGACAGTTTAGCTAGCCAGCGTTGGACGCGAGCTATGCTCCGGGTGAGAAGAGGTGTTTGAATGACGTGTTGCCGTCCACAGGCGGTACTTATAGGAGGTGGACTACCGCGGGCGGACGGACGGACACGTTCACCAGCCAATCAGGATTGGCGTATTGAGATTAATGCTTCTGAGGTCTGCAGCGGGGCGTGCATCCCATAGTGAGACATCGAACGAAATATTATGAAAGAGAACTGTCAATACTTGAAAGATAAGCCTACTCAATGCTAATTCCAGGCAGTTTTTGAAGGAACCATTCAGTTTTTGCATGAGGTACAGAAATGTTATTTTTGCCTATTCTAAATATGTTGTATTTGAATACATCTGCATATTGGGGCCACTAAAAAGCCTAGTTTTGGAATTACATATATTGAATATGACTGCCGAGACTCAAGTAGATTCAGTGAGCCCAGCTGTATTCATGTGTAATGATTTTTAACCATTTAAGTCCAACGTAAAATGTTAATAATGAGTTAACAGTCTCCTAGAGTCTGGAGTATTTACCAAAAGTGTCCCACATTACCAGAATTCTGGTTCTGAAAGTCATTAGTCACAAGAACTTTCAAAATGGTTAAAGTTATTATTGTTGACTATGCTGCTGTTTTTATTAATGCTTGTTGTTTATTGATTGTTTTTGTAGGCCTGCTTGATGTAAGGCGACCTTGAGTGCCATGAAAGGCACCATCAAATAAAATGTATTATTATTATTATTATGTAGTAGTAGTAGTAGTAGTAGTAGTAGTAGTAGTAGTATTACTACTACTATTATTATTAAAGTTATCAAGCTAATTGACCCTTAACAGGAGGGAAGCATAAATTAGGCTAAAGAGATGCAGGCTTGTCTTTTTAAATGTAATAACATTTCTAATGATAATACAAGTACAGTGCAGTGACAACATCTGAACCTGCTGAGTTGCTAGATATTAAACTATATTTAATGAGGTGATGTTCAAAACGGAGTCAGATAGCCTACTTTAGATCACAAACTTTGTTCTTAATTTTTTTTTTTTTTTAAGTCAAGGACCACCACAATAGATGCACATTGCACTACAGACCTTCAATTTGAGAGGATTTATCATATTTATTATATATTTATTAAGGAATAAACTTAAGTTAAGTTTGTAAACATCAGCTATAAATAATTGTAAAGCGTATTATATCCAGTGTTTTGCCTCCTCCTAAAGGACGCAAATAAACACTGCATGGGCTTGTCGCTAGTATGCGTCGCTACTTGATGATGAAAATTGCGTCAATGAAGCGCGACAAACAACGGAGAAAGTCACCGAGATCAGGTGGACGAAGGTCTTTCTGAGTTCTCCAGTCATGTCTCTTCTGCGGTTTTGTGCTTCAAACAGCAGACGCGTACTTTCTAACAATCTAGCTGTGGAGACCTTCCTTACAGGTCAGTGTGTGTGTGTGTGTGTGGGTGGGTGGGAGCAGCTAATGTAGCCTCAATAACTCCCCGTGGTTTTTCTTGCTAATATTCACAAATTCGGTGATTTAATGTTCAATTATTAGCAAAAGTAATGTTTTGTACTTCGTGGAGCATAACATAGTACGAGTTGATCGATATAGGATTTGACAGCTATCAACGTTGGTTTTGGTTAAATAACAGTTGAATGTCCTATGTTATGAAAGACTCTGTCCAGCGCTGTGCACTGAATGAAGGCTTTATTCTGAAACCCACATTTTACTTGCGGTTTCCGGTGTGTTTTGTTCAGGGTGCTCTCGGGCCACCAGCCGATCGGTGAATGACACGGAACCGCTGAAGAAAGCCAAAACACCGCAGGGTCGGTTTGACAATCCCGAGGAGACTAGTAAAGATGTTCTGCAAAGTGAGTATTGGATGTTGTTAGCGATGACTCTAAGCATAGCCTCATGGCTCTGGATCTCAGGACGTGTACAAGAATATGTCGGTCTTTGCTGCCTCGTTTAGACGTTCTGTGGGAGTGCGCCTGGATTAACTCAATATCCAGTGTTTCAGAGATGAGCCTCTTCACAAACTGTTGCATATCTCGTCCTTCAGCACCTTCCACCAGTCCCACTATAGGGACGTTATTATGCCGCCAGCATCCTCAAGAAGCTGCAAGATTGTTTTCACTGCCATTCCAGCACCAATATCCGTGATTCTGCTTCAGTTATTCGAGTATGCAACTTTTCCACTGTAGACTGGACAGCATCCATGCCTGCCTTCAGGCGACTCATGTGATAAATAAAAAGTGTTCACGTTCCATTTCAAATGACATCCCACTGTGGAGGATGCCACTGATTGTCATGATCACTTTGGCGGGTGTGAAGCAGTCAGTTTGATCAATGTAAATACTCTGGTGACGCTCGTGCGTAATGCAGTATGATGGTTGCTTGCCGACTTTCGCTGTTCTCGCACTGCTGGAGGAGTACATGGGTTAAAGACTTATCAAGCGGTTTGTAACCTCCACTTCACCGAAACACCTGTTTTTCTGTGCCAGGAAAAAATGGTTTTGTTTGCTTTTCACCTGGTTGTGACCATGATTTACTGTAAAGACCAGCAGCCCATTTCTATGCATTAACATTCATAACACGATTTGTTTTGGCCATTTATGGTTGAATGTGGGTGTGGATAGGGCAGGATAAGGGGGTGAAATTGCACAATGTTAGTCACAGGCTTAATAAATCCAAATATTTTTTGGCATAATAGCATTTCCTCATTTGTACATATGTAAAGTGTGGACTCTCTGCAAAATTTTACAAAGGGGACCCCTGGTCTTGCTGTCTGCTTTTCCGTTTTTAGAGCATACTATGTGAAATTGCTTTCTTTGACTCAGTGTCCAAATGGCACCAAATTCAGTACTGCACTTCCTTGGGTATGAAGTATGAAGTAGATCGGCAAATGGTTCTTGAGATATGCAAACCACAGAAAGAAAAGATTCCTTACTTTATAGCAATATGTCCTGTACTTTGTTCTTGGAGCTGTGTGTATCTTGGAGAGCAACTTAAGCATCAACACACCACAGGTGAAAACACCACTTTTTCATGCACCTGTCAATTTAAAATACATGAATATACAATTCATTAACAGTTCAATGTATGGCCCTCAAAATGATCACAATATTTTTCTGTGAAGGTTCATTGTTGACATGGAAAACAGTACTTCAACTAAATGTTCCCTTACAGTAATATCCAGAACGTTCAACCACACCTCATAACAGTTGTAGTGACGGTATGTGACTTCCATTGACTATGAATTGGGGTTGAAAGATGAGCTGAGATGAGAAAAGCTAGCAAGCAGACATGGGATTTGTAAATATTTGAAAAGCTCCAAAAAATGGTCAACATTCTGAACCTCAGTGTAGGTACAGGAAGTGCTGACTGCATTGCTCCATAGATTGACCTAATATGTTTTGAGGAAAGTAAAACAGTTGTGGAAGGGAATCGACCCAACTAAAGCTTTATCTTTCAAACTGAACCACTCTTTTGTTGTTCCCCAGGATTCCCTGCTGATGTGAACCCTGTAACCAAGGAGAAGGGGGGCCCACGGGGTCCCGAGCCCACACGCTATGGAGACTGGGAGAGAAAGGGTCGCTGTGTCGACTTCTAGTTCATTATGGATAAAGGGCACCATTTAAACCATTGACTTTCTGCTGTAGACACAGAAGTCTGAGTTTCTGATCAGAGGGTGAGAATAAGGTGAAGATACAAAATGTGTTGATGTGCATTTGTTCATGCGGCATTCTCAAAAAAACTAAATGTCATCAAATATCACTATTTGAATATCTAAGAAATGTTTTGCAGGTTGATAGTGTTTTGTTGCAGGTGAGAATGAGACATGGTTCTGTCCACAGGTATGATGTTAAAGATGCATGTTAGAATTGTACATTAAAATGTCTAAACATGAGTAGACCTTTGGAATATATTTTGTTGAGTTATACTTACATTATTCCAAATATTTCCAACAATATTCAAACCCAGAAAAATCGTCAAGCTTACTTAATGTAACGGTGCGCTTCATTTGGTCGCCTGTTGCTAAAACTTTAAGGAGAGTCAGAAAATTAGGAAGGAAGTTTGTGAATTACTAAATGTAACATGAATATAATTAAATCATTACCCTCCTCCTTGAACATTTGTACCTGAGTCCAGTTAGATAGATTTTCATCAGCAATAGTGGTTAAATGGGTATTCACAACAAGAGAATTGTTGCCTCCTGTTACTTACATGAGTTCATGTGTGTTTTTCAGCATTACTTGCACGACTGGTTATTCACCCCAAACAGCTTTACTTTACTGTACACTAGCCATAAACTAGAGAGCAATAGCAGTGAGGGTTTTTTCTATATCTATGTGTTTGAACTCAGGTCAACCTCTCACAAGACAGCACTCACCAGAAACTGTGGTTCTCTCTCTTACATTCATGGATTAAAGTACATTTCCCCTCCAGCTCCAGTTGACAGTCACCATTATAGTACATACACACCTGACAACTCTGCAGTTTGTTGCTGCAGTCAGGTTGATAAACAGGAGTGAAGCTTAATCCACTTTTTGATCCCAAAAGTTAAAAGGTTATCTCTGAGCGCTCCTTCTGGCAGTACTTCCAGAAGGTCTAGCTCTGCACCTAATTCTTCTTCAGAGCAAGCTGACTATGAGTAGCTGAGTGGTAGCAATGGCCCCTCAACCTGGCACTGCCCACATAGTCCTCAGCAAATGACTTTTGTTTGGTTGTGATAGAGACCCATGGTGGCAGTAATTACCTATTGTGTGTTTGAGATCACTAAAATGAAAGGTGATTCAATGAACTGAAGTGCTGTGTGTTGATTGATATATTTTGAGTGTGTACTAGGGGTGTAACGATACATGTATTTATTGAACAGCTTCGGTACAGGACGTTCGGTTCGGTACAGGGATGTGCACGGGTGAGTTCACGGAACAGAAGTTGCGTGTGTTTATTTTCCGCCTGCAGCTACACGTGCGGCCCGTTTACGTCATGGCTAACGCTAGCGAGAAACCGGAGCTTAAAGACCCTCACTTGTGGCTAAAGTCTCCTGCTTGGGAACACTTCGGCTTCCTAGTTAAATATTGAAACGGAGAAAGACAAATGGATAAAACGAGGGCAGTGTGCCGACATTGTTCAGCTGAGATCGGGTATGTTTCCGGTGTGACAGTTTACCAGTTAATTTTAACTGGTGAGGGTCCTAGGTGTGGTTTGAGAATCCCGTCTCCAGAGGGGTCCTCGGCCATGTCCGCTAACCAGGAAAAACATTCCGATCGCCCTTACTCATCGATCCAAGTCATGTATATGTATTTTCATTTTGACGTGGCTTGCACACTACTATTTTACACGGAGATGTCGGGGTCTGCGACCTGCAAACCACTGTTCGACGAGCGCTACAGAGCACACAGTGACAGTGTAGGTGACTGTGCTGATGCCTGTCCAAAAAAACGCGACTGTCAATAAATCGTCCAAAAGTGCATGTTGTCGTCCTTATATCTTCGTAATGAAAGCCTGTGCTCACAAATAACTCATGGGTGGAGTCAATGTGGACAAGTTAATCTTTCTGGCAAAAATGATGAAGGTTGAGTAAAACTGAACAGGGCTCAATGCTGAAACTGTTAGTGCTGCACTTTACTTGTGGAAAAGTTTTGTTAAAAGCCTTTAACAAGCTGTGAGGAATTTATTTTTATAATGTTTCATATATTTTTTTGTTTGAGAATATTTTATTTATTGGAAAGCTTATTTTATATATATTTTGTTTATTTGAGAATAATTTATTTAACTTATTATCTTGCAGCACTTTAAAACAATATTCTATTTTTTTTAATTTTATTTTCACATTTTGTATCATGTTACAATAAATTGCTGGTTTACAAAAGTTCCAAATAAACAACAAGCAAATTCATGTTTGCATTTTGTTCCCATACTGTACCGAAAATTAACCGAACCGTGACCTCAAATCCGAGGTACGCATCGAACCGTGATTTTTGTGTATCGTTACACCCCTAGTGTGTACTGAATTAAATCTCATATTTACCACCAAAAATCTGATGATCAGGGGTTAATAAATGAACTGATCATTTGCAACAGTAAGTTAGAACCTGCAGCAGATTACATTATTTTACAATGATCTAAATCTGCTCTTATTAATAATTACATTTTCTGATTTATTTCTCATTTAAGAGTTGATCAAAATGGGATTACACTAGGATAATCTTGGAAATACAGTAGCTTGAAAAACACTAATGCTGCCTCTTTCAATTCAGTGTAACATCCTTATTTCAAATGCAGTACAAGTGTCCTCAGTCATTCCAAATGGTTTCTGTTGGTGCAGTCTAGATTGGTACCTCTTCATTTCCTGATGTGCCCATCACTATGGAAGATAAATCTTGTCTCACAGGACCACACGACCTTTCTCCATTGTTCCAGAGTCAAATCTTATGCTCCCCAGTGAAATTAAGGATTTTTTTTCAATTAGCCTCACTGATAAGTGGTGTTCTTAAGGCCACACAGCTGTTTGGTCCCAATCCCTTAAATTCTCTTTGCATTGTGTGTGTGGAAATGCTTACTTTCACTATTAAACATTTGGTAAAATAAAATCGTAAAAAATAGAACGCAAGGCTATGCTTAAGTGATCTCCGATCACTATCATTCAAGATTTTTTCAGACCACATTTCCTCCTCGAAAACAGTGGCCATCCTAGCTTGCATGATGCCCTGGGCACGCTCATGAACAAAATAACTTTTTACGAAACTAATTGTTGGAAGTCCTGTCTTTCTACATGGAGTTTCCCTTTGATAGTAATCGATGATCAATCAAGATGATGACAACAACTTTGTTTGACTGAATATGAGCAGAAGGCTGTATTTAACTGGAGGAGGAGGGCTGCGGTGAGTGTCTGTGTGCGTAACGTGGAGCACTGATCAGGCAAAGTCATAAATGATGCGCTGTGGTACAATGTGAGGACCCAAATGCAAGACACTCAGGAGGAGGCAGGATGCTAATGCTTTCCTCGGTACAGCCCCATGTATTTTAAAATCCTCCTTACTGTACAGATACTTACATATGTACACACACAAAGTCATCCACTGTGCTCAATAGCAACAAAATCTTGCCATATCTAGACCAAGGCATAATGTACAACTTAACCAAATTGTGTAAATGAGACATAATAAGCCACATTTTAACGTGAAACTTTTCACATTATAACTGTTCAAATTGTTGGGTTTAAACAAGATACTTTTCACGTTTATTTTTTTACATTATAACGTGATAGTGTCTTTTTTCCTCGTGTGAGCTATATCACTGAATTCTATTATTTTTTTCATCTTCATAAGTACCAATCACTGTAGAAGCAGTGGTTGAGTATTTCCAGAAGTTTACTGTAAGCCTTCATAATGTTTTGTCAGTAGTCAGTACTGTATGTTATTAAGACATTTATCTCATATTTTGTCCGCTAGAGGGGAGAAAAGAGCCACATCCGCCTGCTCTTCCTATTTCAAATCTAACTCAGTTGTATGTTATTATGTTGCATTCACTTGCCGTCAGAAATATAGGAGTTATGAAATTTAACTCTGCAAAGTAATACAATGAACATCACTGGCGCGCATTTTTTTCTACTATTGTTAAACATCTTTTTATCTATAACTTTCGTATTTTTAAAATATAATCATAACCCCCCCCCCCCCACACACACACACACACACACACTTTACACACTCATACATGCTATGACTACCTATGAGTAAAGATGAGATCAGTAGGCTAGTTAGTGGCCTGATTATTACAAATTATCATACTGACTTCACAATCCTGCCTATACGGCATAGACTTATGCTACATGACTTCTTAGAAGACACAGCCAGAGCAGGGTTTGAAGAACTGCATTTGAAAGCAGCACGGTGAGGGGAAGGAGGATGCAGCAACAAAGCTGTGAAGAAGGACCCTACAACAACTGGACGCGCCTAGCTAAATTGCGGCGTTAAATGCGGTAAGTGTCTGTGGTTTGTATTATTTTGACACTAAGGCAGTGCTGTCACAGCTGTCTGAGTTTGTTAGTCAGGCTGCATTGATAGATTTCGTTAAGTGACAACTGACTTCCTCTGACCAAGACCACAGTGGGCGTTGAGGAAAGTGTCAAATAGCCTACTTTAAATAGGGATTTTATTAAAAGGAAGATCAGTTTGATGGATGATAATGATACCTAATTTACATACCGCTACATGAAATTGCAGGATTAAACAAACAAATTTAATGCGTATCGCACATTTTTTCGTATTAGTGAAATTACAAAGCCAACATCGCTGCTTCTTTAATCCTACATCGTGTAGCTTCCTGTGGGCTGCGGTTTCAAGTTTTAGTCAGCCTTTCCTATTTTGCTATCTTAATTCGTAGACCTAGGACAAAGATCATTAGATGGCCAGCGCCGTAGACTACGATGGCTCCTCCCTTTGTGCGGATCACTTGAGTTTGGTGTCACTGCCTGTTGCCGTGGCTTCCTCCACAGTCCCACTAGGACGAATGACCCACTGTTGTTACCTGATACACAAGTGTATACGTACGTACCACAATGCATACAGCTTTATGGGTGATTGGTCCACACATTTTCCTGTTAGCCAACACAAACTCGCCTAAAATCCTGCGTAAAAGCAAAGAGATGTTAGCTTTCAATGTGGTGTTTTTTTCTTGTCAAATACTGGTGGGAAAGTTTCCTACTGAAAGGATATGCAAGCTCTCATTAAATTGTTCAGTTAAAAATAGTTATACCATGGTATGGTCCATTATTCCCTGATATATGGACACCTACTAAGTAGTTCCAGTCAAATTGTCTGTTCATCGTTCAAAATGAATGCGCTAGCTGGCGAATATTTTATTTCCAAGTCAAGTCAAGTCATGTTTTATTGATATAGCCCATTTCATACACAGAAGGTAGCCCAATGTGCTTCACATAATCATAACAATCACATAAAAAAATATCTAAAATGTCAGTGTCATAAGCGGTCAAATCAGTTAAAAAAGTTAAAATAATTGAAATAAAAATGAAGGCATGGGAATTCACGGGAAAAAAATGACAAAAACAAACAAAAAAATAAAATAATAATTACAAAGTAAATGAAGAAAGAAAAGGCAAAACACAGCACAGATAAAAACATGAAAGCTAACAGACCACGGGTGCAAGAGTGGATTAGTGGAAGGCGTCGTGGAAAAATTTAGTTTTTAGTCTGGATTTAAAAATGGGGATGGTGGGAGAGGTCTTGATGTCTATAGGCAGACGGTTCCAGAGACGGACCGCATAGCAACTGAAGGCTGCCTCTCCCTGCTTGGTGCGGGCGCTGGGTTGTACCATTTGAAATTTTCCTGCTGATCTGAGTGATCTTGAGGGGCTATATGTTTGCAACATCTCTGCTATGTAGAAAGGGCCTTGGCCATTTAGTGATTTAAAAGCAAGTAAAAGAACTTTAAAATCAATTCGGTAGGTCACTGGTAGCCAGTGTAGGGTTTTTAAAATTGGTGTGATATGCTCATTTCTTTTGGTTCTGGTCAATAGCCTTGCTGCTGCGTTTTGTATCATTTGAAGAGGTTTTATTGTTTTTGTGGGGAGACCAGTGAAGAGACCATTACAGTAATCCACCCTGCTGGTGATGAAAGCATGGATAAGTTTTTCTAGGTCTACCGGTGACATGAAGTTTTTAACCTTCGCAATGTTTTTTAAATGATAAAAAGCCGATTTTGAAACTGCCTTCATGTGGCTATTGAAACTTAGGTCACTGTCAATAATGACCCCAAGGTTCTTCACAGTTTCTGCCATCTCAAAACCTTTCTTTCCCAATAGTGTGGCAGTCTTTAGTCTCTGATCCTTTTTCCCAAAAATAATAACTTCAGTTTTGTCTGTGTTTAGTTTGAGAAGATTTTTTGACATCCAGTCTTGAACTTGATTAAGGCAGTGGTAAAGGGATTCAAGGGGAGCAAACTCGTTTGGAGATAGGGCTAGGTATAACTGTGTGTCGTCTGCGTAACTATGGTAACTGATGGAGTGGTTCTTTATGATTTGGCCAAGCGGGAGCATGTACAGATTAAACAAAAGAGGGCCAAGGATTGAACCCTGAGGGACACCGCAGGTTAGGGACGTCGGTGCTGAGGTATGATGACCAATACTCACACAAAAACTCCTGTGTTCTAAATAGGACCTGAGCCAGAGAGACCCACACAGCATTCAAGCCTTTCAAATAGTATTCTGTGGTCAACAGTGTCGAACGCCGCACTGAGGTCCAGCAGCATAAGAACAGTGGTTTTTCCAGCGTCGTTATTTAGCCGAATGTCATTGACTACTTTTACCAGGGCTGTTTCCGTGCTATGATATTTTCTAAAGCCTGACTGGTAAAGGTCGAGACAGGAAGTTGAAGCCAAAAAAGCAGACACTTGATTAAAAACAATTTTTTCAATCGTTTTGCCAATAAAAGGTAGATTCGATATGGGTCTGTAGTTGTTGAGGACAGACCCATCCAGGTTGTTCTTTTTAAGCAGAGGCTTTACAACAGCCATTTTAAGGGACTTGGGAAACGTGCCAGTCAGTAAAGACGTGTTAATTATCAAAAGCACATCAGTTGCTATTAGATGGAGCACAGATTTGAAGAAGCTGGTGGGCAAAATGTCCAGCTCAGAGGTAGAGGAGCTTAGACTTTGTACAGTCTTCTCAAGAGTGTCCAAGTCAATAGGGCGGAAATTTGACAGAGTGATGAGCTCATTTCTCAGAATAGTTGGTGGTTCACAGTGACGAATGCCAAGCGGTGTAGATGCTATATGCTGTCTAATATTCTCTATTTTGTTCTTAAAAAAAGAGGCAAATTCATTGCATTTGTCAACTGATAGTAGCTCAGGTGCCAGATGAGGAGAGGGGTTTGTTAGCTTCTCAATAGTGGAGAAAAGCGCACGAGTGTTATTTACATTTCTGTTGATGATTGTGGAGAAATAGGATTGTCTAGCTTTGCTAATTATGGAGTTGTATTTGCAAAGTGTCTCTTTATGGATCAGATAGTCTGAGTTAAATTTGGATTTGCGCCATTTCCTTTCTGTTCTCCTGCATTCTTTCTTTTGCAGTTTAACTGACGGGTCGTTAACGGAGCCTTCTGTTTGCCAGTGGATTTTTTCAGTTTTAAAGGAGCAATGTCATCCATTATATGTGTCATTCTTGAGTTGAAGTCATCTAGCAAGTTATCAGCAGTCTGTGAGACTGGGCTTGTGGACTCTAAGAGTGCCTGCTCAAAGAGCACACAAGTTTTGTCATTTATAACTCTCTTTCTGATCAACATGGAGTTATTCTGGCGGTAGGGGGACATGCAGACTTCAAAGAAAATACAACAGTGATCAGATAAGGCTAAATCCACAACAGATGTAGAAGCTGTTACACCTTTTGTAAGGTAACAGTGAGTGCAGTCCGTCAGTCCTTCAGTGCCTTATCCTCTGAACACCACAGGATGGCGACTGTAACACACAAGCTGCAGAAAGTACGTCCCCTCTAAACGTACTGATACTTTGTATCACATAAGCGAATAATCTCACATCCTGTTCGCTGTTCAGCTCTCTACTTCAGGCTGCGGCCACAGTAACGTTACACACGGCCGATCATTTGTTCGTGAAAATCTTGATATTGATTTGGGGACAATGACATGACTGGTAAGCTAGCTAGTCTTGTTGTTAAACATACTGCCAAATTATATTTACTGTTTGTCAACCGTATGCAGTTGACTTTGAATCTTGCTAGCATAGCGTTAGCTTTCTGGCTCATCACTGAGCGGACTAGAATATCTCCCATTGCCAAGTCGTATCTAAGGTCCGTCCTGTTTCTGTTGCATAAGAACCTTACGGGAGGGTAATGATTGTTCCAGGTATTAGTAAAACCCTCAGGCGTTACCAGGGAAACAAAGTTATGGTTTGTGAAAAATGTTATATTTCGATTGTAAAAAGCATGAAAATATAAATTAATGGTCTTAATTTCTTTTCTTTGGCAAGTGACCATGGTATAAGTGGGATAATGCCCATCGAGGTGTCAAGAATCAGGAATTAATGGCCTCCGCGGCGTCCATTAATTCCTGATAATGGACACCTCGTGGGGCATTATCCCTTACATATAATATGAAGTTTCTGCACTGATATTAAACCAGCAAGACCTTTGTTATATAGGCCAACAGTATTCTGTTCAGTTGTGTACTTGCATTACCCAAATGTTTCCAACAATGTTAAAGCTCAGAGAAATCCACAAGTTTGCTCAAGGTAACGATGTGTTTCATTTGGTCCTCTGTGGCTTTGACATAAATTTAAACATAACGTGAATAAAACTAAAACATTTCCTTGCCAGTGAACATTTGTACCCGAGTCGCATTTGATAGATTTGCATCAGCAATGATGGATCTTTAATGGTGTGGTCACAACTAACAAAGTAAAGTTTTGACTCCTGCTACTTGCAAGAGTTTGACCACAGTATCATCCCGTTACTCACATGAGTGTTTATTTGCCACAAATAGCCATATTACTTTATGGTACATTAGGTGTAAGCTGTCTAGCAACTACACACGCCAAGGGCGTGTGTCTGTGTTTGAATTCAGGTCAACCTCTCAGTGAACTCACCAGAGACTCTGCATCTCTCTCTTCCTTTCCACTTAAGCTTGAGCGATGTCCCAAGTGTTGTATAACACAAACCCAAATATTTCAATGGACAATATTATCTTATATCATATTACTACTATAGCTATATATTTAATAACATAGTATAAGTATGTAATTTGCTTTATTTGTATTTCATGTTGATTGGTAGTATGAAGGACTGAGAGGCTGATATGTTGGCACTTCTTCACTTCTCCCTTTGCAACACTTTTAAATAATAAAACAACATTATGTAACAAGTTCTAAATTAGAAATATAGTGCAAAAAATGTAAGCATACACAAAAGAATAGCCTACAATATTAGGTGCAGCCAGTCTGTCACTGGTTCCCTTCTCTCTGAACTCCAGAGGGCCAGCAAGGTGAGAAATAACGCCATTATATTATATATTTATATTTATATTATATATTTATATTTATATTTTATATATTTATATATTATATGAAATTAAAAATAAAATGCAGTCAGAGCAGTTCCTCTCAGGTGGTATCTAGTAATGCTCCAAGTCTACTCTATGATGTCATGAAGTACTTTTCCCCTCCATCTGCAGTCGGCAGGGAACATTACAGTAAATAAACACCTGACAATGGAGGTCACATTGGCAGATTGCACCTGCAGTCAGGTTGATAAACAGGAGTGAAGATAAATCCACCTTTGAATGCCAAAAGTTAAAAAGTAATCTCTGAGCTCTCCTCACTTCAGTAAACTGCTCTGGATCAAAACAAAATTCAATGCGTTTTTTCCTCCAGAAGGTCTGGCTCTTCACCCAGCTCGCTCCTCCAAAACCGACCGGCTCAGAGCAGCGGCTTGTTCCATTTTTCCCACAACTACTACATATTGTGGAAGAACTGACCTGTGCTGCAGTTTCTGGAGTCTGCCTGTCTTCACTCAGAAAGTGAATGACGTTAGCCAAAGTGTGTTATATCCAGGTACTGTATTTTTCTGGACATGCATGTACTTATGGCTATGCAGGTGTACTACAATGAGTTTTTAACTGGTTATGAAACAGTAACAATTTAAAACATAAGTGCAAGATTAAAATTATAGGTCAAAATATTAGTATTAATATGCCATTAATGAAGGTTACTTCAGGTTGTGCATACTATCGTTAGTCTCTCGACCAGGAAGATGACCTCATAGTCAGTACAATAACACAGCACAAACCCCTCCTGATAAGGTAGGAGTGGGTCTGTTAACACACATATTAATTCAAGGCAGTGAAGTTATATTTTAGGACCCAAATGCAGAGGCGGAAACAGGAAGTTGTGAAGTGAAGATTTATTTGTACAACCTAGTGCTGTCCGGAGGGTAATGGGGGTGGGTACCAGCCGGCCAGCTGATGTAGTGGAGCAAAGTGCGTGTGGTCTGACCAGTGTTCGGAGGTAGATGGGTACAGTTCCGTTGACGGCTTTGAAGGCCAGTATCATTGCTTTGAATTGATGCGGGCTGCAACAGGAAGCCAGTGGAGGTCACGGAGGAGGGGAGTCTCATGAGAGAATTTGGGTAGATTGAAAACAGGTTTCAAGCTATGTACTTGTGTCCAAATCACAGTGATCAACCAAATGCTGTTTTGATGAACAACCAGCAGCTATAACCATGGTTTTGGTGAGTCAACCAGCAAGAGGATGTCACTGTTTGTTTGAAAATTGCTCCAGAGGTTAGAGTAGCTGCTAGAGCATCAGTTATATCAGAACTGGATTGTTTATTTAATTAAAAGAAGGGCAAAGAATGACACTGAAGGATTTTTATGATGGTGATGTTTTTGCTCTTCTCTCAACTGGTTTCAGTATGAGTTTGATTGTCCAGCTGACTCTGTAGTAGGGCTGCACGATATTGGAAAAAACTGACATAGCGATTTTTTTTAACCCTGCGATATATATTGCGATATGAAAAATACAGGAATTTTCATCAGATGACCTGAACAGCACTTTATATTATGCTGCACTGCTGCTATCTTGTGGACAATTAACCGGCACTGATTTTACTTCTTTTTGTGAATGTTACGAGTCTGGCTTCTGTCTGTGTTTTAGAGATATTCTTATTGTTATCTTTTATTGCTTGCTTTTATTGTGCTGGGACCTGAGTACATGTTTCGTTCTATCATGTGCAAACGTGAATTGAATGACAAAAAACAAACCTTCGAACCTTTTGAGCTCTCCATCTAAAAATGGAACAATCTAGCTTCATAATTACATTAAGTAACTAACAATGAGTGATAAACAGGTTATTCAACCTTTTATTCAACAACTGAAATCTTTTACAGCAAAACTAAACATCTTTCTTTTTATCAAAAATGATTTAAAAAAAATAATAATAATAAGAGCAGCTCTACATCAGATTCCTGAGTGGCCCACAACCCCTTGTTTTGTAAATAGTAGAAAATAAGTAAACAAGCTTTAACGTTAAATGGGCCCACACACCGCCCAGACTCAAACCAACGGCCAACTGCCTTTATCCGACCACTCCGTTGCCTCTCGTCTGACCCATTCGGCAGAAAAGCTGCATTGAAACACACCGCCTGGACCACTGGCAGATACACAGCAGCGTGTATGTTCTGCACTTGCGCGAGTAGTAATCGAAAACATGAAAACAGGAAATGACGGACCGGAGTGTGGACCATCGTCACTTCCGCCCCTCCCCCGTGCCGCGCTGTTTCGCTAGCACACCGCCAATCAGAATGGTCAATAAGCTAACAATAACAGCTAGCTAACAACCAATCAGAGTATCCGACGGCGTCCAATCCTCAGACGGCCACATCTTCATTTTCAGCGATTCATTTTCAGTTCATTTGCCTCCGACATCGCAGGCCCTGCGATGTGACTATTGCGCACACGTACATCGCGATGCCGATGCTCAAACAATATATCGTGCAGCTCTACTCTGTAGTGCTCTCCTACTGTTAATCTGATTGGTTGATTGGTTGAGGTTGTAGCAGCGCCTTGCCAAATTTCTGTGTAATAAACCATCTAGAGTGTCAGTTGAACCCTCAAAGTTACAACAAATATTTTTGTATTTGGAGTAGATCAAATAAAATGTGTAATGTGAAAGATGTCATTTCACAGAAAATCACCATCAGCTCTGCAGTTCTACAATGGTCTTTAGTATAGCCTGACTGATATTTATATTTTGAATTCCAAACAATCTTAAATATTTTGACATTTTTTGTACATAAACACATATCATAAACAAACAGTCCTCGTGCAGATCTTTTTTCATTTCTTTTTTCTTCTCTTCTTTTTGTGATCAAGAAACATGCCCAACCTCTGAAAAAAAATCAGAGGTTCTGTCAGTGCTCTCTTATGGAAAACCTGTAATGGTGGCAGTGTTTCCAAGTTACCCCATACATAATTAAACATTTCTTCACTTATATTTACTGTTACTGTTACTAGGCCGACTTGTCTTGGAGAAAACTCTTTAGATGGGCCAATAAATCTTCAGGTTTTCCACCACAATTAGAATCTTAAGAAAATTAGACTGGTACAATACATGAATATTACAGAATGAAGACAAATAGTCAAAGAGAGTCAACTGTTACTGAGGGTGCAATTCTCTGACACACTGAAACTTAACAAAGTACAAAGTACTGCAAAATCGAGGCTGGGTCATGAACACAAACTCTGAAATTAATACATCATCCTACTTCTTTTTTACCCTGGAAGACCATCCCAATATGGGCATGCTCCTTCAGGGTACATCCCTTTTTCTTTAAAGTTCAATATTAGCCACTATTGACCACCAATCTTTGTTTCAGAGTATGACATAACACTATGGCCCTCAGCCCATTCTTTGTGTTTCCAGTTTTTCATATTCCAATGGTGGCAAAATACTTTGGTTTCAAATGGTGATATTACATTGAGTCAACATATAACAAAAAGAAAATGTATGCCTTATATCACACTTGCCAGTTGGCCTTTAAATGTGCTATTTGTGAGAAAAGTTGATTTTTGAGTCTCATTCCCAACTCTTCAAATAATGACGCTTTGGGATGGCAGCTGACCCATCATACCATCCCAAAGCACTATTTTTTAACGAGTTGGGGCAACCCAGAGCGTCATTATTTGAAGATTTGGGATTGAGACTAAAAAATCTGCTTTTCTAACAAAAAACACCTTTTATGGTGTGTTTTATACAATACTGTTCAAAAAAATTTTGAGGAGTCAGGAGAGCAAAAACAGCTAAAGGATAGTGAATATTAGACTCATTAGGTGGACAAAAACAGATGTCTAAATGAATGCTGAAAAGTTCAAAATATCATGTCTCGGATCTGGTTTGTGCCAGTTCGCAGCATCAAATTTCTGGCCTTGGAAGGAATTTCTTAATAAATTAAATTTTTTTTTAAATCAATACCTGAATCTAGGTATTGATTTTAAAAAATTTTAATTTATTAAGACATTCCTTTCTTCTGATTATTTTCAAAATCAATCTGTAATTTTTCAATCAATTGTTCAGTCAAGTTGTGTCCTCACATTTGAGCAGCTGGAACCACTTAAAATGCAACTTGATAAATTACTTAAACAGTTAATGATTTTAACAATTTTCAATAATTTTCTGCTGATTAATGTATCGTTTCAGCACTAACTGATTTGGGTTTTTGTTTTGGTTTGGACCGACAGGAGGCCAAAACTAATGAATGCAGCTTTAAAGCCTGTATGTGTGGACTAAAATTTCTTAATTAAACTATATTTTATATTGACTCAAATTAAATGTGAAAATGTGTGTGGTTTATGTGTTGCTTTAGGTTAGAAATATTCAACATGTTCTGTTTAATTTACTTCTGTCAAGTTGACTGTGAATATGTGACTCTTTATGTACGCTACTTCTTCCCTATGTGATTACAGCGCTCCTGTGTTCCTCAACTCAGCAACATTATGTGTATGTTGTTGAGAAGACACTGGACAAAGAAGTCACAACCACATAGCTTTTTTAAGGTAAATAAAAATAATTTTAAAAAATCAATGAATATAATAAGTTGCATTTTATAAAACTGAAAGTTAGTGATTTTTTTTATTCCTTTAGTCGACAGGACCTTGCTAAATTTCCTTTGTCCAATGGAAGCCAGTGGACGCAGCCAGCGATGGAAAATGCATATCCCAGAGTTTAAACATAGCAGGAGATCCCAGAGTTCAAAAGACAGTGAAAGAGACAAGACAAGCGACAAAGGAGGGCCACACAAAAGTGTAACTATGGCACCCAACTCTAGGTATCTGACAGATAGACAATATGTAAAGAGAACGCCTCTGTTCTCTGCAGAACAACATGCATCTATCTTAAAGAAGACATATCCACAGGACAACACAGAGAAGGTGAGGAGAGAACGGCGAGTGAATGGCTTTTCAGAGTACAGTACTTAGTATTAAGTTATTATATTTCAAGAAAGAAATATTTTTACACTTTTCAGTGTGAAAAGTCTTTGGCAATTAGACACCATTGTGACACCCCTACGAATGTGCTTCAACTCTCTGAGGAGGTTTCATTCTGACTGTGTGTGGCTATCATTTTTGATGTTTGTGAACTGGCATATGATCAAACGGAAATATGTGCAAATAGCACCACACCAGTGAGACACCATTTTTCTTGGCAGCACAGGTGCATTTCATCCTTTTCGGTTGCTTTAAGAATTGTACTTTCTTTTTGTCTAATTTGTGCAGGTTTAGCAGCCACAATCCACTTGTGAATTATATCTGTTATGCTCCTGTCGTATTTGAATTGCAAAACGTGTACATAACTTTGTACAGTGTGTCTAAATGCCAGAAAGCCCTTTCTTAGACAGATTAAGTCAGCCGATATCCTTTTTTTTAAGTCTGTCAGTTTTGTGCCTTGTAGGAGAACCAATTGGATTTTAGCAGAAGAAAGGAACATCAGCAACACACTGACATGAACTTCTTGACCAGAGCAAGACCAGAGCTGACCCCAGAGAGTTTCAGCCTCTCTCACAGTGACATCTGCTTTCCCTCAGCCTCTAGAGAGGACCTCGGCTCACCCCTCACTCTCTCAAAGCTTAGGACGAGGTTGTGCCATGAAGAACCCATTTTTGAATCACCTTTCCCTCAGATCAGCAGATCAGCTCAACAGAGCCTCTCAAACTCTGTCCAGGAGGTTCAGAGACTAAACCCTCCTCTGAGGCAGCCACTGTCCTCCACTGTTCTGTATCCTACCTACAGCCCTCGCTTAGGGTACTACAGGCTAGGCCACTCTCAACTCAGGCACAGAGGGAGGGAGGGAGAAAATGGGGGAGATGCCAAACCTTTCTCTTCTCGAGGACAATCAAAAGGACACCCAATGACTCACTATCAGGCAAACTATTGGGCCTGTGCCATCCATAAAGCTTTGTCTCCATCTCCAGACTTGCACTCTGCAGGCTGGGATCCAAACAGGGACTACAAGGCCCTGCTGGATTACACCTACCCCCTGAGAGCAGGACAAGTGGTCACTAAGTGGAACAGCTCTGAGCTGCAGGCAGAGTCTCTCCTTCAAACAGATCCAAACATGCAGGACTCAGGAATTGAACTGACCCACTTTTGTTGCTCTACCAGCCTGTCAGAGTTGGGATTTACTAGGAGCAGCACAAGGCATTCCAGAGAGAGAAGCAATGTTAGTGCGGGTCATATGTCATCTGATGGTCTACCCTCAAGTGCCTCGACAGACTCTGTGGTTTTGTCTGTGGACAATCTGGACACCAGTAAGAACCAAGGTGGACTGAATCAGTACAAAATTGATGGTCACCATTATCAGCACCATGCACTATCCTCTTCCACCTCTGCTGCTTTTATCCGCTCCACCTGTCTTCCACAGTCCAGGTGTGTGTGTGGAGAGGTGGACGAGGAGTTCCATCCTCTTCCAGAGAAGCTGGAGGAGCTGCAGCTGCTATCCAGACAGGTCAGTGTTGAAGACACTCAGGGACTTGTTAGCATGTTGAAAAACATTCACAAAAAATGAATCATACATTGCATTGTTTTTCTCTTTTTCCAAAGAGTATGTGTTTAGATTGCATTTGTTTTAGACTGGTTAAAGCTGGGGTTGGTAATTCTGTTCAGAAGCATTTTTTTATTGTCTATGTAGAAAATCTCTTAACATCCAGACAGCAATCAAGATCTAAAATGCGTTTGAAGAAAAAGGAAGAAAATCCATGGTCTGTGGCAGCGACAGGGCTATTATAACTTTATCCAGTCAATTTTAGCGGCCCAAAGATATTGTATGGACAGCTTACCTGTCTAACAATCTTACCTGCCCAACCTGCACTGACTCCCCCCATCACTCATTGTGCGTGACCGAATTCTACGCACCATAATGTATGGACAAGAATGGCAGAGAAAGTATAGCCACTCTTTTTCATTATCAGCTGTACCTACAGCAGCTTGCACTGCCAAACAGAGCAAGAAAAGGAAGCCCGAACACAAGACGGCTACAAACAAAAAGAAGTTGGATAGCTCAAGAGGTGAAACAAGAGTCAACATTGGAGTGGCTGTTGGTGGCCGATGGCGACAACTGATGGAGTCGAAGTCCTGAAAATGGACACCATGGCAGCTGTGTCTCTGTTGGATAGGTAAAAAGCTGGTTTGTTTGGGGAAAATGTATCATTACTCTGCATTATGTAGTCAATGTAGCTAACGTTAGCTCCTTATGTTGCTGTCATATGTATTAGCCAAACACTAACATCGTTATCATCATCAGCTTGTAGCTAACGTTAGCTAGCTAGCTATGATAGATGACTGCTGTAGCAAGAGAGACAGACTAAGTCTTGTGTGCTACATGTGTGAAAGGCCAAGTCAATTGTTTGGAGGTTATAGGAAGATTGCATATATCTGTGAATAAGGTTTGCACTGTAGTTGATAGTAGATGTTGTTATATTGTATTTGTGTCACGTTCATTCATATAGCCTTTGAACTGGATATTTTACATATGTGCTGATGTAGCCTATTTCTCTGTCCAACAGTTATGACAGGGAAGCATCAACTTCCACACCTTTGAAGCATCAGTGCACAGCAGAACATGTCCTGCTGTTTCCACTATTTCTGCAGAGTCACTCTCTGACAGGTGAGTGTAACCTGATGCTGTTAGCAACATGGATTAAACCGCTGTTATTCATGTAGTATGTATCTTTAAAGGACACATTTCATACATACATGTTTCTTTCTTTCATATCAAGTTGGTTGCTTTAGGTGCATGAATGTGCTCCTTACCAAATATACAATACAAAAAGGAATAGCATCATTTCATGAGCTGCACCAGGAAAATGCCTCAAGTACTGGTCACATGCAGGGCCGCACGCAGGGCCCAAAAAATACTGAGGTCATGGGTCAGAACTTCAAGGCGGGTTTGGGGGCATGGCCCCCCCCCCAGAAAATTTTTTAATTCCATTATTTAAATCTGGTCATTTTCAGAGTCTTAAGGAGCAAAAACAACAACATCATGACTTTTGAATAGGTTTATTTGTTTTGTTTCTTATCAGAGAACATCACCCTCATCCTAAATGATTTGCAAATGGTCCATTTTAAGATGGTGCAGGTCTCCCTCCCTCCCTATTTAAAATAGACACCCAAGCCCTAGGCTGTGTTGTGAACACTATTATGTTGATGATAGTGCCTAATCTGTTCACTCTTGTTAAGGAAAGCCAGCTTTTGAAAACATTTCTATTATAATCTTACACAATACTTCAATTATCATGCTTTAAACATCAGTGTTCTGTCCTCAATGCGTCCTATGCATGTGTTGACAGGCAGCTAAACACTCTACTCCAAACAAGACTCTGGGTATCGTTTTTGCCAGGTTTATTGCTGAAGTAAAGGTGAAACTAAAAGGAAAATAAACAAAATAATCTTAAAATTAAGAATATTACATTTCTTCAAATGCATAAACCATACAATAAACAATGCTACATCATATGCACCATATCAACCAAAAACTAGCATGACTAACAGACATAGTATGCTAGAAGGAAATTTCAGGTGAAATACGTTTCTAATGAACATACAATGGAAAATTTGCCACTTAAAACATCAGCACATGACAATGAAAGGCACATAAACATATTAATACCTACCGACGATGCAACTCAAAACAAGCTGTATACTGGAGTGGCTGATCATCACTGAAAGCTGGCAAAGTGTGCTATTCTGTTACTTTGTTCTCACTCCCTCGATAAAGTTCGATTCAACATTGACAAAACACTAACAGCTAAACTAAAATCGGCCAGTAGGTGCCAGTATTGTTCTTTTAATATTCACATTCAAGTAAAACATAATGAAATAAATGAAATTAAATACATCAAATCTTTTTTATAACTAACACATTGAATCTTATAAACTAAACAGAACAATCAGACTTTTAAAATGTATACAGTTCTGGCATGGTCTATTCCTTTTATAGTAGGCTACCTGCTCTTTTAAAAAATCTTAAAATATTAGCTAGAACAGGGTGTGGAGGGTGGCGTGGAGCTTTTGAAAATTTGAGATAAAAATGGGGCATTCTGGGGCTTTTTGAAGGACCATTATGGTGACTCATGAAGTAAGGGCAAGTAACTCAAAATGGGCAAGTTATCACAGAAAATTATTTATTATTATTATTTTGAAAATTAACCGGATGTTTTATTTTGTTACTGCACACAACTTCCTGTCTCCTGTTCTGCTCTGTGCGGAATTGCTGCGTTGTGTTCCAGCGTCCGGCAAAAATTGGGGGGTTGAGTATCTGCTGTGGAGGCTCTGGAGGCTGCGGATCGCAAAATGAATGTTGATTCAACCGGTGGAAATTGATTGACGACCGGTACTGACGGAGTTAAATAAGATTAAACTTTGATTCATTGTTTCCTTGCTATCTGAGTAGTATGCTGGGCTGCAATAAAAATATTTCCACATGAAAATGCATTTTTTTCTCACAGTCATCTACCACTTAAACGTGTTATGTGGTGAAAACTGCTTTCCACCTACATTATTAGCTTGATGTGCTCATCTTCCAGTAACTGGTGTGACTACTGACTCACTAACGGTAACTGTAACAACATCAACGTCCAACTTGTGTGTGATAGTTACCATAGCGACAGTGCATGTTGTTGATGACACGTAGCAAGTATCAACAACATACTGCGGGTCGAGCTAATGTTTTATTAAACAGTCGCGCTACTCTTAACTCTTCAAGTTAAGTATACAGTCATATTCATGTGTAATTTATTTTGAGTTTATATACCACAATTTAAGCTAAAAAAAAACCCTCAATGGTAGTTACGGCCTTGGTCACATGTTAGCCTACCGCTTGGATCAGGATCATAACATTATGTCCTGTAAGTAATAAACCATAATACTTATAGTCATCCATCTTTATCCAGTTTTCTATAATTATTCTAATTTTTGCAGAGATGAAGACTCTTAATAGTCACAGGAGATGAGGAGTTGGACAGGTAAAGTTTCACTAATCTGAAAGTTCACTAAGCTGGAACTTCTTTCAAGAGAAACTAATTCCATCTCAGTGAAACTGGTAATCCAGTGTGTTCAACAAAGTGTTCAAAAGTAGAGCTTGTACACACTACTGTCAAAATGCATAGTAAAAATAATGCAAATGTGAAACTATGTAAATTACTCTGAAAGTGACATTTTGCTAACCCCCCGAAAAAGTAAAATTGGTAAATATTAAATGACTGTAAATGGCACATTTCTGATGTAACCGAAGCTATTTCTGGTTGAAGTCAGAAATATTTGTCACTGCATAGAATTCAAAGTTGTGGTGTTAAAATGAATAATAAAGTCCTTGGAAAGCTGTATTTATTGTCAGATAAGTAATTGTGCTATTCTTTCTACAGGACTGCCAAAACAGTAGAGGATTGAGACAGCACTGACATCAGCAACCTAACCTGTTGGCCATCACTGATCTGTGTTTATAATCAGTCAAGTTTCCTCTGGACATCCTTCCTGTATATAAATGTTTATGCTAATTGTACTGTATATTGTCTAAACAATAAAAGATTTACTATTTTTGTTGTATTATTTATTTACATGTGTTAGTTACAATGTTTACCTAATTCAGTTGTTATTATTAGTGCATCATCTAAAGTGTAAGAACTGTATTGGGTTGGTTGTTTATGCTGGAAGTGTAAAGAAAAGGCATTTATGATTTTCAAGACTTAGAAGAGATAATGCAAAACAAGGAGTAAATACATAACGACAAATAAATAGGTGTCAAGCAGAGTTCCAGCACTTTATGTGATTGCTCCAAATGTAGTCCTTGAATTAACCGCTTGAACTAACCCGCCTGTAAAGCAATGTTGAGCAACATTATTAGATATTTTTATGGAACTTAGCGTGACTGTCCTAAGCATACTGTGAACATATACACTAGGCCTGCACGATTAATCGTATTTTCATCGTCATCGCGATGTGAACGTGCGCAATGAACCCATCGCAAAAGCTGGTCTGAAGCGCGATAAGTTTTGTTTACATCCGCCATGCTTTCACACTCAGCGTGCTGACATTTGGCCAATCAGATGCGGCCATTGACACATGGGCAATGCATGCACACCGTTTAGCCAATCAGATGACGCCCAGCTCTGCTCACGTTCCTGCGTGAAAATTAGCAGCCAGAGTAAACAGGATGTCGGAGGCAGGAGAGCAGAGCGGTGAAAATGCCGACTAAACGCTTGTGGCAAAAAGAAGCCAGAAGACAATCTAAAGACCCAGATACCGTGCAGGACCTGCAGAACAGTTGTATCAAGGTCCAGAGGTAACACCACCAACCTCCGTCACCACCTGCTGCACCACCATAAAGAGCTGCACGAGCAATTTAAGGCCAGTCAGTCTAGAGCACAAACGTGAGCAGCAGTCAAGTAACGCGACCATCACTGCAGCAACTGTAACATGTGTAAATCAATATTATAAGGGTTTTGTTCAATAAAAGCATGCTCAAAAATATTTTTTTCTATTTTTTTTATTTAATTGTCATCAGCTATTAAGTGTTTAAGAGTACCTCAAAGCAGGGAATCTATTAATGCAGAAAAATCTGAAAGACACAGGAACTGTATGCAAACTTAAATATTTTCTCATTTATCGCAAGTCATATCGTCATCGCAATATTGAAGGGTGTCATCGCACATCGCACATTTTGCTCATATCGTGCAGGCCTAATATACACTTTCAATGGTGAATATTTTAGAAATTCCTGCACAAAGTTGTACAGATGTCCCAGTTTATATAACTTTTGTTTCATTTGATCTATTTATGCTTCTGATTGTTATGCATCAAAACACAAATTCAAATTGTGAAAAACTACTTGGCAAAAAATGTAGGGCGCTTGTGTGTCCGAGTTACATGCCTGGTCAATATACTGTACAAACACAAATAGTTGTCGGTGGTGTTTATCAGAAAAAAGCACAAGTAATGTTCTAATTTAGATGCTGACCTGCTCATATGCAATCGTTTGAGCTCAAAATCTTCTACTCGACCTGTCGCCCTTCCATGTCCATGGCCTCTACTTCCACTTCCTCGGACACTGCTGCTTGCCTTCCTGTCATTCTCTCTGATGTGATGATGTGATTTGCTCTGGCATGTCCTTGTCATCAGAGTCAATGATGCTCTCATCATGGAAACTAACATGCAAAGCATCGTACCATAGCACCACAACGTTACCATAGACAGCTGTTAGCTAATCAGCAATAAGTTACATGTTGATGAAAATTTCAGTTTCTTAAAGACGTTTCACCTCTCATCCAAAAGAATTCTCCTTCGACTCTCATCACCTACTGGAGCACAAACTGGGGGTCATTGGAACCTTAAACCATCGGGCTGAGACCTTGCCCACTAAGTCAGAGGGGAAGGAGAAGCAACAGAAGCACATTAGGGGAGCACACAAAACCTGTAGCTAGCCAAACTGGACTTTTGTCAAAACTGCTAAAAGATCCAGAGCAGACAGAGAGAAGGAGACAAGAAAACATAAAAATGTTGTCATTCCTTATGTCACAGGAGCATCTGAGAAACTCAGGAGGATCTTTAATAAACATCATATCCCGGTTCACTGGAACCAAAACACCCAGGCAAAAACAGAATAATGTAGTTTATGCTGTTCAGTACAGCCAGGAATGCACAGAGTTGTACATTGGGGACACAAAACAACCTCTCCATAAACAAATGGCGTAACACAGGAGGGCCAACTCCTCAGGTCAAGACTCTGCTGTCCACTGACATCTAAAGGAGAAAAATCATTCCTTTGAGGACAGCAATATAAACATCTTGGCCAGAGAAGACAGGTGGTTTGAAAGAGGATTAAAGGAATCCATCTGTGTCAAGCTAGAACAATCATCTTTGAACAGAGGAGATGGCCTGAGACATTACTTACCACTGTTTCGTCCCCTGGGAGGTCTAGGGACTGTGGTGAGTAACACATTACAAAATAAAACTTAACTCCCAAATCAGGTTTCAAGTTTTATTACCAAAAATAAAGATTACCTCTACAAGAACACAAAATGATAGTACAAACTGAAAACTAGCTTCCCTTTAAAAAATTAGGAAGCCGGTTGCACTATACAAAAAGTTTCTCCTTACTCAGTCAACAGAAAAACAGGAAACAATTCAGTCTATCGACGCTGCTCTCGTCTTCAGGAAACACACACAGCATGGATGCTGCTGGATGACCCACTGGCCACAGCCACAACTCTGGCCCCAGCTTATATCTTCGATGATCAGTAACTGGAGACAGCCACACACAGTCACCTGCTCCAGTGCAGGAGGGCAGCACCTGGAGGATACAGGAGCACAGGAGAGAGCAGCCACACCAACAATCACCCACTTACAATGTTGTACTGAGTTCTCTCACCATTCATACCTGGGCTGACCTGGCTCTAGAAACCCACATAAAGGGCCGGTTTGACCAACGATCCACAAGTGGCCCTAACAACTCTGAAAGCTCACACGTCCTTAATGACTCTTTAAGAACACACCCAGACAGAGTTTAAAAGCCAGCTAACTCCTCTCCAGTTAGTTTGAGCTCTGTAAGCCCCCTGGATGAGAGGTAAATGTCTTCAAGAAACTGAAACAAGTCCAGTTGCCTACGATACAGCACCTAGATTCAGCAATAAGTTAAAACATCAAAATACACTTTCAAAACAATTTCTGAATGCTAACAAAGATAGCTTGACACTATTTAATATGATAGTATTAGGTGTTTACTTACAGGTGAATTGCGGTAGTTACTTGTGATGAAACCGATGCACTGAGACACTCTCCTCCCCACCGCTTGTGAGGACTCGGAAGCTGTCGGTGGTATTTGGCCATCATTCATGGTTTGGGGGGAGTCACTTTTGAGAGAGGCTGGGGCCAGATTTACTGGCTGGATACTTTCAAAATCTAGCCTGGCCTTGATGGTTTTTCAATCTCAACAACCCCAGCTTTAAAGCAGATTGTTTCCTCACGTTAAAAAATCAATTCCCTTCACATACAGCATTGTTGTGTGATGCTGCAGTCATTTATGAGAAGGGACCTCTATCCAAAATCTCCTTGATGGTGCACTCGGAGGCCCCATTAACATCCTTGAATGTTAGCCTCCAATCACACTGATGAATTCTAATGTCAAAAGATGTGGAGGATATAAAGCAAATGTTGCACATTATAAAATTATACTGTGAATTTGATTCTTTAATTGAAACTCTTGCAGGATAGCAACATATATAGAGTGGTGTCCAAGAGTCTGAGACCACTTGCAAGATACTTTGCTTTGTTTTGAATGGAATACTATTTTTTCCATCACAAATGACAATATCAGTGTGAGATAGAGTAGCCTGAGGGTCTTAAATGAAGTATGAGGCACATTCAGAAGGTTCGATTGAAGGTCCCATTGGTGGATGATTTATTTACAGTGCTTCCAGGAATTATGCACAACAATTAAAAAAGAAAAGAAAAAAAGAAAAAAAAAGAAACAGAAGTAAGTGAGGCTCAATAACTCACACTCATTCAAATTAATAGCACAAGCCCTGGTAGCTGCTGTGCTCACTCTTTCCTCCCTGGACTCCCAAAGCAACTGACTACTGTATATTCCCTACCTGTCTCTCAGTAGGATACCTCAGGACCATACCATCCTTCCTACAGGGGTCAACACTCTATACTTCTCAGATCTACTGCATACAAAACACACAGAAACATTACCAATTGTAAATCACATTTCCCCCTATGCTTTACATAAACCTCTGATAGCAATATCTCTGCCCTTTATGGACATCCCTATAATACATCTCCACAATATTTCACCTTAACCCCTCTAAGATGGAAGCACCCGTGACATCACTGATGATGTCATCCAGTATATAAAAGACTGGGAATTGAGGGGCAGCCCCCTTTCACCTCATGGCTTCCTGCACAGGTAAGATGGTTAGCAACTTAGACAAAGAAACAGTTCTGCCTAAATAACTTAACTGACTGAAGAAACATAAATAAAAGTAACTGAAATATCAACCAGTTTGTCTGTCATTACTGTTTTAACCAGATTTTAAAGGTAATGGACATCTCAACAAATTATAACACTAAACACAAACAGACCCGGGATAGTTATGTGTATCAGCCTTATAATGTGAGACTCATGGTTAACCCAATAAACAGTGAACTGAACAACAAGGTGTAGAAATGAAATAACAAAGGGAAAAACATGTATCCACTTGACAAATGGTCTTTATATGAGTCCACTTTGTCACAATCAGCTGAACAGTTTGACTGAAAACTTTTGCTTTAATGACAGCAGGCACTTGAGATGGCATGTACGTGTTTGTTTCACTGGCGGACCCAGAAGTAGAGACAAGAAGGTTGGAGTTGAGTTTAACAGGTTTATTTTCACAAAATCAGATTTTGATGAAGGTGAACAGCTTGAGCCAGAGCGAAGTGAGTTGACTGGAGGTATCTGCACGTGATCAAAGCAAAAAGACAAATGTCACAAAACATGATCAAAAAGCACAACATTGATAGTCACCGGATGGGACAGAACAATCTTGCAGTAAAGAGAGGCAAAGACCAGGGTATGTAGGGCAGTTGATGAGCTGATAAATCACAGGTGTGTCTGTCTGCTGCGGCAGTGACACCACTTCCACAACCACACACTAGGGGAGGATAAGGTAAGAAAAAAGGAGGGAGGAAAACACAACAGGGAAGGAAAACAGGTAAACAACAAACTGTCTCAGTACATGATGTGACACATTCTCAGTCTTCAAGTACCTAAAAAAATGTTCAGTGGGGTTGAGATCAGTTGACTGTTGAGGTCTTTAAGTTATTCTGTCTAAGCTTTGAGCTCTTTATCCTGCTGCACTATGAATCATTCTCCAAAAAGACTGAAACCAGAGGGTGAGGCATGTCTCTGAACAATGTTATACTGTAATGTTGAGTGGTACTTCTCCTTGTCAGGGTTAACTACATTTTGTGCAGTTGTCCAATTCCAGAGGAGGCAAAACAGCCCCACACTTGAATATTCCCATCATGTTTGCCTGTAGGTTTGAAACACTATGCTGCTCTCCAATTAATCTTCTTACATACACCCTTCTGTTACTGTCATAAATCTCTAACTTGGGCTCATCAGTAAATGGACTTTTTCAGTCGTCCATTCTGTAAAACTCTGGTATTTCTTAGCCGAACTCAAATGTTTGGCCTTGTTTCCTCTCCTGGGACGTGGTTTAGAAACTGCTACTGGTCCTTGGAGACCACCACAAGGCAAACTTCTTTTGACAGTGCTTTTGTCTTGTGTTCATTTAGCAAATTCATGAAGTTGCTTTTCTAGCAGAAAAGACTCTGAAACCTACTGTAAATGTTAGACGATGGTGTTTGGCTGTTTTAGCAAGTATGTGGTGCCTGTGTGCAGGTGAGGGAGGTGACAGCCCAGCTGAGCCAGACTGTCACAGCCAGTTTGGAGTCTCTGGGGTCAGTCACAACCTCCATCATCAACTCCTCTATCCCCCTTCCTGAGAAACAGGAAGCTGGAGTCAAAGAGGCAGAAGGCAACAGTCAAGACACACATGGAGGAAAAGATACGATTGGCAGAGAGGAGATGAGTGCTATTCAGACAGGTATTTGCAATTAAAGTATTTGAATGTTCATATTCTGGGCAAAAATGCTTTTAACGGGTCAGTTCAAAATTACAACAGATCATAATGTCTCACTTCCTCTCTAGTGGTACAGTATCTCTGCATAGACAGTTTTTATTTAATTTGTCCAAGTTTAAAGAAATCTGTTACTGAGATTTCTACCCTCATCAAAATAAACAGTGGAGGTAATTGAGTTCAGTTTGTGGTCACTGAAAAAATGACATCTCAAAAAGGCCAACATTTCTTCTCCTGTCCATCAGCAGCTGATCACAGGGACTCTGAGGCAGTGAGGAGGAGCTCTGGAGCCTGGCTGGAGCCTGCTGAAGAGGAAATAAATCAGCCCAGTCTCAGGGAGCTGGAGACTTTGGTGGAGCAGCTGTGTGGCCTCGCTGTGCCTTGCAGCCAAAGGAGCAACCAGGAGAACCAGGAGCAAAGTGACTCCCTAATGCAACACATCCAGGTAGAGAGACGATCTGATCTGATATCTGTCTGTAGTATGTCAAGGTGTAATATTAGTCAGACTGACAGTATGATACAATGGAACATACTGCCTTTATAGTAAAATTCAGTGCTTTGCCTGGCTTTGAAATCTAAAATCTGCAGGGTGTAATTATTGTAATTTTTGCTAATTTTAAAAGCAGCTATGAATGTTGTGTATGTTCCAGGTGTTCTGTTCACACCTGGAGCAGCTTATCCAGTGGCTCTATACAGTATCAGAGAAGATGGAGCTGCTGGCTGCGCCCACTGTGGACATAGACAGTGTGAAGACGTCCTTGGCTGAATATCAGGTGAGGCCCTGTATTACTACAGAATAAATGCAGACACACACTGTTCTGTATCTGCTATACTGTGTCTGGACAATGTGGACACATTTGTGATTGTGAAGATTTCACTGGTGGGTTTGCTGAAAAAAAACTTGGCGCACCAACGCACTTGGTTACACTTGCGTCTATAACATAGGCTGCAGTCCATCTGACATCTGGATGAACCTGACAATAATGTATCTTTTCAATTTTTGTCATTTTGATATTTTGATCGATATGAAGATAGAAAATAAGAAGACATGACAAAAAATAGAAGAAAAACAAAATTTCATCCAAATTTTAGCTCCTCTTGTCTGTTATCCAGACTGAATGAAATCTGTCTCATTCTTCAAATTTCTCACAAATCCACTTGGCCTCAAACTCACAAAACATGTTTCTGGCCATAACTCAAAAATTTATTTGATAATTATCATAACGTTTTACAGAGATGTCTAACAGGATAAAATGATAATGACAATGAAGTGATGACATTTTATCCTGTATATCCAAGAGGTCACAGATAAACTTCACTATGACTACATAGTGACTATGACTATTTTTTGGCCATTATTCAACACCATAACTTAGGAACATAAGTGAAGATTGTGACCAAATTTCACATTTGGTGTAATAATTAATAAGTGACACAGCTTCTGGTATATTAAATACTAAATTTTATATATGTACTAAATGCATACTGGTTATTGGTCTCCTTGTTAACTTATAAGAGGTGTCAGTATCCTTATAACGGCCCTGAAAAAAACATATTGGTTGACCCCTAGTAGTTAGCTGAACACAGCCCACGATGCAACAAAACCAGGGGCCAAATGTATAAACGATGTATATGCACAAAACCATGCTTGCGCCTTTCCCCACACATTATTTGGTATTCATAAAGACAGAATGTGCAGCGATGACGTAATAATGCCGTTTCAGCTGCTGTTGAATCACTGATGAAACACAGTTGGTTAAACTGCAGTGTGCTTATTTTTTTCTTCTTTCCGGTACACACAATTTTATTTGTGAACTTACAAAGAGATTTACATCTGATGGTGTTTTTGTTTTTTAAAAACAAGTGAAATTGTGTGACACTTAGTCACACGTTTAGACATAGGCTCAGAGCATCAGTACTAATGATGAAACACTGAAAAGGCTAAAACAGAGACTAGCAGTAAATCCTCACACTACAGGAGCTGTAATAAGAGTGTCTGTTTTGCTTGATTATAGAAGCTAAATGATTAATTGATTAGACTATGAGAATGAATAAACTTTCAATGGATTAATCAATGAATGGATCTGTACCTCACTAAAGTCATTGTACTGGTTGTAAAATAACTAAGTGAGTAAAAAGGAATTTGCATTGGCCAAGCGTCTCTTTCTGTGTGTGTTGGGTCAAGCATCGTGTTCATTATAGTTGGAAAGAATCCTGTTTTCGCCACCAAACCAACTTTGTAACAAAAATGTACTAGTTTTATGACCTTACTAACTTGATGCACATTGGGTTAAGCTAACAGAATAATGTGATGGTCTCGTTGTCAGAGTTTTCAAAGAGAAGTGAGCAGCCATCATTTCCTGACCACCTCTGTTCTGCACACCGGACAGCTTCTCCTCAGCTGCATCAACACCGCATCTCCATGTCAGTCTCTTACATTCTTTATGAAATGAAAACTTCTAAATTAATTTAATTGTCTCACTAAAAAATCTTTCTGCTTTCTCTCTTCCCTTCTCCAGTTTTAAGAGACACCCTGCTGTTGATCGAGAGGCAGACTGCAGCTCTGGAGACCCACACGGGGCACTTTTTCTCCTCCATCCTGTCTGCCGTGGACACCCTGACTCAGCCCAGTCCAGACCAAAAGAGCAGAGAAGAAGACCTCAGCCCTTTTGGGGTCCAGGGGTTCACTTTATAAACACTGTTTCCATATGTATACCATCATATGATTTATTCCACTTCTTTATTTCTGTTTTCTCACTTTCTTCCAAACATTCTGTATTTAATACCAAGTTCCAAAATATGAACGACATATGTACCTGTTGGATATGTATGTCATAGCATGATGTTTGTTTATCACTGTAATGGAGAGATTTTCAGAGATATCAGGGAGTGTCAAAAACTCAGGATAGGATGTTAAACTGGCCCCAAGAATGAAATTTTGGTCATTTTCCACAAAAAAAATCCTAGTCTTGCAAAACCTTCTGGAGTTACACAGCAAATGAGTGTTGCAGCATTTTCCTAAACAGCTGAAGTAGCTGGTGACTTGTTTTAAAACTTTAACAAACTAACAAATTCTATTGCTCTACAATAACCAAAGAGGAATCACAGAGTAGTAGACAGTGCAGCCAGCAATGGTAAATTATTATGTCCCTTGAGGCTAACATTACTAGTGTTGACAGAAACTTAAAATCTCACCTCCTGTTATTGCTGAAGAATAGAAACCTTTGTTGAACTTGTCTCTCCACTCATCCAGACATGGAGCTTTTTTACGTTTATAAAATATGTCCCCAACTACTCCAGTTGTTTCGGAGAATGCTGCAACACTGTTTTGCTATGAAGCTCTGGAAATGCTTTGTGGACTACAAAATTCCACCGTTTACAGGCACATTTTGCATTTCTGTACTTTTATTTACATGTCTCTTTCCTTTATGGACCATCTGAATCTTAAATGAAGTTAGAGTCCACAGAGCAGCAGCAGGAACTCTGATTAGCCAGCTGGGGTATGCTGGCAGGATCTGAATTTTTACAACTTGAGTTTCTCACAGGAATCAATAACTTTTTAACTCTTTCTAACCAGCTGGTTTAACAAATTAACCACATGTTTACAGGACATGTCACTTTCTACAAGTACAACATATCACAAGCTCTTTTAAAACATATGTTGATCTGTTCTCACTGATGTCAGTGTTGTGTATTGAGTTAGCCAGTTCTAGTCAATGTTCATTTCACCCAAATCACAAAATAACGTTTCTCTCTTCCCTCCAGTGAGATGCTTTTGGGTTCACTTGTCCAGCTTTGAAGATATCTGTCTCTGAGCCTTCTGACCCCAGTACAGTACAATAGAAGTGAATGGAAATTAGTATGTGGTGCTCACAATATTAAACAGTGATCTACCATAATATCTCTCCAGAATCAGTCACTGATTTTACTTAGATCCGCAACCTGGACGTCAGCGTTTTTAGGCCATACCCTGAAACACCACTTATACATATCTTGATATTAGGAGAGCTCCTTAAAAATCACTTGTATTCATAAATGCTGGGTGACAAAATGAAATATTGTGATAATTTTGACCAAATACCTTAATGTCAATATTGCTTGTAGGGATGAATATTGCTACTTTTGCAAAAGATTAACACTATGAAAATGTCTATGAATAATCAGCAGTAATGTGGTTATAATTACTAAGTGGGTAAAGACAAGTATTAGAGCAGTCTGGTATGTTTAAAAAATTGTGTCACTTTACTGCAATCCAGCCGTTAACACCAGGAAAAAAAAGGACTTCTGCCACCACATAATATCCAAAAGAAGACCATATATAGTTATTGTGCTATATTGCTAAGCACTTATTCAAACTACTTTCTTCCTAAAATAGCCCATACTGTAGTCGCTGGAGACACAGTTGAATGCATAAACAAGGCTGGATTAATCCACTTTTTGTCATTTGGAAAGCTCAAACTTTGTACCATAATGTAATTCAATCAATGTCACTGAATAAATCATATTGTTTAAAATCATACATCTTGTCTTGTGTGCCATATTGTATGCACATTCAGAGGAAACAAGAGAGGTGGCTTCATTGACAAGTCATGTCTGACTGCTTAATTATTTCAAAGACCTTGGCTTAGACTCCATGCTGGAAAAGTGGCCAAATATGAAAAAAAAATTAAAAAATGATAGCAACCATGTTCCACATACAGTGTTGCACACAGGTTTAAACCTAATAGCACCACTCAGAGACACTTCAGGTGTTTCTGAAAAATGTTTACTTGCCAAAAATTAATCCATACACTGGAGATCAAGCAGATCAGAGTCAGTGGTCTATATCAGAAGTCCATTAGGCACAGTAGGAGGCGACTTTTTTCACGAACATGGCATGTCCTTTTGACAACGATCCCGTGGATGAAGGTGCAGCATTACTGCGCAGAGAATTAAATATTCCTCCATTTCCAGACAATTATCTTTTTGAGCGGTTCCGCTTCACGTCACAGTCCATCATTTACCTACACAACCTATTCCGTCCTTACATTTGCTACATTAGCAACCGTAGTCGTACTCTCACATCCCAGCAGATATTGTGAGTTGCAGTGCGTTTCTTTGCAAATGGAAGTTTTTTGTACAATGTCGGAGATGCATAGCACTTGAGCAAGGCAGCTGTATGCAGGGCGGTCAGAAAAGTGTGCCCCGCCCTGAAACGGCTTTTACCCATGTTTGTCGTTTTAAAAACCTCTCAGAGCCATCAATTAGGAGTTTCACATGATTGCAGGTGAATGATGTAGGGATCTGTTAAATTAATTTTAAATTATATTCTGTTAATGACATTGTGCTCCAACCTCAGACTGGGATTCGTAATTTTCATTTCTTTTAGGATTTCCCAGTGTGATTGGCTGCACAGATGGCACACACATCCCCATCACGGCTCCCTCAAGTCCATTCACAGCATAAATGTGCAGGCACATGTAGATTGACTACTGTTTCAAAATGTTAAAGACTGCATCATAGTTCCAACATCTGTCATTCTCTGCACTATCAAGATCACATGTGATGCTGCATACATCATCTCGAATGCGGAGGCCAAGTGCGCGTCTCCCCCGCAGGATTGCACTTAAATGAAATAAGCAGTTTTCCCCTGTAATATTATTGTGATTGCAAAGGACTACATTTAAACTTACGCATTGACCCGAGCAGCAATGTTCTCCCACGCCGTCTCCCTCTCTTTTGCAGCTGCAGCAGTGTTGCACTTCTTTCTAAAAACTTATTGAAACTCGCCGTATTGCGCATTAGGATTTCCAATTCGAGGTTGCTGAAACACGTAGCCCTCCGCTTCCCTGTTGCCATGGTGACTCGTCGAATTGGAGCTCCATTGATGCTGGCTTTTTATAACTAGTTGTGGCGCACGCGCTTAACTCCAGGTGAAACTACTCCGAGTTGATTAAACTAACTCAATTCCGCTGTTCTGGAATTGGAAACTCAGAGTTTTCTATGAAACTGATCACAACATTGAGATATTTGGCAACTGGAAAAATGCAACAGTGCAGCAGTGATGACTTGGGTATGTCGCAACCTTCCATCAGCAGAGTGATCACACAAACAATTACAGCGCTTTCACAGCCTCATATTGTGACAGTTTATTTCATTTCCGCTGGATGTCCGCACCTTGCAGGCTCACAAAAGGGCATTCATGGACATAGCGGGCTTCCCCGGTGTTGTTGGTGTAATTGATGGGACGCACATCCGCATCATCGCACCATCAGAAAGCAAATACATTTTTGTCAACAGAAAGAGGTACCACAGCATCAATGTTCAAATTGTTTTCAGTGTGGACTACAAGATTTTGGACATTGTTGCAAAATGGCCAGGCTCAATGCATGATGCCAGGATACTGTCTGAGAGTGGCCTGAGACAGCTTTTTGAAGGACATTATGTGCCAGCCGGTTGCCACTTGTTGGGGGACAGTGGCTATCCATGCAAACAATGGCTCCTCACACCTTACCTCCATCCAGAGCAGGGACCACAGCTAAATTACAACAGGTGACCCAAACAGCATAGAATTTTTTTTTGCATGGAAATAAAATTTAAAGAGCAACAATGTGTTGGAGTAGGCTATCCTAGTAGTTTAAATATTTTCCTCAAATAGCCTACACTGTCATGTATTAAATTATTGACATTATTTTCAGTTGCTTTGAATTAAATTCTGCTGATTTATTTGTATGGACTTATAGGGCCCATAAGACAACACGGACAGTAGTTGAGCGGGGTATTGGCCAACTGAAGAGGCGGTTTCATGTGTTACATGGAGAGGTGCGGCTGACGCCAGATAAGGTCTGCAAAGTCATTACAGCCTGTGCGGTACTTCACAACATCTGTAAAGCCAGACAAATCCCAGAACCTCTCACGGACATTGATGGTGACGGTGATGAAGACGAGGATGATAATGGAGAATGTCTCCCTCCACAGGGGAGGAACTTGTCCCAGAGTGGGCATCCTTACAGAGCCCAATTTACAAATTTGCATTTTAGGCAAGTTACAGTCAATGTAATATAAAAACTGGTGGCTGTACTGAACCAACATACCATACAGTTTTACTAGGCGTACATTCGAAGCATGTTGTTATAGAGACACATGAATGCATCATTTCTATTTGTCATGTAGGCCTAATTTATTTTTTAGAAGCTCAATTTTTAGCCTGTAGTACTCCTGTAAACATAGGACTCTTTTGTGCAGTGTGAGGACGTCCATCTCAGTCTCCATTTTTCTGTCCAGCAGAAATGGTGTTGGAGCGGCAGCAGCAGGTGGCCTTATTTGAGGTACTTCAGGCTGAGGGTCGCACACCTGCGACGTTGAAGGCCCCGGTTCCTCTGATGACTCCATGCTGCAGAAAAGGAGCTTATTGAATTATTGTTTTGTTTTTATTTGTTTTCATTAATTTCACGGAATACCACCATGCAATGATCATGTGACTATACAACCAAATATGAGAAATGGCCTATATCCTATACCTTAAATAAAAATAGTTCTGGATATTCTGTTTACCTGCCTATGGCAAGTATGAAAACCAACTTGTCCTACCTTTGTTGCATTTCCATCAGCTGAATCACTGAACTGTCTGTGCCTTCCTTCAGCCCAGTGATGTTTAGTTCTGACTGTCCAAGTATATTAAATACAATTTGTGCTACTTGAGACAGCTGTTTAACAGGTGGTCCACCCCCTAAAAAAACAAACCACGGGCACATATAATTCTGTATTTGAGTTAACTTTGCCAGCAGTTGTAAGTAAGTGATATAGCACTCACCTGTTTGTGAAGAAGCCATTTCGCATGCTGCAATCTCCCCTCTCGTTTTAGACTGCAACACATACCACCGCTTTTCGCAGTCCTCACTGGTGCGCCCAACCAGAGGGAATGACGTGTTAATCTGCTGCGCTATATTCACGCATGCCTGCCTCTTGGCTTGTACTGTAACACCCGGGCCGAATTTTCCTCTTAAAACTGCTTTATGCTCGTCAACTAACTGAGCTAAGAGTAAACATTGTTCCTCTGTCCAGTTGGGTTTTCGGGTTCTTTTACTGGCTTCCATTGCTGTCTGTTTCCATGGTTTATGCCAATCAGCGCTGCTACTTATAGGCTACTGGGCAGCAATCACAGAAATTACTGAAACCTGGGCCATTTATCCCCAACAACTACCAGCATGTGAATAGTCTACTGTGCAAGAAGGCCTGTGTTTTCAAACATTTTGTACGCTACTTTTAAAGAATGGCTTACAATTTATTCAACAGAGATGTTTATTACATCAATTTCACTGTCCATTTTATGCCCATTATCACCAAGAGCGCACTTTTATTTGTTTTCTTTTTTTTTTTTTTGATCAACCAATCACACCTTCTAAAAGAATGCGTCATACCTAGCAACAGGGTCAACCACACCTCCTCACTAAGATAAAAGTTTCTGTCCCTTCCTTGCTCAGAGTTGCTCTGAGGAATTTCTTGAATCACTTCTCAGCTAGGACTCCTTGCTAGAAATTTTTAGGCTAAGTTAGGAGCTCTCTGAGAGTACTCTCAGAATCTTTATGAATACGGCCCCTGGTTTTATGTTGCTTCCCTTTCCCTAGTGAGCTGGGTCGTAAGAGGCTATGTAAAAGAAATTATTTGATTTGAAATTATGTAACATATCAAACCCGACACTCATGACTGATCAGCCTTACGTGTTTAAAAACAGATCATAAATAGAAGTGTTATTCTTTAGTTTATTCGTTTTTATGGAAAATTGATGGAGGTTTGCCAGAAAATGGTGGTTGCTATAGACACTGCTACGTTGCTATGGTGGTTGCTATAGACACTGCTATGTTGCTATGGTGGTTGCTATGGATGCTGCTACGGTGGAAACCATGGCTTGCACGTTGTTTGTATCGTCTTTGGCTTTGTTTAGTTATATGGGCTGTTATATAGCGCATGACGTATTTTTTCTTCTTCTGTGGACTGGACGGCTAGTGTAACCCTGACAATCACTATGAGAGAGAAATGAGCACTTGGTCAAATGGCCTATGAGTAGGGCGAAAAAGTTGATTTTCCATATTTTACAATTATGCTGAAAAATTAAGGCAGAAATGGGCGTGGCCTATATCAGCCGAATCAGCTCAATTCAGGGAATGCGTGGATATAAGGTTTTTGAATGTGCAAAAGTATATGAGACTTAGGGCCAAAAAAGACGTCCATTTTTTGTAGCGCCACCTACCGTGCGACAGAAGTTTAATTGGCCCCTAGATTATGAAAATTTTCACAAAGCCTAATGTGTTTGTCAAATAAAATCGCGTTTTCATCCATGTTCAGGCAGTGAAAAATGCGATCATTTGCGGGGGAGAAAAATTATAATAATTAAAGCAGCAATGAATGGGCCCTCGCAGTCCACACGTGTCGGCGAGTACTGCTGTCGCGGCGTGCAGCAATTGTCGCCTGCTACATGATGTGTGCGGCATGCGCCGTACTGAATGAGTAGGCTGTTGCAAGCGTGGGCTGCTACAGGCGAGATGGAAGAAGATACCCAGAAGTTAGAAGAAGTTCCTGCAATGTACATGAAAACCAATAATGAGAGAACTACAGACTGTTAAACAGAAATTTGTATCCATTAGCAAGGCAGTATTTTTCGTCATTTAGCAAAAAAAGCACCACCTATTGGCCGATTTGCACCACATTTTGTAGAAGCCCTCATCTTGCCAAGCAACACAATTAGCAAAAGTTTTATGGTAATCGGACTGTATTTGGTCAAGATATGCAAGACTGTGTGTTTGATCACGATATGTAGGGTAATTGTAGTTGTATATTTTGGGCGTTTCTTTTGATAACTTTTTGTCAGGAGGGTATACATAGGCTACTGTACATGCAAAGTTTGGTGCAAATCGGTCAAATCGCCTGGGAGGATTTCGAAAAAGTAAGTTTTTCATTTTTTGCAATTTTGCAAATGGAAATTTATGGCAAAAGTGGCCGTGGCCTACATCACACAATTCAGCTCAATTTAGAGAACATGTAGATATAAGGTCTAAAAATGTGCGACATGTAATGTGAGAGTTACTTGCCAAAAACACTTCACATCATTTTTGGTGGGTGAGTTACAGGGGCCATTCTTTACCACCCCTATGAATTTCATTGACATAAGTGTTATGGTGTGGCCACAGTGCTAAATATTTAATTAGACTGCCACCAGAACGCCACCTAGTGGCGGATCGGTAATACCTTAATCAAATATCTCCAGGAGGGCATTGACAATAATTGTACTAAGTTTTGTGTTAATCCGAGCAACCGATGTGGAGATATAAAATACTTCCATTTAAAGAGCGCCACCTAGCAGTCATCACCCAAAATTTTGCACACAGAGGCTCATGTAGAAGTGGTCACCTGAGTTTCAATGGCTATGTCCCAATTCAGGGTCTGCATCCTTCGAAGGACCCAGCCTTCGCAGTCTGTGAAGGCTGGGTCCTTCGGAGAGACCTGCGAGGCCCCGTCAACCGTTGTTAAATGGGACGGTCTAGCCTTTGGAGCATTTCCTGGTTGCGTCACCAGATGTTCTTGCCCCTACCTGTACGTCACTATTCATGCTGCCCAGGTCTGCAAAAGTGACAAGAAGAGTAGCCTAAAGTTTGACCGTCAAATATGTTTGAGCTCCAGGAATTCCTGATTTTCTTTTTAATCCTCCTCCTTGTGGAAGAAGAGAAGAAGCGGCTCTGGTTTATCTCCGGTTGAGAGGACCGTGGAGAGGTGAACCTGTTATTGAACCCACAGTACTGTTATCATTATTATCATTATTAGCTAGCTAACAGTTAGGGCTAATTAACATACCAATACATTATGCTGACATATAAACTGTTGATCGCCACATATGGTTTTATTTTAATTTAAAAGGCATTATTCCTATTTAAAGTGTTTGGTAGATAGTTTTGTTTGTTGTAATAATTTATTGTTATTATTATTATTATGAAATTATAATTCTTGCCTCTTTCTTAAAGAAATAATTAGTGACATGGCAGCCGTCGGTCAAGTCAGCCCTGCAAACCCAGTTGGTGGACGATATGATGGACGGTGGAGACTACACCCCCAAACACCCTGAGTACCGACCCAGATGATGTCCCACTGACACCAGGGTCTTTACTGTGGCATCCCATCCAGCCCAGCAGCACTGCCTGGGACTCCTGCTCAGCCTGTTACTGTACATAATTTTGTAACTGTTTTAATATTTTTGTCACTGTTTTTGTTAATAATGATCTGTAAATAGTTACTGTAATTTTGTAAATAGTTGTAAATGTTAAGACCTTAATAATAAAAGAAAACAATTACATCCCTTGTTGTCCCTGAAAAGTAGCACTTGATGCTGTTTGCTGTTATAAATTGTATTTCAGTTGTAAATACTGAATGGAATAGACAACGTGTAACACTAGAACAATATTTTATTTCATGAATTATATAAAATGAACAATTATGAACAAATAATTTAATAAGAACTCATAAATTAACTAAATCACAGAAATAATGTAATGATTGTCCTCTGGAGCAGAGAAGAGCCTCTCCATCCTCTCTCTGCAGCCTCGTGTCCTCCTTCATCCTCCCTCCTCCTCTTTCTCCTCGGCCCTGGCTGGTTCTCCTCCTCATCGTCATCATCCTCCTCCTCCTGGTCACCCGCCGGCACTTGGCCCTGGTGTGTCCTCAGGGATGGAGGTAGTTAGGACAGGGGGGGCAGTGGAAGGCCTCTGTCCTAAAACCTCGTCCATGAGGACAATCCAAAGGCAGTGGAAATCAATCACGTCTTAATTAACTTGCATGGGTAAAACAGATTTAGTTTCCACATCATCATTCAAACCTGCACCTTGTGCTTGTTCTCTAAATGGTCCCACTTGTTTTTGGCCTGCTGGGCTGGACCTTCCCCTGCAGGCCCGTTGTTTCCAGAACTGTTCTGAACACACAGAGAAGCAAGAGAAAAGGTCAACACAAGATCACATTAACACAGGGATGCAACGATTTACAACACGTGACATCAGGACTGAGAGATGGGCGATTTATTATTTATTATATATTATTTATTATTGCATTTTCATCTTGCTCCGTTTATATACATGAAGTAAAAATAGTCTATAACATCTCAACAGTCACAACAAGATAAGATATAAGTCAACCTCTGAACATCTAACATTTGAAAGTGAAGGTTTTCAAGGCTTTACTTCCAGAGGCATCAAGCTGAGCATTACCAGCGTCATAGATTTTACCCTTGAAGTTTAACATATCTGGCGTTGGATGCTCAAATGAGTAAAAACCGAGTACAAACCCAAAACTTACATTTAAATGTGAGATCTGCGCCACTTGATGTCGGCAATTTCTTCTTCTTTCTTTTTTTTTTTTCGGGCGCGCAAAGAATCTTGGGATATTTGAGGCCACGAAGGATAGTAGCGGTGCATCCTCCAAAAAGAGAGAAAGAAGGCCGCATTTGTGGGCTGCATTTGAAGGAGCCTTTGAATTGTGACAGCCTTTGCGCGCCGTTGTGACATAACTGGCCTTCAAATGCAGCCTCTGAAGGATGCAGACCCTGAATTGGGACACAGCCCTTGTCACTCGGACACACCAATGTGGAGAAATGCAACACTTCCTGTTTTGACGTATATGGGAGTTATAAGCCAAAATGCACTTTGCTTGACTATAGCACCGCCTATTGGTGAAAGTTCAGGACAACAATAGATTAACAAATTTTTCGCCAGGTGTGAACTATGTTCCAAGTTTGGTGAGTTTTGGGGTATGTTCAGCCAATGAAAAATGCAATCATTTGGGACAAAGAAAAAAAACAAAAAAAACAAAGAATCACTAGAAAAACAAGAGGGACCTCGCAGGTCTATCTGCTCGGGCCCTAATTAAAGCTGCAAGCAGCGATGAACGGGCCCGAGCAGGTAGACCTGCGACCAAATTTTGCACAAACCCTCATGTGGCCGTGGAACACAATTAGCAAAAGTTTAGTGCTAATCAGTCTCGCATATCTTGACCAAATACAGTCTGTCTGTTTTGACCACAATGTGCAGGAAATTGTTGTTTTATACTTTGCCCGTTTTTTGGACTATCACAATTCTTTTGGATAACTTTTTGTCAGGATCATCCACAGCTGATGCATGCAAAGCTTGGTGCAAATCGGTCAAATGGCCTAGGAGGAGCTCGAAAAAGTAGGTTTTCCAGTTTCCGCGATTTTGTGAATAGAAATTTACAGCGAAAGGGGGCATGGCTTAAATCACACAATTCAGCTCAATTTAGGGAAGACGTAGATATAAAGTTTAACAATGTGCAACATGTTATATGGGAGTTATTTGGCAAAAATGCTTTTGTGTTGATAATAGCGCCACCTGCTGGTCATTTTTGGTGTGTGAGTTACAGGGGCCAGTCTATACCATCCCCATAAATTTCATTGACATAAGTGTTGTGGTGTCAGCACAGTGCCAAATATTAAATTAGACTGCCACCAGAGCGCCACCTAGTGGCGGATTGGTAAAACCTTCAACAGATATCCTCAGAGCATTGACAATAATTGTACCAAGTTTTGTGTTAATCTGAGCAACCCATCTGGAGATATGAAATACTTCAATGGAAAGAGTGCCAAACTTTTGCACAGAGCCTCAAGGGCTCATGTGAAAATAGTAACCTAAGTTTCATGTGATTCGGACATACCAATGTGGAGATATGCAACACTTCCTGGTGGGGCTGGGCAAGATGGCAGCCAGCACACACGCTTTGCTGTGAACTCCTCCAAGTTTTGGGCACCATTTGCTTGGTGCTAAGGTAAACTAAGGTAAACGGAACTTAACGGAACATCACTTTCAAGAACTGGTATGTGAGGAAAAGGACAAAAGCTGTCCAACACTTAACGAGCAGGTTCATATCTCTCGAACAAAAGATAAGCCAAAACACTGAAGAGATTGTGGCTATCAAAGAAAACATCAAAGGTATCGAACACATGGCAAAGACAAACAATGACAAGATGCAAGTGATGAGTCGCCGGCTCAGTGAACAGGATGAAAAAATTGAAGAAACTTTGGCCACTGGTTGAAAAAGCCCACAAAGATGGAAGAAAGACTGCATGGCATGGTCCAGATGTGATCATCGAAGGAAAGAGAATCACTGCTGACTCAGTGAAAGATGTCTTTTGAGACACCCATCTCTCCAGCTTCAGAGGTGAATTTTTTCTTTTTTTTTCCATTAAGGAAAAAAAAATAGAAAAGATTGTTTATAAACCACTTAGACTGTTAGACAAATTTGTTACTTAATGCATTCCAGTTATAGTTACTTGATTGATTAGTTGATTACTGGTGCCTCAACTTTAAAAAACTTGTTCACACTTTCAAGGCATTTGCACAAGCAAGCCTATTTTTTAAGGTTTACATTATCTTATTTCTTTCTGTTCTCCAGACATTGTGCTCTTATATTTTTCTATTTTATTTTTTTAATTGAAAATGAATGATTTCAAGTTTAACTCATTGAAGATGGTCTCACTTAATGTTAGGGGATTAAGAAACAATATAAATCCTCTTACAAGAAACACTCTTGCAACTCAGATAATAAGTTTTGGAAAAGTCAATGGGGAGATCAAGCTTACTTTTGTCATGCGACACATAATTCTGCAGGTGTTGCACTACAATTTAATACATTTACAGGTGATATCTTAGAAACCTACAAGTCTGATAGTGGTAGATGGTGTATTGTGTTATGCAAACCGGATAATGCTTTTTTCATAATATGTAATGTATATGGCCACAATGGAACCACACAAGCCTGAACTATTTTTACAGAAATCTTGTCCAAAATAAGGGAATTACAAAGCAAAAATAAAGAGGCATTCCTGATTATAGGAGGAGGCTTTAATGATGCTCCAAATGATAGGAAAGACAGAATTCCAGGGGGAGTTTCTCAAAATTCACTTTTAAAAGCCACACAATTTATGAGCCAAGAATTATCAGTAATAGATGCATAGCGTTTTTTTTAGTCCAGATTGTAAAGAGTTTACCTGGTCTAATACAAGAGGAACTACAATCCAGGATTGATTTATGGTTAACCTCCTCTTCATGTTTACAATATATTTCAGAAATTAATCACTCATACGCTCCTTTATCTGACCATAAACTTATCTCAATACATTTAACTGGTTCTAAAGAAAGTAACAATAAATTAAGGGGATATTGGAATAACAGGCTTTGATGATAATAATAATAGCTTTAGATATCTTCCCTTGAAATTACATGAATATCCAGAAATGGGAATACTTTAAATTTAAAATTAGAGAAATGGCCATCCTCTGCAGTAAAAATATCAAAAAAGCTAAAGACAAAAAAGAAAAGGAAACTATGGATGAATTAAAAACTTTTAAATAAGGAAAATCTTTCAAGAGAGATTATTGCAACTCCAAAATGAAATTGATAATTTATATACACTGAAGCTGCTAAAGGCGCATTTATTCGTTCTAGGGCAAAATGGTTATAACATGGTGAAAGAAACTCAAGTTACTTTTTTCGCTCTTGAAAAATGTAATCGAAAAAGATCTAACATTTTGGCACTGAGAATAAACAATCTAAATACTAATCCCAAAGAAATAGCAGAACATATTTGTGCTTTTTATGAAAAACTGTATAAATCTAAATATGAACCTGAACACAGTGAAAAATTCTTAGACAGTATTAAGGATTCTATCCCAATGATCTCAGAAGAATTTAAACATTGTGAAAATTCAATTTCGAATCTGGAACTCACTGAAGCTTTGAAACACATGAAAACCGGGAAATCTCCGGGGATCGACGGTTTATCCACTGAATTTTATACATTTTGGGGGGATATTATTGAAACTCCACTTTTGAATATGTATAAAGATTGTATTACAAACAATGAAATGACATCAACTGTGAAACAAGGTTTAATTAGCCTAATTCCAAAACCAAAAAGAAGACCCTTTATGTATAGATACTTGAAGACCCATCACACTTCTGAATGTGGATTATAAATTTGCATTTGTCTATTCCAGACGCTTAAAATCTAATCTTGGAGATATAATAAATGAATGCCAAACAGGTTTTATGTCTCAGCGACACATTAGTAATAACATTAGATTAATCTTAGATTTACTTGACTACTCAGAACATGTGGAGTCACAAACAGTTAATGTATCAAAAATAAAAGGGTGTTCCAATGTGTCAAAAGCTTTGTAGAAATCAAGAAATACAATAAAATTAATGAGATTTGGAGAAAACTTTGTCTCAGTAGTTAAAATGTTATACAAAGACATCAACAGTAATTTAATGATCTATCCTAACTCTTCTGCCCTAACCATGTGTTAGAATGAGAACACGGTGTAGACAGCGTGGTAAACAATTTTCCAATAAAAACACCAAAGATGGGAATCCAGTGTGAGGTATTTTTATGGAAGTCCTTTTTGTAAAACTGCATACAAACAGAAACACAAATGAATGAATGTATAATGTTCAATTATAACCATGAAATTACACTCACTGAATAGTGTTAATCTAAGACAAGACAAGCTCTAAGGTAAGTATTTGAAGTGAGTTAACCAGGGAAAATATATATATATGCCTATCAAAATACTTAACACAACACAACTGTAAATGTACTTACTAATTGTGCCAAAAGGAGGATGGTGGATGTAAATGTAGTCTACCTCCCCATGGCTGTGTCTCAAAATGGCTGCCCTGCCAAATACCTAGTGAAAAACTACCTCCACCACTAGGTGTCACTGCACGCAACTAATCTAATTACTCGGGCCTGAACACTAACACCTCCAAAAGATTTCCGATCAACCGTTCTGTCCATCAAGGATGCCCAATTTCTCCATTTTTATTTTTAATTGCAGTAGAGCTCCTCTCCCCAAAAATCTTAAATAATGACAGTACAAAAGGCTTAACAAAATTTCAAAAGGAAATTAAAATTACGCAACTAGCTGATGATACAGCTCTACTTTTAAAGGATAAACATCAAGTTGATCCAGGATCATAACACCCCCCCACCTAAGAACAAACATTTCCTCCTCTACAGGATATTTGACGCACTAAGACCTAGACAGCGCATCGGCCATGACATTGTCTAAGCCTTTTTTTTAACAAATGTCAACATTAAGGTCCTGAAGCAACAAGGACCAGCGCATGAGGCGCTGATGGATATTCTGCATTTTAGTGAGGAACACAAGCAGATTGTGATCAGAGAAAACAAAGCCTGGGACCCACTGGAAGGCGACAAAGGCGAAGACGAAGGCTGGGACCCACTGGAAGGCGACGAAGACGAAGACTGGGGCCCACTGGAAGGCGACGAAGACAAAGACTGGGGCCCACTGAAAGGCGACGAAGACAAAGACTGGGGCCCACTGAAAGGCGACGAAGACAAAGACTGGGGCCCACTGGAAGGCGACTAAGGCGAAGACGAAGACTGGGGCCCACTGGAAGGCGACGAAGGCGATGACGAAGACTGGGGCCCACTGGAAGGCGACAAAGGCGAAGACGAAGACTGGGGCCCACTGGAAGCCGACGAAGACGAAGACTGGGGCCCACTGGAAGGCGATGAAGACGAAGACTGGGGCCCACTGGAAGGCGACGAAGACGAAGACTGGGGCCCACTGGAAGGCGACGAAGACGAAGACTGGGGCCCACTGGAAGCTGGCGGCGAACAAAGTGGCATCAGTTTTCTGTGCATTCATTAGTTGTTCTCTGTCTACTAAAGGAGTCAGAGTTTTAACATCAGGCTGATGCTCCACGACAACATTCTCTTTAGGGTCTGAAAGAGAACCTGTGGGATCAGAGGTAGTCATAATAGAGTCACTGAGATCCACCAAGTCTCCAAGTATCCGGGCCTGAGCACACACAGGAAACAAAGGAGAAGAGCTGGATGCAACAGAGCTGGAAACAGTCAAATCTGCAATTGGGTTTTCAATAACCTCTGGCGACAGGAAAACGTTACCACCAGCCAAATTGTTTCCGAGGATCAGATCAATACCAGCTATTGGCAACTGGGGTCTCACAGCGACTTTGAATTTGCCTGACACAATCTTAGAAGTTAACTGAATGAAATGCAATGGGGCAAGTACAGCACTTAGCTTAACCCCCCATGCTATAATGTCAGAACCACAGTAAGACTGAGCTGAAAAGGGAAGATCATTTTCACATGAGAGACTGTTTCGCACCGGTATCACCTGGGAGCACTTTGACATCGGCGCAGTAATATCATCACTCCTATGAGTAGGAGTAGGAGGAGTTATTCTGCCATACATTATAGTTATCCTTTTTATCCGCTTAGAAAATTGGCATGTTTCATTTTGTGTATCCATACTTGGGTCGTGTAACTACTCACGTAACCGTATTTAAATAGGGAAAACATGGAAGTGCTTGGTTGCTTCTAACTTCACCCTCTTGTTTGGTTTCTAAGGAATGTACTGGGCCAAGCTACATGCTAGCAAAGTAGTGCTGCGCGCCAGAGCGATTGATTGCACGCATGAAGGCTAGAGAGGTATGTATCAACTCGTCTAAGATCAGGGAAGAAACGGTGGCGTTTTCCTTTAAAAAAAAGAACAAAATATCATGAATATGTGGCTTCAACGTGATCTATTTTTGGCAGAATTCTTTTATCTAAAGCAGAAGGTATCTCAAGACTGGTATATCCTGCTCTATCGTTATTTGTCGAGGATTCATCATCCAAAGAAATTAATAAAATACTTTGCAATTTTACCTGGAAATATAAGAAACATCATCTGAAAAATTAAATTCTCTTGGCATCCAGGAAACAAGGAGGCTTTGAATTATTTAATTTCAATGATTTAAATAACATTTTCAAAATAAAATGGATTAAACAATGTCTCAAAACCCCAAACTCAATTTGTTTTTTTATTCCAAATAATATTTTTAAGAAATTAGGTGGTCTACATTTTTTACTCACCTGTAACTTTAATGTTACAAAATTACCTTTAAAATTATCAACATTTTACCAATATTAGCATGGAAATTGTGCTATTCCCACAACTTTTCCCCTCACAAAGCCATAATATGGAATAATAAAGATATTACTGTCAGGAAAAAATCCATATACATTATTTTTGAATGTGACCTTTTTGATTGTCATGGTATAATGCTTAGTTATGAATGTTTTCTTCGTCTTAAATCCTTCCCCGTTACAAGTAAAGAATTTCATTACGTAACTAAAGCAATCCCTAATGGCCTTTCTCTCCTGATGAGAAGTATCAAGAAACACTAAGAATAAAACCCCTTCTAATGATAAATGGACTTGATGTAATGGATTCAAAGTGCAATAACAAACATATACGTAATACTTTTTATGAAAAGAGGAAAGTAACTCCACGAGGGAAAGCATTTTGGGATAACATCTTTATGGACACTGACTGGAAGAAGGTCTGGACAATGCCCTATAAATATTGTATTTCCAATCAATTAAAAGAGGTTCACATCAAAATTTTACACACTATATATCCAACAAATTTATATTTCTCTAAATTTTTAAATATTGAAAACAAATGCAGTTTTTGCAATATGGAACCAGAAACCTTAACTCATTTATTCTACCACTGTACCCAATCTATCAATTTCTGGACTCAACTTGAACAATATATAGTGTGTAAAATCAAGTTAAACATCTTGATTGACTGTAGAAGTGTGATAATGTATTTTGTCCATGGAGGAAATGACATCACCTTTATTACAAACCTATTCATTTTGTATGGCAAATTTCACATACACAAATGCAAATACTCTAAAACTCCACCCAACTTTAGAAGTTTCTTGCATGAGTTTAAAGAGTACATGAAATCCCTTACACTAATTGACACTCAACAAAGCACCACATCCACAGATATATACGAGAGATTTTTTAAAGAAGAATAATGTGTTTACATTCTGTTTCCATTTTTTTTTGTTGTTGTTGTTTTCCCTTTCCTGACATTTTATTTATTATTTATTTACTTTTGATGATACATATATATACTGTTTGTATGTACTACTGTTTTCAATAAAGTTCTTTGAAAGAAAAAAAAATATGCAACACTTCCTGTTTAAGAGGAAAGCTGCAGGAAGTTGTTATTTAATAACTTGAGTATTGTTTGCAATATCAAAATTATTTTAATGAGTTTTTGTCAGGAGGGTCCACAGATGCTGTGTGCAAAGTTTTGTGCAAATCAGTGAAATTGCCTGGGAGGAGTAGGTTTGTGACATTTCGCGAATTTGCGAGAAAAAAAACGCTAAGCGTAAATGGGCGTGGCCTATACCACGAGATTCAGCACAATTCAGTGAACGCATGGATATTCGGTTTTTGAATCTGCGACAAAGTATATGGTATATATATGAATAATCATTTGAAAAACAATAGGGACCTCACAGGTCTCCCTGCTCGGGCCCTAAAAATCATTAGAAAAACAATAGGGACCTTGCAGATTCCCTGCTCGTGCCCTAATAATCATTAGAAAAACAATAGGGACCTTGCAGGTTCCCTGTTCGTGCCCTAGTAATCCCTATAAAGCAATAGGGAGCTTGTAGGTTCCCCGCTCAGGCCCTAATGATAATAATCACTAGAAAAACAATAGGGACCTCGCAGGTCTCCCTGCTCGGGCCCTAAAAATAACAAATAATATATAATCATTAGAAAAACAAAAGGGATCTTGCAGGTTCCCTGCTCGGGCCCTAATAATCATTTGAAAAACAATAGTGACCTTGCAGATTCCCTGCTCAGGCCCTAATAATAATATATGCACACAAATATGTGTATATTTTTATCCATATGATGATCAAGGTATTTTTTTCAATAGTTTTGGGGAGTGTATTGAAGTTGGCAGTGCTGAGCCAGCTATATGGCAGTGTCTCTGTCTCGAGACAGACAGAGACAGAGACAGAGGGAGAAGAATCCCAGAAGGTTTCCACCAGCTTAGTGCAGATAGCTTTAAGTGAAAGATGAAATTCTCCTTACATTCCTCTTCAACCTTTTCGAAAGCTGTCCTGGAGAACGTCACTTCACAGCACGCACGCACACACGCGCACACACACACACACACACACACACACACACACACACACACACACACCATGTACTGCTGACTCCAATACATACCTGTGCATCCATTACAAAACTGTGTGTGTGTGTGTATACTCACTCATTTTCTACCGCTTATCCTGCACTGGGGTCGCGAACCCACGCATACACGAGGAGAACATGCAAACTCCACACAGAAGGGCTCCGGCTGGGTTTGAACCCAGAACCCTCTTGCTGTGAGGCACATAACTCAACAAAATATATAACAATATATAATAATAATATATAATATAATATAATATAATATAATATAATATCTGACCCAATGCTTTATCTTACTGAGGTTTGTGAAAAGTTATAATCTTGAACCCAGACCATGGCACTACAAACAAAAGCACTAAATGAGTGTTTGCTAGTCAAGGGTGACTGAAATAAACTACACAGCAAATTCATGAGTATTAATTAAATTCACACAGTGTTAAATTTTACACTTTTTCCGAGTTTATATAATTCTAAGAATCAAAATTACACTTTGAACAGTGTTAATATTTTAACTCTTTAGTGTTAAATATTTGACACCCTTGGTGTTGTTTTATGACACCACATAAGTGCACTTTTAACTTAACTTTAACTTGTTATTCCCTTTCACTGTGTTAATTTTTAACATACACTGTGTTCTTTTATGACACACTAAAATCGTGTTATTTCCTTTCACTAGTGTGTTAATTAATATTCATTGTTTTGTTTTAAGACACATTAAATATGTAATTGTGTGTTTACGAGCCTAACATACAAGTCACCAAATCTGAAAATTCTTGTAGTCACCTGCAAGGCTACAGAAAGTTTACACAACATACACTCTCTTTACTGTTACATCATAAGTTCAGATGTGTTGACCAGCAACAGTGATCAAGTAATAAAATCACTCAAACATTTTATCTTTTTTTATTCAAAAAAATAAATAACTTCCCAGCACCATAGGAATTATCACAATAATAAGATCAGACACAACATTTACAAATAATGGCGCAATATATTGGCTCTCTTCTCCACCATAAGCACTTTGTAAGTCGAAGGGCTTATAAATCACAAGACTGTCTGCTTTAACAACATCTTTGTCATTATTTTCAAATACTTTGTAAGCATGAAAATATTCACTGAAATGGTCAACTACAAGCTTGTTCACAAGGAAGCAGCAATAACAGTGCCAACAGTTTTTTATCATTATTATTCTGCAAAACACAGGCATTTCATGTTCAGTCTCACTGCAAATTATTAAACCTGCCCTGTACTCTGTACCACTGATTGTAACCTAGTTAGTTGCATGGATGTCTTGCAATACAGACTCAACATGCAAAGCTCAAGCCAACGCATTGCTATAGTCCTCATTCTCCACATTAATAGATTTCATAGGTCCATACTCAATACATTTTGAATGTGATGTCTCCCAATGACATGCAATAGACATTTGATGTTTTTTTGCAAGAGATTTTGTGATGTTTATGAAGTTTTTAAGAGTGTTTTTGAAAATCCTGTGTTTTGCCTCAAATCTCATTCTCCACATATGTATTAGTGGTCCAATTTTTCGGATACAAGATGGATAGTGTATCATAAAGTGATGTTTCGGGATCAGGTTTCTATCAGGATATAGCTCTTTGAACAACTCATGATGTTCCATCATCAAATGCTTAAGAAGTATAGTCATGCCAAGTGTAACAGACATGGAGAAAATATAATGTTAATTATCTTCAGTAAAAGCAGCAGCAAAAAACTGTTTCGGTTTCCTTCTGGCATAATGTCACCAAAAAGCAGAGGAATGCGTCTTACAAGACAAAGAGTCTGAATGGAATTTAGCCCTATATTATTGCCACTACTCTCCAAGTTAATCCTTGTAGGTCAATTTTTGCGCTCCACATACCAATAGTCAAAGGCATAAATTCTAGACAACAGATTTAGACAACAACAGGTTTTGACAAAACATTTTCTGAAAGATATCCCAACAGTAACTTCAGCTCATACTGAGCCACTCCTTCAAGAATGTCATGCATAATGTCCAGAGAAAAATTATGACAAACATGAACAAACTCAAGGCTGTTAAGTGTCGAGTTCTTTTCAAACCAAACACAGATAACTTCTGTGGGTCTGACTGCAACTCATTGCAGTGCATTTCAAAAAGTTCCTTTCCACGCACGATTATCTTGGGGTCATCCTCATTGTAAACATTCTGGGCATTATCTTTTTCTATCAAACATAAACGACAAAAATAACATCCACTGAAAGATTCTGTAAATCCCACAATTGCGTGCATCCCTAAGTTGTCCCCAGTTATCTGACATATAGTGCCATGGACTTTTTCAGCAGAAAAAGGCAAATCAAGGCCACAACTCTCAAGTGTTTTGATGTCATTAATCAATTAATACTCTAGAATAGAAAAGTATTAATTAATAAATACTCTAGAATAGGATCAAAGCCATATTTTTTCAAATCTTCAATGTGAAACAATGCAACCAAATGATCATCAAGGCAGAGTTAAACTTCGATGGCAGATTTCTGAGGACAAAATACAGAGCACCTATTTTGTGAACACCACGTTTTAAACCCAGTGGGTTAGCAGTCTCAAAGTCATCATAGAATAACTGGATTTGTAAGGAATTCTGGTGTTTAAAGAACAATGGATGTGTCTTAGAATAACTTCCATCACAAAAGTCTTCGTATCTGTCAGGTCTTGAAGTTTACAAATATCAGCAGTTTACAAATATCATCATTTTGGCACATGAATTTTATCGTTTCCAAAATTGTTATGTAAACAAATGTATCGTTCACTGGGACTTGATAAGAAGTACCTGTTGTTTATTTCACCTTGTATAAAATCAAATTCCTAGAAATGTTTCTACTGGCTCCACAACACCCCATTTCATGTTGAAATAATTAAATCTTTTACTTTCAGTATTGAAGTTAACAAATGGGTTTTCAAAAGTCTCCAGATCTTTTTCCAATGTAGCTCTTACAGGATTATCTTTAGGCACAGCAGACAGTACTTGCTGCTTAACCTGAGAGTGCAGTCCACTAGCAAGTTCTTCCAAATCACCAACAATTGATGAAACAACGCTATTTGCTATGCCACTTCCTTGTAGTTTAGCAACAATTTCTGTATTTTCTTTGTTCCTGTGACCTGATCCATTGTCCTCAAAACACTCAGACTCTGGGTTCTGCATGACACTTGTTCTACCAACTTCTGAGGTATCTAAGAAATTAGTTTGAGATAACTCTGGCTTTGCTGCATCTCCACTTTGACGAGAATCCTTCTCATGAGAACTAATTAAATGTTTTTTGAAACCTGAATATGTTGAAAACTGACGCCTACAACGATCTTGTGCACAAACTTATTTAAACCTGGTGCTAGGATAAAAACTATGATCAAGTCTTAGATGAGAGATCAAGGACTGGCAGGGAACATGCACAGCTTGACAAATGAAACACTTAAACATTTAAGTACTTTAGTTGAAGACTTAAGCACGAAACTCATGAACTCTGGGAGACTCATTTGTTGTTGCTACATCAATATTGAAAACTGTTGCACAAAGGTGAAGAGCTGGCCCAGGTACTCATCGTAAGGCAGGTTGAACACGTAGTGGGATTTAAACAGTCTGAATCATCAAATGCACCCAACGAGCTAGTGGCTTGGCAGGGGATGAGCTGTCCACAACAATATAGAAAGTGTCAATCCTGTTCCTGGTTCGACCAACAGCAAGGATGTATGGTTGTCTACCATCCCTTCTCCGAAGGTGTTCATCCAAGCTGCAGCATGACTAAAAACAGAACGGTAACATCAACACCTTACACTATCAAGTTTTCAACTGCTCACTAGGGTCTCTACACCATAAAAGTTGAGTTGTTAAATAAGCCATGACTGACTGTCCCAAAGAAGTCTGCGCTGTTGAGGAATTGTAGCCAAAGTGAAGACGTTTAATTGAGTCCTTTTGTTTGACTATGCCTTTCCAAGTAATTTCAAATTGAGTTAATACATATAAAATACTGGCTAATTGGATACAAAAAAGACATGCATACCTTGTGAAAGTGCAACATTTTGTCCACTGCATCACTGGGGCTTATCTTGGTTCCTTCTGTCCAGCTGTGTGTGGCAGGAGATGGAGAAGGAGCAGCAGAGAAGCTATGTCACTGTCCCAGGCTATCGGGGGATAATGTCACTACCCATTAGTATCAAGTTGGAATCCACAAAGTAACCACTTGCTGTTAGGAATAAAAATCAATCATGTCGATTAGCTTACTGGTGTCATCGTTGTCAGTTTCTCAGCAGTTTCTTAGAAGTCGGCACAGCTCAATTGACTGAGTCAGGTGTTTGGCCTCATTGATAATCTTGGTTGTGTCTCACTTCTCAAGCCTCTTGGAGGCTCTTTCAGTTCCAAACAGCAGATGGAAGTCTTGATTCAGCTGTTGATCACATATATGAATATATGTGTGCATATAGTGTATTGTACTTACATTCAAGCAACAAAACGATGAAGTGTAAATAAATGAAATGGACAACTCACCAGCCCTTTGACATCTAAAAACCGTGTAAATGTTGACAGACATCTATGGTTCTCTGTGGGTCATGCACTAGGTCTTGGCGATATTGAAAGGTCATCTTCTGAAACACACTTCCTTCATCATGAGAGTGAATGAGAAATGATATGGCTATTATATGGCTTCCCTGCAGGCATCTACATCAAGCTGCTCAGGCAAAGTGGCTGCCAATCTTCAGCGCTTTGGTCTTTGTGCTTGAGCCTCTACAGCTGTCTTGGCTGGTCCTTTTACTGTATTCCTGGACATGGTCTTAAGGCACCGTGCTAAATATCCAGTGCCTTTCTCCGCATCATAGAAGTGCTCCTGTTAAGATATTCATAAAACATCATTACAAAAGTCTTATCATTCCTTGATTTTACAAAAAATGGGGTAACAGTATTAATAAAAGGATTATCACTTTAAAGTAGGTTTGTCATTTTCTAATTCATGTGTAGTATCCTATTGCCCAAATTCATTCCGATTGCAAGAAGAGGCATTTTCACTCATTTGATGTCATTTTGCATCCTAATGACAATCTTTATGGCAGAGTTGAACTTTTGTGGCATACTCAAGTTTAAAATATTTTGTTAGACTTAGGTGGTGTCAATTATTATTAATTCCCTGGGCATATTTCTCCTTATGTTTTATGGGAAGGCATCCTCCTTTAGAAACAACATTCCAAATCAGTTTATACTGTGTCAAACCCCAATAGATGTTATCTGATGATACTGCTCATATAAACAGGTCAAGACCATATTCTTAAAATACAAAAACATACAATTGAAAAATGGCCAACTTGCTATGTTAATTCAATGCAATGTATTTTGAAAATGAATGATAATCTTTCTTAATAATGTTAATGTTAATGTAACAATGTACTTAACACTTACCCACGGCTTTCAGTCATATGGCTAGCCAATATGTTGACAACCTGTCTCCGGGTGCAGTGAGTGAGTGAATTTTCTGCCTTGTACTCTTCGATGACATCCTCACCCCCAGGTTTGCAAAACAAGGCATTTTTTACCATCTATTTGTGTAAGAGAAAATAAAGTTGTCAGTGTACAAATCAGTCTTTCAGGATCAAATCATTTTAACAATATACCACAAGATTAAGAGTAAAAGTTTTAATCGCTGATTCAGGAGGGTTTCTGACACACAAAAATAGATGCAATTTCAGCAAAAAAAAATCTAACAAATTATTTAACTGATTATGTAAGGTCGATATGATTTGTGATGAAACAATGTTGTTTCTTATCTGCCTTAGATTACCAAGTACAGAGCTATTAGCCAAATCCAATCATTCTAAATGTCAAAAATACTCTGATGAGAAACTAATTTAGTTTGACACTTTATGATGGTCAACAATGTAAATTACATCTGCTGCCCTCGACTACCTCTTTTGCAGCCTCTGACTCAGAAACCTCTGTGGTAGGCCTGGGTATTACTTCAGAGCTGGACGTACGTCTGCTTATTGAAATCCCATATGCTATTCGACTGGAGTGGTTATTGTCACTTGAAGAAAGTGATGTTTTTGTATCCGTGAGGGAGGATTATGTTGAATGATCGAAAGGAGACAAGTCTAAAAGAAATAAAAATGACATGCCTGAAATGTAGCATTTGGTGGTTACCCAGACACTGGTTAAAAATCACCCCTGATCCCACATTTTCAAACTGTTTTTGCAATTAGATACAGATCTTTCTTTTAAATATATTTTTATAATCTACTTTGTTATAGTAGTCAAAGCAGAGACATGAGATCTCAGCTGATATCTGTGAAGCAGAAAAACCCTGAACATTGATTACAACTGATTTCATAATGAGACATACCTACCTCTGAAATGCCATCTTGTGTTGTTGGACTAGGACCAGGATTCACCTGTATCTCAAGAATGATGTCTTCCTCCAGTGTCTGAACTGGGTAATTAATAGATTTCATGTGATCAGAATCAGTTTACAAAAAATAACTACATACTTTTTCAAATATAAGATAGAGTAAAGAATACAGTTAGATTATGAAGGATTGCACTTATTTTTTTAAAACACAGCTAGAAACGAAATAGTATAATCATAGACTTATGCCAGCAGTTTTCTTTTTCATATCCCATTGATTTGGCCAATTTTAAATGATGATTATGTTCTGATTAATATCAAAGTAAGTTACTACTCACTTTTCACTGATGGTGACTTAACCAATATCTGATTTTTAAACGATTCATAACAGAGAAATGTACCTACCTGCATCAGGAATTTTGTCATGTACTGTCAGGCATAAATCTGGACTGGCCTCTATCAGTTCAGAAAAGATGTCTTCCTTAACTACTGTGTTGGTTTCATCAAAAGCATCGAGTTCAGTGGCATCAGGAAGCGCAAACATTTATTTGACTGTCGGAGGATAATCATGAAAACAGATTAAAAAATACATGATGCTGATTTTAAGGTGCAGTAACTGATTTGCATTTGTGAATATAAGTGTTGAATAGCTCTACTTTCCAACAGCCATCAGTGCTTTAGGATGTTTGTCAGTAACATGGATCTCCCACTCTCTCTGCTCTGCAGTAAACAGAAAATAAGTTCCTAGTAGTTCTACTACTAGTAGGCTGAAAGAGGGTGTAGGAATACCAGAAAATGTCTTTTCTGTTTAATGCAGAGTGGAGGACCCATGTTTCTGACAAAACATTCTGAGCTAGTGATGGCTGACCGCAATGCTAACATTTTGGGGGGGGATAAATGCAATGACTTGAACCGCAGCATCAAAATGTTGCATTTTGGTCATTACCAACACCAGTGTGTAAAATACAAAAAGCTTTTTAAATTGATACCTAAATTGAAAACCAAAAGTGCCATCCTAAATACATAAATCCTTGTGTTTAATTGTTGTGAGGGCAACTGTGAGATGGCTACTCACCTTGAGGGATGAAATCCAAAAAGGTGAACCCTAATCAGTAATCGGATGTAGGCTTCGTCTTCGTATTCTAGTACTTCACCTTGAGCAACATTGCCACATTGCCACATCTTTAGACTCCACCATGTAGAATAAGTGGAGAAATTCCTGTTAAACTTCATCAGGTGCAAGGAATTCATTTTTGAGACTAAGATGGACCTAATGTGGTCTCTGTAGGAAAGTGATGCAACGAGCACTCAAGCAGAAAAACACTGAGTCTCTTTTATGAAGCGTATTTTATCGTCCAGAAGGGAGCAGGGGGCGGAATTTCTGCATCCTGCTAGTGATGTTACGTGCACGAAAGATCGAATTCTTTTGAACAGCTCTTTGGTATGAACGAGGGGAACCGATTTATTTGAGAGCCGTTCATTTAACCTCTTATCTTGCATAGCCATTTGTGGCTCAATAACTTTGTTTTAAGCAACCACTTGTTGCCAGCAAACGTGAACGTAATCAACAGCTTGTCAATCACCCTCAATGACAATTCAGTCGCTTCACACGCCATGTTAACACGACTTCATACAGCGATTACCACCCCGTAGAAGTAAATAGATTCAGTTCTTACCTTATTTAAGCCGTATAATCCACACAGGTTCTTTGCCGTCTTCTCCTATTACCAACCGACGTGCTGAAAAAGGCACGCACGTCCAAACCGGATGTTGTGTTCAACTCCGCCAGGAGTGAATAACTCAGTCACAGGTGTTAACATTTCACTCGCTTGATTGACAACGCTCGCAGAGTGTAGGTCCATACCCCTGTTAAGAATAATCAGTTTGCTTACAAACGTAAGAGTATGACAATGTGAAAGGGTTCACTTATGATCGTACAGAGATCAGCTGATTTTGCAGATCCCTTCATAGTGAGTTGATCAGCTCTTGTTTAACTGTCTAACCCATAACTTTACATTATTGGTTCACTCTTGTTGCTCTCACAGTGTCATTCTCAGCTTCAGTAGGCGCTGTTTTCAGAGAAACAGCTAGTCTACTGTAGGCCTACACTACCTGCTCAGCAAACCATCAGTCACATTTGGCAGCTTCAGAACCAAGTATTCCCCTCAGGAGTGAGACCAAATACAGAGCTAAAAGAGAGCGAACACTGGACCTAACATTCATTAAGTTGACAAAAACAGGACTAAAAAATTAGTGAGCGTGTAGCTGTGTAACTACTGGATGTGTCCATAATCTCGTAACACTTTATAATAACCATCATTAATAAATCGTAAGCGTGTAGGTAACACTTAAGTTAATAGTTAAAACAGACAATGAAATGTTTTCTTAACCATTTATGAAGTAATTATGAAAGGTTAATAATGGTTGTCATTAAGTGTTAATTGTGGGAACAAGAAACACTGGACTGACATTTCTTTAATAATTCTTTGCCTTTAAGTTTACCCTTAGTGACATACAGTGTGGCATAAAAATGCACATATGTCAAAGAGTAAAACATGTATTTCCAATGAACAAATAGTTATATATTGATGACAAATGTAGAATATTCATTCAAAATAGATTGTGTTTTTACCTGCGTTATCAAAGCTGCAGAGGGCAAAATTAATTTCAGTGTCCAAATTATTAAATACACACCCATACACACGCACACACATATGAATACAATGCAATGGCAGATGAGGATAAAAAGATAATAACTGGCCTCACTACTGGTCTTTGTGATTGGTTGTTCTTGTCTGAGATGCTCTGCTCATAAAAACAACACAACACAGTGGTGAGAGAGAAATAGGAAAATACAGTTTGTAAAGTGTTTGTGCAAAAAAAAAAAAGTCCACAGAAAGGTGAAATGTGATAAACCTTGGTCAAATGTGGCCATTGTTAAATGTAGCCATGAAGTGCCAGTAGGATATTATTTTCTGTTTGATGGCCCAGAATTCTAACGTCGTGTAATAGACAGATATCCTCCATATGCTGCTGTTACTCACCACATAGAGTCCTCTTCATTGGTCAGGTAATGTGTCAGATTATGTTTGAATTCATATAAAGGTGCTAAAACAAGTGCCCTGTTTTGCAGTTGAGTAAAAAGTCCATTAACATGGCAGATAAACACAGATAGACAGTGATGACAGAGATGATCGCACACAACACACCACATCTTTCTGTCAGACATCAAATATGAAAATGTGCTGTTTACGAAACATGGAGTCCTCATGGGTAAACTTTAATAGAACAACAAATCCTGCACCTCTGGCGCTCATTGTACATCGTTATGGCCCTGAATATTTCCAGCACCACCGTCTGCTCTGCAGGGCTGTAGCAGGGATTCAGTCCAGACCTCCGACGGATAGGCTACAGATGTTGACCCCCACATGGGAGCAGTGCTGAGGGACCCCATGTGAACATGTTTGTTGGTAGGTGTAGCTAAGCGTCTGTGGGAAATAAAAAGAGGAGACGATCTTCATTAAACAGTGTCCTGTTCCGGCCTCGTCTATACGTCGCTCTTCAGCGGGCTGCATTCCATGTCTTTGCCCGTGTGTTGGCTCTATTCGCATGACGACACGCAGCTGATCTTAGCGGTGTTTTCGGTCCAGGGCTGCAGGTTCTGCAAGGCGAACAGAGAGCTGTTCTGCAGGCACAGTGGGTCCGGGGTGACCGGCTGGTTGATGGTGTTCTGGAAGGCCTCCTGTTGCAGCTGCATGAGGATCCGATTGGCCTGCTGCCGCTCCGCCTCCCGCTCCTCCGCCGTCTGTCGCCTGCAGCAGCGACAAGGAAACAGGCGATGACAAATATGCAGGCCTATAGGCCTACAGGCCATCATATTTATTCACTCGATTTTCATGGTTTTAAGTGCCTGCATTGCACAGAATAAGATACATCTGTAACAATCTTTCAATTATCACAAAAACAAAAACTTTATTATCTTTATCTTTACAAGAAAACAAAAATAACCAGCAAAAAAAACAAACTGCATTTCTAGTATGAGGACATACTCAGTCCCAGGGGCGTTTCCTCATATCGGCAATATGGGCAGCCGATTGAGGCGGCATTTGTGGAGGCAAAATAGGTCCGCAAAAAAATGAATTGAAATTATTATTATTTCTTTCTTTTTATTTGTTTGCATTCATTTCATCCGGTTTTTGTATTGCTCTTTTACACGTCAAGTCAATTATGTCATGTTGCCGTGCCGTTATTATAACTGTTAGGCTATGTGTGTGTGTTGTTTCGAAGTTCCAACAATTAGTTTAATAAAAAGTTATTTTGAGCTAGGACCGCTACTCAGTCAGGGTATCAATAACTGGGTATCATTGTGTGTGTGTGTGTGTGTGTGTGTGTGTGTGTGTGTGTGTGTGTGTGTAACAAATGGCATATTGATATATCTACGCAGATTGTCAGCTCATTTTTAAAGCATTTCACTAATATTACGTAAGCGATTTCCGAATTTTTCAGGAAAAATGCATGATAATAAGGTTTACATCGTAATGCCTTTTAGAAATAAAGCAAATTACAAAATGACAATAAGGACAAAAACAAAATAAGGTAGCTATTAATAAAAATGCAGAAAAAAATTCTCAGTATTTGAAGGACCGTTTTGATTAGTCTTTTCAGGCCCATATTTTTATTTAGTACACAATCTTTGCGCATTCTGCCGTGAGTCCATAGGAGTTTTTTTCGGTGAAATAATTTGGAAAACGATGATCGAAATATGACGGAGAATAATAATGATCGAGATACAATTTGTTACTTTTTGTCAATTAAAATATTATTCTATCAAAAAAAAAAAAAAAAACGGGTATCTTATTTATGGAAAAGACTAAATCGATTTATAATTTGAAATACATTTATATGACACATTCAAGGAGGTTAATATGTGGCTAAAAGTATATATTTTTTTCCTTTAATGATAAAAGGAGCTGTTTGATGCTGTATTACTCTAAGTGACACTATAGCTATTTGGCCATTTTCAATAACCTGGTTCAACTTAAGGAAGCTTTCCATGTTTCCTTGTGCATAAGGAGGCATTGGGGCTGAGAGCCTCAGTCACCAAATATGTTCACACGGTTTTTTTAAGAGCATTTTGAAATAACTGAATACATTTCATTTGGTTCACCTAACAAAGCTGAACACAGACTAATACAACAGTCTTGCAATACATCCCATATACAAGTTATTCTATTTTTTGTCCATCCAAAACAATAATACAGCTGAATCAACAAAAAACAAACATTATAACCTTCATGAAGAAAGGCTTTAGAGCAGACTGTTGTATAAGACTAGTTTTATCTATCTGTATTTGTTTAACTGTAAAAGTGCATTGAGCTGTCAGCTAAGACCACATGATGATAGACAGAGGGAGATAAAAGAATGTCAGCACTTATTTTATATAATCCTCATACTGTGTGTACTTAAATTTAGGCGATGACATAACAGTCATCTAAAACCATTTTCCTCATGGAAAAATCACTGTAGGACTCCAAACAGCACTTAGAAAGCAAATGGGCTTACAACCCAAAGAATGTGGGGCCTCTTTGAGGGGTTAGTGGCTCTCAAAATATTTTAAGAAGTCATGATCTGTGTAGTACGGAAGCTTATTGCTGCAACACAAATAAATAACATTTTATTGTAACGTTAAAAATAAACGTTAAAACATAATAACGTGATATTCATATTGTTAGAATGTGATAATGTATATTGTTAGAATGTGAAAAGTTTCACCTTCCAGTTTAACATGATAATTTATACTGTTATGATGTCTAATGTTCACAATTTGAATAAGTTCTAATTCATGCTTTGGTTGACATAGCAAGATGTTGCTGTTATTGAGCACGGAGGATGACACTGTTGTAAGAATGAGGAGGATTTTAAAATGCATGAGGCTGTATAGAGGATAGAATCAGTCCTACTCAGCACAGCTGCTCACAGTCCTATATTTAGGGTCCGAGCAAGGTCCCTATTGTTTTCGTAGTGACAAATTTTTTGTCCCAAATTTATCACATTTTTCACTGCCTGAACATACCCCCAAACTCACCAAACTTGGAATATACGTCACACCTGGCGAAAAATGTCATAATCTATTGTTGTCCTGAATTTCCACCACTAGGTGGCGCTATAATCAAGGAAATTGCGTTTTGACTTATAACTCCCACATAGTTTATCGCACACTCAAAAACCTTATATCTACGCCTTCCCTGAATTGTGCTGAATCTCGCAAAATGTCGCAAACCTACTTTTTCGAACTCCTCCCGGGCAATTTCACAGATTTGCACCAAACTTTGTGTACAGCACCTGTGGACACTCCTGACAAAAACTTAGCAAAAGAATTTTGATATTCCAAACAATACTCAACTTATTAAATAACAACTTCCTGTAAATTTTGCTCAGATGTCTGAGATGGTATGTCTCAATAACATGAAACTCTGGTTACCACTTGGGTTACCACCCGTGAGTCCTTGATAATCTATGCAAAATTCTGTGAAACGCGGCCTCAAGGAGGCGCTTTTATTGCAAAATAACCAAAGAAACACTTAGCTGGCATGTTTCACCGATATGTACGAAAATCAATGAGCATGTATAACAAGACCAAATGCACAAAAAATCCTATTGGACCAATAACCCAAACCCAACAGGAAGTCAGATATTGTCACTGTACAGGTCAATTTTAGCGATTAACATGTTGGACACAGGAAATTATATTGAACCCCATACTACACTTACACTGTCCCAAAGATGGACAGTTAAGACATGCATACACAATAATTGGGCGATGAGGCCGGGTACGTGGCACGCCCCCACAGCAGCACACCCCAGGCGAGGGCCCGTTCATCGCTGCTTGAGGCTTTAATTTTAAATGGAGTTTCACTTTGATAGTGATCAATAATCAATAAAGATGATAACAACAACTCTGTTTGACTGCACATGACCAAAATGCTCTATTAACTGGAGGAGGAGCACATATGGTGCGAGTAAAGTGATGCGCAGATGTCAAACTGCTGATTGGGCAGGACAGGCCATAAGAACTACCATTCTGATTAATAGGGGATGGAGTATGGGTGGGTGAAATAATTCATCATTTATGAGGAACATATTAATGACATAACCTGCAATCTCCACCAACAGAAACATTCATTGCGTTCCCCCTTAAGAGAGACATTGCTCACGAGTACAGTTTAACTTAATTAGGGCCCGAGCACTAACAGTGCGAGGACCTATTGGATCTGCTAGGATTCTTATTTTTATTCTCTAACTTTGATCGCAGTTTTGGAGGCCTGAACATACCCAAAAACTCACCAGACTTGGAACATAAGTCACATCTGGCAAAGATTGCGATACTGCAGTGTCATTGGGTGTGGCCAGGGGACTCTATAGTGCCCCCTGCTGTAAATACCCGCATCATACATGCACATACATTTACGAAATTCTGTATGCATCTGTCATGAGACCAGACGCACAAAAAAGGTCCCTGGACCCAAACTCTCAGTCCAACAGGAAGTCAGCCATTTTGATTTTCCCATCTACACCAAATTGCTCACACATGAAGAGGGTGTCGCCCTGAATACGTCTGTGCATCAATACTATGTCATATCCATAGCGCCACCCACTGGACACAGGAAGTCACAGTCATCTGATTTACATGACATTTACCGCTTGTTTTCTAAACATCAATCATCACAAGTCACAGGTGACGGCGCCCTTTGATGGTGCCGCAGCCTGACGTGCGTTGAGCGAAGGCCCGTCCATCACTGTTTGCAGCTTTAATTGGTTATTGAAATCTCCCGACTCCTTGGGTCCATCACTGCTGTTCTACAATCTACTGTATAACGACGAGTAAATCACCTTGTACCTTCTAATGTTAAAATGGCATTTTACCTCCATTTGGTGCGTCTGTTTTGGAACCAGGTTTTGACCTGCGCGTCTGTCATCTTTAGGGCCTTGGCGAGGGCGGCCCGCTCAGCAGACGCCAGATACTTCTGCCGGTGGAAGCGTTTCTCAAGCTCACAGATCTGCAGCCGGGTGAAGGACGTCCGAGGCTTCTTCTTCTTAGGAGGTGTCCGGTTCTGGTAGGGATGACCTACACGACGTGTTACAGTGAGGGGTGAGAGGGACACTGGACATGACAGTAAAGGACGACAGGACCAGAGAAGAAAGGACAGTACAAGTCAGGACAGGGCAGGACAGGACAGATCAAAGCAGGGAATGCAAGAACAGCAGACAATAAAAATGAAAGCGCTGACAGAGCAGCAGCAGCAGCATCAGCATAGGTATCTTGCAAGACACATATCTCAGGAAAACCTTAAATTTTAAATCTGGAAAGTATCAAATATAGTGTTCTAATACAAACAGCTGGGTTGCAATGGTATGAGATTTTCACTCTGACATCCTAACCCTATTATTGCATAATAATAATAATAATAATAATAATAATAATAATAATAATAATAATAATAATTGTTATCATTATCAAGTAACCATGAAAGAATAAAAACAGAAGGATTTTTTGGGTGATAAACACTTTCACAAAAATGCTATGTTACTACAGACAGGAAATTGATATAAACTCGAAATATATGGGTTTTTTTTTCAAATAAAACTGGTAGAATTCAGTACTGTAGATAAGTAAATGTAGTGTACACGTTATGATAACTAATCAATCTTTAATACCCTGGTAAACTGAACAGTATACTGCTGCAATCCTATGACGGTCTATAGCCTTATTGTCCTATTAAAACAATGTAGGACTGTATTGAAAGTGTTGCACTGCATAATTCATTATTTTCGTTTATATACCCCATGACACCATTTGGGACGTGTATGTGTTTTATTTTGCTTTGGATGTTTAAATGGCAAACGTCATGCAGTAATTTTGCGGAAAAAGCTTAGAGCGAAGTAAAGTGGCAGCCATGCAGGCAGAGCATGTGAAAGAAACACAGAGAGGACAACTACTGCAGCTTTAGAGGAGACATAGATTTTTCAACTCGCTCCAGCATCATACTCACACACAACAAATACCGTGCATTAAAGACCAAGCAACACCTTAAAGAGGCCTCAGAGTCTATAAAGTAGGATTCATAATAATAAACAAGATAAAGTAATTCTCTCTCCAGTATCTTACAGTAACCTATAACTGTTTTGATACATACAGTGATGTGTCGTTATAAAAAAGGATTAGAACAAAATATTTTTTTTCTTTTAATTTGTAATGTTCAATGTTATTTGGAGTTTTTCAAATATGACAAATTTGCCCCTGACATGGCTGCCTTATAGGCTAATTTATATATGTATATATATATATATATATATATATATATATATATATATATATATATATATATATATATATATATATATATATATATATATGTGTGTGTGTGTGTGTGTGTGTGTGTGTGTGTGTGTATTTAAGCTATATAATTTGTGTTACATGTTGCAAAAGGATTAGTCAAACTATTTAAAACAAAGAGCTGCAACCTTAATTGCATTTTAAAAATCTTTTTTGTCTTTAAAATGTAGATGTGTTAATATTGTATCATACAATTTTATTTTATTTTACCATATTTTATATTTACCTACCTGTGAACCTGTCTTTGGTGTAGCGTCGGTTGCTCTCCATCCAGGGGAACGTCAACGCCGTCAGGTTGTTGATGGTCCCACTCACCGGCGGCACGGACGGGTTTCCGCAGCTCAGAGGCCGGTGTGCTGGGACACGGATGACCCCGGCGGCGTTCACATTAGTCCCGTTGGCATTCACGCCCATGTTCATGTGATAAGCCCCGCCGAGGGAGGCCATTCCGCTCGAGCTGGCGGTGCCGTTATATCCGCTGTTACCGCACGTGAAGCCACCGCTGCTCCCGCTGCTGTTATAGATCGCGTGTCCATACTCCGGCTCGTGCATCCTCACGCCAAGCATGCAGCTCTGCTCCACGTTACTGAGGATCTGATCAATACCAAAGCTGATGGGCTCCAAGTGCGTGTGGTGCTGCAGATGCGCTCCCAGTATCCCTATGTGATCCATGGCCACCGCCAGCCCCCAGCTCCGGCGCGAGGAACAGAGGTTGCTCCACGCGCCGCTCGCTGGACTATTCCTTTTGGGCTTCTTCTGCTCGAACTCCGGTCGTTATCTAGTGCGGACGCTCATGTGTGAGGCTGTCTGTGTGCTCTTGCAAGAGAGCAAGTCACCCCCACCCCCAGTGCTGTGGGAGGACATCAATCAAACTGCCAAATAGACAGCGTTAGATTAAGACAAAATTTTAGGCCTGGAGACTCGATTGGCTAAAGAGTACGATTTCTATGGAGGTTTTATGGCACACTTCATGAAACAGTCATTAACAGCTGGATACGATCAATAACGCACAAAACAAATACACGCGCTTGCGCTTGCGCGCGTGCACACAAACACACACGCAAGATTTTATTTGATTCTAAAACGTTTTTTGTTGCAGAATGACCGAATGAGTTCAGTTCCGCTGATGTTCTTTTCTCTATTGACAGATATTCACAACAAACAAACAAAACAAACAAGCAAACAAAAAACCCAGATACTATTTATTTTATTCTTGGATTATAGGTTGTTGCCTCACTGAGAATATCTTTCATAATTCCAGCAACCATTTATTCTAAACTTCTTTCTTCTTTCTAAAATTGTATGACTATAATGACGGCAGAAACATGTCTGCACTCACTGTATCGCCAATCAATTATATTGAGCTAACGATTACAACAATAAAACGGACAGGACTAATAGCCAAGCCTAATTTACTTTTTATTTATTTATTTATTTGATTAGGACAATGGACATTAATCAACATATCAGCAAAAGCATCAATGTAAATATGCCGGAGGTAGCACAGTTGCTAGATTTCATCCGTTGTCCTAAGGCAGGTATCATAAAAAAATAAAAAAAAAACATACAGACAATACACCATGACAAATGAATTTTAATTCAATTTTAATTCATATTTATCATAACAATGCTCAGGTCAAACTCGTGATAAGCTGATCAACATTTCGTTTTAGGTTCATATTCATTACTGCCGAGTAGCCTGACTGGTGATCTAACATTTTACTTTTGGTCATTTTTTATACAGTTGCACAGTGTATACTTGGTTACAGTTGAACTGTTTTTAGACACGTTAACCATTTTTATATTATGGTGTACACAAAAGTTTTTTGATAGGCTTTTTGTAAAAATAAGTGTCAGTGTGTTAAGCAGGCAGGTCGGAGAATGTAGAGAAACAACAAGAGAACTTTAGAGTTGTGCTTTAACAGAACAATAACACAGAAATTAACGCACGGATAGAGTTGTGAAGGGCTTGTCTCATAGTCCGTTCATCAAGTTAACTCATCGTGAAGCTTCCAAAAGACAACATTTTGTGAATAAACGTACAAGAAATGTATCCAGCTGAAGCAAAAAAATTCCATTATTTCAGTAAAGCCGGCACAATGCTCTACAGACAAATCAAAAGGAGTATTTAGGCTGAAACACCGTCTTTTAATATGGGAAACTTAAAACATCCATCTCATGGGCTCAAATTATAGAGTATAGAGCGCCAAAAATAATTGTTATTAATATAGGCTACTCATTTATTGTTATTGAGCAGGCACCATTACTAATTCATGTTTAGAGTGATGACATTGCTGCTAAAACTGATGCGTCTTCATTTGTTACTGTGGGAACAGACATCTTGCGGACTAAAAACAGCCGAAACAGTAGCAGTGGAATTTTAATGATACAAATAAACAAGTCTTTATTTAGCATTAGGCGACATTCATTAAAAATATTCATGATTCTGGAAAAAATCACGGACATGAATAACGAGCGGCATTTTACACAGCGCATTCCCAATTGACATACCGTGCCGCTGCTTTTCCAAGACACGAACATGCCAACTTCACAACAATTAAATGAAAAATCAAACCATATGGCTCATTGATTTCCTCTACTTCAAAAAGCCACTGGGACTTACTTACCTCAGCGGAGCATTAAAGTATTAATATTTGATATGCTTTGAACAGCTCCCATTGGCCGACTGACCAGCATCAAATTTTAATGCAAGTGGTAGCCTACCCCACACTGTGGTGCAACAATGAGTTAAAATGTGGACCAGTAATGAATGTCAGCGAATGGAAAAAGCGGCTAAATTACTGAGATGGAATTTAATGGAGCCAGCACGGGCACAGCACAAAGCAGCGGCTGAATTACCAAGTAATCAATCTAATATAGGTTTTATGTGGAATACGACATTTAAGAACATGTGAAGGAAATAAAGAACACTATAAGTGCAGTGTGCTTATCTAAAGAAATATAGAGTAACAAACTGATCCGCAGTGTAAACCAGGGGGCATAACTAACCACAGGGGTAAAACCAAATCATTATTTCATATTATCAAAATGTTTGGACTATTCAACCTATTGGTTAGAGACTATTGCAGTGCGAGTATTGTCTGCCTACACCAACAGTTGAGATTGCCACGTAAAGGTTCCTGCCACAGGAAATGTGTGACTCTGTAATCAAAGTTGTATTAATATGTCTATAGTTGTGGCAGGCCTCAACCTGATAGTAACACTGGCAGTGGCATCTTTTCAAACTCAATTATCAAGCGACCATTTTCATTTCAGCTCGGATGTCCTTGGGAGGTTTCAGAAAGATCCCCTCACTTTAAATGGAGACAATTATTGATTTCCCGAACTCTGACTGGAGCCCCTCTCAGACGTGCAGCCCGTTTCTTTAATGTTATAGCAATTTAACATTTCGATCTTATGTTTGAATAAACACCTGGCACACTTTAATGGAAAAGTAGGCTACTACAGTATTATACTGCGGTGAACGTAGGCAACTCAGGTCTTGTACTTAGGTAAAAGTATACCACAGTATAGAACTACTCAGTTAAGATTAAAGGTCCTGCATTTGATTTTTGTACTTATGTAAAAGTACAAAAAGGAAAAGTGCTCATAATGCAAAATGGCATTTGAGAATAATATTACTTGATTATAATGTTTGATGATGATTTATGTGATCATAACTTTTAAGGTGAAGCTGGTAAAGGTGGTTAAACTACTTTTTAAAGTTTATCTGCTGGACAGTTTGTGCATTTACCACAGGGATCAATACAGTTTTATCTTAATCTATAATGTAAAATAACAATTCATTAGTTTATTATATTTTGTATTCTCTCTGGGTGAGGTCTACCTGCAGAGTCCCTGACCCTTGACCTTAATCTCTCTTTCGCTGGCTCCATCAGTTTTTACCTCCCAGTTCAGAAGAGGTAGGATTGGGGTCGGGGACTTGGTGGGGTACTTAAATGTTACTCTCGCTCATTAGACATTAATAAAATGACAGTGAATGTATGAAGAGGGCTATTTCTCTCATGGGGAAACAGCAAAAATATAAAGGCAACACTTTTGTGACTTTTTTCACAAGCATAAATGTGTTAAAATCCGTGTTTGTGAGCACTTGTCCTTTGCCAAGATAATTCATCCATCTGGCAGGTGTGGCATATCAAGATGATGATTTAACAGCATGATATAACAGAATGATTAGTGCACATGTGTAGTTTGGACTGTTACAATAAAAGCCCACTCTAAATTAAGCAGTTCTATATTGAAACATGACATCTATTTGGCACTGAAATAAGGACTTCATTATTTAGATTTGCATTTTTATTTCACATCAGACTAGGGGTGTCACGATACCAAAAATTCAGTAGTCGGTGCCAATACCAGTAAAATTACACAATTCTCGATGCCAATTTCGATACCACGGTAAAAAAAAAAAAGGATTTTCTAAGATTCCATGTACTTGAACTTGAAACATGAACTTCTTTATTAAATATTTGAAAAATATAAAAATGTCATAACAAGACATACAAAACAGTGCAAGAAACAGAAAATTTTGAATATTCCATATTTTAAAGCATCAGTCTGATGCATTTTGAGATGCATTTTTTGCCAACCTGTGGAGAGCTGGAGAAACTTAACTTCAGCCATGAGTCAAAAATATTATGGCCTCCTTACTAAGTATTTTGCAAGACATTTCATGCCAGCCTGTCACTGGGTCTAACATTTACAGCATGTGAGGCACAATGTGGTAAGGGCTTAATGCATATGGCTTAATGCATATAGGGATGCAGACCACCATCAGAAGCTGAAAGCACTCCTGGCCTCTGCGATTTTACCTGACTGAATTTGGTGAGTGATGGTTTCAATCATTTTAATATTTTCTGGTATATCCAAGTTACCCAGGAGCTCTGTTGACATAGGCTTAGCTAACGTTAGCTACAGCTTGATGAATTGAATCATTGAACACAGCAGGAGAGAACGCAACGTTAGACAGCTAGCACTAAAGCTCCGGTGGAAAATGATTAGCACTAGCTAACGCTACCATTAACGTTAGCCTAAAATTAGCTACATATCGTTACTAAAGTTAGATGATATCTAGCTAATGTTAGGCTAACGTTAACGGTAGCGTTAGCTAACTGTTAGTGCTAATCATTTTCCACCGGAGCTTTAGTGCTAGCTGTCAGTCAGGTAAAATCGCCGAGGCCAGGAGTGCTTTCAGCTTCTGATGGTGGTCTGCATCCCGAAGAGGTTTTGCAGCAAGCTAGCCGGGTCAGCGCATGCGCGAGGTTTGTCGCGAGCGCGAGTCCTACTCGCAACATAAAAATAAATCCACGCAAGTTTTAGTAATTTAAGGAGATAAGCCTGCACGTAAGTTACACAAATTGAAAAACTCATAGGCCAAGTTGGATGGGGGTTCAAAAATGTACTACCTCGTCAGATGACGTTTATTACCTTTTACTACTTTTTAATGGCCTTAATTTGGGCTAATTTCATTTACTACCTTTTACTACCTTTTACAACCCTGCGGACACCCTGGAACACTTACGGAAGAGGCACTGCACCGATGCCAACACCGGAATCGGTGCGAGCAGTACTTCAAAAAAATGGGCATCGTCAGTGTTTTGACATTTTAGAATCGAAAGGTATTGCAAGTATCGGTTCTCGTGACATCCCTACATCAGACCTACATACAGGGGATTTAGTCCACTTTTTGTCAGTGGCTATTTAAAGTTGCTTAATATTGGCAGCAAGAAACAAGCTGTCTTATATGTCAGTCCAGAGCATCCTAACCATGCTTAATGAGAGAGCAATGCCATATTCTAAGAAACAACATTGTAGACTTATGGTAGTGAAATCAACATTCAATTAACAGGCAACAGCTGTGGTGAACATTCCTGCAGTCAGTTTGCCAACTGCACACTCGCTCAAAATGTGTGACATCTGTGTCTATGGTTGCACCACATATGGATTAAAGGGCCATTTTTTTAAATACATCTTGAATAGTGAATCATTAAGTGGTGTTTTGGGATCAATTTCTTATCGGGGTACAAGGTTTTAAACATGTTATGGTGGTCACAAATCAAATGTTTTAGGTAACATATCATGCTATTAGTAAGGATTGGGGAGAACACTATGTTAACAATTTGTAATAACAGGAGCACAAAGTTCCAATGACTGTTGTCCATTTCAACCACATGACCAAAGATATGTGGGGTATTGTGGAGAACACACAATGACTGAATGGCATTTAAAATGTGCTTCCTGTTGTCATCAATTTTTAACCCACTTGGTTTGTTCTTATGTTCTGTAAAACCATAATTAAAACTATGTATCCTGTCTGAAAGACTGTTCAAGAAATGTAGCCATTTTTATCAGTTACTGAAAAAACAACTTAAGCTCATACTGTACAATACCCTCTAACAAATCATGCATTATATCAACTGCATAATTATCAGTGCAGTGAAAATACTCTAATGTTTTGAGCACACAAGACTTTTTAACACCATGAATGGCAGGTGGAGCAGGGACCTCACTTAGTGCATTACAATGTTCAATATGAAGCGCTCTGGAGCGCAAAACAAGTCCAGGATAATCCTCAGTAAATATCGACTGAATTTCTTGCTTTCTTGTCAGACAAAACCTACACCCGTTTGTTGCACTGAAAGACTCAACAAACCCTAACAAGCTATTTAAAGCAAGATTATCTCCTGTCACTTGAAGTACAATCCAAACTCTTCAATACATGGAATTTCGATTCCTCTTGTCTCTAAAATTTAAAAATCTTCAATTAGAGGCTTTAATATTTCATTAAAACCATATTTCTTTAAATGTTCTGTGTTAAAAGAAGCTACAAGATGCACATTCATTAACACAGAGTTTAATTTTGGTGGGAGATTTTTTAAAGTAAAATAAACACATCCAAGTTTGTGGAAACCCTTCTTAGAACCTAATGGGTTTGCTGTTTCAAAGTCATCATAGTAGAGGAAAATCTGTAGAGCATGCTGCTTTTGAGAAAAGAGAGGATGGTTTTGGAAATACAACCCATCATTGATGTCGTTACATGCTCCCTGATGACTGTGTTTCTCTTGCAAAAAATATTCTTTTATCTTATCATTTTTGAAAATGGACTTGCCTAAAATGGCTACATACATGTACTTGTCTGTCACAGGAATCTGACCATAGACACCTGTAGTCCTATCTCTACATGTATCCAATCTCACACCAAGAACAAATTCTTTTGGCTCAACTATTTCCCATTTTTCATCATAATATTATTGTCTCTTTGTCTCTGTGTTAAATGTTGAAAAAGGATTGCCTAACTGATTTAAAGTATACTCTATTTTATTATAAATTTCTGACTTTGTGGTTTCGGTAGAAAATGTTTAGAGAACTGCTTCTCGTGCTTGACTTTGAACATCACTGACAACTTCCTCCAGTTAACAAACTAATGTATGGACGGTGCTTTCAGAGAGACCACTGGGATGTAAGTGTGCAATAAGTGAACCGCACATTCTAGTAAGTGGTTTCTGCATGATAACAGGAAGGACTGGCAACATGAACGCAGAGATTGTTGGCTGATCACTTGAAAATTCCACCTCAGAATGTATTTGTGATGCCACTTCCTGGTTAGTACTGACCTATTCACCATAGCAAAGCTTATGCACAGTGTGCTTTCTTAAGCCATTGTACGTCCAAAAAGATGAAGCACACCCTCGCTCTCCGCATTTCAGATTTAAGTTCTTAGCTGGATACAGACCATGGTGAAACTTTAAATGCTCACAAAGAACTGAACATGTTTTGTGGTGCGTTTTGCAAACAAAACATGTGAACATTTTCAGACAATTGTGCTCTGACCTTCGTGAGCTTTTGGGCTTTTAATGCTCTTGCAGTAGTCATGCTCTCAGGTCCTTGACTCACGGGCTTTCCTTTGCTTTTCCGACATCAATATTGTACACTGTCATCTGAATGAAGGTGTAGAAGCTGGTAAGCACTTCATCGTAGGAGAGGCTGAAGACATAGTGAGCTTTGAATAGCTCATCAAAAGCAGCTACCGTTGTCTGAGCATTGCTTGGGATGGGTTTCTGGTCCACGACAATGAAGAACCTCTGGATTTTCTTCTTTTGCTCACCGATGCAGAGAAGGAAGGGCTGTCTTGCATCAACTTTCTCCAGGAATGTGGTGAGGCTTGTACCATCCTGTAATTTGAATGACGCAGCATCAAGATTTATTTTTACAGTCCTATATTAACTTGCAAAAAGTGGTTTTGGTAGTACAACAAATGCTGAGGGAACATACTTTAAGAAACCTTAAAAGATGGTTGGCTGTCTGTGCTGAGCTGATCTTGGCTGTTTTTTATGGCCTCTTGATGTAGGGGGCAGGAGATGCAACAGCAGGAGGAGAGCTGACATATGACTATCCCAGCCTTGGAGAAAATAAATAATTAGTTAAATATTTGGGAAGAAATTACTTCTTGCCTGCTGTACATGTTATCTATCTAAAAAACATAAATAAATAAATAAATAAATAAATAAATAAATAAATAAATAAATAATTTACTGAAGTCATTCTCAGCATCAGGGTCAAAAGCTGCAAGAAGCTCCTCAACATGCATATTTGAGGGAAGACTCTGGCATTCTGTTACGACTTTCTGCTTGAAAAATGAGGGCCACTTTGCTAGAAATTTCCCAGATACTTCATCCCCAAACATCATGGAAAAAGTACAGTCGATGCTGGATGAAACAGGAAGCCAGTGGAGTGAGTGAAGGATGGGTGTGATATGGTCGTATTTACTCACCCTCATCAGGACCCTTGCGGCGCTGTTCTGGATGTGTTGCTGTTTTTGTAGGTTCTTGCTAGGAGTCCCGCCGAGGAGTGCGTTCCAATAGTCGAGCCTTGAGGACATAAAGGCGTGGTCCAGGTCACCAAGGCCCCTCTTCCTGTTCTTAGTGGATGACATAATGATAGTAGAAGCTGATGAAGCAGAAGAAGCTGGTGATACTAATGGGTCTAGCATTGACACAGGTGATGCTGGCAAGAACATATTTAAAACTATTTCTAAACTAAACTCTCATAAGTAATCATAAATTGCTAGGAGATATATCAACACACACACATAAGACCGTCTTCAAAACGGATTTAATAACCTTACCTGATACTGGATACTAGGGGTGTAACGATACATGTATTTGTATTGAACAGCTTCGGTACAGGACGTTCGGTTCGGTACAGGGATGTGCACGGGTGAGTTCACGGAACAGAAGTTGCGTGTGTTTATTTTCCGCCTGCAGCTACACGTGCAGCCCGTTTACGTCATGGCTAACGCTAGCGAGAAACCGGAGCTTAAAGACCCTCACTTGTGGCTAAAGTCTCCTGCTTGGGAACACTTCGGCTTCCTAGTTAAATATTGAAACGGAGAAAGACAAATGGATAAAACGAGGGCAGTGTGCCGACATTGTTCAGCTGAGATCGGGTATGTTTCCGGTGTGACAGTTTACCAGTTAATTTTAACTGGTGAGGGTCCTAGGTGTGGTTTGAGAATCCCGTCTCCAGAGGGGTCCTCGGCCATGTCCGCTAACCAGGAAAAACATTCCGATCGCCCTTACTCATCGATCCAAGTCATGTATATGTATTTTCATTTTGACGTGGCTTGAACACTACTATTTTACACGGAGATGTCGGGGTCTGCGACCTGCAAACCACTGTTCGACGAGCGCTACAGAGCACACAGTGACAGTGTAGGTGACTGTGCTGATGCCTGTCCAAAAAAACGCGACTGTCAATAAATCGTCCAAAAGTGCATGTTGTCGTCCTTATATCTTCGTAATGAAAGCCTGTGCTCACAAATAACTCATGGGTGGAGTCAATGTGGACAAGTTAATCTTTCTGGCAAAAATGATGAAGGTTGAGTAAAACTGAACAGGGCTCAATGCTGAAACTGTTAGTGCTGCACTTTACTTGTGGAAAAGTTTTGTTAAAAGCCTTTAACAAGCTGTGAGGAATTTATTTTTATAATGTTTCATATATTTTTTGTTTGAGAATATTTTATTTATTGGAAAGCTTATTTTATATATATTTTGTTTATTTGAGAATAATTTATTTAACTTATTATCTTGCAGCACTTTAAAACAATATTCTATTTTTTTAAATTTTATTTTCACATTTTGTATCATGTTACAATAAATTGCTGGTTTACAAAAGTTCCAAATAAACAACAAGCAAATTCATGTTTGCATTTTGTTCCCATACTGTACCGAAAATTAACCGAACCGTGACCTCAAAACCGAGGTACGTATCGAACCGTGATTTTTGTGTATCGTTACACCCCTACTGGATACTGATGGTCCTCAGCAAATGTATGTTGTTCGGTAAGTAATTAGGATATCGCATATTAAAGTAATAGTTTGATATCAATATTTTCTCTTGCTCTTTTTTTTCATTCCATGGTAAACTGAACTATACCACCACACTGTTACACGCCTCTGCAACTTGTGCTTACTGCATTAGCGCCATCATATACACATACATTTTAGTTAACCGAAACTTTCGCTTTTATGGCAATGATAAGTTTGCAACTTTGCTGGAATTTTTCATTTTGAAGAGCTCAATAAGCTAAGTAAGTTAATGTTAACTTGTCAGTATTTTGGGTGAGGGCTTAGCTTGACTTTAGCTAGCATTAACGTGATCGTTAGCCAGTGTTAACATTAACTAGCATTAACACTAACCACCTCAACATAGGCTAATTTGAATGGTGAGCACAAACGATGAGTGAGTGGTCGCTACTATATTGGTATCATATTACTGTTCTGTATTTTACTATACTGTCAGAAGACCATGTCTTTGTTTATTTATAACTCGTATAAACAATGGGCAGAAACGTGTGAGTGAGTAGTCATTGCCTGCTCATTGGACTTCTTTGGGCAGTCAGCAACGATCAGTATACTGTATCCTATTCAGAACTACGATTGATTGTACCTTGCAGTAAGCACAAGTTGCAGAGGCGTGTAACAGTGTGGTGGTATAGTTCAGTTTACCATGGAATGAAAAAAAAGAGCAAGAGAAAATATTGATATCAAACTATTACTTTAACATGCGATATCCTAATTACTTACCGAACAACATACATTTGCTGAGGACCATCAGTATCCAGTAGGGGTGTAACGATACACAAAAATCACGGTTCGATACGTACCTCGGTTTTGAGGTCACGGTTCGGTTAATTTTCGGTACAGTACAGTACATATTTTCTCTTGCTCTTTTTTTTCATTCCATGGTAAACTGAACTATACCACCACACTGTTACACGCCTCTGCAACTTGTGCTTACTGCAAGGTACAATCAATCGTAGTTCTGAATAGGATACAGTATACTGATCGTTGCTGACTGCCCAAAGAAGTCCAATGAGCAGGCAATGACTACTCACTCACACGTTTCTGCCCATTGTTTATACGAGTTATAAATAAACAAAGACATGGTCTTCTGACAGTATAGTAAAATACAGAACAGTAATATGATACCAATATAGTAGCGACCACTCACTCATCGTTTGTGCTCACCATTCAAATTAGCCTATGTTGAGGTGGTTAGTGTTAATGCTAGTTAATGTTAACACTGGCTAACGATCACGTTAATGCTAGCTAAAGTCAAGCTAAGCCCTCACCCAAAATACTGACAAGTTAACATTAACTTACTTAGCTTATTGAGCTCTTCAAAATGAAAAATTCCAGCAAAGTTGCAAACTTATCATTGCCATAAAAGCGAAAGTTTCGGTTAACTAAAATGTATGTGTATATGATGGCGCTAATGCAGTAAGCACAAGTTGCAGAGGCGTGTAACAGTGTGGTGGTATAGTTCAGTTTACCATGGAATGAAAAAAAAGAGCAAGAGAAAATATTGATATCAAACTATTACTTTAACATGCGATATCCTAATTACTTACTGAACAACATACATTTGCTGAGGACCGAGTGTGGACAGGAGGAGACTCTTGAGATTCTGTCGGTGCATGTGAGGAGACGAGGGCAGGGTGATGGTCACACTTTGAGTGTCACAGCCAGGTTCAGAGTCACAGAGTTGATAAAGCAGTGTTGAAGTCATTGTAATGACACTTGAAGTGTCAATTTAAAAACACTCTATTCAGAGTATAAATAACTCTACTCTCGTTAAAAAATCACTGACACCAAAAGTGTAACTCTTTTCAATTTGCTGTGTAATGGAGAGACGCATTTGTATTGTTTTTTAAAATGCAGGTAATGTAATATTTTCCTCATTAATGAGATTGTATTATTTCACCCACCAGGAGCCCATCCGATGTCGATCACAATCTTTTGTTTTATGACATGAAAAAAAATCTGATCTAAACCTATCTTGTGTCTGTAGTTTAAAGTGTTAACCATTTGGATTGGACCTCAAGACAGTTTCAACCTTCTGCAAAAACAGTTTTTGAATATCAGCTTAAGCAAATGAATTATTCAACAGTAACTCCTGTTCAATTCATTTTAGATTTACTTCTAACAATCACCTGCTCTGCATTATTTCAGCTGCTGCCTGTGTCATATACTATAACCAAACATGTCCTTTATATCTGTTTAAATATCGGCAAACAGTTTTACTGGATGATCACAGTTTTTTCAAAGGCTGATGCCTGGAGAAGTTCTAACAGCTGGGTCTGCATCTGCATTGCTGTCTGACTTTGATTATGAAACAGGAGCTGAATTCGCACAAGCCACACAGTTTTACCACTAAGTGGACATGTCGGGATGTGATGCTCCTGCTGATATCCTGGTTATCCATTTTCATGCAAACGAAGGTTCAACTTCTAGTGGATTTTTTTATTTGTGAAGCCACAATTCAAACTGCACCTGTTATTTTCTGCCTGTTAACTGATTAACAAACAGCTGTGCCCACTAAACGCCCACTATGCATAGCCATCATTCTATGCCAACTCACCCAAAATCCAGAACTTTTCCCAGTTCATGTCACAGATTTTCTCAAAAGAATTCATGTTAAAACTTCTATTCAGAACTACGATTGATTGTACCTTGCAAGATCCTATAGCTGTACTCCAAATACCATGTCAATTATGAAGTTTGACCCTCTGAGCTAAATTGTATTCTGAGCGTATGTGTATTCAAAGCTTCACCAATCACTAATCTTTCACTGGATTGTGTTGAAATCTGCCCTGAACATCTATAAGTTAACAGCTTAAAATGTCAATACATCAACAAATATTTTAACTACTCTATATTGCTCTTTTCTCCCAAAAGTCCCAAACCTCCCCCTCATCCATACCACACTTGGCACATTCCCCAGGAACTTGACCATAAAAGGATTCTGAACAGGTGAGGACAGTTTGGAATTTCCTGAGTCCAAATCAGAGGAAGGCCAGGTGCAGTCAAGAGGAGAGGTGAGGAAACAAAAGATTAACCGAAAATAAAGATGTTAAAGCACTTAATTTTGTAGGGGGTCTTTTTTGAATATGATGTGATTTTGTGACTTTGGCAGTAAAGCCAAAACAACTTGGCATAATACAACCATTAAGGTTACACAGCTTCTTTTTTAATCACCAAACACTTCAGCCACCTGCTAGATGGTAGAATTCACTGGGACAGTCCTGCATAAAAAATTGAGTGCCACATATCTCTATATCTATAAATATAGCTTCCGAGCTGAAAAACACACTTTTGGGCTAATTTTGGCTGTAGATCTTCTGAAGAACTATTTTAATTTCTTTGAAACATTCGTATGTGAATGTGTTAATATTCATTACATAAATACAAAAAATAATAATAATAATTCAAAGATGTTATACTATTCCTTAATTGTTTTACATATTTTTTTAACCAGCTAATTTGTCCCACTTTTCATTGGCTGTAATATCACATTTAGTTGTTTTATTTCATCAGATATTTTCTACTGTGTTGACCAAAAGGTTTTCTATTTGTCTGATCCCTATTGAGCCTGTTTTTAATTGGTTCTGGAAATTTACAGCTTATAATGTCATTTTATTCTGTGTGTCTGAACGAAATCTCCATCTAAATTCCTTAGCTAAATACACATATGTATACTATTTCACAATTTCAAACTCTCTGAACCATTTTCTGACATCAATAACTCAACCAAGCAATCTTGTGACAGTTGGCTTCTTTGAGGATTTTGAGTAGCAATGCTAGTGGATTATATTAGAAATTAGTTCAGAGAAGTCTGACGTTGTGAATTAATATATGCATATTCAGCTAAGGAAATAAGATTATTTTTTTGTCCAGGCATACAGAACAGGATATCATCTAGAATGAAACAAACCAAACCATTACAAGCTGTAACTTCAAAATGGTCAGAACAAAGAAAAACTGGCTCAATAACCCACTACCAGACATATAGAAAACCTTGAAGTCAGCACAGTACAAATATCAACTGATGAAATGAAACCACTGAATGGGATATTACAGCCTGCAAAAAAGTATGATTTTGTATTTATTTGCAATGAAAATCCACATTTCACACGGAAGATTTTCAAGGATAATAAAACTAGCCTTCTTTAGAAAAACCTACAGTCAAAATAACCCCAAGAGTGTTTTTTCAGAGATGGATATAAGATCTGTGGCACTCATATTTTTAATTTTTTTAAAGCAGGACCAAATAACTTCTAGATGTTATACAACTACATTAATACTACTTAATACTTAATTACTACTACTGTAACCACTCAGCCACAACTATTTGAATGAATACATGTTGCCAAGATTCCTAAGAGTCTCTTGGATGTTTAAGACAAACTTTAAACCAATCCAGTGAACAATTTGTGATCGGTGAGGGAGGCTTTGAATACACATATATATAGTCGCAAATATAATGAAATTTAGACTATAAATAATGAAACTCAGAGGTCTGTAAGATAGATATAAGATCTGTGGCACTCAATTTTATGCAGGACCAAATAACTTCTAGAGGTGATAGAACCACACTAATACTACACACAAGCAACATTCGGTTACAAGAAAGTGAAAACTATGACAGATTCTTGGTTCAGGTAAAAAATCACTTCCTGTTAATAATTTGATCACTCTAATCATTAAGGAAAAACTATTTGAATGAATACTCAAATATTGAAAGTATATTCAGGATATATTTGGATATTCAGGACAAATTTCAAAGCAATCCAGTGAAAAATGAGCAATTGATTAGGCTTAGAAAACACAAACACAGAATCACAAAAATGCTAAAATTTAGCTCAGAGGGCCAAATATTGAAAATTCATAACTTAAAAAGGAATTGGAGTACAGCTAACGGATTTTGCAAAGTCCCATAAAGTTTCAACAAGATTTATTTTTTCAAGAAAATCGATCACATGAAATGGGAAGCCCTATGTGAGTCGGTATGGAATCATCCATAAGGCTATATAAATCAAATCTTGTGAATGTGTTGTCAAATTGATGAAAATGTTTTCTTAATTTGCTTATGTTTTGTCTATTTGCATGTTCATTTTGAAGTTGCAGTGCATTGAGCTCTCAGGGCTATTCATCCTGAAAATTACAAGTGTAAACTTTGTAAATGGGTTGAATATCTTCAAATGTTAAAGGTGTAGTTTGTAAGAAATGGCAGAGTTGGACACCTAAGCTATAGGAGGTCACCTCGGTCACCAAAGATCAGCTCGACTTGGCTCAGATGCCTCCCAGCGAACATGGCTATTTTCACATCTTACTCTGTGAACTGAATATTTTTTTCACCAAACCAGAGGTGATTGTGGAAAGACAAACCATGGCTGCTTTGGTGAGTTTCATTTTGTTTATGTCGGGTTGGAATGTAGTGTGTTTTACGATAAATTATTGAGGTAATTAAGCTCATCTTAGTCCGGTTAAATAAAGAAACTTGAATTCCAACATGTACAGTTGAATGTTTCTGTTTATTGAAGAAAATAGGTGTAAATTATGTTGTTTCTTGACATTTTGTGAGTTTACTTTGTATACTACTGTATAAGTAGTTAATTCTCTGCTTATACATCTTCCAGCTGAATCTATGGAGGCTATCAAACTACCGACTCTTGAGGTACAGAGTGGTATTATGAGACAGGACCTGTCAGCTGGTTAGCATGCTAAATTCAAGCAAAATCTCTGCAATGAAATACATAGATGTCTTTGACATAACATCAACACTGTTCTTTCTTCTGTTGATAATAGTTGTTCACTTTTGAATGTTTTCAATAAAAATTTTGGCCAATGCTCCACCCTTCCCACTATCAGGGACATAACATGATCCTAAGTGATGTGTACCTTTGCACAGAATTGGATCTTGGCTGTACTTTGGGACCTGGGGCGCCGAAAAGGGGGGAAAAAGGAGAAGGATTCTAGGGGCCCATGATTAAGAGGGGCCCAGAGAGACCATCAAAATGCATAGTTTTATGTAAAATAGCACTCAAAATTTTGATTTAAAAAAAATATTTTCATGGGGCCCAAAATCCATAGCGGCGCCCCTGTTTGGGACTGACAGAAGTGAATTAAGTCTTTCTCTGTCAGGTCTGAAATAACAGAAGTTTTAAAGGACAGAGATGATTGAGTGACCATTCTCTTTGTTTAGCACGTTTAGCACAGGAAAACGGCAGCCAACAGTGGGAACCTGCATTGTACATTGTCAGGAAAATTAGCAGTTGTGGTTTCTGCTGCATGCCAGCAGTGTGTATTCGTCAGACCCTACTTTAGTGTCACATTAATGAGAAATGTGAGAAGGCAAAGACTCCTTATTTTGTCTCGAGCACTTTCAAATGCTTTGGACAAGTGGGAATAGATACTCTGGAGTAGTTCACCATTGATTTCCTGGTCTTCAAAATGTGAAACAATCCTTGACAGCGCAAGTAATGCCCTGTAAAAACTCAAGCACCAATTCTTGCTACACCCAGTTTAAAAAAATGCTTTATAATTTACAGAATGTATCTCTTTGTGTCTGGTCTATGGTGAACAAAAAGGGTTATTGGGGGTCCAAGCAGCGAAGCTGCGGGAACCCCATAGTGTTTCTAGCTGTTCTTATTATTCCTCTTTCTTGTGCCATGGGGAGTCTATGGCAGCCCATAGAACCGTATGGTAAAAAGTTGTGAAATTTGGCACATTGATTAAGGACAGTGGCATCTTTAATTTCACCAAGTTACATGTTGGCACTAAACACGCTCTAGCGCCACCAACAGGTCAAAGTTTCAGGTACATTTGTGGAGATAACTTTTGACACGTTGGCCCGATTTTCAAAAACAAGGTAGTGTTGGAATCCTTGGATCATGCTGATTTCAAGGCACCCTATGACGTCATAATGCGTCATAATAGATTTTCCGCCATCTTTGATTTTGTCAAAAGCAAAACTAAATTTTCAGCGGTCGCAATTTTTGACTGATTCTCATGAAAATCGGCACAGACTATCTTCAGACCAATGTGCACAAAAGTTACTAAATCACGTGTTCATTTTTGACTTTGTTCGCCCGCTACAGCCAATCGAATTTGGCAGCGATGGCGCCGATTTTGATTTGAGCTCTGAAATCTGATGTCACTTGGCCACTAGGGGGCGCCGTTATGAGCAAAACATTGTTTTTGCTCATATCTCTTGATGTGTTTTTGTTTGAAATGAAATTGTGATGTTGGCAGATACCATGGGTTGTCCCATTGATAGTTCATGCCAACTTTTTGTGGTAGACAATTGCAGTCGAAACAGGAAGTTTGCTCATATCTCTGCGCTGGTTTGACTTCCGAAGATCAAACTTGGTCGGTTGCTTCGAGACTTCGTCAGAAGTGCGCAAAAAAAAAAAGTGTCATTCGGCCAATAGGGGGCGCTGTGATTAGCAAAATTGTGTTTTTGCTATTTTCTCTTGACGTGTTGGGATTTCAGACAACATTTTCATGTCTGCTGATACTGTGGAATGTCCCCTTTCTGGATCTTGCAAAACTTTTCATGTCATTATAAGAATTCGGTCGCCATATTGGATTTTAGATTAGATTTTTTTAAATTTGATTTTGTCGAAAGCAAAACAAAATTTTCAGCGGGCGCAAATTTTGTCCAATTCTCACGAAAATTGGCACAGACCATCTTCAGACCGACCCGCACAAAAGATACTTAGTGGAGTTTTCATTTTCGAATCCGTTTGACCGCTACATCTAATCGAATTAAGCGGCAAAAGCGCCAAACAGACCATATTTCGTAAACAGTTTGAGGTATCAAAATGAATTACAGGGTGAATTTGGTGTCATTCGGCCAATAGGGGGCGCTGCAGTTAACATAAATCTCACGTTTCTTCATATCACGTGATGTGTTCTGAGTTAGAACTGACGTCTGATGTCAGCAGATACTGTGGGTTTTCCCACTGATAGACCCTGGCAACTTTTCCGGACAGCCAATCGGAATTTAATGGCGAAGCTGCCAAACAGGAAGTCAGCTCACATTTCTGTCAAACTTTACCCAATTCACTCGAAACGTCTTCTCAGTGATTACAACCGTCATCTCGACAGGACGACATGACATGTTTCTGCAGGAACTCTTGCCGACTGACGTGCTTTGACCCCCCCATTGCTGCTTGCAACTATATTTAGGGCCCGAGCAGGTCACAGACCTGTGAGGTCCCTATTGTTTTTCTAGAGATTCTTTATTTATTTTTTCATTTTTCTTTGTCCCAAATGATCTCATTTTTCACAGCCTGAACATACCCCAAAACTCACCAAAGTTGGAATATATGTCACACCTGGCAAAATTTTTTATAATCTATTGTCGTCCTGAATTTCCACCTCTAGGTGGCGCAATAATGAAGGAAAATGTATTTTGTGTTATAACTCCTAGATACTTTGTCGCACATTAAAAAACCTTATATCCACACATTCACTGAATTTTGCTGAATCTCGTGGTACAGGCCACGCCCATTTCCACATAGCGTTTTTTTTTTTTGCAAATTGGCAAAATGTCGCAAACCTACTTTTGGGGTTTTTTGGGGCGATGACCACTAGGTGGCGCTCTTTAAATTGAAGTATTTTATATCCACATCGGTTGGTCGGATTAACACAAAACTTGGTACAGTTATTGCCAATGCCCTCTTGAGGATATCCCTGGAAGGTCTTACCGATTCGCCACTGGGTGTCGCTCTGGTCGAGGTCTAATTTAATATTTGGCACTGTGCCCACACCATAACACATATGGCAATGAAATTCATAGGGGTGGTATAGACTGGCCCCTGTAACTCACACACCAAAAATGACCAGCAGGTGGCGCTGTTATCAACACAAAGCATTTTTGCCAAATAACTCCCACATAATATGTCGCACATTGTTAAACCTTATATCTGTGTTCCCTCAATTGAATTGCTGAATTGTGTGAAATAGGCCACGCCCACTTTCGCAGTAAATTTCGATTCACAAAATTGCGAAAACTGAAAAACATACTTTTTCGAACTTCTCCTAGGCCATTTGACCGATTTGCACCAAACTCTGCATGCAGCATCTGTGGATGCTCCTGACAAAAAGTTATCAAAAGAATTGTGATAGACCAAAAAACACCCAAAATATAAAACAACAATTTCCTGCACATTGTGGTCAAATCATACAGTCTTGCATATTTTGACCAAATACAGTCGCATTACCACAAAACCTTTGCTAATTGTGTTGCATGGCCACATGAGGGTTTGTGCAAAATTTGATGAAAATCGGCCTATAGGTGGCGCTTTTATTGCTAAATGACGAAAAATGCTGCCTTGCTAATAGATACAAACCTCTGTCTGTCACACAGTGTAGTTATCTCATTCTGAAATGTATTATTCCTCTTTCAGCCTCATACTTTTCAGCTTTTTAACTTTTCAGAAAAGTCTCAGTAAAGTAAATGGGAAAATCTTCAAATCCTCTTCAAAACTCATCGACTTTCAACGTCTACTTGTCCCTCATACTCTCAGCTAGAGACACCATTCCAACCTTTGAAGAGTCAGAAGACCTTGAACTATTGGGCATGTATTCAGTTTTATAAAATCTTTTACGGTTTTTAAATCAGCACAGTTTTAGTTTTAAGGATTTTTAGCTTGTCTCTTGATTTTATAATGGGTTTGTATTGCGTGAGCTGGAGTGCGTGATATCATTGCTACAGTGGAGAGCAGCCGGAAAAACTGGAGAAAAAATTCTCTTCAGCTTGATGTGGATCCCACATCATTTACTTCACATAGACAATATATACATACATACAAAACAGGCAATCAAGGAGATGCTGAACACGTGTGAAATAGACAAGCAGCGTCATTTTACGTGACAACGTAAGGAATATGAAAAATGGCAGTGGATGATATGGAGGTAACATTACCAAGCGTGGGCTGCGTCTCGCACACACTTTAGCTGGCTGTACATGAGGGTCTGTTGTCACAGCACAGCGTCACAGACTCACCTGCTAACACAAGGAAGGTGATAGGCCAATGTTGCAATATGCAGAATAAGAAAGAGCCATAAAGTATACTTTGTTTCAACAAAATAAAAAAACCTATTAAGGAACAGCTTGGATGCAGATACTTTTTTTCTTAATGCAGGCTGTATTATCCAGGAAAATATTAGTTTAGGCCAAGTATTGGATCGGGACTCAGTATTGGCAGATACTTAATATTAAAGGACTCGTATCGGGATTGGGGTAAAAAAAAAACCTGATCGGGACATCCCTAATTGCCGATATGCTGAATTTTTGAGCTGAAGTCAAAATTGACCTTTTCTATGTGGATTGCACACTGATTTTGAAAATGCCACTACAGTTCTATTAAAGTACATCCTAAAGTACAGCACTTGAGTAAATTTACTTACACATTCAACCACTGCTCTTTACTAAACCACAATCAAGCTGGTTATGAGATTCAGGCCGCGGCTTTGTTCCAACTCTGGCCCATTGTTTTACTTAATTTAATTACAGTTAGAAAAACTTTTTTCTTCATTATCAAGAGGTGTCATCTTTAGCAATTTCTCACAGTAAGTGTGCAGCATTAATAAGTATTATAAGCCAGTTGTAATTGAGTGTAAAAGATGGGGATGTTGTTTATTTACTTTCCAGCACTGCCTCTCACAAATAAGGTAACAAGCATAACGTGAAATTCATACTCAACACACTCAACAAACACCACTGCACTGTCTTCTGCTGAGCTGCAGAAAGATGCTCTGATGCTTTTTTATAAACTTCAAATTTGCTATGTTAAAACTGTTAATGTTACTGACAAACTATACCTGGTGCTCTACCTTAGTAACATTGCAAACAAATGTGATAAGCATGACTGAGATAATGATGGTTGGCAGAGGAACGTAAAACATGGACATGTTGTTTATATGCTTTCCTGCATTGCATCCCACCACCTAGCTTTTAGGGAACAATATAGCATATAGTAAATACTCAACACTTGTCTCAGACTGAAACTACAGCACTGGTGTCTGCTTTGCTGCAGAAAGTTGCTCTGACTCTGTCACCATCCATTCCTCTGCTGCTCTGCCAGTAATTTTCCACTCTGCTCCCCTCTGCTCACTCTCCCTGCCGGCCACGCCCTTCTCATCAGCCAACTCTGTTCACCTGTGCACTCAGGTGCTCCTCATCAGTATCCAGCCACTATTTAAGCTACACCAGCCCAGCACTACAGCGCCAGATTGTCTTTGTAGTATGCAGAACTTTCCAGCGCTTTTCCTCGGCTTGATTTCCCGGTTCCGACCCTGCTTGTTCCTGACCCAGCCTCTTCGTCTCTGCCCTGGTTATCTGACTGCCTTCCGTCCCCGACTCCGAACCCTGCCTGTGAGTTCCTGGTGTTATTTTGCCTGTTTCTGTTGCCACTCCGGCTTCTCCGTGGAGGATTACTCTTCGGCCTGCTTTTGCTTTGGACTTCTGGACTGGAGCTCTGTCTATAGACTTGTTAAGCACTGTGTTCCTGCCTGCTGCCTAGTGCAGTCATCTGTTGTCTGCAGTAAAATAAAGAACATTAAAGCCACAGTAAGATTGTACTGCGTTTGGGTCTTCCTGATCTGTGACAGACTCTTTACTTTCAATCTGCTAATGCTACTGCTACTGACTGTGCTAAAGCTGGCTAGCCAGCTACCTCTCTAACATTAGCAAGCAGATGTCTTACAAGCATGAGTGGCATAATGGTTGGGACAGGGTTATATTAAAATGGGAAAATGATGGGGTCATTGTTTACTGTTTCCAGTGTGTGTTTCACTCACGAAACAATTCTTAAACCACGTCTGTGTCTTATCAGCTGTGACGCACTCTGCTACATGTGCTGCTTGCCCTGCTGAGTCTGACAGTGTTTTTAAGTGATTTGGAGCAAGTACGTGATGACACCATTTTCAGTGACTCCACACATTGTTTTCTGCACTATATGGTCTACAAAATAAAGTTTGCATATAGGTGCATATTGGAAAACAAATATGCTCAATATTTTTGTAATAAAATATTATGCCAATGGCCACACTAAGGGCCATATTAATGGCTATGGCCGATTGTATTGGCTGATCAATAAACTGGCCGGGCTCTAGTTAAAAGAGTTTAAAACTAGACCAAATTTTGCTAAAAAATTTTGTTTGTTTAAAATGTGTATGTTGAAAATGCAATTGCATAATATTGCATCAATCTGCATGTCAATCTGCCTGGGTGCAAGGCAGCAGTGAAAATGTGGCATGGAGTTTCATTCATTTTGGCATTAGTATTAGTATAGTAATAAGCAAGTGGAGTGGATTTTATAGCTAGTGAAGCACAGAGGCAGTGCTCTAAAAACAGCACCAAGTAGATAGGCTGATGAATTTTCAACATAGGAAAAGGGGGGGGTCCAAACTACTAACTTATTTGTGAAGTGGATTGGACTTGCCCCACCATCCAATTTTACCATCTGAAGCAAAAATACAGGACAAATTTATCAATTTCGATTTGTTTAAGTTTAAAGCTAAATCTAGATATTAATGCAAAATAAATTACATGAATAATGAAGGGCATGAGTCAACATGAGTCAACTTGGACACAACATAACATAACATTCTTATTATTTTACAAAATTCTGTCCAAGTTCCATCTTTAAAAAATCCTCAAAAAGTTTTTGAGGAAAAGTATAGAGCCAGACAGGGGGAGAGAGGATATTTGATAACAATTCTTTTTATAATGTGTTGATATGATTTTTTATTTTATACTACGAGGCAAATGTACCATTCTATATATGTCATAGGTCATACCTCAAAAAGTCACACCCTCTTTCCCTATGGTAATGGTTTCTTCCAAAAGTTGTACAATGGAATCAACAGTGCATCATTGCTGAAGAAGTTAGTAATCACTTAAGGTTAAGGCTGAAGTAGTTCGAAAATAATCAGTCTCCTTGTGTGAAAATAAATAAATAAGCTGGTTGATTATCCTTCTGACTCGCTAGATAGTCGTGGCTTGTAATAGATGTCCATTGCAGTTGAGGCAGATAAGACCCAGAAGTTAACTTGCAGACATCAATTGATTCCTTTTGGAGTCTAGACGAAAAAGATGACAGTGTAAACATATATGTCACAGTTGGTTATTTTTGTTACTATCTCTCTTATTGCATCAGTGTGTGAAGCTGTGGTTATAGGCTATATTTACTTAGACTAGTGGTGATGATGGCTCCTTTAAGGAGGCTGAGCAGTTCTGCAATTACGTTACTACTCAGTATTTTCTACACATGGCTGTTATTTGCAGTGGAGCAGAAATTGCTAAGACATTTAAGCACAGTCTCATGTGTACTCATGCTACTTCCTGTCAGACCCAATGACACACAACTTTCCTCCTGTCACTCAGGTCAGTGTCATTGACCTCTCGAGGAGAATGGATTGAGTGGCTGATGGGAGGAATTGTTGAATCTATGTGGAGGATTGGGGAGGAAACTTGGAATGTTTGATGCTTTCGCCTAAGCCCTCAGAGCGGAAGATGAACCTTTTAGATGGTGATGAAGAACCCTCCTCTCACTGGGATCTCCGATGGGGGATTACGGATGGAGGCTGTGTGAATTTCCTCAGAGAAAGATCCGTGTTGGCATCGATCAATCAAACTCAGTGAGAACTGAATATGGACACTGCAGCATATGTTATGAGAGCATTCAATACACAATATTCACACAGCAGCCATTTATGTCACTCTCATGGTGGGAAGCTCAAATACTGGAATAATGTTATGCTGCTGTTTTCTAGGACAAATTGTTCTTTTACCACTTGATAGGCATACCAATTGATCAGCAACTGAGAAGATGACAGCTAAAATCTGAATGGATATTGGGCCATATTTAAAGATAAAACAACATATTTGATAACCTGTTAGCTAACATTAGCATTCAACCACTTCAGAGCAAATATTACTGTTGATTACCTTAAGTGTGTTTCACTTCCAGGCTTAAATGTACAAGATGAATAATAATAAATAATGCTGATATTTCAGAAATAAATGATGCCTTTCTTATCCTATTGCATTACGACATTTGAACTTCCCACCTTGAGCTTGATACCAGAAGAAATTGGTCGCCATATGAATAAGGTATTTTGCTACATAGCTGCCTGGCTGCATGCATCCACTCTACCCCTTGCACTCATTGCGTATGACTTCCACAGGACTAAGCAGCTGTTTCTTAAAGCTGTTTGCAAGTTAGTGGCTAAGAATAGCAGTGCAGACAAAATTTTCAAATGCTGACCTCCTCACTTGACAGCGGTGAGCACTGACATTAGCCATGTCATCGTTTATGTTCATTCTGATAACGTTCAGTGTTTTCTTACATGTTAGTGAGACATGAGGTGGATGCTATGATAATTGATGACAGCAATGCGCTGTGGTCCCAGGTCACAGCTTCAGCAGCTTGATAACTCAGTTACACTAAGAACAACCCCTCTGACCAGGGGTGTAGTGCCACTTGTTTAAGTACTGGAGCACACCTAAGACACAAGCACATGTGCGTACACATGCAGGTACTTGCATGCACGCACATGATTCTGTTACAACAAGCAACATTGTGAACTTTTGCCCTTTTAGCTAATTCACACTGACTACCAGCATCTTTAAATGTGGAAGATTTTCTTTTTTATATATATATATATTTTATATATTTTTTGGCCTTCATATGGCTTTATTGATAGGATAGCTGAAGATATGACAGGAAATGGGATGAGAGAGAGAGGGGAAGTAACATGCAGCAAAGGGTCCCAAGCCGGGAGTCGAACCCGGGTCCGCTACAGCGAGGGCAAAGACTCTGTTCATGGAACGCCTGCTCTACCAACTGAGCTAAACGGCGCCCCAAACGTGGAAGATTTTCTTACATGGATTCCATAAATACTAGAGTCATGCATAAGCCTACAGGAGTCAACAGCATTAAAAAGGAATTTGAAAATCTTGTTATTAAAAAATCTTTAGCATCACAATGACCCAGAGGAACCTAGCTTCTCTCACATGCATCCATGACTTATTTGTTGCCCTGATATGATCCTTTTCTATGGAAGCCCATTTATGCCAGTTAAGGACAAAACATTTATGAAAACTAAGCCTTGATGGAAAAAAACGTCAAGATAAGACATAATTTCAAAATTATGAGTTTAGCAGTAAAATTCTATCTAAATGATGACTTTTTTTCATTCATAATGTCTACATTTTATCTCATTATTATGGCTTTTTCTGTAATAATTAAGACAAATTTTTTTCATCAGGCTCAGATTTCATCTTGTCTTTTTCTTTAATTGGTGGAAATGAACTTCCATATTCATCACCCCATAGCCTGGCACAGGACACCTTTGTAGTGGGTAAAAACAGCCTGCAACAAGGTAGGCTGATTGTTTATTCAAAGCTGTTGCTGTGCACTGTAACGTTCATCATACTGTCCCCACTGTGAATGTTGTTGCCACTGACAATGTCAGAGCAGATATCCTAATTGACTGTGCGCAAAGCCTGGACAATTTAAATTAATATAGGTTAATAGTTTGTTGGCTCAGGACCTAAACACAGTTGCTGCTTCTGTTCCTTTGCTGTAACTCTTAGTTACTTGTTTAGAGTGTGTAGGTCTGGTAAAATTCAACTCTTTGGCCCTTGCATATGGATTAAATGACAGGACGAACTGTTAATGCCCAGCCACAATTTGTTATGTAAATTTGAACCATAGCACAGAGTAATATTCACTAAAGTAATGCATTATCTGTACAACCTGTTAAAAGCAAGTAAGATGTACTCGGGCAACGTTAACTGTGTGCACTCAGTTGGTGACGTTGCTGCTTAACCACATTATTAGTGTTACAGTGATGTTTCAGATGTGCTGAAATGTTCCTGTTTAACTGAGCTACAGCATGGTTATCTTGTGGTGGGCTAAAAGCAGTGCGTCGCAAAGCTCGCCTCTTTGTCTGAAACAGGAATAAGTCTCTCTCACTGTAACCAACAGTGTGTGACGTACCTCATAACTCCCACCACCATTGGTTTCTGTTTAAAATCTGACAGACAGTTGCATCAGCAATCCGAAAACAAAATTAATCTCAGCTAACATCACTGGTTTACTTCTACTTTTACATATTAATATTAACATTTGATTTGAGGTTTGATTTTTTTTTTTTACCCCAGCAGTGAGTCTCTGCAGTCTGTTGAAGTAAGGGTGTCCTCTCACAGTACAGCAGTAACATATTACACCAGCAATGCAAGGCACCTGACCATGCAGGTAAAATTACTCACAATTTGTCCAAAAATGCTGCTATAAATAATGTGCAGTCAGTATAACACAATACAATTCAACAGCACCACAAACTGCAGCCTCCAAAATTGCTGTACATTTGAATTAACACTTCTATCAAACAGTTTCAACCAAAACTGAATATTTTAACCTTCATGAAGGTGTAATTTATTGCAAGACTGTTGTAGGTATACCCAATAAACTGGGTATTTATGATTGTTTCTGCACAGTACATGACAGGTTTTTATCAACCTTGGTTTCTGATGATCAAAGAGGAGTTCAGAAGTATAACAGCAGTTGGAGCAAACCTTTTTGACCAAACTGGACTTTTACACACCCAAACTACAGAAGATATTTGAAACAAAAGGCGGGGTTGCAAGAACAAAAATAAGACCCATGCTGGATTCAAGTGTGAAAGTGTAAAATTCAAATAATCATGGTCAGCTTATGAAGGACTCACGGTAACTGAGAAGAGAAACTGATCTGGACATTACAGTTGAATCGAGTAATTGGATGTCTTCTCTCCTCCTTTCTGTGATTTAGCGCCATTCTGAATTCCTGAACTTACCTTCTTTTTGTAACAGCTTACATTGACAATAATGCAACATTCTGTTGCTTTCTATCTCCTTCTATAGGCATAAGTGAGTTAACCTTTTTATTTACTTTGTTCTCCATTTTTTTTAAGTTGTCTGTTTAAACAGCAACATGTGGAAGGTAGACAAGATGCTATCATTCGCTGCTTGACTGAGTACCATGAGTCTGCAGAGGAACTCATCGAAGACTACCAGGACATTTTCTGATGATTGCCCACTTTAAACACATCTGTTCTTCAAATCAATAATCTAACCCTAATATTTGTACACATAATATGTATATAATATACAGGTAAGTAACCCATGTCACTATGTAGGGAAAAAAACTTAACAAACATTGGCATTAGATTAATAAAACTGACATTCTATCTGAAATTAAAGCAAACATTTAATTTTTTTTCACTATTTCTCATTTATTTTGTTAAAATTCTGATTCAAAATTTGTTTTTCAGTAGAATCAAACACTTGAGTCTTTAAAACCCCAAACCCTACCTCATTAACCCTACATCAAATCCAGAATACTTGTTTTTACTTCCTGCTTGGAACAAAACAGATCTTTTATAAACCAAGCTGTCTTCATACTCAAAGTCATACTTTGACAAAGAAATAGTGAATACAAACCCCCTATATAATAACATATCTTGTCTTTATCTGTGTTAAAGGAAACGGTAATCAAAATCAATAGTTACCTAAATACTTACTCAACATTTTCCTAATGTCCTGTTCTGAACGTCTTATTTCTGTTGCATTATTGTAATGTAGACTGAATTAAATGGCCACTTCAAGCAAGCCTCTTACATATTCAGGAACTTTATTGAAAACATGAAATGTGCAGTGTCTTACATCTGGACACTAATCCACATGTTTCGATAGGATGTCAGCAAAGAAACCGGACTATGCTGAGCATGTCATGAAGATCTGTGTCCTCTGTGAAAGTGCAGCCCATGAAAGTGCCCATCATCAAAGAGGGAACTGAGGTTCTTGATGATTGTTGACATGTGGCAAAGGCTCTGGTGTGCAAAGTCCAGTCTTTGTGCACCAAACTTCTGGTACAAGTGTAAACAAGCATGTTTCTGACACTAAGTTTTAACTCACAGTTCAATTCAGTTGGTGTATTATGTTGGCTAGCGAGGGATAACTTTATCTGAGATGTACTAAAGTTTATATAAATGTCCTCTTGAAGAGTTAATGGTTTTTAAAAACTGTTTAAAAAGAGGAGCCAGAGAGGTGAAGTTTTCTTTTAAAATGTTTTTGCCCTTATTTGAACTAAGCCTCTCATGGATTTTAGGTGCAGCGATTTGTTTATCAATGCACAAGACTGTGTTCTGTATATTAAAAAAAATAAATAAATAAAGGGTGCTGTTTTAAAGCATTTGTTTCATGTTTTTTATTATCCTTATCAAATAAAAAGGATAATAAAACAAATATATACTAGGACAGTGTTAAAAGTAGATGAAATGTTAAATAAAATTGAAGAAAAGCAACTAAACGAGTTTTGTAATTAGATGCAGAAATAATCTTTATAAAATTTAGTGACAATGACAGAAATATGCCAGTAGAGGTTACTTAAGTACTTTTAATAGGAACAATTCTTAACTGTAAGTAGAATTTACTTGAGAATATCATGTGTAAAATTTACTAAGAATTTCTGTGTGTACTTTTTCTAAGTTAATGTCACTCCAATTTTTTTTTCAGTGAAGGTGTGTATCGTCTACATTTCTGGGACTACAGTTTCATGTTTCATCTTCTGTACAGGGGAGTTTATATCAAACACACTTACTTCACTGATGATAAATGGCCTTTGATTATAAACCATTAAACCACCTTAAAAATTTTACCAAGCACTATCAGATTAAAATAACCTGTAGAAAACACATTTTGCACGTTTCATTAATCCACATATTATGAAAAGGGAACAACAGAAGTGTGTGAATGGATTGCAAATAGTCAAATATATATATATTAAATTGTTCAGCATCAGTGATACAATATTATTATCAACTGTTGGTCTGATCCTGTTCACAGTTGGCTATGTGCTGACAAATTATGGCAACATGTGTCATTAAAACTGAAATCACAGACACAACAACAGAGCTATGATACTACAGCCAATCACTAAGGACAATGTGAAATGTCCCTTTTTAGACCAAACACAATCCATCACAGAGCCATACTGTTAGCCCATCAGTCTAACATGAGTGTGTGCATATGCCAGCATGTTGATTGCAACAACCTCTACATTTCTCCCAGGATGAACAGAAAGCATTCACCCCACACAACAAGTGTTGTTATATGTGTAGAAACGTTCTGCAAAGTGCATGGCTAATCATCTCTCTAATGTTTTTGATGTGTAGTCACCATGTTTTCAAACTGACAGTATACAAATGGTGGTACATTTTGGCTGTGGTGATGTGTGTAAGCTGGCTGTCTGAAACATACAGTAGCAAAGATCATTTCATTCTTTCTCCATCTGGAAAATTGTCCTAAGTCGTGAAACATTGAATGGTGAGCTGTATTTTTGCCACACTTAAAGAAATCTCTACAAAACAACACAAAAGTCAGCACAATACTCACGTGTTCTAACACTGTGTCAAATGATGGGTGTCTTTCTATAGTTTAAATGTTTACTATGAAGCCAATATTACAACTTACAATCAACCTAATTATCCAATTCTGTGTATTTTTTATCTAAAATAAATAAAAATATTCAAATCTTAATTTTGTGCCAGAGATGGGGATTATTTTCAGCAATCTTTCTACTTGTTACCACATATGTTTACTCACGCGCTTGCCACAGGAAAAGCATAAGTGAGAACTAATGCTTCAATAGTTATTCCAGTACTGACAAATTTGCATCATATTCTTTGGTTATGTCACACTTTTGTCACATTTAAATTAAAACAATTACATTTGAAAATGCTAACTACAGGAAAACTGAATCATTTTTACAACAGACATTAGGGCATAATTTTACTGTTCACTGTTCAAGTTTGTCTAACATAAAGACATTTGTTCCAGCATGTTTGATTGATGACTGCTTGTGTTCACTGACTTCCTATTAGTGATGTCATTGTGTTCCCAGATCTCAGCTTTGGATTTCATTGAAGTAGCTACAAGGAAATTCCTTTCATAAGGATCTTAATCTGGCTTACACATTCATTTGGTTTGGAAGCAACTGAAAGAAAGCCACAACATATGTTTAACTTTAATATGACAATGGTAAAACAAACTAAATTTAAGTAAATTATATCTCCACCAGTTTTCACTTTCTTGCAACCAGAAGTTTGGTTCTGTGTAGTATTAGTGTAGTTCTATCACATCTAGAAATTATTTGTGCCACAGATCTTGCTAGCTTTGGTGCTGAAAAACCCACTTTTTGTGTTATTTTGACCTTGAGCCTGTTTGTCATTGGGTTCTGGAAATTTGCAAGCTACAGCTTGTAATGGCTTGGTTTGTTGCATAAAAGTGAAGTCATCTGTTCTGTGTGTCTGAACGAAATCTTCATCTAAGTTCTTTAGCTCAATATACATACATATAATATTTCACATTTTCAAACTCCCCGAACTGATTTCTGAAATAAACAACTCAGCCAATCTAAAAAAAAAAAAAAATCAACTTCTCCCTAGGCTGTCTTGTAACAGTTGGCCCTTGCTTCTGGGATTTTCCAAGTGAGCAGGGCTCCATGATCTTACTATCATGTCAAACTGCTTTACAAATTGGTTTCAGGTGAAATTATCACAAACTTTCTGTATTGTATCAATGCAACTTGATTATGTCAGAAATTACTCCAAAAGTTTGAAATTGTCAAATGTTATTTAAGTGTATCGAGCTAGGGGAGTAAGATTAATATTTTTTCCAGACACACAGAACAGGATGACATCTCCTACATGCAATAAAGGTGATGTAACACAAGTACAAATCTCTACAGAAACCACTGAATGTGATATTTCAGGGAAACGATGAACATATAGCATCTATCAATTTGTTGTTGTCTTGTAAGATAACCTGACGATGGTCTAAGTACCGAAACACTGTTGTCATTTAACTTAATTGCAAGTGAAGTGGACAGTGTGCAGGAGTTTTTTCCTGATTTTGTCAGCCCTATGTCTTTTCCCAAGCATCTGTCTATCTTAAGGTGTGCAAAAGCTTTACTCTGTGAACTCAAACCACTGAAAAATAAGTGCTCGGTGAGGTTTAGAATACACATACACAGAATTACTTAACTGCTGCAATTTAGCTCAGAGGGCTAGACTTCAAAAATTCGTAATTTAACATTTTTTTGGAGTACAGCTACAGAAATGTATAAGGTCCAATGAATTTAATAGAGGTTTCAATATGATTTTTTTTCTCTCCATGAAATGAACTGGGAGGCCCTAGGTGAGTTAACATGGAATGACCCTAATACTGATTTTGTTGAGCTAAAGCTAAAGTTATCAACATTCCCTGGACATTGTCATGAAAAAAAAGCCCACAAGATATAGCTTGGTAACAAAGTCAATATAAAGTGTAACATTATAAGCCAGTTGTTCTGCTGCTGTCTGGTAATACAGAAATATATATAAATGCTATACCACTAAACTACCGGGCTTCTTCTTTTCCTTTTCTTTCGGCGGTGAGACTCCTTGATTCATCCTCAGCATTTCACCATCAAAAATAGTTTTAAGTTTTATAATCCAACACCCAGTGGCAGTTATTAAAAATATATACAGAAATTAGCAATATTCTGCCTGATGGTCTTGTTTGCTTGTGAAGTTACTAAATTTAGTTATTATAATTATTACATTAAAACAGATTTTACTCAGGGCTTATAAAATGTGTGTGGTTGAGGTGTCCACTGGAGCAACAGAAAACTGACTTTTGGATTTACATCTCACATCGTACCTTATACACGCATAAACACACACGCGAAGTGCGTGCAGGCACAAACACACACACACACACACACACACACCACCAACAGGTGGACTGTGTCTAGTGGAATGGTAGCCTCTGTCAGCACCCTGAGGCCCCAACAACCCCCACCATCTTTCCAGTGCACTGTGGGTGCCTCCATCCTGTTCTGAGGCTCTGCGGGTTGAGTGTGCACTTCCTGTCGCCACAGTCAGATTGGATGAGAAAAGTGGTGATTATTCTGGTTTCCAGTTCGCATCCATCCATTGAGTATGGGCAGCTGGCAGACGTTGCCTCCCACAGGACAGATGGGATCATCCTGCCTCTCTGCACTGGCTACCAGTTGACTTTGGAGTTTATTTATCACCCTCTTGACCCGAATCTACAGGATGTAGAATGTGCATTTGCTGTGAAGGCCCCGAAACTCTAAAAAATGTTCCCATTGAAATATGTCTCGCTAATTCTTTTTTTTTTTTTTTATGGATGAGATTTTATTGAAGTTTTCAGATTTTTAACACAATACACACAAGATAAGATTACAAAACATCAACAAAATAAATGAATAAATTAATTAATTAATCAATCAATTAAAAAACTTGCCTATGTGCCTTTGGTAACAGGAGCATGCCATATATCCCAAGTAATATGTTCCAAGCAATATACAGGCTTGTGCTACCATCTCAAGCATTGGTCACTCCCCGTTACCAAAACCAGATAACACTTTCCCCACTTGTAAATGCATATTTGTTCGACCAATAGGCACTCCTATAGGACATTTGTTCATATGAGGTGGCTCCACTGATTCCAGTAGACCAGTCCTAGAAGAATGGGCTCCCTGGTGTTTTCCACCCCCTCATTAAAAGCTGCCACTTGTAGAGGGTCACCTAATACATACAGCCTTGATTTAATCCAAATTGTCCCCAGAAATTTTTGTAATACATTTGTGAACCTGCTTCCAAAATTCCACAAGGCACTCCCACAGGACATGAATTAAGGTACCCTCTGAGTCTGGGGCATGACACCTCCAGCACTCTACTCTTCTTAAGGCCTAATCTGTGAAGACGAGAAGGTGTTTTGACATTTCCAGAGATCTGATTCCACTCCCCTACACTCCCAGGCCCCTCTCCCAGGCACCCTTTAAGCAGTGGTCTCCAATCTACGGCCCCCGGGCCACATCCAGCCTGCCTAAACAACTGGAGTCGCCCACTTAACGATCCCAAACAATCCCCCTAAACATGGCCTATTTTTTTAAAATGGCATTTTCCTATAGAGCTTGGCAACGTGACGTCACCACGTTTGTGCTGCTGTGTTGGGCGATCAAGTGTCAAGTGTGCAAGGGCAAGGAGAAAGGCAGAAAGCCAGACAACAAAATGTTGAAACGGAAAATAAAGCGCAGAGTTTTTAAACAGCAGTGGATAGATGACTATTTTTTTGTCCAGTGCAAGGAAAAGGCAGTTTGTCTAATCTGCAAAGAGACAGTGGCGGTGTTCAAAGAACTTAACATCCGCCAACACTATGAAACCTGCCATGGAGGGCAGTATGCTAGCTTGCTGGGCCAAGTGAGGAGAGACAAAGTGGCTAGGCTAAAAAGTGGATTTGCTGCCCAGCAGAGTACAACGTTACGCCAAACACAGATGAGCCTGTCATCTGTTCGGGCCAGCTTCAAGGTAGCTAAACTGGTTGCAATCCGTGGAAAGTCGTTCAGTGATGGGGAGTTTGTTAAGAAATGTTTGAACGCTGTCGTGGAGGAGGTGTGTCTGGACAAGAAAGATGCCCTGATCGCGGTGAGTCTGTCCGCATCTACAGTTACCAGGCGAATTGAAGAAATGGGGCATAATGTACATGTCCAGCTGAAAGAGAAAGCTAAAGATTTTGAGTGTTTTGCATTGGCAATGGATGAGAGCAATGACTTGCAGGACACAGCACATCTGCTGATTTTTATTCGGGGAGTTAATTACATTTTTGAAGTGTCTGAGGAGCTGGCAGCTCTACAAAGTCTCTTGGATATTATGACTGGAGAGTATATTTGTAAAGTACACCAAAAGATGGAAGAGTTGGATTTAGACTGGTTAGCATCACAACGGACGGTGCTCCGAGTATGATTGGTGCCGACTGATTTCCTGTGTACCGAACCAGCCTTCAGTAAATATGGTCTTTTTGGAAAACCTGAGCTGTCTGTCTACTCATTCTCACACTCCCCAAGACAAACAGGTCGAAGAAGAGGGAACTGGACTCTCACCCATGTGGTCCTACCAGGTCCTTCCCCTGGACCACCTACCCAGATCTGCTTTTGAATTACACGCCTTCTCCGTCACCATTCCTTTCAAGCTCAACACTGTAGTGATCTATCACCCTCCCGGTCCTCTCTGTGACTTCTTTGATGAGATGGACACCCTCCTAAGCTGCTCCTCTGAAGATGGCACACCGCTCATTGTCCTGGGTGACTTCAACATCCACCCAGAGAAGCTGCACTCATCTGAATTCACTGACTTCTTCTCCACCCACATTTGACCTCACACTCTTTCCCTCTCCACCCACCCACCGGGCTGGGAACCAACTTGACCTTGTCTTCACAAGGTCCTGTAGTACCTCGGCCACTGTGTCCAACCATCACGCTGTCACTTTCTCTCTCCCCTTGAAGTCCACCACCTCCCTCACCCCTACACCGCACACATTCACTACCCACCGCAATCTGACATTCCTTTCTCCCTCCACTCTCTCCTCAACTGTTCTTTCCTCACTACCATCCACAGATCAATTCGTTCTAATGTCTACTGAGGAAGCCTCCTCGACTCTGCTATCCTCCCTCTCCTCCTCTTTAGACATTCTCTGTCCCCTCACCTCCCTCCCGAGAAAATGGAGAAAATCAGGTCATCCTGATGACCTTGCTCTGTTATCTTCCCTCTCCTCCTCTTTAGATGCTCTCTGTCCTTCATACCCCTCCCCCTCATCCTCTCTGCTGATGACTTTGCAACTTACTTTACCAAGAAAGTAAAAGACATCAGCTCCTCATTTACGCCTATGCCCATCCAGAAAGCACCTCCCCAACCCTCACCTCTGATGGCCTTACCTGCTTCAGCCCTCTCTCCTCAGAAGATGTTCTCACATTAGTGATGTCTAACTGTACCACCACCTGTTCCCTTGACCCGATTCCCTACCCCCTTCTCCAAAACATCTCTCACGACATCCTGCCATTCCTCACCACCCCGATCAACTCCTCCCTCACTTCAGGCCTTATTCCAGCTCCTTTCAAGACTGCTACAGTAAAGTCACTCCTAAAGAAACCCACCCTAGACTCAGCTGACATCTGAAACATAAGCAGGATCTGGCCTTTAATTTAATTTAATGATCCAGTCTGTCCTCACCAAGGACGCAACACAACTCCTGGTCCAAGTGCTGGTCATCTCCTTCCTGGACTACTGCAACTTACTCTTGGCCCGACTCCCAGCATCTGCGACTAAACCATTGCAGCGTATCCAGAACACAGCAGCGCACCTTGTTTTCAATCTACTCAAATTCTCCCATGTGACCCTCCTCCTCCGTGACCTCCAATGGCTTCCTGTTGCAGCCCGGGTCCAATTCAAGACGATGGTGCTGGCCTTCAGGGCCATCAACGGAACTGCACCCATCTACCTCCAAACACTGGTCAGACCACACGCCCTAATTCGCTCTACTACATCAGCTGGCCAGCTGGTACTGCCATCGCTGGGAGCAAACAAAGCCTGTTCAGCGAGGTCGCGACTCTTCTCTGTTTTGGCACCGCAGTGGTGGAAATAACTAATTTGTTCAGACTTCACCTTGAAACTGCCCCCCTCCAAAAGAAAAAAAAAACTTATATGCACTTGTATGTTCTTATCCTTAGTACTTAAATCATAGCACTTATGCACTTAAGGTATCCTTGATAAATAGCAGCTAGGATGCTCAGATGAGGGCTTGAAGATTGATTCTATTTTTTTATTTTTTACTCTATCGACAGTGATATGTTGTGGTTTCTTTCTTATGACAAATGTACTTATTGTAAGTTGCTTAAGACAAAAGCGTCTGCTAAGTGCCCCAAATGTAAATGTAAATTGGACGGCAGCCATTTTCATTCATTCTTGCGTCAAGCATGCGAAGGAGTGCATTGTAAGCATAACATTTGTTTCAGTTCATCTGAATAACTGAATCCCTTAAGTTTCTCTCGTCCTGTTTGTACTTTCAGACATCTGCTGTGTTTTACTGTTTCATCGTATTCACTTTCAGCTGTTTCAGGAGTCATGTTTAATTACTGCTTGTGAAAACACAAATGACTAAAATTAAAATGACTAAATAATGGGGGGCTTTTATTGTGAAGAAGTTAAAGTAAATTAAAAGTGTTTGTAACTGAATTAGATGAGCCACTTTGTTAGTGGGGATTCTTTGATAGTACTGCAGGGATCGGGACAAGTGTGTCATTGGTTGAAGGCACAGCTCCAAACAAGTAGCCCAGTTGTGTTGGAAAGGCAAAACCCAGAACACACTGGGCTGTCGCAGCGAGTCAAGCCAGGTAGAGCCAGGCTGGCTGGCAGGCGTAATGGAAAAACGGCATCAGTAAATTTAGAGATGAAGATTAATAATGTGCAAAAGGTTGGATAGCCAGGGCAAACAATAGTGGGGAGAGGGGACAGCCTCTTTGAGTGTATCCCGTTTACAATAACCCTTGCCCTTGGTGCACAGCACAGCAGCTGTATCCATTTAATTATACCCCAAACTTGTTAAGCACTGTAAATAAATAATTCCATTCAATTTTGTCAAATGCTTTTTCAGCATCAAGAGAGATGACCAGATTTTTTGATGAGGTAATTTTAGCTTGATGTGCGATGTTTATTAGTCATGGTCAGCTTCATATTGTGACTGGGCAGTCTTTGTCTGGTAAAGCCTGTCCGATCTGGCTTAACAAATTCAGGGATTCTATTCTATTCTATTATTCGTTTTGCAAGAATTTTTGAGAGGATTTTACTCTCAACATTAATGAGGCTGACAGGTCTGTAAACACTTCTTTGATCAGGTGCTTTGCCTTTATGTATACATACAACATCTTCCATAGTTAAAGTTTGAGGCAGCCTTTGTTTTTGGAAAGAGTTGATATACATTTTAATCAAAAGACTGGATATTTTTGCCCCACACTTCTCATAGAATCCTGCTCTCATAGAAAGCTGGTTTCTCATGTTTTAAAGAGTTAATAGACTCAAGAACCTCTGTTTCCCATAAGGGTTTGCATAGACTATCTCTATATTCCTTGCTAAGATATGGCAATTTAATTTTGCTGAAAAATGTATTTACTTTGTCCATATCTTTTAGGCATTCACTTGTATATAATTTCTTGTAATAACTGTGCATTGGTATCAGATAAGTCTCATTTTTTGTGATGCAGTTCTCCTTTCTCATTCCTAAATTGTGATATTAAGTTCATCTTCCCTCTTGGTGTCATTCCTGCCTCAAATATCCTGTGCTCTGCAAAGAATAATGCTTTCTCAATTTATTTTCGTAAGGAATTGATCAAGTGCCGACTGTGTAGCTTCTGCCTGTCTGCATAGAGCCTTGGTTGGCTTTGCTTTAAGCTGTGTCCCCAAAGTTTTTAATTCACTTTCAAGCTCCAGGTGGGTTTTGATTTCCTTCTTTTTTTTTGTGGCCACAAATTATATAATACAACCTCTCATGTATGCTTTCGCAGCTTCCCATACCATGTGTTACCATACCATTTCTTAACAGAGATGGATTCAGTCGCCCGGGCCTCTTTGTGGGGTCTCTGAATGGAGCGGAAATCGTAATAAATATAGGTGAATGGTCACTTGACGTGTTAGAGCCAATTACACAATTATCTGATCTATCCGATTTGGCACTGGAAGTCAGGAAATAATCAATTCTTGAAAATGACTGATGAGTGTGTAAGAAAAAAGTAAAGTCAATCTCTTTGTGGCCTCTGATTTTTTTGAGGAGCTCAGTTGTGTGTGAGATTTGTGTGTGAGAGTCATGCTATGCGGGGTCGAGGTGAAGTCTGAACAAATGAGTCTTGAGTCTTTTGCGGAAGATGGAGAGTGATTCCGCTGTCCTGACATTGGTCGGGAGTTTATTCCACCACTGAGATGCCAAAACAGAGAAGAGTCGCGATTTAACTGTGCAGGCTTTGTTTGCTCTCAATGATAGGGGTACCAGCCGGCCAGCTGATGTAGTAGAGCAAAGTGCTCTCGCTGGGGCATGTGATCTGACCAATGTTTGGAGGTAGATGGGTGCAGTTCTGTTGACGGCCTTGAAGCCAGCACCATCATCTTGAATCAGATGAGGGCTGCAACAGGAAGCCAGTAGAGGTCATGGAGGAGGGGGGTCACATGGGAGAATTTGGGTAGATTGTAAACGAGGCGCGCTGCAGTGTTGTGGATACGCTGCAATGGTTTAGTCGCAGAGGCTGGGAGTCCAGCCAAGAGGGAGCTACAGTTGTCCAGGCGGGAGATGACCAGTGCTTGGACCAGGAGTTGTGTTGTGTCTTTTGTAAGGAAAGACCAGATCCTGCGGATGTTGTAGGACGCAAATCTGCAGGATCTGGCCATAGCAGTGATGTTGGAGGCCAGGACAGTCCGTCGTCAAGAATTACGCCTAGGTTCCTCGCCGCAGACGTAGGTGATACCATGACATCCTCAACAGTGACCGACAGGTCCATACGAGGGCAGTCTTTCCCTGGGATGAAAAGGAGTTCAGTTTACTAAGGTTAAGTTTGAGGTGATACACAGCTGTCCAAGCGGAGATGTCTGCCAAACATTCCGAGATGCATGGGTGTTGGAAGAGGATGGGGGAAAAGAGATTGGGTGTTGTCTGCATAACAGTGGTAGGAACATCCATGTGATGTGATTGCAAAGCCTAGTGATCTAGTGTATAGTGAAAGGAGAAGCAGTCCTAATACTGAGCCTTGAGGGACACCAGTTTCCAGAAAGCAGGGTTTGGATAGGGAGCCGTTCCATGTGACCTGAAAGGTGCGATTTGTCAGGTATGATGTGAACCAGGCTAGAGCAGAGTCAGCAATGCCAAGTTCAGCCAGAGTGGAGAGGAGGGTTTGGTTGTCGACTGTGTCAAACGCAGAGGATAAGTTGAGGAGAATGAGGACTGACAAGTGGGAGGAGTCTCATGCGGCACCGAGCAACTCAGTCACCGTGACAAGGGCCGTCTCAGTGGAGTGAGCTGTCCTGAAGCTTGGCTGATTAGGGTCAAGGAGGTCATTTTCTGAAATATAGGAGGACATTTGGTTGTAGACTGCGCGTTCCAGGGTTTTAGAGAGGAATGAAAGAAGAGATACAGGTCTGTAGTTTCGGATGTCAGCTGAGACTAGGGTGGGTTTCTTTAGGAGTGGCTTTACTGTGGCTGTCTTGCAAGGAGCTGTAATAAGGCCTGAAGTGAGGGAGGAGTTGATCAGAGTGGAGAGGTATGGGAGGATGTCTTGAGAGATGTTTTGGAGAATGGGGTAGGGAATTGGGTCAAGGGAACAGGTGGTGGCACGGTTAGTCAACAGTGTGAGAACATCTTCAGAGGAGAGAGGGCTGAAGCAGGGAAGACCATCGGAGATGAGGGTTGGGGGAGGTGCTTTATGGATGGGCATAGGAGTAAATGAGGATCTGATGTCTTTTACTTTCTTGGTAAAGTAAGTTGCAAAGTCATCAGCAGTGAGGGAGGAAGGATGGGGAGTTGTAAGAGGTGTGAGGAGAAAAGAGAATAGCTTCCTGGGGTTGGAGGCAGAGGAGTTGAATTTTAATGGGTAGAAGGAAGATTTGGCTGCTGATACAGTTGAGGTGAAGTCAGAGAGGAGGTGGTGGTAGTGAGCAAGGTCATCAGGATGACCTGATTTTCTCCATTTTCTCGGGAGGGAGGTGAGGGGACAGAGAATGTCTAAAGAGGAGGAGAGGGAGGATAGCAGAGTCGAGGAGACTTCCTCAGTAGACATTAGAGCGAATTGATCTGTGGATGGAACAAGGAAAGAACAGTAGAGGAGACTGAGACAGCATGGAAATCAAAAGCAGATCTGGGTAGGTGGTCCAGGGGAAGGACCTTGTAAGACCACATGGGGGAGATAAGGAGGCCAGTTCCTCCTCCTCGACCTGTTTGTCTCGGGGAATGTGATAATGAATAGGCAGTTGAGATGGCAGCTGGAGTGGCAGTGTTTTCTGGGGTGATCTAGGTCTCGGTAAGGGCCTGGGGGTGGAGAGTCTGCAGGGAAGCATAGGCTGAAATGATGTCCGCCTTCTTGACAGCAGACTGGCAGTTCCATAGCCCCCCTAGTACTTCAAGTTCGGTACTAGTGGAGAATGTTGGATAGCAGAGATTGGCTGGGTTACAGCCTCGAGCAATGTGTCTCCAGGGAAATCTTTTCCGGTTTGATGTCCAGACAGTGAGTTACTTTGACTTCCTTGATAGACTCCTGTGCTAGATTTACCTCATGCAGGCTTAGCTCCACCCTGCAATCAAGCCTATTGGACACAGCTGTCTTGGCCAAAACTGCCTGTTAACACTCAGCTTCAACAGTTTCACAACAATTTACCCAAAAAGTATCTAGACAAAATGTATTATAAATATTTTATAAATTATTTTATTAAAAATATTTCAGCTAACTTTCCTCACAGAATGCCTAAATACTAGATCTACAATTTCCTCTTACTGTTAGTGTAATGCTGAAAATGCTCTAGTAAGCTTATTCCCACCCGCAGCCTTAAAAGATATCTACAAACTTTAATGATGATTGGACGAATGGATATTGAGCTATGACCAATTAATTATGTATGATGTAATAGGCCACACCCACTTGCACCAATCAATACGCCCCTTCAGTTATTGGTTATAACTCACCCCCAGTCCGTGAATCCAAAAAATGGTGAAATTTTGTCCAGCAGATTTTCAGATATATGATTGTGGCATTTGTGGTGCCACCTATGGGTCATGGTGAAAATGAGACCTATTCCCAATCCTAGTTTTAAAAAAATCTATTAAGTTTCATGATGATAGGACCAATGGTTATTGATTTATGTTGAATTTGCTGGAAACACCGCTTTTTGAGATGGCATTTTGATTGATAATGTCAAATGTTTTTTTGACCAGCCTTACTCATTTATAATAGAAATGTGTATCTGTGTTGCACAATGCTCCAAGTTTTGTGTTGTGTTAATTATAGCTCCACTTTGTGCCAGATTTGGCTCATAATATGTTGAGAAGCAAGGAACCATGGAAGCATGTTGTCAGGTGAAAGCAATAAAATTCAGCAGGATAAAGAGGAAAGGAAATCTTATTTTGGTCTGAATTCACACATACGGGAAAATAATATATTGATTGGCTGCATGCATGCATGCATGCACGCATTCAGCACGCACATGCACACACACACAAACACACATAAACAAATCCTTGTTTTCATTAATAATGTATATTATGGCATTTTGGTCCCTACAAAGGTGGAGGATCGGTTTTGGGACTAAACAAATGTAGAAAAAGTAGACCACACCCACATGCGCACACACACACGTGAATGCACATACACGCACACACACACACGCACTCACAAACAGACATATATAAACACACACAAAGACACACATACATACACACACACACACACTTAAAAAAAACAGACTGGCTGGTGCCTGTGTAGCCCCAGGGGTGTGTGCTGCTGCCTTAATGATGTGCTTAGATCCAGATCGAGGTCTACTCAGCCTCACACAGGGAGGAGGGATGAGCTGCAGCCACTGATCCAGGCCTTGCACCTCCTCCAAGACCTTCTAGTAAAACAACTATTCCTCTGCTCCTTTGTGTAGTTCTCTGTCTCATTTTTGTGGCAACTCTCTTTCTCTTCCTCCATTTACCTCTTTTACTCTTCTCTCATTCCTACTATTCTCCTCTCCTCTCAGACCATTTTAACAGGCCTGCCATTTTAACAGTTCAACTGAGACCTGCTCTGTCACTTCATTAACTTACAATGACACTGACAAACTCAGGTGTAGCAGTCACTGTTCTTTTTCCCTTTGTCTTGTGTGTGGAAGGTTGAGGTTTCTGTGGTTTCCAGTGAAACAGTTAATCCATGAGCATTGTATTAATGTGGAATCCAGTTCAACATTTTGCAAACTCATTAGTATTGCAACCAAATATATGTGTGTATACATATATACATATATATATATATATATATATATATATATATATATATATATATATATATATATATATATATATATATATATATATATATATATGTGTGTGTGTGTGTGTGTGTGTGTGTGTGTGTGGTGAGTGGTCTGAATTACGATATTTTCCCTTTGTCCCACTTTTGCTGTCAAAGGTCAGCTCTAATGGGCTTAACAGACTGTCTCAACCTAAAACATGCAGCCTGGATCAAAGCCCAATGAGGACCTGAATAGAAAACAAACCAGTAAACACACTGGTGTTTGACATAACACTGACATCTAATAGCTCCCTCTGTATTCCTAAAAAAGAAAGCATTGGGTGGATGGATATGATATTGTTAACAAAAAATAGTTCCACCACATGACTCCACCTAAACCCGAACTTGTTGTTGACATTTTTGTATGTACACACACTCAACAACATTTGTGTTACAGATATAAAACTGTATAAAATCAAAACAGAAGTGAAATAGTGAACTCACAAAGAAAAATGGAAGGAAAAAAACAAAAACATTGTCTCACACCGTCCATAGTTTGCCCAGACGGTTCTTGTTCCCAAGTTGTCAAATACCAACATTTTGTCACACACCTTTGTGTATGATGCATAAGGTACCCTTAAGGCCCTGAAACACCAGGCCGAAGGTTGGCCAAGTGGCTGCTGTCCTAGTTTTTGCAGTCTGTCCTGTACCATTGGTACAAGATGGCCCTTGTCTCTTCAATTTTCAGCTTATTAAGCGTTATAAACTGGCAGCGGAGCCTGTCTATGAGCGAAATCACGCTGATTGGCTGTTCAGCTAATTTAATCAGTGTTGTGAAGAGCCTGTTGCTGTAGTATCTATGAGTTAACAAACAAAAGACTAGGGGCTGACAATGCAAGTGCACTTTACAACTTTTTATATGAAATATTCTTGATTAAAAGTGACTAAATTTGCGACATTTGAAAATGCCAGGCAAACACAAATATATCATAATCATGTTTGTATATACATAGGTTCCCAATTGTCCTTTTGGAAAGACGAAGACACTACCACCACCTGTTGGTATGGAGAGTTATTTCCTCTGGCACAGGTGTAGACCATACAAACTGGCTGTCCGTCTGCTGTAGTATTTGCAGTGTGTTCAAGTGCAGCCTTTTGGTGGAGACACAGGTGATGTAAGATGACGCAACAGTCAGCTTTTGTTGCTGCTAGTTCTTTGATGTTGGATTGGTGTGGTAGGCTTTGTTCAGTGGGGTCTTTGTAGGGTGGTATAGCCCTAAGATTTAAAGTAAACTTGAGGAATTTTCTCAATATGTATTTTTTGTTTGTACACAAATCCAGGGAAGTACTGGAAGTACACAAATCACCATGACTGCGGTGGCATCTCCCTACAATATCCATATGTTTGAAAGCAAGCTGTCCTAAGAAGTGAACATTTTCTACTTTTACCTTTTCTCTCTATTTAACTTCCCCTTGGACAAAGATGAAATCATGAAGAATATTTGTCAGCTGTTCCAACAGTAGTGAAAAAATGTTCAGATCCTAAAGCCATTTTTCACACCATTGTCAATTTGAGAATGGTCAGACAGTAACTCTCTTTAGTTTTTTAGCCCAAGGCAATTCCCTGGGCTGCACATCATCTCTTCAGTAAGAGGTAAAATCAGTTTGAATGAAGGGGACCAATAAGGTGCACAGAGAATGGAATCTTTGAGAAGTACCGACACTAACTACACTGTACCAAACCAGAGCTTGAAGCCATCAGTCATCTGTTCACTTTTCACTTTCTGAAGCGGTCTCTGACTTCACATGGTTTTGCCAAGCCATTTTTTTCAAGAGTGTGTGAACTCAGGGATTTCTAGCTCATAAATTTATCTGGGTGTGACAGGCCTGAGTGGCATGCAGTCAAGAGCTTCCGACCAGCTCCAGGAAGCTGAGTAAACACACTCAACCAGGAGTCATGATAGTTTCTAACCTTTGACCCGACCTGGAAAGTACGTTCCAAAACATAGCCGCTTATGCCTTTTTGTCCCTATGACAGACATTCCCATAGTGATGACCTGAAACCAACAAGAGCTCATTAATAGTCATTTCAGGGGTTTTCAGGATGTAAAGATCAGTTTATAACCATTTTTATTTTCTTTTACCCGTGTTGTGGACAATTTAGAAATCCCTAACATTAAACGTTTTGAAACTTTTTCAGGCTGATTCCTTGATAGGAACATTAGTGGATCCAAACACAGATAACAAAAGGCAGACAGCACAAATTCAGGGATTTAAGAAAGAGGTGAAGATACAAAAGCTTACTGGCAAGTCAATGCACAGGATAGGAGGAATGGTGCAGGGAAAGGTGCAGACAGGCAAGTAAAGATCCAGGTACAAGTTTTAGGGTTCAAATAGCGAATATAGGGATCCTGATTTGGGGTACAGATTAAAGGATACAGCATTCAGATTTCAGAGGGAAGAGCGGAACGTGGACAGCCTGAGAGCTGGACAAGGGGTGGAAGAGGAGATCTCAGGCTGATGTTCTAGATCTGCTCTAGGGTCCCCTTCTCAGGACTGTCATTTTAACATGGTAGAGAGGGTCTGCATACCCCCATGTACCTGGGAGCTCTGATGTCAGCAAGCAACAGCCCCTGGTATAGCAACCTGTAAGAGATCAGATTAAGAGTGATTCAAGAATGGCATCTTTGGTAAAAAAAAAAAAACAACAAAAAAAAAACAGCTTCCTCTCCCAAATTATAGAGACTGGGGCCTCCTTCTGGAACCAGGCCTCAGTGGTGAGCTCACATGATTAATATAGACCTCCAAACCCTCAACTGTCCAACTACCTGTGTGCATGTGAGTATGTGATAGAATATCATGACAAGTCGGTAATAGTAGAAGCAGCATGTCGACATTCAACAGCATAAACCATGTCAGAGTTTAAAATATACCAGACTACCTTCTGTCCCATCACTCTCTCCAGCACAAATCTACACTCAAAAAAAATATTTGTTAAATTTACTTAATCCAGTTGTGTCAACAATTTCCAGCAAACTGTGTGAGATGTAATTTAATTATATTATTAAGATTGCAATAACTGGTTTATGTGCAACCAACATGCCTGTATTGGGCAATTCCAACATTATCTGGTCAACTTAGATTTAATTAACAGGTCAGTGTCCAGCTAACCAAATTCACGAACATAAATTCAACAAAATGTTGTTGCTTTTGCTTTACTTAACTGAGTTGATTAATGCAAACATAAAGATGTTTAATTAAACTGACTTAACTCATCTATGTAAATGTAACTGAACTGTTGGACCTCCATTTTTCAACTGTATTTAGTAAGACCAACTAAACCATCCAAAGAAGTTCCTACTTAACTGACTTAAATAAGTGTCAGCTATTATTTTCATTATTAACTAAATCGTAAATTCAAATCACATCACTTTGGTTCTGTGAAAAAGTTCCATTTATGGCAGATGAAACACAATATAACACTACAACCAACCTGGTCAGCTGCCTGAGTTTAAAATGCTCGAGAAAAAACAGATTTGTATCACCTCAGTCATTGTTCTTCACAATGTTTTATTATGAACACAAAAACAGTAAATAAACAGAAAATGGGGTTCAATTCACTCTTACACAGTGAGCCACCTCAGCTGGCTACCTCTAGCCTTCAGAGCAGGGCCATCAGAACTTCTAGGTGGGTTCGGGGGAATGCTCCCCCGGATATTTTTTAAATTCCATTATTTAAATCTGGCCATTTTCAGAATCTTAAGGAGCAAAAACAACTACATCATGACTTTTGCATAGGTTTATTTGTTTTGTTTCTTATCAGAGAACATCACCCTCATCCTAAATGATTTGCAAATGGTCCATTTTAAGATGGTGCAGGTCTCCCTCCCTCCCTATTTAAAATAGACACCCAAGCCCTAGGCTGTGTTGTGAACACTATTATGTTGATGATAGTACCTAATCTGTTCACTCTTGTTAAGGAAAGACAGCTTTTAAACACATTTCTATTATAATCTTACACAATACTTCAATTAACATGCTTTAAACATTAGACTTTTAAAACGTATACAGTTCTGGCATGGTCTATTCCTTTTATAGTAGGCTACCTGTTTTTTTAAGAAATCTTAAACTATTAGGTAGAACACCTTGAGGGTGACGTGGAGCTTTTGAAATTTTGAGGTAAAAATGGGGCATTCTGAGGCCATTATGGTGAGTCATGAAGTAAGGGCAAGTAAGTCAAAATGGGCAAGTTATCACAGAAAATTATTCAGGCTATTATCTTTATTTTTGAAAATTAACCGGATGTTTTTTTTTGTTACTGCGCACAACTTCCTGTCCCGCACGATCTGCTCTGTGCCGAATTGCTGCGTTGTGCTCCGGCGTCTGGCAAAAATACCGGGGTTAAGTATCTGCTGCGGAGGCTGCGGATCGCAAAATAAATGTTGATTCAACTGGTGGAAATTGAGTTAAATAAAATTAAACTTTGATTCGATGTTTCCTTGCTATCTGAGTAGTACACTGGGTTGCAATAAAAATATTTCCACATGAAAATGCATTTTTTTCTCACAGTCATCTACCAGTTAAACGTGTTATGTGGTGAAAACTGCTCTCCACCTACATTATTAGCTTGATGTGCTCATCTTTCAGTGACTGGTGTGACTACTGACTCACTAACGGTAACTGTAACAACATCAACGTCCGACTTGTGTGTGATAGTTATCATAGTGACAGTGCATGTTGATGACTCGCAGCAAGTATCAACAACATACTGCGGGGTTGAGCTCCTGTTTTATTAAACAGTCGCGCTACTCTTGGCACTTCAAGTTAAGTATACAGTCAGATTCACATGTAATTCATTTTGAGTTTATACACCACAATTTAAGCTAAAAAAAAAACAAAACACAGAGGACACGACCTCGGTGTCCTCATTGGTAGTTACGGCCTTGCTTCAGAGTATAGCTGCTGATTTCCTATATTTTTCAGATTGTCAACAAATGCTATAAAAAGACAAACCAACAACTATGAGACTCTAATGGCACAAAGGAGTAAGACATACAGTAGGGAATACCTGTTACTACATTCATTGTTGCATTTGGTCTTTTCATGAGATTTGATTACAATAAGAAAAATATGGACAATCACCAGCCTTATCTTTCAACTCTGTAACACTTCATATTAATTTCTCAACTCAATTTTAAAAGCTACCTATAATAGGTTTAGGGATTTAACCCTTTATAACGGAGAGCTGGCCCAGTACCTCCTGGACAGGGGCAAAACTCGGGATCTAACAATCTCTAGATTGCTTTTATATCCCAGTTTCTAAATTAAAATGCTCTTCTTATTAATTCAATCTAAGAATACTTGAATTGAATAAGCAGCAATTATTCCACTTTTTTTCAAAAAAATATATAAAATTTCTGTCGACCATTGTGAAAAATGAACTTCACAGAAAACTATAAAATAAGACCTTTGATAACTCGTAGTTTTAGTTTTTAAGATCTAATCTTGGAACTTTTAAATGGAAAAAAAAATTCTGCAATGAAGATAAGCAGAAGACCCATCTACATAAAAACAATAAAACAATAAAACAATGTTATGCCATGTAGGAAATACTTAAAAATAAAAATAAAATCCCCTTTTCCTCTCTGCCACTTCAGCAGTGTAAAAAGAAAACATCCTACAGTGTACAAAGTTTTGTGCATTGCCAATACAGTATAATTAAGGGAGCACTGCATGTTCAAAACATGGCTACTTGTTTAAATAAACATCATGCCAAAATAATCACAAACCGCAACTCAAATTTTGCATGTTAATTTGGTGCCATGACTCCTGCTCCGTGCTCTCACTATCACTGTTTGTCACTTATATGTATATGTATACTTACATGTTATTGCCCTCTCGCCCTGTCCACTCATTCACACCCATCTCTGTCACTCCTTCCATTCCAAGTGTTGGTCTCCCATCAACCTTTGTAATTGTCACTTTGATTTTCTCTCCCCTTTGAGAACTGTTTAAAGTCTGTTAAAACATATTCAGACAGTTGAAACTAAGACCATTCCACTCCTTATTACATCAGTTCAATGTGTAGATCCAAAAAGATTTCTTTTGTTGGCTGATTTGAAAACCCCTGCTCCAAGCTTTTCTCTGTGCCATTTCACAGCGTTCTCCAAAAATGTCTGCTTCACACTCCACTTGCCATGTTTTGTCTAAATCGTTCCTTCAAACAGTTTGTTTTTTAGCACTTGAGCCTTTGTTGAGAGGTGGCTGCCATCCAGTTCAATCACAAGCTTTTGTAGAACCTCAAATATGTCCTTAAGGTTTGTCGGGTAGCTCAAATCCAGGGTGTACATGAGGCCAAATAAAATGGCGAGTGCATTTGCAATGTTACCGTGAAGCACTTCCACACCTTCGATGATTATTCCAACATCTTCCAGGTCATCTGTAGGTTCTGCAGCTTCCTTCTTTATGGCAAAGATCCCCAGGACATTCTGTTCCATAGCCTCCTGGTTGTCCTCAACATCCTCAGAAAAGAGCAAATAAAACTTTAGCCAAAACAGACACACGAGAAAACATTTTGTCTTTTGCTAGAGTAAGTGATATCTATCCAATCTCTAGATTACCATCCCTCCAGCCTACATCTGGTGTAGCATTTCTAGTTTTGACAATAGCTGCTGTCTTGGCATCTGTTGTCAAACATGCACATGAAAAATCTTTACTAAGTTTAATTTGATAAACTAAACAAGAGCATTCATAAATTGGAGGCTGCTGATAGCGTAAGTGAAAACGGAATTTTACTATGCAAGCATGGCCGTTATCTTTCTGACTGCACTGAGAGTACCATGGCTCTGTTAAAGGATATGTCTGACAATTTTCTATATTTTTCAATCTCATTTTTGCATCCAAACCAACAAGGGACTGATTTTCTAACAAGTATTGTGTGTGCATCCAAAGCCTGATATGTTATTCTTTTGTGCTGTAGACCACCAAAACCTAAAAACAAGCCAATGAGACACTCCTGCACTGGTTGACATGTTTCTCCATTGCAAAATTTGATCACATTAATTTGTTTACAAACAGCACTCACATTTTCAGTCTCTGGAGGACAATTCTGTGGACAGAAGAGGCCAAAATACTTACAAAGTACTCCCTTATGAGGTTTTCAACACTAAAGATCCATCACTGCACAAAAATATGTCAGGCTCCTAATTTGTGTTTGTGGAAACCAAGCATATTGATAATCTAAGCAACATATTTACAGTACATACATGTTTTCACATCCATGAAAAAGAGTGGCAATAACTGCAATCCAAAAAACAAACCTGCTACCTACTGGGTGCACTGTATCCTTGGATTGGCTATTGATATTAAGAGTAAATTGGGAGTCCTATCAGAATCAGCAAACAGTTATTAAGATGACTCAAATGATCATATAAACATTCATTCAGAGACAAACTGATCAGGAAATATCGTGAGGTCAATTACATTGCTAAAACAGTTTGTCCAAACTCCTTACCACAGAAAGGTTTACAGTACATATCTAGTCTTTATAGTAGGAAATAATTATTTTTTTCACTATTTCATCTAGAAATTAATATGCACTTAGTATAAGAATAAATGCACAATTTGTGTATATATTGTGTCCTAAGGTTCACCAAGAGTAAGAGTAAGAGTACTTTTAAGAAGCTATGTTAATATCTGTCTAAATATAAATCTTCAATAATCTTAATATTTCATTGCATGCAAAAGTAATACAACTGCACACTAACAGTAAATAAAATGAATTGAACTAACAAAAATATCCTTGATGAACAAATACACACCCTGTCCAAGTCTGCCATGATATTCCTTATTTTTCGGCCAGCGGCTCCTCCTTTCCTTTGTAAAATCATCAGCTGGGAGGAGTGGTGATCTAGCTGCTGCATGAACTTGGATCTCAGTGGGACAGTTGTGAGTGCGAGCAAACTCTGCTTCCACCTACAAACATTTAACAATGACAATATAACAATCAGCATATGTTTTGTGGTTCACAAACCAACACAATATGGGTTAATAAAAACAAGAATGGAATTATCCAACCAATGGTATTTTTAACTTCCTGATTAATTTTAGGTAAACATTATATTAGACTGGTACTTAAATAGCTAGTGTGGGTCATTCTCAACTATAAACCCCTGCTGAATGACATGTCCTTGGTGAGGATAGTCTTTATGAATATTGTTTTGCCCAAGTTTTCATTTTCATTGAAACCGAGGTAATTTCCTGGTATGATTCTGTGGCCCAGTACCAAAGACCACCATATCCAGACTTTACCAGAAAAACATTGTGGAAAATTTGCCCAAACTGCATTACATGGAGAAAGATATGTCAGCTTGCAAGAGAATGTGTTGATAGTTCCAATTTTCAATTTTGGGTGAACATATGTTCAAAATGTTATCTCCTAATAGCATAAATACTGATTTAGTTATCAACACAATGTATAATGACTGACCTCACGCTCAGAAAAGAGAGCTGACGACCTTCTCTTGAAATCTGCATAGGCTACCTCACAAATTCAAGACAGGCTCAGAAACATGAATAAGGCTATTCATATTATTATTATTGGACAGGCTGCATGAGATGCCTGTGCACCATAACCAATGCCTTAGTGTCTGGGTCTCAGTACTCCGCCAAACCCTTTTGCTGATCTCGTCATCGTTTGAGACTGAATTTGCGTTCTAATCAGTTTAAATTAATTTACTTTAACTAACATAGGTGTGATTGGAGAAGGACAAAAAAGCAGGAAAATATACCTCGCACCTACCATGATGCGGCGACAGCATCATGGTAGGTGCTTATTGAGTTTTGTAAGTGTCGGGAAATTGCATTGCGCCTGCAACCGCCAAATGTTTTAGCGAACTGCTCAAACCTTTCTGCAGAAAGGTTTTTTTTTCCATGAAGAATCATTTTCTAAATCGTCATGTGTCAGTGAAATACCAGCGGAATAACAGCGACATACCACACCAAGGATCAGTACCGCTGAGCAGCAATTGACATACCTTCGGCCACTTTTTGATCTCTGCACTACTGATCAATTGAAGCCGCTAACCAGGCCACTTAGCTTGCTTGTGTTTTGCAGTAGCTAGCGTGTTTGCGCATGCATGGTGACCAGTGACCCGTAACACGTGACGCGTACAAGAAGAGATCTCAGACTGACCATCCTGTACGTCAATCAGGTGGCAGAAATTCGACTTGCCCCCATCCCTAATCTTTTTTTTTCTCTTTAGATCTGCGTTGATCTCATTCATAGTTTTTTCAGAGCCGAGTTGATGGAAATCCATCATAGCGACGGAAAACTTTAATCCATGCATAACTCAGCACTGTTTTATTGTAACAAATCAAGCGGCTTTTGTGGCATTAACAAGTTTTCAGTTTGAGTTAAACCTGCTAAAGTGGTCTAGGTTTAACCCTTTATCAGGCACTCATTGAAATAAAAACATTTTCTAAAAGGTCCATAGCCTATATGTAAAGTATAAACACATATAAACTTAAAGGAACACATTTTTTAAACTTGTTTTGTGAAACATAAATAACATATATATACAAAAATAAAAGATATGTATTGCATTTTATGTATATAAATATATATAACATAAATAACAAATATAATATGTATCAAAGTCCACTCCAGTCCAGTATGGTAATTTATGCCGCATAGCAATGCAATTTTGGATGTCCGTGGAAGTTACCATATATGGTTCCTTGCCTGATAAAGGGTTAAAAAGCTAACACAGATATATTAATTAAAACGGGTATAGGTGCATTTATTAAATTCAACAACACACAAAGTTCCTTTTTTGAGTGTATGCACAATCACACTCCTCTTGTTCCCAGTCTCCACCTCTGGCAGCCTGCTCTTGTCCAGTCATTGTCATCCTCCCTCTCAAGGACAGCACAGCAAAACACTAGGTGCCAAGACTGTGTTCCTATTAAGCACACACTGTGTGTGTAGGAGGGGTTGTACTTTTAACAACCATTAATTGACCAAACTTTTGTTTGACATGCTCGGCAAACATGGCCACATCAATCTAGTGCCAATTACAAATGACTCCATGCTGAACAGGCCCTAAGTCACCGTGACAACCTGGATGATTGATCACCAACAGCAATGATTCTCTAACCTGATCAGGCAAATTACCGTGGCGACCGCCAGGGCCATCTGAGTCCCGCACCACAAAATTAAATCCACTGAGCTCATCACCTCAAGTCAGTGACAGTCTTTCAAAGACACACACGCACACACACACACACATACACACTTCTCTTTCTCTCTCATGTCAACACACAGACACAAATGAGACTCATCCACACACTAATACACTTTCCATCTCAAACACACACACACACACACACACACACACACACACACACAAGCAGCTTCATTTCCCTCTCCCCACCCCATACATAAAGACAGAGAGAAAGAGAGACCTGGGCCTCTTGGGGCCCCAAGCACCAGGTGATAGAAATGGTAGGGGGACATGAAGACTTATTAATGTACTCAAGACTTAATGAACCTCCATTCAGAGAAAAGGCGAAGTAGGAGGTTGAAGAGAGGGAGGAGGAGCCGGGTGTTTACTTTATTACTTTATAGCAGATTAATGGGGATAATCATTTAAGTGATGGAGATGGATTACCCTCTCAAAGCTGGCCTCAGCAACACACAGCCACCCACATACAGCCAGAACACACACACACAGCGCACGCACGCACGCACGCACGCACACACACACACACACACACACACACACACACACACACACACACACACCTTTTCCTTCCAGTGACATCAGATTGGGTCCAGCCATTGTTGTCCACTTCTGATATGATGCAGTTTGATTTATTTTGTATTTATTGGAAAATTGATTTGTATTCGCTAGTAAGTTTTTGTTGTTTTCAAGCATTGCAGCTGAGTTACTACGAATCCTCTTGATTCAGAGGGTTTAGGTTAATCAAGGCATCACTGCACTGCACCGCTCCAGTATCCCCAAAAATTGCATTCACAATACATGTTTATTCACCCCACAATTTACACTCAGTACCAGTGCATGTAGGAAGTAGTATGTCCTTTATGTACTGAAAGTAGTGTCACAAGGGTGAGCCTTGGTCAAAGTTGTTGCAAAGTTAGTTCTAACCTCTTCACCAACAAATAAACTGTACATGCTTTACTGCTATGTACACAGCTACAATGTTAATGCTGACTTCATACTCACTGACACTCGCTAATGTCAAACAACCTATGCACTGATTTATTCCTTTGCTATTTGTATAATAAATTTTAGTTTAAAAGACAATATCTTAATTAAAAAAGAAAAACTTTGATGTTTCGGATTTTAGATTTCGGATTTCGGAGGCCATCGGTTTTGCAGTGTACTGGCGGAAACCCTGACATCTGACTGTAATGCAGGTCACTGCACTTTGGGCCCTGTTAAAGACCTGCAATTAATGTTTGCATTTCAGGAGGTACTGGACCTCCGTTATAAAGGATTAGGTCTCTAAACTTCCAAGGTGTTGCTTTAATATTGATATAACTAGGGACTGCTTACGCTGGTAGCAAGAAGTCTTGCCTAGCTTCTCACTGCCTACTTCCAAACGTCTATCCTGTGTCCTGCCATGAGTCAGATACAGTCACCAGCCACACCCGTTAACTGCAGCTCCCCTCTCAATGATCTGAGCACTTGGTATGGTGCTAGGATGAGTTTTAAGGGCTTTTTGTAAACCCTAGGGGCTGTTTAAATTTAGTTGGCTAGAGTAACATTTAGGATTCATTAAGATATTTTGCACACTTACCACCTTATTTTTAATTCCATCAAAGAATCATAAAATCAGTGTCCACAACTTCTATTTTAACTACAATTGAAGGTTTATTACAAAGTTTTAGTATGGGCAAAGCATACAGCTCAATCTTATCCCAATTAAAATCAATCATTATCAAAAATACCTATTGATAAAGATCACATTTCAGTATTTAATAAAGATTAGTCTAAAAGAGCTGAGGCTGGTTAAAATACTTAGATGTAGTAAAGATTGAGAGGGTCAGGCCATGGCCAAAATGCCTTTCCCTTCCTGCTGAAAGTCTAAGTCCTTGCAGTAACTCACAATGACTTTCGAGGTCCCCAAATTTCTTCAGAGTAAAAACATCATGCCAGCAGAGTGAACAAAAGAACTCCAATGTCAAAAATTATAATCTACAGTTGGTTGGTAAAAATGGTTAGTCCTCCCTTTGCTCTGTTATACTTGGATCCAACTGCGAACCTCTTTAAGTCCATTCTGCTTGATAGGCTACTCACATAGTCCTTCTTGTGGGTTAATCCAGGGTAAAAGAGCGAGAGAGAGATTATTAAAACAATACACTAATAGCAGAGGTCTTATATATTTCTTAACCACTTGTTAGAACTAGATATAATGTCCTTTTACTTGCCAATGGTGTATGGCCAGTGTGTAGAGATCTCAACTCTTTGACACCCCCTTCTTGAGCTTGGCACTGCTGGGGAGGTCCTTTTTTTTAGCACAATCAAATTTATTCAGAGCTCTACCCGCCCAGAGTCCTGAGGTTGTTCTTCATATGGCGACCACCCTTTAGACAGTGACCAATCTGATGTAGGGTGGCAGATGCTGTTTTCTGTTTGCCATTTTTGGTTCCTGATCTTATTCTAGCTAGGAATCGACTTAAGCTGCTCCACTCCCTGGATTCTCTTCTTCAGTGACAGGCCATCTACTCTTTGTCCTTTGCACCCTGTGTTCTATCGACCACATACTTCACAGTCTTTGAGGACACAGCAAATTTGGCCTCCTGGAACCCAGAGTTGCTGCTTTTCCAATTTCTTCCGTGTGGGTTGGGTGCTTGCATGGCCTAACAGTGCACAGCCTGCACAACTCCCTGCATGGACGCTTTTCGGACCACCCTTCCCTTGGGTGTCTTGTCCCACTTCTCCATCCTGATGGAGATGATTTCTCTCTTCTGCATGAAGCGATCCCTTGGTGTGGTATTCCTTGCGAGGGAGACTTTGCTTACTTCCTTATAAGGCCGTGCAGCCACTTCTGGCAACACAATGACGTAATTGTCAGATCTGGACTTGAAATGACGACTCAGATGCAGAGCAGATACAATTGAGACAGGCTTTATTTTACTCCTGAATTCTAGAACCTCTTTGACAAAGTGATCAAGAAAAATCTGGCTTTGAAAATTACCTATTTCCCTAGAGAAAAAGAAACAGATAATCACTTCTCAGGAGGCAAAAGTAAAACCGGCTATAAACGAAACAGCACTAATAAAGCCGGCACACACCGGCTAAAACGTTGGACGTCTGAAGCGTTTGAGAGAGTCGGACAAGTTCGGGAGCTACTCTGTTCAGTGTGTTCAGCTGTGTCAGAGATGCGCGGAAGCACTCGAACGGTGTCTGATACGACTGAACATGCGAAGTCGGCCGTCTGAGGTTGGATGCCGTCGGATACTCTGATTGGTTGTTAGCTAGCTGTTCAGTGACCATTCTGATTGGCGGTGTGCCAGCGAATCAGTGCGGCGTGTGGGAGGGGCGGCGGAAGTGACGATGATAAACAAACCACATAAACAGAGACGGCACAGAGTTACAAACAACACATCGGCATTCGTTATTTTGTGGATAAACCAACGTATTTTTGGAAGCCATGGCTGTGTGGACCGAGGACTTTGAGGAGGAGCTGATTGCACTGGTGGAAGAGAGACCACCGTAATACAACATCACGCAAGTGTGCAAAAATTCACAGTGAGTGGAACAAAGCATCACTGACTGTAATCCAAAGTTTTGTTGAAATCAGTATGTAATGATGTCCTTGTATGTTGATAAGGATGTTTATACTGTTAATCAACAAATCTGCTGATTAGGATCTATATTGCATGTTCAAAATAGGACCAAGCTATTTTGTTATTTGTTAAGGACCCACAGGGCATGGCCATGGGGACAGTTGATCAGTATGCAACAGTATGCCCTGTGTTCCCACAGTAAACCCACAGTTTTTCCCAGTAAGCCCACAGTAAACCCACAGCAAGCCGACAGTGTGGATAGCCCACTGTGGGCCACAATACCAGCGTGAAATGCGGAGTGTGTGTGGAGCCCACTCTATGGGGCAGAGATGGGACCCCAGTGGGCTGCCTGCACTCAGCTCAACTAATATACTGTTGGACTTCGTGATGGCCACATCAGCAGATTTGGTTTACTACTTAATTTCTTGGCATTACCACTCAAACACATACACATTTAGATAAATAACTGGACACCTTGGCTTTGTGTCATGTAACATATTCAGTTTTATTAGCATTTCTTGGCAGCAGGTATCTATTTGTAGTGCACACACTACGTTAACTTTCTTGTCAATTTTGCTATATTTTCTTTAACTTCAGTTCTTCAATTTGTTCACTTTTCTTTGAGTTACCATTTGTGTGGGAGGTCGTTGCTGAAGCCATTGTTGCTTACTTGAATAACTATTTTTATAATTTTCTTTCATTATTTTCCCTTAGTGGATGTTTGATAGTGCTACTGACAAGTGTTCTGTTTGTTAGTACCTGTTAAGATATTTATGTCCTTGTTTACCCCCTTATATCTCTAAATGGCTTGATCAGCAGCTATATATGTTCCCCCATGTCTCAGTTCATAAAGGTCAGTTTGTGCTGTTATTGTTCTCTGTAGTTAGTGCTTAAGTTCAGTTCTGTTATATTGGCCTCTTATTTATATTTTTGCCTTGGCCCCCTAACCCCAGCCTATGAATAATGCAACTTGGAGGACAGAATGGAAGAGGAAATTGTTTGGAGTTTAAGGAGCCTCAGAGTGGACAAGCGGAGCAAGAGGATAGTACAGATAGACAAGACAAGACATCAGGGAGCCAACACTGATAGACCTGGCTGGCATTCTTGGTGCCTACAGGGGCCTGCAGGAGGCCCACCCATGATGCTCGACTGAGAAAGAAGTCTGCACCCCAGGAACAGTGCTTTAAAGCCCTACATCATCAGTTTCAACTGCTGGAGCTGGAGGTTCAGGCTCGAGCATCTACAGCCCCAGAGCTCACTTCACAGGGCCAGACACCCTTGGTTTGGAAACTTTGACTCAGAGGAACCTAGTCAAAAGGGCAACCATGGAGTTACAACGCCTGGAAGACTGCAAAAGACACCCACAGGCAGACCTCCCAACTACACCAGAGGGCAACGGCAGGTATGGGTAAGGCTCCCATGTGGGAGAATCAGTCATCCAGCAAACCATCAAAACAGTCCAGCAAAGTGCCCATTTGTTGCCTGTGTGGGCACAAACAATGTGCCCAAAAAACCCTTCTTAGTTTGCTCAAATGAGTGTTGTGCCTTGTCAAAATGACCTTAAGTCCAAAAGTGATAAACTGATGAGGATAACAACTATGAAAATTAATGGGAAAGCTCCGACGGCCTTAATTGACTCTGGCAGTGATCAGACCCTAGGGTCAAGCAGGCACACAGGCAGTTTGTACAATCTAATGTTATCCGCACCCATGAAACCATCCCAATCTGCTGTGCATGGAGATGAGAAGCTTTACCCCACTGCTGACGTTTACATTGAAGTACAAGGCCACACCACGTTGGGGAAATTTCACATGGTGGTAAAGCCATCAGATAAGTTGTTCCAGATTTGCCACTTGGTTTTTACTGTGCCTTTAAACACAATTCAGATGTGGCGAGATGATCCAGCTTAGTTACTGTCTTGCAGAATGCTAAAAAGAGAGATGTACAGAGTGAGTGTGTAGATAGTTCCAGAGAAGAGGCAAAGGGTATTCTCTACCATCAGCATGGACCAACTAAGCAGCTAGAGGTTCCAAAAGCATCCCTATACACAGTACTTGTCTTGGGCCATTCTGTACCATGGGCTGGCCACCTAAGGAAACAGAGGACACTGCCTTGCATTAGACATCAAATGTACTGTCCTGGTTTGTGGGCAGATGTTGCTTAATTTTGTAGGACTTGCCCTCATTGTCAGAAGACACAAGGTAAAGGACCTTCTCAAGCTCTGCTCCAGCCTCTGCCCATTGTTAATATTCCATTTGAGTGTCTTGGTATGGATGCTGTTGGCCCAGTTTAAAGAAGCAAAGTTGGAAACCGCTACATGCAGGTGATCACAGACTATGCTACAACACCCAGAAGTGTTCCCTCTAAAATCTGTTAAAGCAAAGACTGTAGCGTTCTCCTTGGTGCAGTTCTTCTCCTGAGTTGGTTTTCCATGTGAGATTTTAACTGACTAGGGCACTAACTTTATGTCGACACTTCTGAAACAGGCTACCAACTGCTTGGCATCAAGAGTGTGAGAACCACCCCTTACAATCCACAGAGAGACAGACTGACAGAGTGGTCCAAGCAGACCCTTAAGTAGATGATCCATAAATTTGTCAGTGACACTGGTTCTGATTGAGATCAATGGCTACCCTACCTTCTCTTTGCTTATAGAGAAGTGCTCCAGGCCTCTACTGGGATTTCTCCATTTGAATTGTTGTGTGGTCATGAGGTGAAAAGACCTCTGTGTAACCAATTTAGTGATGATAAAGTGAATTACTATTATTATTATTATAATAATAACTTAGCCTAGTAATAAGGCAACAGCTAGGATCAGAAGAACCCAGATTTGTTGGGAGCCACGTAGATAAGCAGCAATAATGATTCAGATACAGGAATAACTGTTGAGTAGCCACTCTTATATTTTTACAGTGAATAAAGAAAAATGGCCAATTTATACAAAAATATACATGAATGACCCAAGTTATGAGAAACAAACCTAGTAAACCTCCTCAAGAAGTAGGCGGAAGCACTTGAGAGGAAGGAGGTTCTGCTCATCAGAGCTGTGGAGGAGGAAATGGCTGTGGATGACCAATACCTGCCCTCACCAGCCTCCATGGAACCTGATCTGAGCCATTTGTCAGTTGACAAACAAAATCAGGTGAAAGCTTTATGTAATCATCAATATTCCGAGAGTATCCAGGCCAAACAAACGGCAATATACGATTTTGTATTGCTTTCAGGTACTTAAACGCTACAACACATATTGGTGACATGATTGACCACCTGGGCAAATCAACCTTTGTCCAGGCTACTGGCAAGTGTCTCTTTCCAAGTTGTTTTTCAGTCTTAAAATTTCAGGCACAGAGTCACAGAACAGCGCTGGAAGTGGCTGGTAAATAAAACACAGACAGTGAGATATAGGCTTTTTACTGCCCAGCTAGGTTAACGAAACAGACAAACAGACTGGAGAGAGACTGACTACAAGCTAGCACATCAACTTAACATGTACAGAAGGGGGCAGGTCCGTAGACTGAGAGTGACAGGCGCTTCACTGAAGCAAGGACGCAAATCTTTACAGATCTTCAAATCTTTTACGGCAGGTAAAAAACATGTCTGGAGCAATATGAGATGATGGTGCAGCAAATTATGCTGTCTCGTTAACTTATGGGAAACAGTGCTATGTGATACATAAATTTAACATAAATGATACAAGATTGATTTAAATATGGATCAATATAAATGTATTCTCCTTGATGTGAAGAAGAAATACACAATTTTTATAACAGTATAAAATGTAAAAAATAAAACAGTGTTTTAGCCACAATTGTGTTTTATTAAAGACATTTTTCATCAGATGTACATAGATATGGGTATTTCTGGGCTATTTCTCTTACATTTAGCATTATGTCTAATTTCTGTTTGTTTTCATGGTTTGGCTTGTGTGACTACTTTTCAGGACAGGCAGAAGACAGTTATTTTAGCCAAATCTGTGTTCACACTATGGCCTGGGCGACATCAACAATACAACATCAGTGTATCATCAATAGACAATTAATACAATCTGATAGTTTAATATAATATTGATAGTATCATTCATGATTTCATCAAAAAACAACAAAGACAGAAAGAATGAAAGAATACATAAAAAATATTATAAAATTCATACTGTTTAATGTAATATGGCAAGTTTTTCTTCGCTTGAATTGAGGGTCTAAGAACAGAGGATGTTGTTTACTGTACAGATTTTAAAGTCCACTGAGGCAATGTGACTGTGATTTTGGGCTATAAAAAAAACTATATTTTGATTTATTTCATTAAAAATCTTTCATCCTACTGTTAACGCAGGTCTACATTATTGCATTACACTACATTTAGACTACCAACAACGTAAACAGATGAGCATTCTCTATGTCTGAACTTTCTGGAATTCCCTTAATATGTGAGCAGCAGTTGGATGAAAACCATTTAAGAGATGGTGGAACTGAAACACATGGTTGATTTCTGGTTAATTGGGATTTCAACCAGACTGATTTAATGATATATAGTTTTGTAAAAGAAATTCACAGAAAAAAAGTTTATATTTGCAGTACTAATGTAGTATCTGAAATCAGAAATTTGATATATTTCCATAACTGAATAAACAAGTTGCCCTCAGAGGAATATTGTTTAAAGTGGAAAAGATGGCTATTTGGAATGGTCCTGCAAATTCTAACCAAGTATTAAATTGTGTTGACCTTTGAGGACAGTTTGTTTATTCAGTATAATCAGTTATGAAAGTCAATCGCGACTGTTTTTTCTCTCGACCTTTCTCTCTTTCTCTTCTCTTAAATGTTCCTCTCCAAAGCTACATAGTACGTAGGGAAAAACCTGACTTCCAGTTGAACACTTAACTTGTTCCACATGTTTGTTTTTGGTCTCCACTGCTCCCCTGATCCTCCATCTGGAGCCTGAAGCAACTTGTCTTAATCCTTAATGAAACCTAAACAAATTCCAACACTCAGCCTCTTGACGTGGCTTTCAACAATCACTGCTCCACTCCTCAACTTAACCCACTCCTGACTTCATTATTGTCATACAGGATGAGATGAGATCTGCACTCAGTAATGTAATGTAATGCTCAGGGTTTGCACCTGTAAATAAACATTAGGCTAATAGAAATGCTAAGCGTGGCTTGGGCCTGACGCTCAGCCTGCTGAATGATTGAGTTTAGCGCTTATGTGGAGTTGATGCAGTGAGCCACTGCTCCTTGAAGAAAATTAAGCCGCCATTTTGTCACCCACGTCTGGCCTTGCAGACGAGATATTGCTTCCATCCACTGGCAATAAAAATGTCTCCCAAAGTGCACTGTGTACACACACAGGTTGAGACACTTACTTTGAAAGACATGTATACACACTATGTTTTGAACACATGCAAAAAAAAAAAGCATTGATACACTACATACACAACTAAGTGAATTTGCACACACATTTTGGGACAGACACAAACCTGCACGGCGGAATGAGATTTCACCTACACACATCTGCACACACAAACGCACATTCACACACACCATTCACCGAGAGGTTTAATTACTGCCCTCTCTTTCCCACTCTCCTGCCCACTGCTGCAAGATAGATCTCAGTGTCACAGCAGCTGACAGATTAAGACAGAGCACAGATACCACTGCATACACACACACACACACACACACACACACACACACACACACACACACACACACACACACACACAGGTTTCAACCAAAGACACATCTGAGGAAGAAAAAAAAACCTCTCCCCCTTTCGGTTCGTCTGTTTTCAGCATCCCCCTTTCCCACCCCCACATCTCCATGGTTATGGGTTTCCAGTGTGAGTAAATACTCCTCCTAAGTCAGACTGGATGGTTTGGACCAAAGCAGACTGCAGGCTCGGCTCAGTTTACAGCACAGCATCCACACACATATTCTTCATATAAACACCACTTAAGATGTAAGTGCAGTGCATACATCTAGCTCAGTGGAGATGTGGACAGTAAAATCTTCTCGGTTTTCAGAGGAATTGAAAAACACCTAACAGCCCTTTTGTGCACAGTACATGAATAATGTCTGAGATATAATAGCAGGAATTAGAGAAAAACTAGTCCAAGAAAGGCTGTTGGATAAAGGTGAAGATCTGACATTGGCTAAAGCCATTGAAATTCCCCAGCAATTCGAAATGTCACAAAAGCAGATCAGAATTGCTAGAGAGGAGGACTTGCAAGTGTCATCAGTGGCCACAAGAACGAAGCATGCAGCTTATGCAATTAAAAAATCACACAACAATGTACAGACAAAGCCTATTCAGAGACAGTCAGGAAACAAATTCAAAAACTGCTCAAAATGCGGGAAACACCCACAACATACGTGGAACCAAGGAAAATGCCCAGCTAAAGGCTCTGTATGTTCACACTGTCACAAACCAAACCACTGGGCAGCGGTTTGCCACAACGGTAGCATGAGTTCAGTGAGTGTAGAGTCAGAGAACTCACCTGAGGGAGAGATGCTTGACATAACCCTGACATTAGAGGATGCTCCAGTAGCAATTGTGGCAGATGACAAGTGGATTGTAGACATCAGTGTTCTGTCCCGAGAAGTGCAATTCAGAATAGACACAGGTGCAAAGTGTAATACACTGACTCTGGACTGTTATCAGTTATTGATGCACACAGGTGAACTGAAACGCTCCAACAAGGTGCTGCACTCCCATTGAAACCACAAGGTGAAGCCAGTTGCTGCAGTTGACCTTCCTCTGAAATACAAAGACCGAGAAGCAGATGCAGAGCTGGAAATTGTGGACATTGTTCAAGCGAACGTGCTCAGCGGCACTACAGCTGAGGTCCTTGGCCTGATTGTTCGGCTGGACTCTCTACAGGATGGTGCTAATGGAAACAAGGTGAGCACTACCACTAAAACCATTCTGAACCTAAACACACACACACCAGTTGGATTGGAGGATTTTCCTGAACTGACACGCACCACAGGCACTTTGCCAGGCAAATACAGCATAAAGATTGATCCAGATGCAAAGGGCTTTGTGCATCCAGTGCGCCAACAACCAGTAGCACTCAGGGCTAAGATAATTGAGAAGCTTAATGAGATGGTCAAGGATGGACATATTGTCAAAGTCGACCAACCGACAGAGTGGGTCAGCTCCTTGGTCATTGTGACATGTAAAGACAAGATTAGTAGAATCTGCATAGATCCGAGTGATTTGAACAAGGCCATTAAGAGAGAACATTATTCTATGCGCACCATAGAAGAGGTCATATCCACCATGCCTGGTGCAAAAGTGTTCTCTGTCTTGGATGCTAAATCAGGCTTCCTTCAGATCAGTGGTTCTCAAACTTTTTTGGTCATTCCCCACTTTGGATAAGGGGGAATTTTCAAGCCCCACCTACCCCCATCTCCCCAACACAATGCTAATGAAATATGCCAAGCTTAACATTTTCAAGTAACATCATGTATTTAAATTCTAAATAACATAACTCAATAACATCAAAATAAACCAAGTTCAACAATAGGGAAAATAAAAGTGCAGCTGTGTCATAACTTGCATCAAGTTCAAAAATAGAGAAATAGAGAAAATAAAAGTGCCACTTTGCAATCTGTTAAAAAAAAAAAAAAGACGAGCAATGCGTTTAGCACGACAGGTGAGCAAGTGAACATATGATTCTCATCCCTGCATTAGTGGCTGCAAAGCTGCAACCTTAAAATGTTCCAATTTATTGAAGTAACATCAAGTAACATCATGTTGTATCTAAATTCTAACTACATCAAATAACAGCAAGTTCAAAAATAGAGAAAATAAAAGTGCAGCTGTGTCATAACTTATATCAAGTTCAAAAATAGAAAAAATAATAGTGCCACTTTGCAATCTGTTAAAAAAAAGAAAAGAAGAGAAATACATTTGGCAAGACAGGTGAGCAAGTGAACATGATTGTTATCCCTGCTGCAATGAGCCTGTTTTGCATTGCACATCTTTTCAAAGCGGGGTTGCAGGCTTGATACTGCCACTCTCAAGTCATGCTCAATGTTCAGCTGAGATCTGTACTTTGTTTTCAGTGAAGCAACAGCTGAAAAGCCCATCTCACAGAGATATGATGTGGCAAAAGGAAGAAGAATGCACACAGCTCTCTGCCCGATAAGTGGATACTCCCTCTCCACTCCAAACCAGAATTCACTAAGAGTCTGAGCTTTAAACCTCAGCCTCAGGGTGGAGTCAGATGTCATCTCAATAAACTGGTCCTCCTCAGCAGACCTAAAATCAGCAGGTGCTGCAGACAGAATATAAATAAATAGGCTTACTTTATTTGTCATTGCATAATAAACACAAAGAAATCTGTTTGACAACAATCCATTCCAGTTAGTAAGTAGCATACAACATAAATAAAATGCATGTATAATATATGAGTATAATATTCAATAAAATGTCAAAATACCAACCTGCTGCATTGAATGGATCCATAACCCAGGCATACTGAGCACTGTTGTTCGGGAAGTATTTTTGAAACAATCCTCTCAGGGAAGAGATGTGCTGCTTAATACATGGGATCACTGTGGTGACTCCAGAATCAGCGGTTTCAGCAACTTCACTCAGGTTCTCAAAGACATCTATGTTTTGCTGATCGAGGCGCCTGCCCCATACCTCGAGCTTTCGGGAGAATGCAGTGATCTTGTCTGCCAGGTGAGGTAGGTGCTTGTCTTTGCCTTGAAGCTGAAGATTTAATTCATTCAGCTTGCCAAACACATCGCTGAGGTAGGCCAGTTTAAACAGAAATTGTTCATCACTGAACTTGCTTACAGCCTCATACATGCGCTCCTCCTCCAAGAACATCCGAATCTCTGCCCTGAGCTCAAAGACACACGACAGCATTTTGCCCCGGGAGAGCCACCTTGCTTCACTGTGAAACAGGACACATGTGTGATCAGCTCCCATTTCCTCACAAAGTGCGGAGAACAGTCGCGCTTTCAGGGGTCGGGTTTTGATTAAATTTACCACGCTCACAACTTCTGCCAAATCCTCATTTAATTCAGGGCTGAGCTGCCTTGGCGCGAGCGCTTCCCTGTGAATGACAGTGCGTCCAGTGCACATCTGGCGCAACCCTCTTTATTAGTGCCTGCAGCCGGTTTCTTGACCCTGCCATGGTCTGTGCGCCATCAGAGCAAAAGCCCACACAGTTTTCCCATTTAAGGCCGTGTTCTTTGAGGTAACTGTCCATGATCTTAAACAGCTCATCAGCTGTGGCTCTATTTTTTATGTATTTGCAAAACAGCAAATCCTCGCACAGTGACACACAATTCACAAAGCGGACGTATGAGATGAACAAGCAGTCTTTATTGCTGTCAGTAGATTCGTCCACTTCTAATGCAAAACAACCTTCTTTTAATTTTTCTATGAGTTGTTCCTCAAGATTACTTGAAATGTCGCATATACATCTCGCAACTGTGTCATCAGACAGGGGACAGATTTTATTTTGCTGCGCTTGTCTCGTCAAGCATAATTGACACCATGTCTAGAGCAGCGGGGAGAATGAGCTGCTCAGCAATTGTGTGTGGTTTTTTGCATTGTGCAATTCTGTATGCAACTCTATATGAAGCCATTTGTGCTTTACTGTTTACTGATGCAGCTTTTACCATGCGATTCTCCTGTTGACGGTATTCTGCCTGTTTTCTTTGAAAGAAATCAAGTGGCTTATTGACGTGACTGGGGTGTGTGGTCTCTGGGTGTCTTCTTAATTTGTTGGGTCTCATGTTGTCTGCTGCTAGCAGTTTAAGACACAGAACACACATGGGTCACTCCTCTGCCCCCACCACTGCTGCCGTGAATCCAAGAACAAGATACCCTTCATCATATTTTCTTTTCGGTTGGCTTTTTGGTTGATTAGGCCCGTCTGGTTTGTGTCTCTCTGCTGGTGCTGGCTCGACAACTTTTGAGGTCCGTGTCACAAATTTATCCATGTTGTGTATTTGCCACACTAGCCTGCTACCTATCGGCACGAACGTTTGTTCCGCTACAATTAATATGCCGTTAATCATTATTTTGGCACTTTGGTTCCGAGCTACATTTTTCTCGGGGTCTCATATCTAATGTTCTTTTAATTTAGGCTGCATATAGGCTAGTAATGATTACTTTGTAATAAACAGCAACACACAGCTATAAGGACGCTCTCACACGCGCTGCATTTATAGTCACACACACACACACGCGCTGTCACTCTCTAGTCTAGTGCGTGGTCTTGCTCCAGATTACGGGAGATTGGATCTCATTTGCGGGCGTCAGGGAGTAGCTATCAATATGCAGGAGACTCCCGGAACTTCTGGGAGAGTTGGGATGTCTGGATAAAGATAGGCATAAAAAGGAAAATTTCCTCTCGTTTGGCGCGCCCCACCTGTCACGTCTCTATTCCCCACCAGTGGGGCGCGCCCCACACTTTGAGAACTGCGGCTTCAGATAGAGTTAGATGAAGCGTCGTCCCTCTTTACAACCTTCAATGCACCAATAGGCAGGTTTAGATGGTTGAGGCTGCCATTCGGTATAAAATATAAAATGCGCACCAGAGATTTTTCAGCGCATTATGGACCAAATGCTCGAGGGCATTAATGGAGCCACAGGCGTGATGGATGACATTCTTGTAGCAGCGTCCACGATGAAGGAGCATGATGCTACGCTGCGCAATGTAGTTGAGAGAGCTACAAGCTACAATCTGAAGCTTAATTTCAACAAGTGTCACATCCGCCAGTCAGCTGTGCCATATGTAGGTCACTTGATTACAGCTGATGGGTTAAAACCAGACCCTGCGAAGACTGAAGCAGTAAAGAGCATGCCTCCACCAACAGACAAGGAAGGTGTCCGTCGCTTCTTAGGGTTTGTGACATACCTGTCAAAGTTCATTCCTAACATGAGTGAAGTGGATGCTCCACTGCAGCGACGTTGAGTTTGCATGGCAGCCAGCACAACAACAGGCATTTGACAAACTCAAACAACTATGCACATACCCCCCACTACTCAAGTTTTATGATCCAGCAAGGCCTGTGGAAATATTCTGTGATGCCAGCAGCATGGGACTAGGAGCCGTGTTACTACAGGACGACCAGCCTGTCGCCTTCTCGTCCAGATCCCTGACTGATGCAGAAACACGCTATGCGCAAATTGAGGAGATGCTCTCCATTGTCCATGCCTGCATTAAGTTTCACCATTACATATGTGACATGTCACAATATACAACGACCACAAACCACTGGAAGACATCTACAAAAAGTCGCTGCTGTCCACTCCCAGACTTCCCAGATAAGGGGTCATCCCTATGTTCCCCGGGTCCTATGTTCCCCTATGTTTTTATAGAAAAAAGGTCTTATGTTCCCCGTTTTCCCCAAAAAGGGACTTATGTTCCCCTGTAGCAATACATACCGGGGAGCATAGGACCCTTTTTCTGAAAAAGGGTCTTAGGTTAGGGTTAAGGTTAGGATAGGGTTAGGGTTAGGGTAGGGTAGGGTTAGGGGTTAGCCCGTAGGCCTACATAGGCCTATTTGCCATGGAATTTTTCAGTAATGGTGGAAAAAGTAACAGACCGGAGAACATAGGACCCTTTTTTAAAAAAAGGGTCCTATGTTTCCCAGTCTCATACAAAGAGGGAAACATAGGATCCGGGGAACATAGACACGCTCCCCCAGAGAATGCGCCTGCGATTACAGTGGTATGACATCACAGTGAGCTACAGAAGAGGAAAGGACATGAAGCTGCCTGACACCCTTTCCAGAGCACAGCTAGCAGACAACACACCAGAGGCAGCTGGCCTGGAGTGTGTCTCCATGCTCAAATTTGTATCGGTGAGTGATCAGAAATATGCTGAACTGCAGGAACGCACACAAGAGGAGTTAATCCTTCTCCAGCTCAAGAAACGAGTTAGCTGTGTCTGATGGCATAGTGTACAAGGGACTGGGCATCGTCGTGCCCCCAAGCATGCAAAGACGCATGTTAGAGCTCAAACACCAGTCCCACCTAGGAATAGTGACGAGCAAGCAGCGGGCACGTGAAGTGTTATACTGGCCAGGTATGAGCGCTGAAATTGAAAACATGATCAGAAATTGTTGCAAGTGCGCTGAAATTCAAAACAGACTTCCTCTGCAACCTCTTATACCAACAGAGACATCAGAGCTGCCATTTGAAGAGGTAGCCTCCGACCTGTTCGAGTTTGAAAGAAAACAGTACATTGGACTTGTGGATTATTACTCAAAATACATTGAAGTGGATGATCTTAAAGATCAGCGCAGCCGCACTACAATAGAGACTCTGAAGGCTCAATTCAGCAGACATGGAATCCCTGCCACCATTAGGACAGATAATGGTCTGCAGTATTCAGTTCAAGGAGTTCTGTAAAAGCTATGGCATCCAGCACAAGACATCTTCACCTCACACACCACACTCTAAAGGCCCCCACACGTTGGTTTATCCCCAAAATAACGAACGTCGAAGTGTTGTTTGTAAATCTGTTCCGTCTCTGTTTATGTGGTTTGTTTACCATCGTCACTTCTACCCCTCCCACACGCCGCACTGATTCGCTGGCACACCGCCAATCAGGATGGTCACTGAACAGCTAGCTAACAACCAATCAGAGTATCCGACGGCGTCCTAACTCAGACGTCCGACTTCACATGTTCAGTCGGATTAGATGCCGTCCTCGTGCTTCTGCGCGGCTCTGACAACGCTGAACACACTGAACAGAGTAGCTCCCGAACTTGTCCGACTCCCTCCTAACGCTTCAGATGTCCGACGTCGGAGCCGGTGTGTGGGGGCCTTAATGGTGAAGCAGAGCGTGTGGTGCAGACAGTCAAGAGACTTTGGAGCAAAGCACCTGACAAACACCTTGCCCTGCTAGACTACAGAACTACTCCGCTTGAGTCAGTAGGCCTGTTACCAGCTCAACTGCTCATGGGCAGGAGGCCTCGCAACAAACTGCCTACTGTTCGTGCACTACTTAAACCTATGGCACATGACCCTGTCAAAGTCAAGCATCTGCTAGACAAGACCAAGCACACCCAGAAATTTTACTACGACAGCAAAAGAGCAGCCAAACCCTGCACTGCATTACAACCTGGAGATGAGGTCAGAATGGCTCCATACCCTGGAATTCACAAATGAACACCTCCGCGCCAGCACTGCAGCTGCCAACCTGTCATGCTACATGATGTATGATGAGCCTTGGTGTGAGACCCCTGGACTGTCTGCAGTGAAAGAGCAGCAGCCCCCACCAGCTCCTCCAGAACATCACCCTTCATCGCGTGAGGTGGCACGAAGCCCCCCACGAACCCGACCAGGCAAACTATATACCACCAGACGGGGCAGAGTTGTGAAGCCCCTGATAGACTGAACTTGTAGTTTGATGGACTGACTGTGCATTTGTTAGCATCTCAGTTCTACACTCAGGGACAGGTGTGGTAAAGACACCTGAAGGAAGTGATAGGCTAGTAACCTCTCCTTCCTAGTTAAATGTTTGAGTCCTCTTGTTATTTAGTTATACTGAGGAGACAGAGACATTAGATATTGCCAGTGCAAGCAGACTTTGTTTATTGAAAAAAAAGAAAGAAAGAAAGAAAGAAAGAAAGAAAGAAAGAAAATCAGTTCATTATCATTCTGTTATAAGCAGAAGAGAAACCAAAAGCAATTAACTGTTACATTTGTTAATACTAATAAAACAGTTGTTACTGTATACAGTAGCTTTCACGTAACACAGACAGCAACAGTTTTCTTTTGCTGAGGAAAGGAGATGTAATATATTGTTTTGAGTTCGCATTTGCCTTTGGGCTTCCATAGCTGCCTACCTGTGTGTCCCTCACTGCACTCTGTAGTCCTGTGTGTGTACGCGCACTTAGCAGCAGTAGAAAGTCCTGTGCAATGTCGGTCTCGTTATTGTGTCGCTACACAATACACACAAAGTGAGTACATAACAACTACTAGCACCAGTGGTTCAACATATCAAATTATTACCTACTTGTGATGATGCATTAGTAAAATAAAAGAGGTTGCACTACAATTAAATAGTTACACATGCCCAACAATATGGGTAATTATTTGTCCATATCGGTGAGCGTATTTCAGCACAATGTCCAACATTATCACACATTTTTTTTCTATTTAACTTTATCACTTTGCATATTTTTCTGATTCTTTACCCTGTACTGCTGCATCTTGAGCTGTTCTAACAAGTGAATTTCCCCGTTATGTGATAAATAAAGCCAATCTTAAAGGGACATGAGGCAGGATCAAGAAATAAGACACAATAGTGACACGACGGCCATAAGGCAGCCATCAGCCAAGCCGGCACGGAAGCGTGCATGAACTCTTCACAGCAGTGTAGCTGATGCTGTGACACTGTTATTTCTTTACTCGCTGTTCACGTGACTGTTTACTGCAAGACCTCCGCACATGCCTCCGCAGAATGACATTGGTAGCCTACAACTGCGAACTGTGCTGTGTGTAAGGGATACACACCTGAAGCAGCCGGGAAGCCGACCTTTGTTTTCTACTTACTGTAGTATGACTTTTTAGTGGACTTTGTGTGGTAGTGGGTCATTTTCTGGCCGTAGCAGAATCCATTACTAGAATTACATTAGAATCCACCGCGCTTGTCTTCTTCCTGTATCCAAGCCGTCGAGGACGCGCATTCAGCGTCACCCAATGTCACGTCCGCAGGACTGTGTGGGAAATTCGGGCCCCGAATTGCAGTACATTATGCAGCACACAGCCTGTTCAAGGCAACGGAGAGATGCGCAGGTGGGCTCATTAGGGCCCGAGCAGGTCAGGGACCTGCGAGGACCCTATTGTATCTGTAGGAATTATTCTTCCCTGTTATTATTATTCTCAGAACTAAGCGCAGTTGTGGAGGCCTGAACATACCCCAAAACACCCCAAATTTGGAATAAAAATTCTGTCGGGCGAAAAAATTTGATAATTTAATGTCATTGGGTGTGGGCGTGGCTCAGGGACTCTATAGCGCCCCCTAATGTAAAGCTCCCGCCTTTAACAAGCAGATACATGAATGAAATTCGGTACGCGTATTTATCATGAGCAGACGCACAAAAAACCCTCAAGGACCAATACCGTCACTCCAACAGGAAGTCGTCTATTTTGATGTGAAATGTCATTTTTGGCCAAATCATGCCTCGTTCGAGAACTATCTCGTCCTAGAGATTTAATGCCACAGTCTTCAGATTAACTCAGTATCAATCCTTATGTCTTGAAGATTAAAAGTTGTTAAAAGATCTATGATATCTCATACCTGGTGGGCGGTGTCAAACATTTTTTTTCTTCGCCGTCACTCATCAAGTCCTCATAAATTCTACATACAAAGTCCAATCTCCATTGAATTGCTCATACATGTAGAGGGCGTGGCCCTGAATTTTTCTACACATCGATACAGAGTCGGCCATTTTTATTTTGGCGGACATTTTGAAATATTGCCAATTTTCTAAAAAAAATATTTCGTACTAGAAAATTAACCCCACAGTCTTCACAGTGAGTGTGTCTCATTTCAAAAACCTTGAAGATGAAAATTTGTTACAACTTGTTACGATAGGTCATACCTGGTGGACGCTGTGGAGGCAACCATTTCAATCCTTCACCATGGAGCTTCAAATTTGCATAACTTCTACATTAAAATTCCTATCGACACCAAATTTCTCAGGAATGTGTATCATGAGGAGACACACAAAAAAGCAATTTACACCCTTACCGTCAGTCCAACAGGAAGTCGTCCATTTAAATTTTTGCGGCCATGTGTCAAAATTTTCTAGCCTTATACTTTATCTGTCTCCTACAGCTTTGAAACCACATCCTTCAGCTTCGCTCAAAAGCATCCTCATACCTTGAAGAACAAACGTTGTGCAAAGCTTGCGCCCATGTTTTACCGGCTGGCTGTGAGACATCCTCTTTAGGTAATGAATTGTCCAAATAGTCATCTGATACACACAGGAAGTCACATTATCTTACATGCATCAATGTGCTGTGATGACAAATATAATCAAATTTACATGCATTTGCAGGGAGGTTTCTCCACTTTGCACAGCACCGTACAATTAAGAAAAAACTTTGTCTCAACCAAAAGAGGCATATTACCCACAACAAAAGCCTCTTTATTCAGGATTCTGACTTGATTCAACCTCTTCTAAGTTTTGGGTATCTTCTTTCATCTCGCCTGTAGCAGCCTACACTTGCAACAACACACGCATTCACAGCTCGCAGCCAATGCAGTCAGCGCGCAGCAGGCAGCAGGCCACAACTGATGCAGACTGCGACGCCGGCTCTCGCCGACGCGCGCGGACTGCGAGGGCCCGTTCATCGCTGCTTGCAGCTTTAATTCTTTTTGGTTTTGAATGCTCCATCACCCATTAGCATTTAAAAACTTAAAATGCATGTTTATTTTTTCACAAATCCTGCCTGAAGTCCCTTTAAATTGTAAATCTATGTAGGAGGAACACTAAACAGCAGTTAACCAGACAGCAGTAAGTCAGCCAAATAAGTTAACAGGCTTGACATTTAAATGATTCATATACGTCCTTAGCAGCTAACATAGCATTATAATCTAGCATTATTTGCTAGTTTTGCTCTGTTTCAATTTAAACTAGCTTGTACAAATGAAACTGCTTCAGACAACATGGTATTGTTTTTATTGATATAAAAGACGACATACCTGTAGTGGGATTTCTTTCCCTCCGCTTTTTTCTGTTTGTTAAAATGCGCACCTGAAGGCTAGGACCTTGAAATAGAAAAATGGAAAACCTACAACTTGCCTCTTGACAACTGTCAGTAAGGACTGCCGCTCTCTCTCCCTCTGACCTGAAATGTGCAGCCACCCCTCCACTTTCAATGCGCATCGCTGTGCCCCCCTCCAGCATGTGGCGCTCTAGGTGATGCCTATACAGCCTATTTCAAGAGCTGGCCCGTTGCTTATGTTCTGTAGATGGGTACCAGCAGTGGTGTACTAGCCATCTGGAACACCGGGACAAATCGGGGCAGAGAAATTGAGTGAAAATGAAGTGAAATGAGCGTTACTGGTGACTCTGCTCCCGGTCTGAAGTTAAATTACATAGTCCAAATTAATTTCATTTAAGAAAATATGTCCAAACACAACACTATGCTGGAATTTATTATGGGGAGCTCAGGATCTTAAGGTTGCTGGTTCAAATCTCAGCAGAACCTCCGCTGCACATCTGAAACACACAGCAAAAGGAAAAACACACCAAGCACAGAAAATCCACCCAAAAAATACAAATCAGGATACATCTTCCAATTCCTCCTCAGTACCAACATCCTCTCGCATCTGAGTCAGACTGCACATCCTGCATAGCCCTTCCAGTCTGGTGGTATAGGTAATCTATACTTACACAGGAAAAACAAGAGAGTAATTTTTCCAGAGTTAATAATATTTTCCTCTGAAAGAGTAATTTTTATTAATTTTGGATTGTAGTTATTTCCGGTGGCCACTAGAATGGGAGCAAAAAACAGAGGAAATCTTATTGGAGTTATATTAAGAACACGCCCACTAATGTTTGTTAAGTTTCATTTCTGCTGCCATTTTCAAACCCCGCAGTGGAAGGTCAAGGTGAATGGCAGCGGTGGACGGCGGTGAGAGAGGTAAGTCTGCAAAGTACTAAATATCGATTTTGTTTGGATAAAATGTCAGCAGAATTTTTTGTTGGCTTACTTGAAATATAAAGCCTGTGAGTTACATGGCAGCTGGCGAGTTTGTGGGTTTTACGCACTGCACAATTGCCAAGGTCATTGCTAACGCTAGTTTTTGCTTAGTCAGTGTCATTACACTCAGTATGAACACCGACCATTTTACCTGCTCTTCGGTTAGCAAGCTTCGGTTTGGTTTTTTTATGGGCCAGTCTTGGTTGTGGACTGTTTTCTTATGCTGTTCAGTTAGCAAGCACGTGTATCACTCAAAATTTAATGGTGTACATTGACGGTTTTCTTTAAAAAAAAAAAGAAAAAAAAGCATTGACTGGTTTCTCCTGCTGTTCGGTTAGCAAGCATGTGTGTTTGTTTCACCTGCTATTCGGCTAGCAAGGTTAGCAAGCACGTGGGTTTGTTTCAACTGCTATTCGGCTAGCAAGCGTGAGGCTAGCAAGCACATGGGTTTGTTTCAACTGCTATTTGGCTAACAAGCGCGAGGTTAGCAAGCACGTGGGTTTTGTTTCCCCTGCTATTCAGCTAGCAAGCACAAGGTTAGCAAGCTCTTTTTGTTTGTTTCACCTGCTGTCCGACTAGTAAGCATGTGGTTGGCAAGCTTGTGTGTTTTATTCTGAATTGTGTCTTGTACATTGATGGCTTTCACCTGATACTCGGTTGGCAAGCCTGTGTGTTTTGTTTAACCTGCTGTCCGGTTAGTAAGCATGTGGTGTTTTAACCCTTTAAGCGCCTTAATTAATGACTTTGTAAATAAATGTGCAATTGCTAATAAAAATAACCTTTTCATGTCATGTAGGATGCAGGCTGTTAGGGTGAAGTACAGAGATCTACAAAAGTACCTCTGTTTTGAGGGCCAACCCAGATAGCATGCCTGCATTGAAACAATGTTGTTTTTCCATCTGAAACATAAGAATGGTTGACATTGAATTTCCAATACAAAATCAATGTTGAATCACTATTACAAAAGCGATGAAACCCGACACAAGATAATGTTGATAACAGTTGCATTGAAACAACCTTGATATAGGCCTATAGTTGTGCTTATTATTGATTAAACATTGATTCATGGTTGAACGTGTGATGATACTGATGTTGAAAAGTCAATGATTTAGAGTTGACCAGGAAATTACATGTTGTTGAAAAGTCATCAACTTATGGTTGACCGGGAAAGATGATTGAAAAGTCATCGAGTTATGGTTGACCGGGAAAGATGATTGAAAAGTCATCTAGTTATTGTTGACCGGGAGACCATCGAGGGACCGCTGCACTGTCCATCTGAATAGCAGGTAAGCTTGCATTTTTATCTAATCTTTGTACCTAAGCTAATTGATGCTCGTGAACGTTTAACAAATAGTTTATTTACATAGGTCAGCATTAATTGCAGTTATTCGACTGCTGTCAGAGCATCTGTCATTCATTTGTAAGTTCATACACTGATGTTTTGCGAGTCAACGATCTGTCAGATTGTTGTAGTAGCCTACAGAAAGTTTACTCAAGCGCTTCATAAACACTCCGACGTTAATAAACAGCCTTTACCGGTCTTTATAAGTATAGTTAACTTACATAAGATGTGAATCACTACCAGTGTATGCGTACCGTATTTCACCAATTAATCGCTGGGCCGCAAATAGCCGCCTGGTTCTTTGAAACGCCTGGGGTCAGCACCCTTTTTGCGTATTAAAACACCCACCCGAAGAACCACCGGGGCGATTATTTGCATAATTTTTGCAGAAGTAAAGAGTTGGCACTTCCGTTTTCTGTCAAAATAAGAGAAGTAGCTAACGTTAGAAAAGGGTGTACTACAATCTTAGATGACCGACTAACTCTTATTTTGACAAAAAAACGGAAGTGTCAGAGAGAACGACTGGCAGTGCGCAAGTTGAACGCCCCACCTTTACACACCGGAGGACAGGTCAACAGGGAGGAGAATGGACAGCTAATGGACATAAATGATAACTGTAAGAAGGAAGAAAAATAAAAAGTATGACGCTACGTTTAAGCTTGGAGTTGTGAAATACAACTGTCATCACAATAATGGCCTGGTGCAGGTCTGTGTAAAAATAAATAAAGGCCTGCAGCAAATAGCCACCTGGTTCTTTTAAACGCCTGGGGTCAAAGTTGATTTTGCGTATTAAACACAATCTTGCTTCGTGGTACAAGCCTCTGTATTGTTCCAAAGTATGGTGTGTAATTTTACCTGAAAGTTTATGTCATTTTTGTGTTTTGTGTTTAAGATGCCCTGAAGCAACAAGGAATGGCAAACCAATTTGCCTTTGCTCAGGCCACTATGAAATGGCTGTGATACGCCCCAGACCGAGCAGGAGGGACTGGACGCTCGTAGTGGGAGGAGCTGTTTTTTGTTAATAAAACACACTACATGTGATATAGCTGTTCATTGAGAAAGATATTCAAGGCCTGATTATTGTTCAGACATGAATTTAATAAATGTTGGGAAAAAGACTTGTGTGGATTTGTCATTTTCTATTAGCCTAGATAAAAACCTGTTAAATAAGGCCCATCATATTTAGGCCTACATCTAACATCCTGGCTGTATATAAAGCAGGATTTGTATTATTATTGGATTTTAATATCAATTGAAATATCATTTAGAGTGCATTGATCTTTAGTTAGGTTGAAATTTCAACATTGTTTCAATATTTGTGTGAATTGAAATGCCATTGAAATTCCGTTGATCTTTACTTGGAAAACCAACATTGTTTCAATATTAAATGAGGGTGCAAACTGATGTTAAATCAACATCACAGTTCAACGTTGATTCAATTACTTAATGTTGACAAAAGGATGTTGATACAACATTGTTTCAGTGACTCTTTGCTATCTGGGAAGTGACCTACACATTGTTTTTGGAATGTGGTGAGTGGAAAACCTGATGAGTTTCACAATCTAACACACTAAACATACTGAATCCGTCAATTTGGGGGGATGGTGCAGATTTAATTAACTATTACTAAAGACAAGATATACCTTTAACTGTTGAGGTTTATATTGCTTAATTTATTAAATTTCCCTTGTTATGGAGTTTATTTTAAATTTTAAGTGCAGTTTTTTTTTATGTTCACAGCTGCCAAGATGTTCAGCACCCCAACCTTGGACTTAAAGAGTCTTTGATGACACAAAGACTGAGGTTGATGAAGAGGTCTTTGATTTCTTTATGAAAAAACAAAACCTGGGTGTGCTCAAGATTTGTCTCGCACAAGGTCCAAACCCAGATGGTAAGTTTTTTAGAGTGTCATTCATTTTTCTTTTTTAATAGTTTTTCTGGGGGGCTTTTTGCCTTTTAATGGACAGGGTAGTGTAGAGTGGATAGTGAAGGGGACAGAGACCGGGGCAATGACACACAGTACAGATCAGTACAGTCAGGAATTGATCATGATCACTGCATTGTGCATTGCCAACATGGGACATGTGCTTAACCACGAAGCCACTGAGCACACCAGTGTCATTCATTCTTTGAGTCTCGGTTAGCCTAACATGTTCTATGTAAGACAAGCAGATAAATCTGCTGAATTGTTAGTTCATTATATTTCAAATAATCTTTGTTTGTATGGTATTTTTTGGTAGTTACTGTAATACTTTTAGCAATTGTATGGTGTTAGTGTTAATCACACCAGCTGAATGTTTACATGGTTTGACAGATTGCCTGAGTTCCCCTGCAAGCAGCTCCTTTACCAGCTCCAGTGGGGATACTGAAGGGGACTCTGATGACACCGTAATATTGCAGCACAGCAGTCCCGGCGGCATGGGTGGGCACTGGCGGGCCGTGCCCGCCCACAGAGTCAGCCGTGCCCGCCCTGGGCTGGAAGCTGTTTATTTTATTTGGGTTTTGTTTTTTACCTCGGAGTGGCCAACGCTCTATTATTCCTATCTCGGTTTGTCGATCATACAATTCAACCAATCCAACCAACGAACGAAGGCAACGTGCTGGCCAACTACAGGTGGTGGGGGGCGGGTCACTGAGTCATACTCATGAGAGGGTTGCTGTTAGTACTTGACGTTCATGGCCGCGGTTGCATACTTGCCAACATTGGTTTGTGAAAAATAGGGAGATTTTTTCATCTGTGTATCGGCCCAAGGAACAAGGTTCCTTCGCCAGGTGTGTGTATAAATTGTTGTCATTTCTTGCCTTGTATTTTAAACCTGATGAAGGAACCTTGTTCTGAAAATGTTTCTTTCTTTGATATTCAATAAATGATTCTGTTTACCATTGAGGACAATGCAAAAATTAGCAGTTTCAGTTGTTGAATTGAGTACCAGAAGGCTAAATAATAAGGCTGTTACACTGCAATGCATTTAGTACACAGTATTTATTGCACATCAAGTTAAAAATACATACATCCTTTCCTCCTCAAAATCTCAAAAGTACTAACCAACAGGCTATGCAAGCAGGAAAACTCTAATAACCCAACCTTCTCTTTCAAGACCCCACGCACTGGGGATGGTATTACTACATGTACCATCAGCACTGATGGAGACATCCACATAACACATGGTGAATTTCTCCTTTAAAGGGATATTCCGGTGTAAGTTTAATCCATGGTCTAACACACCTTGACACCGAGTAAGACTCCCCCTCGAGAGGTCAAGTTTGCTGACCGCTAGCTTAGCTAGTTTTAGCAACCTCAGAAAAGACTGCACGATAACAATACACTGCCGCTTACGCCTCCAATTAGAAGCCTCCATCAAAAAGCCATAAATAATGTTCATCAGCACCAAACTTCAGCAACAGTACATGTACAGTCCCAGCACACAATATGAAGCCTCAAACATCTGCTAGCTTAGCCGGATTTGTATTAAAAACACAGCACTAGCACTCCATTACTTCCGTTATTTTCCCTGTCAGCTCTCGATAATAAGAACTGAGCATTGCAACTGCACTCGGTAATCGACTCATCAGGGCTTCCCCACACAGGCAGGCTGCTGGAGGAGAGGGTGAGTTTTGCTGTGTTTTTAATACAAATCCAGCTAAGCTAGCAGATGTTTGAGGCTTCGTACTGTGTGCTGGGACTGTACATGTACTGTTGCTTAAATTTGGTGATGTTCTGAGCATGATTTGTGGCTTTTTGATGGCGGTTTCTAGTTGGAGACATAAGCTGCAGTGTATTGTTTTCATGCGGTCTTTTCTGAGGTTGCTAAAAGTAGCTAAGCTAGTGGTCAGCAAACTTGACCTCTCGAGGGGGAGTCTTTCTTGGTGTCAAGGTGTGTTAAACCATGGATTAAACTTACACAGGAATATCCCTTTCATGCAACATGTAGAACACAATTGCCACTTTGTGCTACTGCCCCCATAGTGCAGAAACAAGGGATGGGGGCAGGGTCGCTGAGACACCATTCACCCTATAACAAGACAATGTGCCATCTGTGGGCTTAGCAACCGTTGGTCGTTCACATTGTACAACTTTATAAAACTAACACCAATCTGATTGGTAGACTCCACTCTTGAATGACTGTACAGAAAAACAATATTGTACACAATGTGGAAAAGTGGACACTGAACTGTGTGCATCCGAGTGAGTGTGTGAACGTCCAAGCCTTAATCCTTGTTCCCTTTGTCACTCAAGGACTTGTTGTAGTCGTAGGTGGCATGCTTGGCAGCGGCGAGAACCTTCTTCGAGGGATCATGCTTGTAGCCAGGGGTGGTATGGTTAATCTTGCTGGACATGAGGGCACAAAGAGTAGAGTTATCCATGTTCATTCTATTTTTCGGTCAGAATTTTTCTGACCATACTGAAGGACCTCTCTGAGCTAGCATTACTATGAGGGATGCAGAGCATAGCCTTCATCAGAGATGCCAGACCTGTGAACCACTCATCTTTCCCTAACAGGCCCCAGAACCTGTCAACCCTCTATTCCTGTGGAAGCTCCTTGCTATCTGCCACTTGATAGTCCACCAACTCTTCCCTCAGCTTATCTGCATCTCCTGACAGGCCTAGTTGAGGAAACAGGACCACTAGCCTTTCCACTGAAAATTAAAAAAGTGGAATGATGCTTGACTTCATGACCTCTCTTCCTATCTTCACTTAACTATCAAAACCAAGCATAATCCTACCTGTGTCTGGAGTGATGTCCAGCCGATACGTTGGGTCCAGCATCCTGAGAGCGTTGAGCAGTTGGTTCTCAATGGGGAAGGACTTCAGCATCTTTCCAATAGACGCTTCATAGAAGGCTCTCACTGCCCTAAAAGTTAAAATAAGATGTGCAATACTGATGATTATTTTAGGGGACACCTACAGCTTTCATTAATAGCATATTACTATTAAAAAGTTCATAATATCAGATGAGAAGCAGTAGCGTACTCACTGAAAGAATCTCCTCTCCGTTGTGGGTGTAAGGTCTCCATTTCTGATTAATTCCTTTGTCGCTGTTCCGATGAAAAGGTCTTCATCAGCAAGCTGGTTTTCCTTTCCATACTGGATTTCCTTCAGTGGCATGTCCATGATTGCCCTTGCTGGAACAAGGTATCCGAGGAATCGCTTGACTAGCTTGCACATCTCTCTTTCTATTTTGTGAATCATGACCTGCTCTGACTGTGGGGAAATAGAAGAAAAATCATGTAAATAAAAAGCATAGGAAATACATACTGTAAATCATGTTTCCATTAATATATCATATCCATAAGCTACCCACCTGAAAGGATGTCTTGAAGTCTGCTAAGGGCTTAAGAGCCACACTCAGGAAAAGAAAGTACGCTTTCATCTCAGGGTCACGGAGATATCCTGCCAGGGCACAGATTTTGGCGTTCCTCTCCACCTCATCATGGCTCTCAAACACAATAATCATGAACATAAACATATAATCAAAATCAGACATTCAACTCAACAGACATTCCAGTACCTGCATCTCATCTTCACAGTAGACCCTGGCCAGTATCACAAATCCCTTGTCTTGCTTTATGTTGTTGGACTCATCACAAAGAAGAGCAAATGGTTTGGTCTGACGTGTCTTGGTGACTTGGTCATCCAGCTCCAAGGCAATGGCTCCTGCAAAGTTACAAAATTATGTTTTAATTCACTATTAATTGAAATGATTTGGTTCAAATTGCCTCAATTTGGCATGTATATTTTCCATCCAGCAATATAGTAAGCCTAACCCACAAATAAGCTTAAATAAAAAGAAATAGTTACATTACCATTATGGAGAGAGTAATGAGAAGGGAAAGAGCACAGCTTTATTTCGTTGCTCACGTTATTGCTTTTTTACACATATAATATAACTTGCTGGTAGCTTATCACTAAGCCAGCTAGCCATGTTGCTGGTAGCTAGCCACCCAGCAATAGAATATTAGCAAAACTACACCAGCATCTCAAGTCGAGATAAAAACGTTTTTCCTTTGCCTTATTTCAAAAACCGCTTTGTGAAACATGCATTAAAAGAAATAGCTAATCATATTTCTTACCTTTGATAATCTGTGTTGTTTTTGTTCTCCCAGAGGAGAACTTCTTGGCGATGTCTGAATCAGGAAACATGGCAGCAACACTTTTGCTGAACTCATCGCTGAATGCCATTGGCAAGTTGTTTTTTGCAATCAGCATGGCCATTTTACATTCTGCCTGGGTCACTAGATCAGCCTCCGTCTGTCCTCTAATGAAGAATGAGTCCATCTTTGGCATTCCCCTCTGTCCTTCTATGGCTAATTTATGTTTAGCAGTGCTAGCATGCTTCGTCAAATCATTTTTCCAGCCGTGCTCCACACAAAAATCTACATGGCAAGTCATACAAAAGGCATGGTGGGTACTACACCTGCTGACTCTAACCCAGGGGAAGGTCTCGGTCCACGCTGAGTTAAATCTAGACACATATTTTTTTCTTTTTCAGTATATAGTTTCTTTGGAGGAGTATCAGGTGTCACTCTTTCTCTGACTCTATCCATCTCTGGACGAACGCTGAACTGAGCAGGAAGACAGAAACCACCAATGAGTAACTTATTCTTCTTCTTCTCCTTATTTTCCGGTAGACTCTATCCATCTCTGTATGAACGCCGAACTGCGTGGGAAGACAGAAACCGCAGCGAGCAACTTC